>OY292385.1:46806301-48006301 GCA_958496215.1 Verbena officinalis
AAACCTATTTATATGAATCGATCCAGGTCGGACCAGCAAGTATCGTAACTTAGCAATTTAGCGCGATGCTATATACTTTAACCAAAAGTCTTATTTTCGAGTTTTTGGGCCACCAACATTGGTTGATCTTTTTAATCAAGCTCTTCATCCTAGATCAATCCCCACGAAATGAGATCATCTCTCTTTTTTTTTTTTTTTTTATAAATATAAGAAAAAAAGCATATATCGAATTAACAATATACTTTATTCAATAACTATTGGGGTTTGATCCAATGGCCACAAAATATTACTTCAGTGTGGACTGTGGAGGTCTGAGTTTGATTTCTTCCAATGACAAGATCCAATTGTGTGATATATTCTTTGTTGAATTAAGTTTCGGGGAATGATTACCATTTTTCTCAACTGTGAAAGCCTTTTTCTAAAGTTTCTCATTTAAAAGAAAGCTTCATTCAAAAATCCATACATATTCTTTAATTCATGAGTTTATGGACATCCCTTCACTCACCATTGGCTATTGTCTGTTTTCTTTTATTCTTCTTTGTTTTCATCATTGGAATCGTTTAAAGTGTTGTTATAATTTTAATTTCCTATCGACCAATTTACGAAAAGTTTTACGCGTTTGGATTGATTGATGAATTGACAACAAAGTCACATGTCACGTTTGTTCTTTTGTTCATACGTAAGACTTTAACGTTTTTGATCTTATTTTCATAAAATTAAAAGAATATGGTTTTGATTTGATTGAAGTTTGTTAATGTTTCTTTCTGTTTAAAGTCAGCAACTGTAACAGTTAAATAGTTAACTGAGCAAATCAGATAAAGAGTCAGACCTAAATCATACGTTAAACAAATTTGCATGAGTAAAGAAGTCATTGGTTGTGACTAATTAATTATAATATCGATCAAAAGGATAAATTAAAATAAAATGTGGAAGTTATCACATTCATAAGTCATGACTAAGCCTGATAATGTTTGAGTCCTAGCAGGTTCATTTGATGCTAGAATCTTCCTTAGTGGGAAGCTATTTAAGATTCTGACACTTGTCTTAGTATCAAATGGACCGGGCATTAACTCGTGCTCGATTATATTAAAATCTCGAGTTACTTGAGAGTTCAATTCCTTTATTTAATATTCTTTAGGGATAACTACACTTATACCCTAGCTTAGAATTAAATACAATAACACTCCTTCAACTATTGAAAATTATAGATAGATCATCACATTCTAACGGAAATCTAAAAAACTTAACGAAAAGTTATAAAATGACTATACTACCCATAACATTTTTGTTATAGTATTTGCTATACATGAAATGAACGAAGTGATTGAATTGTTATCCAGTTAATAAAATCTTAGCATCTCTACTTGGAAATAAGAAAATAATAAACGACAGGACCTAAGTGTTAAATAGAGCCATAATCGAGGGGGTGTTTCTGTAATAGTATAGGGAGTCTTGTATTTTTCTCTAAGTCGAGGCCCGAGGGATATAAATGTAATTATCCCTCTTCTTTAAGATTGTCACACTTCCTTCAGAAAAAAAATTGTCACACTAGCCCAAATTTCCTTTGTTTCACAGATACATTCAAAGAATTTGAACATTATTGGGCCTATGAATAAAGTGTTCCATATATTTTCGGCCCATTTCAATACTCCTCTAGGTATCATATTAACATAAAATTGACCTTTTGACAAAAAAAAGAAATAAAAAAAAAATTAATAAACTGAACTTTCATTTCATTCTATATTTCTATTTATAATTTACTCGAATGTAGATAGGGAAATTAGAAAAACGCCCCATCTTTTCTCCGAAATTTCGTATTGAATCAACTTCAGTTTAAAATTTTGAGACTACTAAAATCAAAAGTCAGACTAAAAGAAAATTTAAATAGAAATAATAATATAGATTTACTCTGTCTCTAGGGGGCAAGTGGCAACAACCAGCAATTGCTTTTAGTAAAAAAAATTGGGGCATTATGTAATTCGTGGTTGGAATAAAATTTCGAACTCCAAAATTGCTGCTTTTCCCACCCAAAAGCAAACCGCTAAAATTCGTCTCAATATTCAAAAACTTCACAAAAACGCAATAAATTTCCTCTCTCATTACTATCACCAAACTATACACGCAGCCTCACCTTTAGGCTTTATCTTTACGATTCGCCTCTTCTCCAGTTCCGTTCCTCCCGAGCTTTCTATTTCTGAGGTACTTCGCTTTTCCTATACGTTTCCGTTGATTTTTGTTCTGGGTTGTTCAATTTTTTGTTTGGTTGCTTTAATCTATTTGGTGATTTGAATTCCAGTGCGGATTGTCGGATTGATGAATTTTCCTTTCTTTTTCAGCCATTCTAGGTCTCAAATGTGTTGTTTGTGTGTTAATTACTGATTTTATCGACTGAAATGGTCAGATCTGTTATAGAACCGACAGCTATCTTTGTTTATATTTTGTTATTTTTATTTTTTTAATTTCTCACAACTCAGAGTTTACGTGAATCTAGAGGTAGGAGGAAGAGTAAGCAAACACTTTTGTAGGTTGAGAAACATTGACGGCAGGAATTGAGCGAGCTGAATATAATCAAGTTTAGCAGATTATTTTTTGTTTTTGTTGATGTGTTCTCTCTTACTTTCTCCTTTTGTTGGGTGTGACTGTTGTATCTATGTTGTAGGATCTGGTAATTTTTTTCTGTCGGCAAATTTATATTATCAGTAACTTAATGAACTTTATCCATATAATTGATTTCCTTTTTCTTTTGAATTCCTGAAATGGTAGTTAAGGTGATAAAATGGCTGGAAAAGGTGGAAAGGGGCTTGTGGCAGGGAAGACAATGGCAGCGGCAGCGGCAGCTAACAAGGACAAGGACAAGAAACGTCCAATTTCTCGTTCAGCTCGTGCTGGCCTTCAGGTCTTCAAATGCCACCTTAATTTAACAAAAACTAATTCTTACTCATGTTATCTATCTTTCATTTTTTCTCGAACTGAATAAATGTAGCTAGATCCATCTAGTTCTATTAGAAACTGGAAATGTTGTATCTTGTAGCTGAAGATGAATTGTCATCTCTTTATATTTTATATGAGGTTTAACGTTTGTGTCATGATACTGACTGCTACTTGAAAACCTTACAAATACCCCCCATAAAAATGTTTGTGAAACCTTACAAATACTCCACTGAAAAAACTTACAAACACCCCCTCTCAGGTAGGTATTTTTAAGGTTTCAGGTTTGGATGGTGTTTCAGATTTTTTAGCAAGCCTCATGGGTTCTATGTAGTTGACCCTATTTTGTATGTGTGCATATTGATAGTTGCAAGAGTCTTATTTGGAAAACATTTGCTGTTTTGTTCAGTTTCTTACTTTTGTAATGTTGTATTGTGAATTTGAAGATTAATTGCCATCTCCTTAGATTTTGTATGAGGTTGGGTCATCATGATCTTTGTGTGTTCTATATAGGAAAGCATAATACACTATTTCTTCCCTCGTGCATATTGATAGTGGTAGGAGTCTTACTTAGAAAACTTTTCTGTTCTATTCAGTTCCTTACTATAATATGCCTACTGTTCTTGTGATTGGCATGTAGTGAAAATATAGGCCTATTGTACGTGTAACTCAATATTATCATGTGGCCTCATTTTGCTTTTCTTTTGGTGGTTCTTAGTTTCCCGTGGGAAGAATTCACCGCCACCTGAAGTCAAGATCAAATGCCCATGGAAGAGTTGGAGCCACAGCAGCAGTGTACTCAGCTGCAATCCTCGAATACTTGACAGCTGAAGTTCTTGAGCTTGCTGGAAATGCCAGCAAAGATCTCAAAGTTAAGAGGATAACACCAAGGCATTTGCAGCTCGCCATTCGTGGGGATGAGGAGCTTGACACTCTCATCAAAGGTACCATTGCTGGTGGTGGTGTCATTCCTCACATTCACAAATCCCTCATCAACAAAACCACCAAGGAATGATTTTACTTGGCTTAAATCTTCTCTGTCTATTTATCTGATGAACTGTATTATGTGTTTGTTGACTGGTAGAATTTGCTTCTGGTTTAATTTAGCTTCTGTGAGGTAGGCATTAGCGTTTGATAACTGATGTAGTTGATTTGTAACATTAAGCATGTGTATGTGCTTAATCTGCTAGATACTGACATCAGATTCTCAATTTAACTCTTGATTAGATTATTGGGTGTGAAATGTTCATGTGTGACACTAAAACAGGGTTTATTGCAGCAGCTGGGAGAGTTTGTCCAACGGAAAAATGAATAAAATGTTGAAAAATTGGTCCAAACATGGCAATATTCCAACTGATGAGAACAAAACTCGGCCATATTATGTTTCATTTTATTGTTAAATTAGAAAACCTTATTAGTTCGTTGATAAGACAAAACTGATTACATTACTGTTGATATGCAAAGTTAGTAATGTTAAAAGGAGTGCCAGTATTGCTGAGATTCGAGTGTAAACATGTCATTTGTGTCGGATTGGTGACATAGAACACGAACTTTGAATTTATTCAAAAACTTTTAAAGTGTATCGTACTAATATGTTGCATCATTCGCATGAATAAGCTAAAAAAGAGTTTTTTTTTTTTTTTGCATAAATAATTCTGACATTTGACCAAAGTCTAGGAAAAGAAAAGGAGACAACATTTTATAAAAAGGTATATTAATTAGTTATTGTGGGGGTATCAGTAATTGCTTAAGGATACAGACAAAATAGGGTACAAATCCTTGATTGAAATAATCTCTACCGTATAATGTGAGAAGTTCTAAAATCAAATTTAAACTCTCACAATCAAATTCTCAATATTTTGTATAAATTATAATTACAGTGCTAATACTGTTTTAAAAAAAAAACACTAAATTGCTATTACAATTTTGAGAAAATTAATGCTCTCTCTTTAAGTTTGTCATAACAAATTTCTCCTTATTATAGCGGCAACGTGATAAGTGCTTGTTTGCAGACAAAAGAAAGCATCTTTGAACAAAAGTTGCAAGTCCCCGAATCGATCGACACTGAGTTGGCCATATTAAAATTAAAAAAATAATTAAATTAATACTGTTGGAAGATTCCAACTTATTTGGTTCAAATATACCATCCCATAAGCTTTTGTTTTTTCTATATGTAGAGTTGTAGGCTATACTAATTAGTATCTACAATTCTACACTATTATTTCATTCTTCTCATTTGAAAGACTGAAGAAAACTCTCTCTCTCTCTCTCTCTCTCTCTGTGTGTGTGTGTGTCCGCCCTACTACTATGGATACAGCAGTACTCTCTCATCCGTACAAGGTCCTATTTCCGCCACCGCGGGGATTCCGCCGGAGACTCGGTACCATGCAAAAAGACTTTGGACGGCGGCGGCGATGTCCTCCCATTCAATCAGTGATCACGGACAACAATTTGGATACATCATTGAATCATGATGAATCGAAGAGTGTTTACAACGACAGCTGGTTTGATCGTTTCGCCATTAACCATCTCTCCAACAGCTTACAATCCTCAACAGGTTTTTTTACTCTCTGTGTGTGTGTCTGTGTGTTTGTCATATCTATATCTACATAAATGTATACAGTATATATACTCTAAACTCACTTCCATTTGCAATTCACACAATCAAACCTGTCATTTTTGCAAGTTTTTCCCCGCGAATTTCATCATTTTAGCTAGGCTTTTATTTGAATTTAGTTTGATTATGATCAACAAGTTTAATCGAGTCAAACTCAATAGTTTGATATTTATATGCACACACATATGTATATAGATAAAAGATTTTCGATTAACAGAGATCAGTTGAGCATGGACTAAGATTCAATATCAATCGAAAAAACAAATGTATTTGATTTAGTTTTTTTGTTTTTAATATAAAAACCGAAATCAATTAACATAGAGTATTTTGTAATCCTTAATTTGATTTCAACCCTAATTAATTCAGATCATGTAAACAATTTAATTTCTCAGAAGATTAATTTTTTGGATGCAAAAAGGTTTCTTACAATGTCTTGATTTGCGATCCCTGGAACGCCTCTCTGCAGGTGGAGAAATAATTAAAAAATAGATAAAATTGGTTTTAACGTTGGATTATTCGATAATTGTGCGGATTCGATCGTTAATTACTAAGGTTTAGCGCAAAAACACGCACTAACACGTGTGTGTGTGTGTTTCGATGAATTAATTAATTAAATAGGCATTAGAAGCAAGAAAAGTGGATATGATGGGCTAGTGGAAGCTGCAACAATGGCGTCTAGGCGATTCAATCCAATCCAACAAAGAGAAGTTGTTATTCTAACTCTCCAAACAGCATTTCCTAGCCCTATACTTTCATTGGCAAGTTCTCTTTATTATAATTACAATCTGTTTTCTTTTATTACATAATCCATATATGAGAAACGTACGGGAAAGAAGGTTTAATACAGCATTTTTTATTTTTTAATTCAATTTTGAGTAGTTTATAATTTATTACATTTAAAAAACAATAATTTTTTTTCATCCAGCTATACTTGTTTTTACACCTTTTCATATCAACTTTATTTCTTTGACAAACTACCAAAAACATATATGCATTATTCACTTTTTACACTTTGGCATTATACAACCATTTTGGGTGGTGTTGATCATCACAAAACGGCTCATGTGCTAGTAATTTGAATAATTTAAGGGCAATTCAAAGCATAAAAGTCCTTGCTCGGTAGAAAATGAATCATTTATGCTTTGAATTGCATGAAATTATCTTTATATTATTTATTTGAGCACTTTTTGGGTAATCGAAACCACCTAAAAATAATTTTAAATGATAAAATGTCAAAAACTTATAGTTGAGATGGTGGTTCGTCTAAGAGAAAAAATTGACATGATGACAAAGTATAATAATGACTATAATTCGGATTTCAAAAAATCCTTTCCTCTATATATATTTAATAACAAATGACTATTACAAGCAATATTTTTATTCGACATCTAGCTCTAACATAACACTTTAAAACTTGAGGTATTTCCATTGAAATGCCACGATAAAATAGTTCTTACTGAAACAACTATATACCCAATCCCAATTACAGCGACGCTATGTGTCGTTCAATTAATTATCTTTTTAGTAGTTACCGTTTGTAATTAGGATTAAATTAAAGTGGTCAAGTGCTAAAAAATTGAATTATGACAGCGAACGTGGGTAAGATTAAAGTAATTAATGGAACATGATGTGGTGGAACACACAAGGAAAAGATTGATTAAAATCCAACCTTCAAACTCATATATAATCCATGATTGTAATTGTAATTATTAAAGATAATATATATATTATATATCCTTGAAAATGATTAATAATTCCAAAAACGAATACTCTAACACGACAATCAGGAGCTTTGGTTCTTAATTACAGATCACGTCCAACTCATATATATAATTTTGAAAATTTTAAAAATTATATTTTAACAAAAGTATATGGATCCAAGAAGTGACTAATTAAATTATTAAATATCGCATAAATTTGTTTGTGTAAAATTGGGATTAAATATTTATTGTTAGATATGAACAGATCAAGAGAGTGTTGCCACCATCTAAATTTGCAAGAGAGTATTTCGCGACCTTCACAACTATTTTTTTTGCTTGGCTTGTTGGTCCTTGCCAGGTACGTACGTTATATGATTTTACTTTTAGCATCCTATATTTCTAAGGGTAAAATTGGTAATTTCACACATTCCCATGTCATCTATATATGCACTAATTTCTTTCTCATCGTATCGTGTCAGGTGAGAGAGTCAGAGGTCGATGGAATAAGAGAGAAAAATGTCGTTCACATACCAAAATGCAGGTATATATATATATATCTCATATTATCAAAAAATTTAGTTGCTCTAGTGAGAGGAGAAGTCACTAGCTAGATCTTTTAAGCAAAGTTTAGGATTCAAACTTAGCTTATATATAGAATGACAGAGTTGGGAGGATTGCCCCAATTAAATTTCAACAGTATCCGAGTGCGGAAAACTGAATGGGAAAAAAGAAATCTTACATTTCCAATCCTTTCTTTCAATTACAATTCAAGCCAACTTTATGATTGAGAGCCAAATTGAAATAAAGACAAAAAAATATACTACCAATTAATGGTTGGGTTTCTCGATCAATCATTATGATGACAATTGACAACAATAAACTAAATCAAATAATTGAATATTTGTGATGATATATAACATTAATTATTACAGGTTTTTGGAGGAGACAAATTGTGTAGGAATGTGCACTAACCTTTGCAAGATGCCTTCTCAAACGTTCATTAAGGACTCTCTTGGAATGCCAATCAACATGGTCCCCAGTAAGCTCTTAATTCGTTCACACTATACATAATTAATGCTAAATATTTAATTAAATAGAAGAAAATTATCATTTAATAGATGTAGAATTATAAGATTCCCAAAGAAAGATGGGTTCATATTAACTTAGATTAATCCATATAGGAAAAAAAAAATAGTGTTTAGTCTGATGTGAAAAGCTGATTGAAGGGTACAAGCTGGGAAACTGGGATTCAAGATTAACAGTATTATTTGCACTAAAATTTAGAAGAAGCAAAATGGAGGACCCCATGCATGTAAAATGTAGTTAATTACTGCTGCAGATTATTTACCCGTAATATAATGGCCAAGTTGAAATCTCCACTTTGTTATTTATTGCACCATTATTATGCTGTTTTCACAAAAAATGACATATATATATATAATTATATGTATGTTTTCACATTTCATGAAATTAATACTTGTCTATATATAATGTGTTTGCAGATTTTGATGATATGAGCTGTGAAATGATATTTGGTGAGGAGCCTCCACCACAATCTTTGGATATAGCCTTCACACAGCCATGTTACAAACAATGTACGTTCTAATAAATTTGTACCTATATATATTTAAATATATAATATTTAATACATAGGATTTTAATTGTTTTCTTATGGTATTAATGCAGGCAAGGCCCTCAAAGAAAACAAGAGGAACTGCACAAACTAAATGTAATTTCACGTTTCGACAAAGTTAGAAACTTTTATTTAAAGTGGTAGGAGAGACAAATTTACAAATTCTTAGCTTACAAGAATACATAAATTTTATTAAATATATACAAAATATTGTTATATATATATATATATATATATATATATATATAAACTTGAAATGAGATGTATGGTCAATTTTGTGACCATTTTATGAATTGGTCACTGAAATAGAGTAAAGAAATGGAACGCGATCTATGATGCACATACACTTCTAAAAATCCTATCATGCCATGTCGTGTCGTGTTCGATACTGTGTCGGACACTTATCTAGTGCAAATTGTCAAAAAAAAAAATCTGTGTCGCCATATTCGTGTCATGTCTTGTCCATATCGCCCCTCCATATTTCATAGAGTAGGATGAATTCCAGTTATGGTAAGTCAGTTTTTTATTTTCATTGCCAAAATTGGATATTTATTTGATAATCAAGTCGATGGTGGATGGAATATTATTGAGATTTGAGACAATTAAGTAGTCAAGTTAGAAGGAGTAAGTGGTGGTTTAATTGTAGGGTTTAAGGAGAACAGAGGTGGACTCTCACAGTGTTTCCCACTAAATAATAATTATATATGTTTGTGCTTTCTTTTCTGTCTGGATCACAGAGATCAATCTAATTTTCGCACACTGGAAAATTTACAGAAATTTAGTGGTTTCTTTAAGAGATATGAAGAAACTTACAAACACGGACACGACACAGTGATACGAATACAGTGACATGGATTTTTTTTCTTATTTTATATTTAAAAAATGTTCGATACAGATCTTTATTAATGTAACGACACGACACGACTAGATAAGATTTTTAAGTGTTGGTGCAGGAAGAAACTGATGGGTAGAGCTCGAATTTTGGCACCAATAAAAGCTAGGTCTTCTAGATATTGTATATTGTGTAACACAAGGGAGGAGCCAAAAATTTTAATGTGGAGAGAGACATCAAAATGTTAAAAGTTCTGTTAGTAAAAACACGTATTATATCCGTATAGTACACGTACATACGAATAATTGAAAAATACTTTTGTTTCTCGTACACATTCTGAACTTAATGAATAATACTTGTACTTTTGATATCATATGTTTGGTACACGTATTATATATATCCCGTATAATACTTGATGAATAAAACTCAATTTTTATCAATAAAAAAATATTTATTTAAACTTTTAAATGTATCAGAATTATTTTAAAATAAAATACATTAAAAGTATTTATTTATATTAATGAAATATTATACAAATAATTATTGAATTAACTTATAAGAATTTTTTATATGGGTCAAGACCCATTTACTATTTTTTATAGTTAGGACTAATGAGGTTAGCCCAAGATGTGAAGCCAAGGTAGGCCCAATGAAGATAAAGCCCATGATTAAACCCTAGTTGATTCTAGCCACTCATATCAAGATGATCTAATGCTTGTAAAGAAGCCAAGTGTCCCTAGCATGTTGAAAGTACTATAAATAGCACCCTTCCTACTTTGGGAAAGGGTAACTTATATCTTGGAATTGATTTTGAATATAAGCTTTGCAGTGTGAAGTTATTCTATTTATACTTTTACTTAACATATATTCTTTATTTTTAGTAAGTTGGTGAACCTAGGTTTAGTAAGGTCCAAAGTTTTAGGTCGTACGAACTAGTCGACCTCCCGAGGTCCAAGTTCGACCGGTCCTACAAATTTAGCACTTGTTGCATTTAACTTATAAGAATATTAAATATTATTTAAATATTTATTTCTAAATTATATATTTAATTATTTAATAATATATTTAAAATAAGTTTTTATGATATTTAAAGTGAATGTAAGTATGTTATATGTAAGACTTACATAAAATTTAAATAAAAATACATAGGAGTATTCAAGTTTTTTTCATCCCGTTTTCTTTCTTAATAAATGTATTGTATTCGTATATATCAAAGTATGTATTATATCAAACTCCATTTTTTTGCCGATTTTAGAACGTATTTTTCAGTAAAAATATAAAAAATATTCATACGTATAAAAAAACGTAAAATAGAGATTAAAAGTACAAATATAGTATGAAATTTTTTTGGATAAGTGAGGGGTGGAAATTATAATTTTTGTACAAGTAATACTCTGAAAAATGCACACGGGAGAGAAATTGAACTTCTATTTAAACTTTTTAAAGGAACACTTTTCTATGTTTGAACAAATTAAAGCCATGGAATTTTTCTTCATCACTTGTACAAGGAAACCGGGAAAAAGTTTCTTAAATTCTGAAAAACAGATTTCGGCAGAAACGCGTTTGATAAAGGCAATATTGTGTTTGCAAACTCTGAAAATAATATAATAATATATTAAAAAAAGAAGTAATATTGTGTTTTATTTTACATTTTCCAGGATGCTTTGATGGGCTCAGTTTACTAAACTTTGGGTTCAGGCCCAACGATTCGTGGGTTAGTCCAGTTGATTTGGTCTCTATTTGGAGTCTAACATGGAGCTGAAACCAAAAGGTTCAACTTAAGGCCTTGAAAAGTATGTGTGATATTACACTCTCACAAGATATGTTATTATTCAATTGTTGCGATGAGCTAATAGCTTTGATGCACAAAGAGTCGGATACAGACAAGATACGATACATACATATCTAGTAGGAAATATTTCCATTAGTCTACGTGTCAAGATTCTAGTAGACCAAGCGCCATGAGGATAAAGTCAAAGTCACCCTTTTTGACCGGTCAATGACACTCACAATCATCGACACCGACCGTAAGGTCAAAATTACTGGCGACTGGAATGGCTCGGTCAGAGGTCGAGCGTAATACCTCGACCCCGACCATGGGTTTAATCCGTCAATCCTTAGACCAAGCTGAGGGACTCCCATTGAAGTCCATGCCCTCGCGAGGCAAGGCACAATGGTCGGCAACGATCGCGTCCCATCCAGCAAACCAGCGCTAATTATGGCTGCATTAAATATAGTCACCTGTAATCCGTACCTCGGACTGGACATATGTGACATGAACATTCCTTAAATGTTGCAGACTCTTTGATCGAGCATTAAATGCCCATTAGTCGAGAGATTAAATGCACACCATTTGGTAGTGTACTTAGTGTGTACTTGTCCAAATGTGGAGAAGGCTAGGCCAATCACATGCAAATATAATCATCTTTTTTAACAAACTTTGAAAGTTGAATTGATCTCCAATCATTTGTTTGAATCCTGCAGCTTCACGGATAAGAATAAGCTAAAAATGAAAACAAACAAAATATCATTTCGTAAAGGTAAATTTCACTCTTTCCTCACTGCACAATTCAGATTCTTTGCTCATATATCTTTGGAAAAAAAAGTTAGCAATTACCCAAAAAGACAAAAGAACTGCAAATGCATTATATTCACCCAGCCCACCCTGCAGAAAACAAAACCTGGTTATAAGTTACATGATGTTAAATTTTCTTTCACCTGGACAATAAAGTTTTTCCATTTGTACGTACGCTCAACACAGAAAAATAAATAAAAATTTCACCTCCAATAATGATGAAAATCCACGCAAACCTTAGTAAAAAAAAAAGGTTAGATTTACCTTCTGGCAAAGTCTCAGAAAAGGAGCATGAAGTCTGACATTTTCTTCATCAGAAAGATAGGGACAGGCTCAGGAGTATTCTAGAGGTAACTGCAAATATTAATTCGCAAAGTTTTACCACGGATCATGTCATGTGTTATCTACTTGTGTATGTACCTAAGAGGGTGTTTGGCTAAGCTTAATTGAAAGTGCTTATAAGCTCTCGCATCTTATAAAATGCTAGGTCTTATTTTAAGAATAAGATCAAAATGTTTTCAGATAAAAATAAAACGATGAGCTTATAAGATGTTAATAATGACAATTATGTAATTAATATTGTCCAAATTAATGTAGGAGAGTGTGATAAGATCTTAAAAGAAGTTGTAGTTCTCCAACTTATAAGATGTTTTAAAGAGCTTATAAGTTCAGCCACATACACCCTCTAAATAAGTTGTAATCTATTGAAATATATAATACGGATAATTACATATACACCCCCTGACTTAGAGGAAAATACAGTAAGACCCTCTCGACTATTGAAAATTACAAAGATCCCCCTCGACTATGGCTCTGTTTAACACTTAGGTCATATCGTTAGTCATTTTCTTGTTTCCAATAAGGCGCTACTATTTTGTTAATTGGACAACAACTCAATCACTTTGCTCATTCCATATATAGCAGACCCTGAACAAAAATGTTATTGCTAATTTAATTATTCTGCAACTTTCCGTTAAATTTTTTAGGTTTTTGCTAGTGTTTAGAGACCTGTATGTAATTTTCAGTAATCAAGCAGGTGTTTTACCGAATTCTCGATGTAGAAGAAAATGTGTAAGCATCATAAATTGAAGCATAAGTACATACATATGATATGAGTGGCATGTGGGAATGGCAGAGCATCTTCATGACTGCATCCATAAAAATACACCACAGATCTAACTCTACATTAATCATAGTCAGGACTGCAGGGATCCAATGCCTGCCCGCATGCCCTTCTTAGAGAAACTCAAGGTTTCCATTTTAATTTCTTCTTCTCAGATCATAATTACTCCTCAATTCTACCTACGAGAAATACTGCGTTTAAATTTTTTTTTTTATGTAAGATAACATTGAACTATATGCTAGTTAAGGCGTAAAAATCGCAAAATTTTATCGCCAACGAGAGAAACAAAGGCACCATGATTAAGAATTATGAATTCGAATTTCACGAATATATAAAGATACTATATAGTTTATTGTATGAGATTCATGAGCAGGTCCATAATAGCCCGAATGTGAAGAAAGTTTACACATCCACATGATCCTGATCATACAGCAGGCCTATATAATATAGTCTGATATATCTTTAGGCTTCAGGACATACATTAACCCCACCTAATTTTTGGTCTTCGATCTCTGCAGGTAACCAATCATCTCATTCTCAACAATGCATGATAATTAGCAACATACAAAAGCTGCAGCACAAAATTTGCCAGGAAGCTAGCATTTGAATATTATTCGACGACATTAATTGCCTTAATTCACAATGGAGCGAGCTTAGCCCCACAACTCGGAAAATTGCATTTCTCGTCCCACTAGATAATTAAGACGACCCTCTTCAATTTTGTCTGAATGCAGCCCGGCCTCACTCATCAGATCAGCTAGTTAGGTCCAAAAACATATTACTTTTAACTTAATTTATTTAACTACGGTCGTTGTGGAACCAGCTATATATACAAATATATATGCAGTCATCCTCATATATATTTTAGCATGGTTCAAGTACGGCATCGATCATTAAGAAGTGAAAAGTGCTTATATTAGCTTCCTCCCGCTCTTTAAGACCTAGCTAGCTTTTTTTCTCTTCACATGGTAGCCCCATTTTGCAGCATGCAGTTGATAACGTAGGTCCAATTCTATCTACATCCATAATCATGCCACCTTACTTAGTACTGGGATATGGGATTCCAATATACATATTAATTAAGGAGGAGATTTTGGCATGGAAATATGGTTGTGTAATTGTGTTCGGTCTAAGTAGTAAGGAAGATCTTGTCAAAAAATATATCATTTGAAGAATCATATGCTTTCTTAAAATGAGCACGAAAGATCCTAACTTAGTCATTTGGCTCATTTCTGCCGTGGCATATAAGATATCATCCCAAGAAATTGTGAAAAAATTAGAACAGATAAATAAATAAATGAATAAAATTGTCTTAGAATGAGGTATGACTGTATGTTAATGTAGACTGCCGAGCATATTGCAGCCAAAATTAATCTGCTACTCTGATCGAAAAAACAGGATTTGAATCTCAATGCAAAAGTTGCCAATTTTGAATTATGATATTGCAGATTTTGCAGTCAAAGGTCATCAACAAATTAATCCAACTTGACCGCTTATAACTTATAGCTTTCAGAGCCACACATAACATGCATTGAAAACATTAACCAACCAGACTAATTTAACCTTCAACCCCACTTATTTAATGCTAATATCTCCCCGACTCCCTCAACTTTTAAATAATACTTGCACATTTTTCTAATTAACTCGGTATAGATGTATCCAATTCTTTTTTATACAACTGCGAACTTTGGAAATAAAAAATAAAGCAAAGTTAACTCAAATTTATAAGACTTTATTTTCTTACGAAAAATACTTGCAGCTATTTGCTTAAATTTTTTATCCTTATTATTTCTTATAAAGGTTATCAAACAAATTAGTATTAGAAAATCATTCTTAGAATAAATTTCAAATGGAGAACATTTAACATTGGATTAATCCAAGAGTAGAATATAATGCATGTAGAGCCACTTGACTTGTAAAGACCCAGCTGATGGGACACACCCCCACCTGATCCATCATTTTCAGAGCTTAAACCTCTGTCTATACATGAAAATCAAACACCTTAAACAAAGGTTTATATCCTAAAACCCACATGCCCTTTTCACTTTTTCTTTTTTTAATTCAGTTTAATGGAATAAAGTTAATATACTCAAAAGTTAATCACATGACAGCCCATGATCCCCGCGGGCGGGCAACATCACACATGCTACTTGCCAGAAAAATATGAAAAGCTTCTCCATATTCTTGCTTTTTGTTTTTTTACAGCTTGCAAAATAGTGAAAAAAGTGACCGTTAGTTATGTTCCCCAATAATTAGCATTAAAAACTAAGGTACAAAAAGCAAAGTACTGATAAACAGTGTTTCAACAACATTAGGATATGATTTCAGAAAACCAACTTCCTTCTAGGCATCATGGTATTTCTAGATGACAATGCTGCAAGATCGCTAATCGTATCACTTATCAGATCCTTGAATATTAACCGTTCGATGTCCAAAACCACATCCGACATCTCCATCGGGCAATCTCCCCAGCCGTTGATTGCATCTCCAGCTAGATCTTTCTTCAAAACACCACAGATGGTCTCAAATAAATCTTCTGCAGAGTATATCTCTCGAATTCTTTGAAATTCTGACCAAATTTTGTCCAAATTAGGCTTCGTAATGCTCTGATCTACCTTCCAAGGAGGCAGTCTTCTGTTTCTATCAAGTAGTTCCTTGATTGTGTCAAAAATAAGCTTTCTTTGTAATCTAGAGACTTTGGATGTGTCATTTCCCTTGAGATATTGTTGCTTCTCTAGTAATAAAAAGACATCAGAATCCTCTGGAAGATAATGGGATGCTCTTAGGATGTCTGAAATGTACACAAAATCAGAGTCGTCTGATATTTCTTCGAATTTCGACCCGATTGGAGAAATGGGGCTCCATATTTCATCTTCCAGTTCGTCTGTTACATTAAAATAAATGATTTTAGAACCTCAAAATTAGATTTTTCAGCAAAAAAATTTAAGCCCCATAAACAAAGCTTTTTTCTTGGTTCTTCACATGCTGTGTTGGGAATCAAGTACTCAAAAAATTGGAAGAGATGAGGCACTTTTGCAGTTTGATAATGCGAAAGGGTAATCTACTATCATTTTCATATTCAGAAAATGTCTTCACAAAATCCAAATTATAACACCCCACCATCTTTCTCATAATACAGTTTCTTCTTCGAGTTTAATGAAACAAAATAAGTACACATATATACACTCAGCAAGGACCACATAGGAAAGGAATTTGTGGTCATCAGGGTCCATTCATTAGCAAAATTTATTTAGATCATATCGGACTTGGTTCCACATCTACAGGACAATATCAAGACCATTTATTTTTAACATATCTTAAAATCCCAAAAGATAAATTCTAAACACACCAAAATTTGTGTAGTCCAAACCCAAAATAACTGCGTTCTTGCATGATCAATAACGTAATAACTCAAGAAAATCACAACTACTTGATTTTATGGATTTTACTCGAACAAAAAGAGATATCAGTCATTTTCATGATTTACGACTCAGAATTGATCAGATTTCCGAGAAGAACTCCATCAATGAGTTTGACCTTAGGGAGCAAATGTCGTTATGGAATAAGCCAACGGTCCATCCCATGTGAGTTGTGACTAAACCATACAAATTCACAATGCCAATTTTCCACAGCTTACCCTAGACCTAAACCCTACTTCTCCTCCAATCAAATATTCACTCACCAATTTTTTACTCACAATTAAATTTTGACGGAAATAATTGAACAAAATTTATAATTAACTTAAAAGGATAAATTAATTGTACCTTTGAAATCAAGATTTCGTCTCGTTGTAACGGGTGAAGGGGTCGAAGATTCATCCTTGTACATAGATGAATCAAGAACAGAAACTGGGCTCGGTTGCATATCAGTTGCATTCATCTCAGCTATGCTGTTAAGCAGTTTATCACATCTCTCCAATAGATTCCTTCCCACTTTGTACTCCTCAGTCTTGGACCTCTGTAATTTACATTCATTAAGTAAATTAAAAGTAATAATTGGTAATTAGCGTTAATTAAATGCAGTGAATCAGCGTCATTACCTCTGTTGTATCGGTGGTTGTCGTGATGCTGCTTCCAGAAATGGACGAGGATTCATCCTCCGCACCTGCAACGGTTGTGTTCTTCTCTTTGTGATGAATCTCCGCCGTTGCTTTCTTGCTTCTAGGAGATCGATTATTAAACGTTGGATCATTTTTGGGTTGTCTCGAGTTGAGCTTCGGTGAGTGAACTGGGGAGACTCTACGGTTTTCTCTTGACTCTTTGACTTTTCTCTGGGTTTCCACGCTCAGTGGTTTGGGTTTCACCAGTGAGTTTGACCGTCGACCAACAGCATTTCCTTCAACTCGGGAACTGGTTGTCGGACTCGGACTTCGACCGGTCCGGGCTGGACTCTTTACATTCCGTTCACGGCGGGGGCTCATAGCCGGAGAACTTTCTCCGGTGTGATTGAAGTTCCGGCGGTTTCCGCGGTTCTGATTTCTACCGTTTGAGGGAGAATAATCATTTCCCACTCTGCGGTTGATCGGAGTAGAATTTGATAGTCTCGAAGGTCTCATGACGACTATGGGTGACTCGTCGTAAACAAAGTTCAGATGGCTGAGTTGATTTTGCTCCGACGGTTTTCTAGAATGCAGGAGTCCTTTGAGCTGCAAAGCTTCGAGGATTTGTTTCAGGGTCTCTAAATCTTTAGCCGGCTCGTCGATTCCTCTCATTTTCAATGTGTTCTCAATCTCCCCATAAATTGACAAACTCTGTTTTGGCTCCGGGAAAAAATCTCCAGAATCGAAGTAGCTTTTGCGTTGCTGCGGCGCTCTCCATTGCGAATTAAATCCTCCTCTATTCAAGCCTTTAGGTAGATCAGCCTTGTTAGCATTTTTCAACAAATAGCTTCTCGGATCTGCATAATGTGCCTCGAAATACGGATTGTCGTTCACACCATTGTTGAGAAAGGCAGTTTGCGATTGAGTTTGCTTGAAATTGCTGCTTTCGGCGATGAATCGAGCGTGAAAGAGATCTCTGGAGACTCTCGATTCGGAGGCGGATCTTCGAAGCTCAGGCTTCTTTTCGGGTTCATAGCTAGTTGAATCTGGCAATGGCTCCAGGCCCATGAGCCTGGCTATAACACTGGGTGACCGGTGATGCTGGCTGTCATCGGTAGCATCACTTGCAACACTCTCGCATCGACTGGCGGTTGATGCGCCTGTTCGGATTTCTTTAGGGTGGAGACCACCCTTTGCATCGGTGGTGGCCCTGCTATCCAGTGAGAGGCGTGGGGCTTCCTTGCAGAACTTCCATGAGGACCTCGTGCCTTCTTTCATTTCTAGTATCGGCAGTGGAAGAGGTGATTTCGGGGGTAACTCGGCTACATCGGTAACTAGCGGTGATCGGCGTTCCGACGCCGGCGACTGAGGTTGTTTTGGCCGGTCTGGACTCGGTGTTGCCACTGAGTACGAGTACTTTGTCTTGGTGAATTCCCTGGAAATCGCCGGAGACTGGGGAGCCGAACTCTCCGACTCCGACGTCGTATCAAGCCCCTAAACAATTATTAAAGGATCACGAGATCAATAAAATTTACAGTTAATCATATAAGACGAACTCAGAATAGGGAACCAACTTACCGGCGAAGGGGGGAGGCGCTTGGCGGAATAGAGGCGTTTTCCGGACAAAATCTGGTGGCGATCGAAGAGTTGAAGAAACCCAGTCATGCAACCCATTTGCTTTCCTATCTGCTTCTCCAAATTCTGCTGCTCGTTCACCATCCCCATCGACATTTTCCGGCCACTGAGGTCAATTTCCGGCGACTGTTGCACACTCTTAACCACACATACACAGAAACACACGCTTTATTCGCTCAAGTTAACGTCACATTTGGGTGCAGTTCCTCATATATTCTCTCTCTCTCTCTCTCTCTCTCTCTCTCTTCTCCGTTGTGGGGGGGAAACTTTTGCTTTTATTGCTAACTCCCGCTTTCTGCTCTTTTAAAGGGTGAAGGTTGAATAGTGGGACTGGGGGACGAGTGGGAGTAGGGTTTGGCTAAACTCACGCGCTGGTGACGTTTACTCGGTCTTTGTAAGTTAGGAGACGGGCTTTTTAAGTGTTGCGAAATGACATTTCTGTCCCCTGAAAAGGGAAATTGCTTGAATTTTGAGTTCGCAACTTCGTGGGCAACTGTTGTACGTGTCAGTTATCTGCCTTCTTGATTTATGAAAGTTTGAACGGCCAGTGTACGACTTTACTATTTTACCCTTCCTGCAACTAATTTTTCTTTTTGTGGATAGAAAAACGGAGGACAGAAAAATGAAAGTCAAAATATAAAATCTCTGGTCGTTGAAATTCGTATTGTATCCGAACAGGTACAAGATACGTATATTTTGAATAATTGAAAATATATTTATTTCTTGTACTTTTGAAATTTAAATATTTAATGATAAAAAATATACTAATATAGTTTCGGGCCGGTATCAAGTCGATCTAGGCTTTTTGGATACTCAGATTGGGTAAAGTTTTCCTACCCGACCTAAACAAGAAAAAACCGGCCAGAATGGATCAGATAGAAAATCCGAAACCCAATCCAAAACACCCACCCCTAAATATAACGTACATAGTAACAATATTTATGAATGATAATTTAGTTTATCAAATTCTTATTATTTTTGCTTAAAATTTTAAAATGTGTCATATTTTTAGTCGATAGTAAGTATTAACTACGTTTTGTAGGCGAGAAAAAGGGCTTTGAAGGTTAATCCTCTAAGAGCTTGTAGCATCCCAAAAACTTGAGAAAGTATGCTTTGTGGGCTTTGTCTCACACAGGAAAAACCATATGAATTTGAAAGGTTTATAACCAAGTTTCCAAGTACAACCAACAGAAGGTTAACTTCTTTTGGCACGTGCTTCCCAAGCCAAACTTTAGGGTTGTACTCGGTGGTGACGAAGGTTATACCCGCGCGTCCAACGGGCGCCGTCGTAAGGGTTCTCCTCTCCGCGCCCGGGGTTCGTGACAATGCTTGATGAAAGAAGTGGCTGGTTTCCGACCTAGATGATCTAGGTCGGTTTGGATCGTTTCTTGTCCAGATAAGATACTTGATCTGGTTATTGTTGGTTAATACTAGCTTATTCAACAAATTTGTGCGTTAACGGAATTAAATTAAACTTGAACTCAGTCACTTGTATAATTGGAAATTGTTATTTATTAAACTACATGAATTTTCAGTTTTCAACATTTTTCAACCGAATATTTCCAAAATATTTCACAAATTGAATTTGGTCTGAAAATATTTATCTTTAATAGAGTTATAGTTGAATTAATATAATTTTTGAAAAGTATTTGTATTTCACAAAGGGGTCTATGATAGTAGAATACGGTTTTATCCCCATGCCATGCATCATGGCCACGACTCACGTGCCAGTCCACCAGATATGAATTGAAAGCAAGCCGCCCCACACTAGTGAGAGAAGTTATTACGTAATCAGGGCAGATAGAAAGAAAGATATATATAACCAATTTCCCAATTTTTTGTTTTGATAATTTTAATATAAGATTATTAAAAATTTATGACAGCTAGCTCAGGAGAAGTACATAACGCTACTCAGATCACGAGATATATATGTTGTAAACTGCCCTTTTCTTTAAACATCCATAAATGTTGCTGTTTAAGAATTTTTTTTAACTATTATTCAAATAATTGCAAATTCCCAACTGTGGACTGTTTTTATAATTAATGCATTTCGAATCCTTAATTTTTTTTCAACAATCAATCCAACTGTTACTTATTCGTTTCTCTTGGAAAGGAACCAATTCCGTCACTTAGTGCCCGAAAGGGACTTCGCCAAAGGGATCCCCTATCTCTTTACCTGTTTCTTCTTAGCGCAGAAATTTTTTCGAATTTTATATAGGTTAAAGAAGCCGAGGGGAAAATCAAGGGTATCTCTATAAGCACCGGCGCCTCAAGTATTTCTCATTTGATGTTTGCTGATGACACCCTTATTTGTGGTCGAGCAGACATCGAAGCTATGCATTCAATCATAGAGATTCTCGACATTTATGGACGAGTATCGGGCCAAGTTATCAATAAGCAAAAATCTTCGATCACCCTTAGCAGAAACATAGATGATTCAGTCTGTGAGAACTTAGCTTCTAGCCTTGGTGTTTCGAGAGTGGACAAGTTTGACATGTATCTTGGTCTGCCTTCCGTGGTGGGTAAGACCAACGCAGCGATCTTTGCTTCAATTCGCAACAAAAGGTAGAATAAGATCAAGAGTTACTCCGAGAAATACTTGTCCTTTGCGGAGAAGGAAATCTTGGTCAAGTCGGTTCTTCAAGCAATGCCCACATATGCCATGGGATGTTTCAAATTACCAAATTCCTTCATCCACGAGCTTGAAGTTTGGTGGAATAACGGAAATGAAAACAAAATTCACTGGGTTGCTTGGCATAATTTGTGTAAATCGAAAAGAGACGGTGGCTTGACTTTCGTGACTTGAGATGCTTTAATGATGCAATGCTTTCGAAGCAACCTTGGAGGCTTATCAACACTCCTGACAGTTTGCTAGCAAGACTCCTCAAGGCCAAATACTACCCTAACGGTGACTTTGAATCTGCTAGTCTTGGAAGAAATCTGAGGTTCACTTGGAGATCAATTTTTGGCTCGAGACACATTATTACAGCAGGGAAGCAATGGAGAGTAGGTAAAGGGGACAAAATTGATGCAATATCTGACGTATGGCTACCGAAGAATCCCCCTTCAGCTCCCACACTCCACTTGGATGCCCCGGCTATTCCTGACAAAGTTAGTGATCTCTTATTACATGGTGGGAGCTCTTGGAATTCAGAATTGGTCCAGGCTACTTTCGCACCAACTGATGTTGAAATCATCCTGTCCATCCCTCTCTCTCGCCGGAATAGTGAAGACAAGGTGGTATGTCCCTTTGGCCCGTAACCTCATCCGTCGCCAATGCTATGTCGATGATTTCTGCCACGTTTGTAAATAGGAGGGCGAAGACGCTGTTCACACCTTTATCAATTGTGAATTTGCTAGAGTCACGTAGGCATGCTCTAACCTCCCTTGGCATTCCATTAGCAAACTCTCATAGGGCATCAAGAAAGGAGTCTTGGCCATCTTCAATGATCTAGACACAGGTGATTCATGTATTTTTGCAGGGATTCTCTACTCGTTGTGGTGGCACCTCAACCAAATCCGACTGGGCGAACGAGGGAGCACTCCACTTAGCATTGTTCAATTTGTCCAGGCCCAGCAACATGTGATGAAAGAGACTTTCCTATCGAAGGATCCGCCCCTGCCTCGTCGGGGAATCGTTTGTTGGTCAGCTCCTCCACCGGGGACTATCAAGATTAACTATGATGGCCCGACCTTCAGATCCCGCAACTCGATCGGCATGGGAGTTGTAGCTCGTGATCATGACAGGAACGTGATAGGATGGGAGACAGATATTCGAAACAGCTGTTCGGACCCCTTCCTAGCTGAAACATATGCCGCTCTCTCGGCTGCCGTCTCGACATGGACTTTGGTTGGGAGAATGTGATTTTTGAAGGTGATTGCATTAACTTGGTGAGACGGCTTACATCTAACGAGGAGGACTCTTCTATGATTGGGAACTTGTTAGTCGAGATTTATAGCCTGCTTGGCCACTTTAGGGCCTTTTTATTTTATTTTGTTCACCGGGAAGCTAATTGTGTAGCTAATGCCCTTGTTAGAAAAGCAGTTTCGGCTTACGTAGGTTCCGACGACATTCCCGCCTTCACATGAGATTCTCTTGTATTAGACTCTTGATTCCTTTAATATATGGTTTTGCTTAAAAAAAAAAAAAATTTCCAAATATGCTCCTAAAAATGTAGCCTCATGAACGCATATGTTTGATATATATTTTTTTGTTCTGAAATTTATTTATATGAGTTGAATGAGCTGATTCTTACTTATAGTTGTTGGCTAATTTTCTGGTTAAACTAGTATAACTTGAACTGCTAAATTAATGTAGTCTGTCTGATAATAATATCATGTTATTAAAAAAATCGCATTCAATATATAATTTAAAGTTTATACTGAAATTTGAATAAACATTTACTTAATTTATCTGCACTTAATTGGTTTAAGAAATAACGGATTTGAATCTTTATTTATACTCTTAAATATATAATAAATTATTATACAAACTAATAAGAGCTATAGTTTTTTTTTTTCCTTTAATATTTAATCTCTATAGAACGAGGGGTATGGTTAAGTGGAAGCATTCTCAACCAAACATAAGAGAAACAATCTTAAATCTCCTAGCAAGATATCCCACTATTTGAAATATCTACAATTCAGATATCAGTCTATAGTATAGATACCCTGATTTAGACAATAAAAATTAATCTCTATATCGTATATGGACCAATAAATGGAGCCATATTTTGATCAAAATAGAAGTACCACTCCGATTGGCCTATTCCACCTCGTTTTTGTTTCATTTCTATCTATATTAAAATGAATCACAGAGTATATATTAATAGTAGTATATTGAATTTTGTGGCAGGTGAAATGAAAAAACAGAAGAAGAAGACTGACATTTGAAGTCTTATGAATTAATTAAAATTTTGTCTGATTTGCTTTTTTGGAAATTAATGGGAAGCTTTAAGAAGCGGTCATCGGCCACTTTTGGCGCGGCCGTGTTGGGAAGAAATTTACGAACAAATGGCGATCACTGGAAATGCATGCATCAAACAAATGTCAATAGCCTTTGAACGCTTTTTCACTTTGGAACCATACTGTCAGCTGGAATTGATCATAATTCACATTCTCTTATTTCGGAGTGAATTATATTTGGTTCCTCACTTTGTCATATTTATATGAGAAAATTACACCTGGGTCCCTATTTTTGGAACTAATTACATACATTCAGGAGAATCATTTTATTACAAATAGGTCCACGATTTGGTTGATACTTAGTCAAACTTACCATTTCTGTTAAAAAAAAAATAAAAAATGAAATGACTGCATTACCCTTTTAGACTGCGTTGTAAAATTGTCAAATTATAAGGACCTAAATATAAAATTCCTCGCGAAGAAGTCGAGGTGGCAGAGGAGCGGCAATGACATTCTTCCGGTCAGAGTTTTGGGCTGAGATTACATGGGATGGAAGCCCTCCTCACGACGAACCTAACGGTGGTGGTGCCAACGCCTGGAACTTAGTGACGGTGACGCTAGGAGACTCAAAATCGTGGTGGCGGTGGGAGTTCTTCGACGGTATTTCGGCCAGCAACGAGGGCGGAGACCACAAGGGTCTTGAAGCTCTCAATGAGATGAAAATAATGATGGTGGTGGCGACCCCTGATTCATACCGACGGCGGAGTAACGAGACAACAAATGTGGCGTGGCGGCAGAGTGGTGGCTCGCCACTCTCCGGCAACGGACACCGTCGAGCCGTATGATATTTCCAATCTACGCGTCATGCATGGGTAAGTTGGTGGTGAAGTCGGATCGAAAATCCAATGGTTGGATCTTCGTTAATTTCAGATCTAAGAATTTAGAGTTTAGGTGGATTTTCAAACATTTGAATTGAAATTAAATCTGGTGTGGTTGTCGAATTGGAAAACGAACTTCAGGGATATGACGCGCTCGATGAGAGGATCGTCGTGGTATAAGGTGTCGACCAACTGGGTGCTAGCTCCGACAACAGTAGCTGCAATGAGGAATTTTACATTTAGGTCCTTATAGTTTGACAACTTCACAATACAGTTCAAAAGGGTAATGCCGTCTTTTCATTTTTTTTTGTTTTTTGTTTTAATTTTAACGGAATAATTAAGTTTGACTAACGGTCAACTACATCGTGGACCATTTGTAATAAAATAATTCTTTTAGATCTAGATGTAATTAGCCCAAAAAATAGGGACCCAGGTGATTTTCCCTATTTATATTTAGGTCTACTTAAATACATTTATTACATACAAGTTTTTGAATTGGTCAATATTCACTTCTAAATCGATAGTAAAAGTTAAATATATACGATATAAGTTAAACTAAATAATCTTGGGTATGAATTGCATTTATGAGAAATATGTAAATTACTTGTACCAAATGTCTTTATTATTAGGTCGGACCCTAACTAGCTTCGATTTTAATCGAAGTTCTCGTGGATAGGGCAGCCATGCATGCATGCATTCGCCATACCTATTATTTCTGCAACTAATTTAGGCTTCACCATTAATGGCATATGCAAATGTACTAGCTTAATTTAATAAATTAAACCAACACGTTCAATCTCTTAATTATATAACATCATATTTAGTTAATAATCTGCATGTCACATTAATTTTTTCTATTTTTTTTCTTAGATTTTTTCATTTTTGTCTTAGTTTTATTTGTTAGAAAACAAATTTATTAATTCATAATCTTTAATTTTCCTCGTTTTCAATTTTGTTTGTTTAATATAATTCAATCTTTTTAGCTGAATTACTTCGTAAAGTAATTAATTATATATAGTTCCCGGATCTTTGAGATTTGATATAATTAAAGATTTAGTTAAATGATAGATTAATTTGCGATTACACCAAAGGTAGCTAGAGAAATAATATACAGTATATTTTAGTTCATAACAAAATCATCGAATTTTTTTAAAGATGATACAACACTTCTAAATCCAAAATCTTGTGAAATAAACCCTACTCTTTAGGGAAAATTACCAAAATCCCTAGATTTACTTAAAATGTCGAAACACCATTCAAATTAACCTGAAAATTTTATCATACCATCCTAAAAATGTAAAAATATAAATAAAACCTTATAAATATTCCCGAATAAGGTTTAAAGACTGAAGTTTACAATGATGTTTCGAATATTTTTGCAAACCTAAAGACTTTTACGTAATTCACCCTATTTTTCAACTTAGTTTAGGGGTGAAATGTTTAAAGGAATTCGAGGGGACAGAGGGAGCCTAGCTACAAGGCTTTGAAAATATTACATATTTGATAAATATGGTAGATTCAACTGAAAATTGTTGCTCATAAAATCGCACGTTTTCTAGCTTTTCCTATTATTTGTGTAAAAGAAATTAACAGTATTAAATGCCAGTTTCTTAACGGCCACATTGGTCTGACTTGGAATCTGACAATCTTCGTAATGTTTTGTCAATGGAAAATATATATATATATATATTTTTTAAAAACACACACAATTCGACTCTTATCATTGGAAGGAATCGAACTCAAATCCCATACTGGAGTAATATCTGATGGTCATTGGGCCACACCCCAACGGTTTTGTCAATGGAAAATACTAAGTATATTTATAAATAAACTTTAATTTTTGTACCATAACCAATTTATTACCATGTTTCATGTGTAGTCATCTCATTTCATAATTGAGTAGTACTGTACCCATTCTCTAATTTCTATACATACTGCCATTTTTTAAAGTGAACTTTGGGACCAGTTTTAGCATTAATTTTTAAGGATAATTACCGAACCTACCTTAGGTTTGAAATCCGAAATACTATCAAAATCTAAAAATCTTACAAATATTTTCCTAAAAATTCTTTCAAATACCCCTTCTCTGGGATTTATTTTTAAAATTTGTAAATTTTAATGGTGTTTTGAATTTTTTGACAAATATCAAGGATTCTATACGTAATTGACCCTTGAGGCATTTTTGATAGGATATTTAAGCTCACTTATAGAAGTTTACGCTCTGGTAAGTTGTTGTTTGATATAATTCATTAAGTGATGTGGGTCTTTCAATTTGAAATGCGGCCCACAAATTTGGAGAGATTGAGTGACACTCGGAGTCTCTCTCCCACTTCAAGTATTGTGGAATTTAACTGTTATGGATTCTTATTTTTTATATTATTTCTTTTCTAGTTCTTTTCTCTCTCCACTTTTCTATGCACATTTATTTTTTTTCTTCATTTTCTTTTCTCTCTCCTATTTTTATTTCAAGTAATGCATATCAAACATATATATGAATTTCAAAATTTTCAGATTAATGACTTTAAATTATTGTTTGGTACATGTAACTCAACTACGTTAAGTTAGCCAAATTATAGAATTTCTAAATACCGAATATGAGTCTACATACCCTATCAAAATAGTCCTAATTTTTATATCTTTTCTTGAATCATGGTAAATATTACATTTTCTTGAGCTCTGAGTCCACATTTTGATCATGGATTTATGCGAAAGTTGTCTTAGTACTACGTTGCTTCTAAGATAATGAAATGTGCCCGGCCAAGTGAAATACGTACGATATTAAGTTACTATTATCATTATCTTGTTCTTAATAGTTTGTGTGCATTTTCGAGGAATTTAAGAATAAACTAATTAAGAATTTTGCTATCCATTTCCTGTAATTTAAAACAATACCTAGATATCGATCTACTCATGGGTTTGTTAAGTGCCAGTAGCTTATTGTTAGACTGATCAGCTCATTAAATTCTGACACAACCTAGCTAGCTCAATGTAATTAATTTTGTATATTGATTGATAAATAAAGTATTATTGAGAGCTATTTATAAATCATTTATTGTATCCGATATTCATAATACCCTCGAGGATGTATTAATTTTTTTTAGAATGTAGGTACAAGGAGTCAAGGACATTAATATAGTTAACTTTAGTTATTATTCTCTTCTCCTTCTTATTTTTTTCCAATTATATAGATTGAGCGGAGCGGACCTCTAAAGCGTGCAAAATTTCTCCTAATAAAAATTGGGTTATCAGAAATTAGAATTCCAAATCTCTAATTAATCTATTGCCCTGAGTTGGCGACGTATTATTAATATTTATTTAATTTGTAGGACCAAAATGTAAAGAAACAGGATTCTGATTCTCCTCGTGGCACCGACCGACCCCTATCCCTTATCTACTGCCCAAATATCTATGAGAATATTCCTCATTTTTTTCCTTGTTTTGTTCATCTTTATTCATATTCCATTACTTATTTTCACCGCCCACTAACGCGCGAGTTTATTTTACCAATTAATTTTTGGAAAAGTAGTAGAAATAAAGGAAATATATATATATATATATATATATATATATATATATATATATATATATATATATATATATATACTCATGAAAAATTCTAAGTCAAACTCCATTTGCCCGAATCAATATAATTAATGTTATTTACATGCATGTATGTCGAATATGTTACTAAAAATTGTTTGCAATATATATCTATAATATTTTAATATAGTTAATAATCAGGATTGGAGGATGTGATGGAGTAAAAGTGATTCGTATATCCATCCTTAATTAAATTGACTTTGGGGAATGAAGCAGCTTTATATAAATTTCTTGGATGTACTGGTTTAATTCGTTTATGGGATCTTTACAATTTATTTTTTCTATGGATAAAATTAATCATTACAATTCAATAACATATATAGCTAGCAAAGTCATGAAAGACAAATAATACTTTGCATGATTATACAAACTCAAATTATAACTTCCACGTACGTACCTTTAATTTATAATAAATTGCAAACATATCCAAATGATGAGGTTGATTTTTGGTCGGGGGTCGTGGATTGACTACGTGTCTTGCTCGTCAGTTGAATTTGTAGAGGGGGTCCGACCTCGACCTGAAAACACAGAACAATGGGTCACTTGGCCGGAGGGGGTTGTCTCCGGCGTAGCCCCTCCACTGAATTAAGTCAGTACTAGGAATAGGATATTCGAGTAAGGGAGATGCGATCGGAGCAACTAGGGTGCGATCGGAATAATAAAGAGAGCTTACCAACAATAATAAATGTTGGGGGCATACTTGTTTCATAGCTTTCAACTGAGCGGCAGACCCCGTTCCCGGGAGTACAGGGAGGTTGAACAAGAGATGGCACTTTTTGACTTGAAAGCCGAGAGGCGACAGCCAGCCCTCACCAGGCTGCTGGCATTGCTAAATGCTCCACCACGAAGCAAGCTTTCCTGAATACGACAGATGCGGAAGTGGCTAAAGAAGTCGGAAGAATAAAGTAGTTGGACAACTATATACACGAGGTATTCTGGGAATTGGCAACAACACATACTCCGAAGTAAGGTTAGTGACGAGAACGTAGCTATAGCTATCTTTTGGTCAGGTTTTCTGGGGGTTGGTTCATCTACTAGAATAGGTTTCGGTCCTTGTATTCTGATTGTTCTTACCGAGCTAGCTAATCTAAAGTCTTTCATTCTGTGGTTAGGCCTCTTTCTCTGTTGCCTTTTTTTTTCATAAGGATCGAAGCTTTCCTGGCCCCGAGCTCTCTTAGGCATTTTAGCTATATGCTATTATTCCTCTTAACACACACTAAGTACACCTTGGGGAGTTTGCATTTAATGCATGTCTGCGTTGACCTGCAGGAGATTGGCAGAAGATCTCGTACTATCCTCAGAAGAGGGGATCTGGTGGGCAAGACTCCTTCATAGCTTGGTACTGTAGCGGGCGCCGCCAAACGGGCAGACGCACGCCCCGCACCGGATCCTAACCCGGAATCGAAAGGAGTCCGACCCGAACCAAAACCCGGCGAACGGCAAACCGGACATTTACTACTAGGCGGGAGTTTCAAAACAGAGACAAACCCAAAAGCGGAAGCAATATAAAACAAAACATAAAACCCATAATGATTGCGCAGATAGGTAAAGCCCACCAAGGCTAGCAAATTCCATTAAATATTAACAAATGTTTACAACGGGTTCTACAATATTATTCCCGGCTATTCATAAGCACACTTCAAATCCTACATACATCATAAGTCAACAAGAAACGAGAGTTTACATAAGACAAAAGCTTGTAACTCGAACGACAAGACCCAATACTATGAATCCCGCCTAGAATCCTGAAACCAAAGGGTGAAACGAATGGGGTTAGTCAAATGACTAAGTGAGGGGGAAAAAGACAGTACATAAGAATAAACGAAAGTAGATCACCAGTTTAACAGAAAGAAAACAACAGAAGTAAAGGTTTTCGCAAACGATTGGTGAACTAGCTCAAAATGAAACATAACAAAGCGTGTAACTCAGCGAGAAGAGTTCTGAACCACCAGTCAAATCATAAAAACATAAACCCACCTTATTCCTCCAGTTGTAATCAGGGAGCAACCCCTAACTACACATATCATACATAAACAAGCTCAGGTACTCAAAGGGCTGCCACTCCGGCCTCACCCCGAGCTCCCAAAGGTGGAGGAAACCATAGAATTTCCGCCGTAGACCCGACGTCTACCGACTTCGTCATATCGTCCTTACTCCGGGCCCATCAGAACAGGTCAAACATATACATATACATAGCTCGCTTTTCAAACATTTCCATGTGGTCAAAAGACCGTTCGAGGAAAGTCGTGTGCGAGGCTATAATGCCAAAGTTCGCTTTCGGAAAACAAAGATTTGCTTGCCTCTTTCGTAAACATTTCACAAACTTATACATAATACTTTTCATTTTAAATCGTTTTCAAGATCATAAAAGTATAAGCTTAAATATCTACTATATATACAGACGGATGTAAAACAAATCATAAAACGAGGCTTATCGGGTAGTAGGGTTGGTATTATGTACGTATTATCGTCTACTATAAGAAACTGAAAACCCCACCTGTTGGCTTGACAAAAACGAGAGCAAAATGCGAGACAGGCACACTACTCCACGGGAGTATCGTCTGCAAAAGACAAAGACACAACCAAATAAGACTAACGACGACGCACGGCTTATACGAAAGATTTAAAACGCATAGAAGCACGTTTAACAATCATTCATATCACTTAGGTTCACATTGTAACAAAACATAGAAATTCATAGAATTCGATAAGCAAAACAAGTTAGAATGTAATAAAAGCTCATAAACATGCATAAAATGCAATAAGGAAGCATGCATTCAAGTTTCGGAAGAAACGAACAACATTTGAAAAATAGCCAAAAAGGCCTAAACAAAAAACACGAGAAACGGGACCCAAACGAAGTCGGAAAAATTCAAACTACCTAAAATATGTATTTCATGATTTATAGGACCTATAGGTGAAATCGGATCTTGAATCGGAGGTCAAACGAAGAAAGTCAACTTTTTTAATTACCCTTTGACCCTCAATGCCGAGAGCAAGAAGTTGAAAATGGAGAAATTTTGGTTAAGGCATACGCACGGTCTTGGGGACGGGCAAACGCACGGGCTTGAACACGTGCTCAAGCCGGTGCGGACAAACTTGCACTGGCCTGCGCACCGGCTTGCGCACGGCCGTGCGTTAGGCAGTGCAAGGCCAAAATAGGCACACGGTCTTGGCGCATGGTCTCAAGACCGTGCGTCAGGCCGTGCGGATTATCAACACAGCAGAAAATCGCGAGGGTTCTCGGGAATTAGCCAAAAATTAACATTTAAATCATATAAATCATGCAAAACCTCAAACTAAACTTACATATAATGATCTACAACATCTAATCTACTTATAGGACCAAGAAACACGTAAATCCATCCACAAAATCATTCATATTCACATTTTTCATATATTATTAAACTATTCACAAAATTCTATAAATCATAGCCTAGGAAGCATTAAACGCGAAGGACGTGAGAAGCTTACTTGAAGAATAGATCGTGAGGAGTTCGAAAAGTTTCACGGATCGAAATTCGGTCGGAAATCGAAGTCGGAATGAGCAATCGAAGCTTTCTCTCTTCTTTTTCTCTTTTTTCTTCTTTCTTTTCTTCTTTCTTACGTGAATGAGGTTTGAGGGAGAGATAGAGTGGTCAAGTCAAACTTTGACTTGACTTCGAAACGAGGGGCAAAACCGTAATTACTCCGAACTTACTAAAAATAGCAGGTTGTCGGAATTAAACAATATTATAGTCAAAACTCATATAATTGAACACACGTTGACATGAAATGGTTTAAAAACCAAAATTCACTCATTTATGAAATTGTTAAAATACACATACTAACTATCAAATAAAATAATTAAATCGCGCAAAATAACAATTCGGACGTACCGGATACTAATTCGGATTTTTCGGGGCGTTACAATCACCCCTCCTTATGAGAATCTGTCCCCAGTCAATGTTGTGTTTCCCGCCATCACACACTGTTCGGAGACCCTGACCCGACAAAATAATGGGCAGCCAAAGGCCAACGGAATTGGCCGTTAATTACAACGTCGTCGCCAACGGCTTCCGGGTGATTCGCAACGACCAGATGTATTCCACCTACTGGGATTTGCAGGTTTGCCCGACCCAACTGGTGCCTAACAGCTTCGCTTTCATCGGCTGTTACCTGGTGTTGATGATGATCCTCAGGTTCGAGCTGAATCCTCGACATTTCTGACAACTGCTCACCGTGTCGGAGTCCTCCAAATCGGGGATCGGATTTTATGCCGTTTCCCAGAAACAGGGTCGGAAGTTCTTCACGATCCCCACAACTTCTCACGGGACCACTTGGAAGCCTGAGTGGATGATCGTGGAGCATGAACATGGATTCCGCCTTCCCAACCGATGGAAGGATATCTGCTCGAGGCAGAAGAAATGGGTAGTCGATCCCGATCTGGAGAACATGCTCGACCTTTTGGGTGAGTAGTTAGGCCCCAACGAGATGAATTGGAACTCTATTCTGACCGAGCAGAATATTGAAAGTGCCGGGCTTTGCTACGATCGGCACTCGAGGAAGAGCGTCTTGGGTAAATGATCGGGGGTTTTATTTTATTTTATTTTCCTGATCTTATATTCAATGAACTGTTTCTGATCGTTTTTTCTTTTCCTTTCCAAATGATGCTAACTTCCGGATGAGCAGGATGATGCCAACTTCCGGGCGTTGAGCGATGCGATCAACGCTCGCAAGAGACTCCCCGACCCTCCCGTTGCCTATATCCCGACCGCCGCAATGGTGGCAACCCACAAGAAGACCCATGAAGAGGTCGCGGTCGATGCTCTCGCACCGGCCGACGTGTAACGACCCAAAATTCCAGAATATATTCTCGGAATAATTATTCAACATTTCGTTGAATTTTATATGAAAAGATTAGCTTCGTTAGCTAATTTTAAGTTATTTAATTTAATTCCCTATCCTCAACCATATATAATTACATTTTCCACCCCTCAAAATTAATCTAATCTCTAAACGAACCCACACCCCCTTGAAACACCTTTGCACCATCTTGAACACACCCACACTATCTTAAACACACTTACAGCCTCTTGTGCACACTCTTGAGCACACCAAAAATTGAGAGAGAGAGAAGGAGAGAAGAGAAGGAGAAAGGGAGAAGAAAAAGGAGAGAAAGAGAAATTCTGTTCTGAATCCGTCGTTCGATCAATCGAAATTCCGAGACCAAATCTACGATCCTCATTCAATTCTCTACCGGTAATCTTCTTTCCCCATTTCGATTCACCCATTAAATTCTCCTATTTTCTAGTTTTTATATTGATATGAATAATTGATAATTTAATGAATTTATAGGTTAGAGTTTTCCATTTTTAGTGTAGTTTGGATCAAATGGTACCTATTAATGTATACTATGCATGAGTGTGAATTTTATATGTTGATTTTAGCTATAGAATCCGCCCTAGTTGATTTTAGGACGAAACCCTCGTGAGAAACCTTGAAATCGCGTTTCTGCACCTGTTAGATAGAACCACACGGTCCAATGCACGGTCTTGGCAAGACCGTGCACAACACTTTTATCATGCACCGGCGTGCTTGTTTCAGCTTGCACGGTCTTGAGTGTGTGCTCAAGACCGTGCACAAGGCCGTGCGAATGCCTTAACCAAATTTTCAGCCTTTTTCCTTAGTTGCTCACGGTAATGGGGTCAATTGGCCAAAAATAAAAGTTGACTTTTTGCATACGACCCCCTAAAATCGAGCCGTTTTCACCTATAGCTTCCATATGATTCAAGGATGAATATTTTGTAAAGTTTTCAAAATTCTGACCTCGTTCGGACCTTGAATCGAGCCTTTTTCGTTTAGGGCTTTTTCCCCAATTTTTGAATGCCGTCCGAAAAATCCGAAAATCACATGAGTGCTTCTTTATAATATTATAAGCATGAATGCGCAATTATAATTTCAATTGAGCATGTTTAGCATCGTTAATTGCATATTTCCGTTTAATTGATTTAATTGCATTTTAATTGTAAATTTAATTGCTACATGATGATTATTGGTTATTCATGTGTTGTAGTCTTCGTGAGTCGTTGTCTTGTCTTGTCTTAATTGGTTCTTGTCATCTATTAGTTTCAAGCCGTCTTTTCAAGGCATAGCTTGGGTTGTCTTGTCGTTTTCGTGCTTCCAGGTAAGGGTTTTAAAATGCTTTCAAACGGAGTAAGAATTTCTTTTAAATTATTGCGAACTACCCTTATGTGCTCATCTTGCTTTGATTTCCTTTCTCGTATATCTATTAGATATTTAATATATATTTTATAACAAATGTTTTGATATTAACTTGTACCTATAGGTATATCCAAATCATTTCGTTTTTAAAGGGCAAGAAAACTCTTTCCTTTTTCGTGACGATTTGACTTAGGATTAACCCCCTTTGTCGTCATATACACTTGCCTAAATGCCCTTTTGGCCTTAACTTATAATGTTCTTCAAACGCGAGCAAAAGATAATGTATTGTTATTTAAAATGGGCCCGAGATGGTATCTGGAGGTTGCATCTAGGGACGAGCGTCCAGGGTGTAATCCGAGGTACTTTTCCCAAAATTAAGCGTCAATCGTGGCCCGTCAGGAGTTGATAGCCACGGTTGGGAGTGATGGTGGGCGTTGCATTCGTTGCACGTTTTCCAAAAATTCAACAGTCGCCCGGGGGTAGCACCTCTGGGGTCGGACACCGGTGATGGAGTTTACTGAACTTGAGGGGGTTATAAGGAGGAACAGGCCCATTCTCGCTGGGATATTACTTGCTTCCATTAATGCTTTATTATTACTGCTTATTATTGTTGTGTATGCAAGTCGAAGCACAATCCGGATTTTCTTCATTATGCAAATGTAATTTCTTATATATATATAATCCAAACCCGGAAACGTGGCTCGTACTTGTTCCCTCTTTACCCTCACTGAGTATCTTTTATACTCACCCCCACTATTTTGATTCTTACTTCAGGTTGACAGGTGGCGTTGTCACCTCTCATGTCGGTTGGCAACAGCGGGTCGTAGGTCTTGCTATTCGTGTTCTTTGGTAATTGTCAGTAGTGTCCAACAACAGTCTGTCTTTTATTATTAAATTGTTTTGCCGGTAGAAATGGATATATTAATGGTGATTTATATTCGATGATGTGATGGATATTTGTTGAGCATTGACTAGTTAATTATGTATTTGTTGAAATATTGATTTATGTTAATTGTTGCCCCGTGTGGCTTTTCATGTTTAATGGATATATATAATTTATAGCTTCCACACTCTGTTATCTCTGTTGGTTTTCGTTGTTGGACTAGGTACGTTGTTGCCGGTATAGATTGAGTGATTGCCATTCGCCGGGATGAATTTTTAAATGGGGTACATCTACCACGTTTGGGAGTTCGTCTCGGTGCGGATGTGGTGTCCTTTCTCCGTCCAAGGAAAGGGGCGCTACACGACGTGACGACGGCTGAATCCACCCTAGCAATCGGGGTCTCGAAGGCGCCACTCCCTCGAGCGGCGTGAAGAGGAGGAGGCCGAATGTCGTCTCAATACCCCGGGGCTCGGGGGCGCCAGGAGCCCATCTGAAGCAGAAACAGGTCGTCGAGCAGGATAGCGACGACGAGGGGAGTCTGGCGTACCTGGAGCGCCTGGCCATCGAGCTTCCGAGCGTCGTGGCCCCCGAGGAGCCTCCGACCGAGCAAGAATGTTCCTACTTCTACGGGAAAGTGGACGACCAGAAGGCCTACTCCCTATACCGTTCAGGAGTCAACCTCGCCGACCAGAAGAAGCTGGTCAAACACTCCATCGACGACTTGGAGATTATATGCGCCAAGTCCTTGAGCATGGTAGGGCTTCTGTTCCTCTTTCCTTGTCCCTTTTCGTTTCTTTCGCTAACCTGTTACTGATTGAAGGTTATTGTGTTCATGTGACAGAGGCTTCCGAATGCCATCGCTTCGATCGCCCAGCAGGCCAGGATCTACTCCACTTTCGCAAAGATAATTACAAGAGGAGGTTCCTCGAGAAGAGGAAAGAGGACAGCTCCGAATTGAAGCAACAGGTCGACGTCTTCAAACGGTCGGCTGAAGACCTCCAAGCCGAGAAGATGCGCCTACAATCGGAGGTCGAGCGCTTGACCAAGGAGGCTGATTCCTCGGCAGGCAGAATCTCCGAGCTGGAGACGCAGCTGAAAAGGGCCGTCAAGCGAGAGAATGAACAATACGACACGGCCAGAACGATTGGATACACCTCGGTCGTCGAGGAATTGGCGCACAAATACAAAAGGAAGGCACAAAGGTACTTGCATTGGGCCCGCGAAACGATCGCGAAGAGGGTAGTGATCGACTTCGTCGAGAGCTTAATGTTCTACCTGGCCTCCGCGTACAAATGCGACGGGGACATGCAGGCAGGCATCGACCTGTGTCTGGCTCAGCTTCGCCATCGCGGATACCTTCAAGTTCCGGATAGCGAATTGTCTGGGATCGATCTTGACGAGTTCGACCCGCGCCCACCTAAGACCGAAGATCCGATGGTGGCGATCTATGCTGCGGATCCCGATGAATACACCCACTGATTCATTGTGAAGAAGATCGCCTCAGAGGTGCCCGACGCGCCTCCTTACGATGGGAGTGGCTGGCCTGAGGACTTGGACTTCAGCTTCCTCGACCAGCCTGATAGGTCGGACTCCCCCGATCCGCCATCTCCCTCTGGCCAACCAGAGCCTTCTGCTGCACTGACTGTTCATAATATCGACGATTGATCGCCACTTTAACTTTTCTTCTTCTTTTTAATTCCAAGTTTATGGGATCGGACTAGCCGAATCCCTTATAATGTAACCAGTCCCGCCTCGATTGGGTCTTTTTGTACGCGACGAGTCGCGCTATTCGACCCTTATGTAATGAAGTTCTTTTGGAAAGCTTGTTATTTGTTGTTTAAGTCTGAATAATCTGAGTGTTTGAACTTTGGACAATCGGTGTGACCTCGAGCTTTACGCTCGAGTCCCCAGTCTGAGCGGAAGCTTAACTTCCAACTCCGGATGATTGGGATGGGCTCGAGCTTTACGCTCGAGTCCCCAGTTCGCGAGTGGAAGCTTAACTTACAACTCTGGACGATCGGAAGGGGCTCGATCGAGAATATCCGAACGGGGTCCATGTCAAGAGCTTCGGGCGGCGCCACGTGGCTTGGACTGACCACTAAGATTGGGACACGTGGCACGATTGGATTACCCACTATCACCAAATATGCCATTTAATTAAAAATCTTTTTGTCTAGCTAGCTAGCTAAGTCCTTCATTCAAATCGTATACAGAAAATTAAAGAAGATGAATGAAATGGGCTGCTGGCCGGTCTTATAACTTTCAGAGGTGCCAGATCAGAAAATAATCCCATATATCATTGATTACTGTTGAAAACTGTTTTAATAATTATTATATATAATATTAATTCAGTTTGAATAATTAATCTGGGAAATAATCTAGCTAGTATATATGCGCGCTAGCTCATCTTCATATACAATGTACCGTACCTGATCACATGTTCATCAGAGGAATCCTGCAGCTTAATTCCTGCAAATTAAATTTATATATATATATATATATATATATATATATATATATATATTTTATAGCACAAATTTATTGATTGGGTTTAAATGGATTTGGGAATGCTGAATCAATCATCAAAAAGAATGCGTACGTCTGTCTCTCGGGTTTAGTACTTGGACCGCTAGCTTTGAACACTGCTATTTTTTCTGACGACACTGTGCATATATATATAATGAATACATACATACATATTTATAAATCTTATCGTATGTTTTGATCAAACTATATATATTTTCGGGTATATTAATATTAATTAATGTATAATATACCTAGCTAGCTAGCTAAGAGTCTAAGACCAAAACTAGATATTTTAATTTTATCCTAGCTAGATCGTATGAGTAAAGCTGCAAAAAGTTATGCAGTACTTATAATAATAAAAACTGATATATATATATATATATATATATATATATATATAAAAGTTCACGCATGTTCATAGCTAGCGACAGTATTTCTACCCTGGTTTGGCCTAATTTTATACCGACAATATTCATAAAGCTGGTGCATGCCAACATTAAGATAATTATAATATACTAGCTACCTCCATGGTTGAACTTTAATTTTGTTGAACTTTTGTTAACTATTTTTACCGGCCCCCATCAAATTAAATTGTATATATCGTTATAACTTGGTGTAATTTAATTTAGTGGTATAGTGCTATATGCTAACTTAATTAGAGGAAAGACTAGGTTGTAAAGATGAGAGGTAAAAGATCTTTGCAATCCCTAGTTCACATTATCTCATGCATCATCAATTAAAAGATCATAGATCCAATTGGATACTCCGGGGGTGACCTGCTGTTCCTGTGCGCCAATCCACTTCTTTTTGAACGGTGAAGAAGGATAATTGAATAAGTCAAGGTGATATATAGGTTGGGTTCTTGGATAGAGGATCCTCGTATTAGGCTCGACCAGTATTCATCCATCTCTATTTAAGGAGTTATTTTGTTGAGCTTCTTTCAGAGTGCTCTGTAGAAAGTCAAGTTCCGTAGCTAGCCCATTAGGGACAGTAGTGTCTCATAGATTCCCAGTTTGAATCCTGAAATCGCACTTACCATTGTTAAGAATATTAAGATAATTATATGTGGATTGGACCCCTGAAGCATGCTTTTTAATTGATATTGGTAGTATTAATTATTTAATTTCATATATTTATACAATAGTTGATTTTATAATTTTTACAACAAAAGGACCTAGCTCTATTGGGTATCATGCAGTTTTAATTCCCTCTTCTTCAAGTTGAGTTTTTCTAATTCACTAAATTTAAATGTTAAAAGAAAAAACAAATCTTGGTTGGAGTCAGTGCAGAATTAAGTCGGAAATTGACCAACTGATCTATTGTTCCGAGACATATATAGGAATCAATTTAAAAATTTTCACACAAAAAGAACTGCTGGCCGCCATGCATCATATTCAATATATAATCCCATTATTTGATTCAAAATTAAGGAAAAAACAATTGCAAGGGCAGTGATTATTAGCTGTCATATTTGTCAAGTAGCTACAGATATTGATTAATATAATTATAATTTGGATCCAAATATATTCATATGATGTCAGTCAAATTTAGTTGATGGAATAAGTGTGTTTCCCAAGTCCCATAATTTGTCAGAACTCAGAAGAGAGAATGCTAGCTATATCACCTAACCACTCGTCCACAAATTAAAACAATCTTACATCTTGTAAGTGAGGCCTGATGATATATATGAACATGGGACAAAGTAATTAGGGTTTTGAAGTTTACAAAGATACGTGCGGCTGGATAGAAGATCGAAATAAGCTTCAATCAAGATATAGTTTGTATTTGTGTTTGTGTTGTTGGGTACATATGAAGAGATGACGCATCACGACATATATAGTTAGCGTCCGATCGCCATGACCATGACGGTGATATATATCAAACTTTATGCTTCAATTTGTGTGAAAACTAACTTACCAATATTTTCCAAAATGGCATCGAAATATGCATTTTGAACTGTAGACGCTGAATAAAAAATGTGAATATATATATATATATATATATATATATACCTCAATGATCACTCAATTGCAATAATTTAATAATAAATTACAAAAATAGCCCTCTAAATATTAATTCTTTCTGATTTTTTTTCCCTGTATATCTCAAAATTGAAATTCAATTACATTGCAATGAATGGATCGGATGAAGATGCAACAACAGAAAAAAAGGGTGAGAAAGGGACGTGATATGGAGGGTACATTAATTCTCCTAGAACAAATTAAAGGGATTAACATAAAAAGAAAATAAAAAAGGTTCCAAAAGATGACAAAATAAAAGTTTAAATAGTACAGAAGTCCGGCGGTGGGTTAAGTTAACGGTCCTCTTAGGTTTCAGCAACTTTGATTGCGAATTAGACTGATCGACTATTCAACAACGTGAAATGCAGCAATTGGGTACACATATATATATATATGATATATCCACTATACTTGGGAAACGTAAATATTATATTTATTTGCAGCTAGCAAAATGCTACGGCTTCACATGCCCATGCAACAATCTAATTTTTATTTGCCTGCCTTGAGTTTCTTTCATTTTTCAGCAATAAATTAATTTTATAGACCATTCAGCTGGGTAATTAATTTCCCATATGTTACATTGGGGAAATAATATGTACCACAAGTGGGCTAAAGCTATATATTCATGACTTAATTTGTGGATCCGACGTTGCCGTTAATGGCTTAAGAATCAACAAATAATGTGATCTGTTCAATTCCCTTCTTTTCTTTTTCTTTTTTTTTTGGTATAAAGTTTATTTATATAAGTCGAATCAAGTTAGACAGGTTACAAAGATGTAAAGTTCTTGTAATCAATGACAGCTGCGATTCTAGAGACTCGAACCCGATACCTCGCCACTTGGTGGTCAAAGGGTATATGTGGTATTTCATGGATGTGCATTCTTTTTTGGTGAAACTAAACCTTATTTACATGTATAAAGTCAGGTCGGATATTTATAGATTTTACATCTTGTTATCAAAAATTCTCTGACCTAATTCTTGTTGTGGATTCATTAATTAATTGTTGGTGGAGAACTTCAACAATCAGGGGCCGTACTACATGTACCAGTGGGCCTCGATTTAAAAAAGAAATTGTGTAAAATCACTTAATTACAGTATTATTTATATATAAAAATCCTTCAATTCTCATTAAAAATAATATTTCGCTCCTCAAGAATTTTTTTTGGTACCGCGGCTGTCAACAATCTCATATCAACTTGCATACATTTCTTATTTAGGCTTATGAATCCCCAGACTAGCTATTGCTAAACGAGACTAAGCAATCTCTTGCTTTAGTAAAATGAATCTTATATATATGGGGCAAGTTGTAAGATTTCCATAAATTTGATTTGGTTCAAACGCCAATGCAGTCCAAGCTAGGCAAAACGTACGATGTCGTCACAAGGCTTAATTGTTTATTTTACTCTTATTTAGTTGATTTTTCTTTTAATTTTCTGTGCTAAATGTAAGAGCTGAGTGAGTGACATCATTGCAGTCCATGTTGCAGAATAGAATAGAATACACTTATCCAGAATTTGGGGGGAGAGTTGATGACAGTAAATTACTGACAACTAATAATATATTAACTACTGTTAATTAAATAAATATATTTTAAATATTGGTCCCATAAATTTGCCTAAAAAAATAATAATAACTTGCCTAGGTTACATTCTTTCTGCCCCTTAAAGCAAACTTTTGCTGCCTAAAATTTCTCGTGTTTCATCAAGAAATAAACAAATGTGCTAAAAAAATTGCTGCAAAGAATGGTTAATCTACGAGGCCCATAAGGTTGTTGACTGGGCCAAGCCCGTTTATAAGAATTAGTTGGACTAAACTATATCATTTAGGGCCCTTATACTTTTGGGGCTCGTATACTTCTTAGTTATCCGGCGGTTTTGGAAAAATTAATGCCCATTTCCTTTGTTCACTTTTTCAGTTGCCATTTCATGAGAAAACATGATGGCCCGTAAAAATGGCATGTTTTGGGATGAAATTTGAACACGCCAATTTTGACATGTTTTGGGTTTTTACGTGAATTGCCATTGAAATCCTAGGATTTTATTTTGAAATTAATATAAAACACCATCTCATATATTTTCACTTTCCCTCTCTCAGTCCATACATTTTCTAGGGTTTCGAAAGCGAGCGGTTAGTCGGCAATTTCCATGGACACCAGCAACTGAGGAGGAATAATTGAAGAGGGTGAAAAATAGAAAAAGATACCATACATTTCAATTTTATTTTTCAATAATTTCTCTTCTCTTATTTTTTTTCCATCTACTTTATACAGGTATTATTTTCGAGTTCTGAGCAATTCCGAAATTGTGTACGCTTTACACGGAAAATCGACGGTTGATTCTCGTTCTTTGATATGCTACATTCTTGATCGAGCAAAACTAAAATTAGGCGCATGTTAGTAGTTAATGAAGACTCACAACAATAAGGCCAAGATTACAGCCTTGATTTTTGCCCTAAACATTTCCTCACATGTTTAGATATGATAGGCTTATAATTAGTTGTAATTTGTCCAAATCTCCTCCTCAAATCTCTCCATTTCTATATTGTATATGTATTCACGACATTATATATAGTGGATTATTTATCTCTCAATACTCACCTTGAGAAGAGAGAATTTTCCAACATCTTATTTTCTACAGTAGGTATATATGCCCCAAATGATTTTTTGCTCATGTTTGGTTTTCCCATGGAAGTTTTTTTAAGTTTAGATATTGCAGAAACCAATTGGGGACCGTAATAAGCTAGTACAATTAGTATTTTTATGTTACATGGTTTTTTCCAATAAACCAATACAAAAATTAGTACAATTGAAGATAAAAATTGAGACTTGGAGAGAGAACCCTCATTTCAACGAGTGGTTTATTATAGTTTCAACATTAGTAAATTACATTTCCCGACTTGACAGATCAAAGCCCTTTAAGCCTCTCTACTATCAAATATTATTCACCATTGATATCTATATGATCAAAGATAATAATAACCAATTGAAGTAGAAATACCAATTTTTCCTAACCAAATCTTCATATTGGGAAATCACAACTCATCATTCAATTGATCTCCAAAAAAAAAAAAAAAAACAAGTAAAAAAGATTGCTTCAAACTCCATGCTCATTACCCTTATTCTTGCGTTGAAGTTCAAGATCATCAACTCCATACACCGAATTATGCACCGATTTCTCAAACTTCTCACCATCGCCCCACAAAGCGTATGCCTCCTCTCCATGCACTGCGTCGTCCCCGCTGCTCAGCTCTTCTTCTGACATCCTCAGTGGGACAATAAGCCTAATGAACAGACAAATCAAACTTGTTGTCACAACATTTAGCCCTACGATGAACACAACTCCAAGGAGTTGAATCCCCATCTGCTTGAACCCTGCACCGGGTCTACCATCATGGATACCATAGGCTAAGCCAATATAGTGTTCCCAACCATCTTCCAAGTCGTAGAAGAGCCTGCTGAGTTTAGGGTTGGCGAAAAAGCCGGTAAGGAGCCCGCCTAGAGTTCCCGCCACGGCGTGAGTGTGAAAGACTGCCATCGTGTCGTCTACTTGCTTGAGGATCCACATCTTCTTGTGGAGGACCATCATCGTGAACCACGGAATGCTACCAGACAGTGCGCCCATTATGATGGCCGCCCACCCTTGCACCACCCCTACTCGTGCAGTGGTATAGTTAGAAATATCATTTTATATATTAAGGTTACTACTTGACTAAGATGTTACGAATAATTAGATTAAAATTGGGGTTAATTAGTTACGAGAAATTCTCACAGATTTAGTTAAAAATCCAACACATCATCCAAACTTTAAAACCTTACGAGTAAGCCCTTGAGTTTTTATGCCGTTTATATTCACACATTCAAATTTTGAAACCTTACGAAATTTTCCCTGAGATTTGTAAAATATTACAAATATCCCCTTAAACTAGCGGAATATCCTTGAGTTTCTTTGATTTAGGGGGATTTATAGTATTTCAAGATTTGAATGGTGTCTTCGAATGTTTTGCTAATCTCAAGGAACTATATATTTGTGAATTAGTTGGGAGATTTAGATAGTTATTGGATAAAAAATACAAACTTTATGATGGTATCGGTAAATGACACTTAAAATTATGATAAAAATATATACAATGAATGTTTTTTTTACCTGCAGCAGGAGTGATGCAGACTAAGCCGGTGATCATCCCTTGCGTGGCACCGATGACGGAAGGCTTACCGAAGAAAATAATGTCCAAGAGGAGCCAAGTGAGCAAGCTCGTTGCTGCACAGATATGAGTGTTGAGCACGGCGAGTGATGCGTCAATACTAGCCATATAAGGATCTCCACCATTGAATCCTGTCCACCCCATCCACAGTAGCCCTGCTCCGGCAAGCATTAACAAGATATTGTTTGGCGGGAACCTTTCACGGTCCTTTATCGTCCTTGGCCCTACCTGAAACAAAAATAAAGATCGAGATCAAGGAATTTACGATGGCCTAATTATAAATTTGTCTCTCTTTTTACAGAAATTAGAGAAAAAAAATTATAAAAAAATCTTGACATTTTCCTTTATTAAAAATTAAAATTCTAATAGGTTTACAAACCCAGTATTTTATACAAAATAACAATACAACCCTTAAAGTTTTAGGTAATGATAACATATCCCTCAATGCAAAATATCATAAAAAATACAAAACTAAGGCAAATTGGTATTTTAGGTATTAAACAAACTAAACAGAAAAGTGACTGAAACTCTAACTGCTGTTTAATTTTTTATAATTATTTGAAATTCGGATGTAATTTTTTAAAATAGATGGGAGTATTTTATAATTGTGATAAACTTTGAGGTACTGTATGTAATTTGACCAAATAATAAATCGTTCTATATATAATTTCTTTCAAATTAAAGTTGCAATTCAGTGTACTAATTATAATTTTACCCAATAAGCTGCAGTGAAACCAGCGACGCCGGAGGAGAGGTGTATGACAAACCCGCCGGAGTAATCAATAAGTCCCTTCTTCGCCAACCAACCACTCGGACACCAAATACTAAACGCACCAATGGTGTAAGAAAACGTCATCCACAGCGGCACGAACAGCATCCACGCGATAAAGTTCATCCTCCCAAGCAAAGCACCCGCAATCAATATCAAAGTAATCGCCGCAAACACGAACTGAAAATACACCATAGTCGCATTGGGAAACTTGTAGCCAAAAGCCTGTTTCAACAAAACATGCTGATCCAGCGCATCATCGATTCTCCCGAGAAACGGGACGAGAGTGTGTCCGAAAGACATCTGGTAGCCCCAACCGACCCAACAAATCAGAACAGCTGCAAAGGCATAAAGCGCCATGAAAGCTGAGTTCACGGCCCATTTCTTCTTGACGATGCTGCCGTATAAAATTACTAGTCCCGGTATGCTTTGTAAGCCCACCATTGTGGCGGCGGTCAACTGCCATGCATTGTCGCCTTTGTTCATCCAGTCGGGGTTGGCGTCGTCGGGCTGGAGGTTGATGGGAAGCCATGCGTACTTGGGGTCGACCATTTCGGAAATTAAATGGGGTTTTTGGTAATTTGGTGAAGTGTGGGGTTTGATGCGGTACTTTTGATGAATGGTGAAGAAGGGGGTTTTTATTTAGTGTTGGTGTTGGCGCATTGTTGTTTGCATGCCTGGAAATTGGATTATGCTACTGTTTGGATTTGATTTCTGTGATATATCAGCTGATGATTAAGACTATTCATGGTGGAGAATCCCATAGAATAAGTTGAATGAAGTTTCTTGTTGTGGCTGGAGAATCAAAGGACAAGTTGTCAATTCCTTGTTTTTTGTTCGAGTATTACAATGTAATTAACGACGTTGATCGATCATGTACGTTACTATACTAAGATGACAACAACGTTAATTCATTTCTTCTTAATTATATATGGTCTGATAAAGCTAATGCTAATTGATTTGGCATATTATATATTTACTGTTACTTTGTTTTTATGATCAAAGGAGTCTCGATCACTTTCTTCTTTTGGTGAAGTTTTTCTGTCTTTTATTTTTCTTCTTCTTGATTCATGGCTTGGAGTGATTGTCAAGATATCCCAGCTGCACAGCTGCTTAATACGTGTTCTGAATTTGATGAAATGCCTACTTCTACTTGTGCTTCTACCAATTAACTTATCCGATCAGCAGAAGAAAATTAATACCTAATTAAATTAATTAAGACGGAACTAGCTAGCTAAAAATTAAATGACGTCATCATCATAAAATAGCCGAAGGCAGATGATTTTCTGATAAATTTCAAACTCCAATTGGGGTGTATTTGCTGACTAAAATGTATCAGCATATATATATTTTCTTATACTCCTGTGAGTCCTCCGTGTAATTCGTGAGATATAATAGTGATGAATCTTAATTATGTTTCATGGACAGACGGACTAAACAATTGAGAATCATTTGTACTTGATAAAACACGGTAGTATATCCATGTGGTGTAATCAGGAGGGTGTGGTTGAGTGGAAGAGACTCATTCATTCTTAATCAAATGTCAATGGTTCGAATCCTGACTTTTGGTATGGAGCAGCCTTAAATCTCCTGGCCAGTTGTCCCACCCAATGAGGTGCCTACAAGTCAGCGAGGTGTAATCGATGGTGGATGCCCTGATTTAGACAAAAAAAAAATATATCCATGTGGTGTGGCCACTGGCCAATATGTAGTACAATTATATATTCACATAGAAATTAAGTGGGCTTGAGCCCAATTCAATTTTAAAAACTAGCTCATCATTGTGTCAAAATTATGTGAATCTTAAGCCCAATTATTTTATTTTATTTTCTTTTTTTTCTTTTTTATTAGCTTTCATTGAAACCCAAATTGAATCTTACTTCACTCAAGAAGAAATTTTAACTTTTCCGTTGCTTAGTTTTTGTTTTTTGGCAAAACCCCAACCAATAAACTCACAAGTTATATAATAGTATTTTTTTATCTTTATCCCTTTCCTTTTATGTTGGCTAATTTATTTTATTTTAATAAATATTTATAGGAATTTATGTTGTGGCTAAACTATTTCCAGCTTTCACACACCAGTGGTTCTCCACTGCCCTTCTAGCTCCACAAACACTCTCTACTTCCAACTCATTTAACACCAAGATTGGGTATTTCTCGTAGTTCATAATTTCAACACATTTTTCTTCTGGGTTCCTCCGCCCTTCTCCAATGGCTTCCGCAATGCTCAACGGAGCCGAAAACCTCGCTCTCATAAGAGGCCTTGCGCCAAGTCCTAAAGGGTTAGGTTTTCCCGGCTCAGATTTCTACGGCAAACAATTCCCCAAATTAACTTCAGTTTCCTGCGGCAAGATTTCAATTAAGAGTTCAAAGCTCAAAACCCTCGTCCCAAAATGCAGTCTTTCAGCTTCCAGACCCGCCTCGCAGCCGAGATTCATACAGCATAAGAAAGAGGCGTTTTGGTTTTATAGGTTTCTGTCAATTGTATACGACCATGTGATAAACCCTGGGCATTGGACTGAAGACATGAGGGATGATGCGTTGGAGCCAGCTGATTTGAATAACAGGCATTTGAAAGTGGTGGATGTTGGTGGAGGGACAGGGTTCACCACTTTGGGGATAGTTAAGACTGTTGATGCTAAGAATGTGACGATTCTGGATCAGTCGCCTCATCAGCTTGCTAAGGCGAAGAAGAAGGAGCCGTTGAAGGAATGCACCATAATTGAAGGGGATGCCGAAGACCTTCCTTTCCCGACTGATTATGCTGATAGATATGTTTCTGCTGGAAGGTATATGTTTTTCTTTAAGCTTACTCTTTTTTTTTAAAAAATATTATTATTATTATTATTAGTAGTAGTAGTAGTAGTTGTAGTAGTAGGTGTAGATAGTTAAATTGGGTTGAAGCATAGTTTGAATTGGATTGCATGAGTTATAGTTTGTGTTGTTGCTTGCTTTATGCTTGAATTAGTTGCTCTGTTCTGGCATTGCGCCATAAAATGTTGTTTTATGAGAGTGTTTGCACTTTGCATGCTTTATGAAAAACAAGTGATTCTTGGCTTTTAGCTTAAAAAATGATGAAATAGAGTGTTCTGTTTTTTTTTTCTTTTTTTCTTTTTTTTCCTATTACCTGAAAGTGTTTTTGCACTTTCTTTTCCATATGCACCCAACTTTTGCTGCTCCAGCATTTTACAACTTTTGCTATAACTTTAACTTTCCCAACATTTTACAACGTGCTGAAATATTTAGCCTTTCTCTTTTTTTTTCCTCAATAGTTTATCAAGACTACTCCAATATTGTATGATGATAAATTTTAACTTGTCTCCTTTTCTTTCCTTGTGTTTGTATAATATTACACATCAAAATCTAAATTCTAGTCAAATGTGGGAAACCGTCCAAGTTGAATTCAACTTTCTAAACTGAAATTGCATTTACTAATCTATGAGCAGTATTTTCAGATATCTTATTTAAAATTTTAATGATAATATTGCTCATAGATTAGTAATTACTAAAAGTTGTTAAGCTATTCATATAGATTCAAAATTAATAAAAATCTCGTAATAATCTTTGTTGAAATTTAATAACATTGTGTATCTTGTCAGCATCGAGTACTGGCCTGACCCTCAACGTGGAATCAGAGAAGCTTACAGAGTTCTTAGACTTGGCGGGAAGGCATGCCTCATTGGTCCCGTCTATCCCACACATCCGATATCTCGTTTCTTTGCAGATGTTTGGATGCTCTTCCCTAAGGAAGAAGAATACATTGAATGGTTTCAAAAAGCCGGTTTCAAGGATGTCCAACTTAAAAGGATTGGCCCAAAGTGGTACCGTGGGGTCCGCAGACACGGCCTCATCATGGGATGTTCTGTCACTGGTGTAAAACCCGCTTCTGGAGACTCGCCTTTGGAGGTAATTTTGCCATTGTTCATCTTATGGGCTCTTTGGATGAGCTTATAAAAGCTCTTTAAAACAGCTTAGAAGTTGTTTGAGAGCTTATAAGGTTTCTTTCAATACTCTCGGAGTGTTTGGAAAACCAACTTCTGTTTTATATAAGTAGGAATAAATTTGAAACTGGACGGACCAAGGACCAACTTTTAGCTTTTGAATCAAAAAAAAAAAAGTTTCAGTTTAAAGTGCTTCTCAACTTTTTGTCCAAACACTCGGACTACTTTTTATTTAACTTCTCTCTTTTTCTCCAAACACTCACTCTTACTATTCAAAGTTTTTACTAGTTTAGCTTCTCCAAAAGTAACAGCTCTTGCTACCACCCAGTTGTTAAAGGAGCTTATAAGCTTATACGGTATACCAACAGTGAGCTCCAGCCAACTTTTTGCTACACCAGCTTATGAGTTGTCTATTACAAATACTAAAACAACATGAATATCCTTAATTTTCCTTCAATGTCACTTTTCTATCATCTCAAAAAATAGTTATTTTTGTGAAATATGTTATTATTGTATTTTTCATCATTACTCATTCTAACTCACACCAAACATCTTATCAGCTATGAGATCTTATTTTATCCAAACACTTTAACAAAACTTGTTAGCTCCAAAAATATCTTATAAGCTCTTAAAAAACAAGTTTACCCTAACACCCTCTTAATAAATCAACTTTTTGTCACCTGAGTTGTGAACCATTCGATTATCATATGATGATGTCAGCATTCGGCTGTATTACGATAGTATTCGCATCTCCAAGAATGATACTTTGTCGTCAGATCGAACATTGGTGATGAGCTTTTTCTTCTTTTTTTTTTTTGCAGCTTGGGCCTAAGGCTGAGGATGTATCGGAACCCACAAATCCTTTTGTATTTCTGTCACGCTTCCTTCTCGGTGCCATGGCTGCAACTTACTACGTCTTGGTCCCGATTTACATGTGGATCAAGGATCAAATTGTGCCTAAAGGTCAACCTATATGAGAATAGGAGGAGGATGATGATGATGCGAAATAAACTCCTGTAATTCCCTTCAATTGCCAATACTTGTTTTCAAGTCCAAGATAGGCAATTTTCCACTTGTAGTTCAGATAACTTAGTTGTTTAAATCTATTGTACCACTTATCAACAAAAATCTTCAATTCTAAATCGCATGTGTGGTTGCTTTCGATTAATGTTCTTTTTATTTTTTTATTTTTTCTTCTCTGATTTTAGGGTTATTTCTACTATTATTACTCCAAAACTATGCTTACCATACTAAAAATATGCCTATTCAATAAAATTAAATATGTGAAACATCTTTACACCTTGGTCCGATCCGGAGTGATCCATATAAATGGGTTTTAGAACCAAAAGAATATGTATTATTATAATAAATGATTTATTATTAACATAATATAAATATGAATTAAGTAATACATGATTCGAATTATTCAAAAGTGTTGATCGATGAAATTATTATTTTGATTATTTAAATAAAACAATCTCATTTAAGCAAATCTTGAATTATTTCGAATATCAATGTTTCTACTTTGTTAATTGTTTGAACTAGTCCAGTAATAATAGTGCAACTCTGGGCTTAGTACACAGTGGGCTGGGCCAATGAAACCCATATTTAAATCCGAAATAAAATAGATATGGGCCACATATCACATATATATACAGAACCATAACGCAGCAGAAATCTTTACCAGAGCTAACCTAGGGTTTTCGCCGTCCTCTGTTCATCGCGCAGCTCCAATGGTACTTTGTCTCTGTCTCTATCTATCTCCTTAACAAATGTATGTTTAAGATGTTGGATTTTTGGATTTTCTGAGAATATAATTTTTTTTTGTATATCGATTTGCCAAATTGCCATTTTGTGATCATGAAAGCTTAATATTTTGAAGTTCCCTTTTCGTTATCTCCTATTCTTTATCTTCTTCATCTTTGCGTTAGGCCATCTGTATTTACTGTTTTTGGAGCAGAGTAATGGTTATACTGAGGTAGATTTCGTAAAATGTTAATATCTTATTTCATTTCCCTTTGATATCTCTCTGCTTCAATGTAAGCTATATAATAGTAGTTTCTTTGTGATTGCAACTTCAGTTCATGCTTTGCAGCTTTTGGTATAAAACATCTTTTTTGTATTCTAAGTTCTAACACATGCTACATGAAATAATTCTCCACCATTGTGTTTTTCACTGTAATTCTCTGCTTCTGCAGGCCAAGAGAACCAAGAAGGTTGGAATCGTCGGGAAATATGGTAAGTTTTTTACGTCTCATCGAGTCCTTTTAACTGCTTTATCTAGCTATGGTTCTTCGTTGGAGCTGTGAATCAGCAGCTTAACTATTTATTCCATTATATTTCAGGAACCCGTTACGGTGCTAGTTTGAGGAAGCAGATCAAGAAGATGGAAATCAGTCAGCACAGCAAGTACTTCTGCGAGTTCTGCGGGAAGGTATGTCAAAATCTTGATTAGTCTGTAGTTTTCACATTGTTCCGTTATTGTTCCTCATTGTCTGAATGTAATTCGTGTTAAACAGTACGCAGTGAAGAGGCAGGTTGTTGGCATTTGGGGTTGTAAGGACTGTGGCAAAGTGAAAGCAGGCGGTGCCTACACATTAAACACCGCAGCTGCCGTGACTGTTAGGAGCACCATCAGAAGGTTGAGGGAGCAAACCGAGAGTTAAATTTAGTGAATTTCATTTTTGGCTTTGTAATACTTTTGAGATTTTTGTTTTCAATTAAAGGTGATTGATGTTCAGACAGTGGAAGTTTTATGATCTTGGTAGCTATTTACCGTGCTTCTACAAATGTCTTACTGGATTTCTTGCAAATTAATAGTTGCCTGTTTTGAATGTTTATTTAGAAATTTGGCAATTCCTTTTTGTAATTCCAGAAATCGAGTTCTTTGACGTTGTTCGTATTATATCAAATTTGGCTGTCGGACAGAGTATTATCTTTATAATACGAACTATTTTACTCTTGAACAAAGCATATGTCAAGTCAAACACACCCTCAGTAAGATCAAATTATCTTTTTTTTTTCTTTTCAAGATCAAAATATTTTTGTCACATGAGTTGTGAATTAGATCACACAATCCTCTTACTGTTTTTAAAATCCGTTCTAATTAGTACGCATTTCTTGCTTTAAGCTTAAGATATTGAGTTCTAGCATTCAGTTTTCTTTCTTCTTTTTTTATAAAAAATGAACTCCATTATTGTTTTTTTACTTGGTCTCTAAAAGAAATTACTGCATGAGTAAATTGTTTACTCGTATATATATATTATTATGAAACAATCAGATGAAGAAACCGTGTTAGTTTTCCAAAGATGTTAGATAAAATTTTGGTTTTAGTATATAAACTGGAAAATATCATTTTTGGTCCCTGAACTAGTCTTTTTTTAATTTTTATCTTTACAAGTTTTTCATAGTCACATTGTTCCTGGGTTCTATTTTTCTATCCCGCCATCAAGGATTCCATTAGTTACTAATGGAAAAAAATAAATTGAAAATTAATGTTAATATCTATCTGTACAACTCTTGAACATTTCGTTCGACATCTAAATTAGTAATAATCCACAAAAAGCAAATTATGTGAATAATGTCGAAAAGAGTTATCTATTTCTCAAAGTTCAGAAAATAACAGGTCCAGCACAAGAAAATATATAAAGGATAAAATACCAAGCTTCGGAAAATTAAAAACAGCAAACATCCAACTAATATTACAACACAAAGCCAACAACTGGAAAAGCAAACTAACTCAATCCATTAACTGGACTCACCACATCTTCATATGATACTAATCCCCTTTGTTGTCCACCAGCAGAAGGGCTAGATCCAGAATTCGATGAAGCTGCTTTACGTGGACCTCTTCTAGAACCAGATCGAGATCGAGACGAATTCCGGCTCCTCGACCGTGAAATTGACCTTCCTCGAGCTTCTGACTCGTTCTTTTGTGGCCCCAGACGAGATTGCAATCTATCACTCAGAATGGGCCGTCTAAGTTTTGGGCTTGGACTACGCACAGGGCTTCTGTTACTGGGCCGGCTGCCACGACCGCGGTATGAAACTGGGCTTCTGGAAGCACTTCGGCTCCTGCTTGGGCTTCGGCTCCTCCTGCGTTCGTATCTGAAACCAATAAATTAATAGAAATCAATATCTTCAGGATTATGTGGGTGTCTGCCAGAGCTGTTGCTTTTGAAAAAGCTAGAGTTGTGAAAAGTTGGAGAAGTAAATGAAGGAGTGTTTGGAAGAAAAACAGAAGAGTTCAAAAAAGTGTTGGTACATCTAAACCTTTCATAATAACAAAGATTAGTCACGCTAGAAGTTAGCTTACTGTTTTTTAGGGGCCTATAAGCTCTGGTAAGTGGGTGTGTCTGCAAGGAGCTTTTGCTTTTGGAGAAGCTAAAGTGTAAAAAATTGGACTAGTAAAAGTGAGGAGAAAGAAAAGTGAAAAGTAAAAACAAGTAGTTGGATGTTTAAAGAAGAGGTTGAGGAGCACTTTTTAACTCCAAATAAATTTCTACTCATATACAAAAATAACGTAAAAGCTAGAAGCTAAAGCTAAAAGTTGGCTTCTATATTTCTTCTGCTTAAAGCTAAAGCAGAAAGCACAAAAATGCTTTTTTAGAGTTTGCAAACACTACCTATGACAGATAGTGAATTAAAAATAGATCAAAATTCATAGACTATAGACCTTGGTGGGCTCCTTCCTCTTCTTTGTGGGCTCCTGTAACGTCTTGGGGGCGACCGTTCAAATTTACTTCTGTAGCTTGGATACCTAAAATAATTATACTTTATCAGAAATTTTACATTATGTGAAGATTAATAAATACAGACATAAACATAGGCAAAAGTAAATTTTGTGGGAGAAGAGAACTCAGAAGCTTACAGAATTCATTTACTGCTAAACTGAGAAAAATGAACTCCATGCAGTATGAGTATTTGAAGAAAATGAGTTGTGAAAATGTAATTGTAAGCTATTCCTTGTTTTATCTCCCTTTTCTTCATTTTGTATTTTCCCCTCAATTTTCCTTCCTATTGTGAGGAGAAGCTTAAAATGCTATAAACCAGGAAATCAACAGTTACCTGTCATTGTTTCTTTGGAAGTTTCTTCCACCATAACGATAAGATCTATCAGGTGAACGTTGTGGAGATGGTGTACGATATTTTCTAACAAATGCATATCTTTCAGTGAAGCCCCGACCTTTCCTGACACGCTTCTGAGTTCCACCTGGAGACCTGCTTCTGGAAACATCCCGACCGTTGTTCTTAGAAGCAGAACGCTGACGCTCGTTTCTCACTGGACTTCTAGAAGGACTCTTCTCAACTTTCAGATCAGATGCTTTAGTTTCTTCAATTCTGGGACTTCTGCTTCGACTCCTGCTGTGAAGAAGTAATGCTACAACTTATCCGAGTGAAAGCAGAAAAACTTAAATGGGTGTTCGCAAACTCTACTGCTTCTGGAGAAGCTAAAGTAGAAGTTAAATTTGTAAAAAGTTAATAGTAGAAAAAGTGGAGTGTGTTTCGAAATAAAAAGTGAAAAGTTTTCTTTAAAGCAGCAGTTAAAAATTGTTTGGGGAAAAAGTTGAGAAGCTCTTTTATTAGACTAAACAAACTTTTATTTACGATAAACTAGATGCTAGAAGCTCAAGTTAAAAGCTGGTTCCTTCGTGCTTTTAGATTCTAGCTTATTTCTGCTTAAAACAAGCAGAAGCTGGTTTTCCCAAAGTGCTGAAAAAACAAAGCAAAAAGCATAAAAGTGTTCGCTTTTTTTTTGGGCAAACACTCCCTTAATCATATAATAAGAAAATAAAATTAAACAATTTTGAACAAACTGTTTTCCAAGTGTTAGATGTATGAAACCTGGATCTGCTTGAACTATCAGATCGATGGCGGGCAGCTTGATTATTGTTGATATTATTTACGTGGTTATCATTCTTTCGAGAAAATTCACCCTCTTCATTAGACGAGTAATCAGCAGCCTTTTTCTGATCGGCAGATCCTAGGAGAGGACTTGGTGACTTCTTCTCCGTTTCTTTAAATGTCATATTTGACCAAAGAACACATCAGATATAAGAAGTGAATATACGTAACTTTCGATTTTTAGCCAACTTGTAAAAAGGGAAAAAAAAAAAAAAACAATGAAAGACTACCAAGACTTTGTGCTGGCTTCTTCTCTTCTTCACTTAATTTATTCGCTTTCCGTGAAGACTTCCCCCTACAAGGCTTATCTTCATCAGAACTGCTACTGCTGCCACTACTATCAGTATCACTGGAACTTTCAGAGCCCCTAAAAACTAAAATCTTAGACCAAAATATAATTGAGAAAAATCAATTTATGCTATGTAAGTCTTCAGAGAAAGACCTTTTAGACTTTCTAGTCGATCTTCTTTTGTGTTGGGCTTTACGTTTCTCCCTTTTTCCACCCTTCTTTCTTTTGCCCTGTTGACCCCTTCCCTTTTTTGTCAATTTCCTTTTCTTCCTTCGTCTGCCATCACTAGATGAACTTGAAGAATAAGATGACGAATCAGAATCCAAGTCTGAGTCCGAATATGAATCTGACTCTGATGAATCTGAATCGGAGTCGGATTCAGAGCTGGAAGAATCAGATGAAGAATAGCTTCTCTTTCTCCTCTTATCCTTAACAGATGCTGATTTTTTTTTCTTTCCTGAAACAAGTTATGAGCAAAAATGTCAAAATAAAATCAACAAAAGATGCAGAAAGAAACAACCTTTCACATATCGCGCTCGAAAGCACCTTTCTCGGCTCCAACTGAATTTTGTGTTTTGATCTTGGAAACCTCACCACAATCTACAATTTTCACAATTCCAGATGGTCTCCCATCAGCAGATCCCAACTGTTCCATTTTCTTAACAACATCCATTCCGTTCACAACCTTTCCAAAAACAACATGCTTTCTGCCAACCAAAATATAATTAAAAAACTCATTACGCCATCACAAGCAAATGTGGGTTCAGAAAATAAAGAATTAAAATACCCATCGAGATGAGGTTGCCGCTTAAAAATTATAAAAAACTGAGATCCATTTGTGTTTGGACCGCCATTAGCCATAGAGAGAAGACCAGGTCCAGTATGATCCAATTTGAAATTCTCATCTGAAAAAAAGAAAGATCCAATTTTTATTTCATTAGTAAAATAAAGTGGCATTCAGGTAATTCAGGAGTTAAACAAAAGGTGAAATACGTACCAGCAAATTTCCCTCCATAAATACTTTCTCCACCAGTGCCTGCAAACGATTAAAAGGTCGTATCTTCATCATTTGAAAGTACAAGATCTCGAAGAAGAAAAGGCATACCATTTCCTTCAGAAAAGTCACCGCCCTGCAGATGAAAAAAAGGAGACAGGAAAGCAGATTAGTCTCTCCAAAATAATCTTCTTGCACATAAAGGGAACAACATAATGCGTAAAAATAACAAAAAGCAGTATTCAGTGGGTGTTTGGAGAAGCTAAAGTACAAGTTAAAGTTGTAATAAGTTGCAGTAGTAAAAGTGAGGGGTGTTTGGAAAAAATAGTTAAAAGTAAATTTAAAAAAGAAAACAAGAATAGTTGAGGGATCGGGACAAAAAGTTGAGAAGCACTTTAAGTAGACTAAAAAAAACTTTCATTTATTCACAAAAATAACCTAGAAGCTAGGAGCTGAAGTTAAAAGTTGGTCATTGGGTGATTCTAGCTTCTCCCATATTTCTGCTAGGAATAAGCAGAAGCTGGTTTTCCAAACACTCTTAAAGTGCTGAAAAAAAAAAGCAAATAGCAGAAAGATAGTCTTTTTAGAGTTCCTACAACATACTTGAGCCATAAATCCTTTAATTATGCGGTGAAATGTGGAGCCTTTGTAGTGCAGAGGTTTTCCTGTTGAGCTTCCTACACCTTTCTCACCTGCAAAGAGATATAAACAACAGAGATGCGGTACTTACAGACAAGAATTTGACATCACAAACAAGGTAGGATTTTGCAGGTTTATTACCAGTGCAGAGAGCCCGGAAATTTTCAGCTGTCTTAGGGACAGTATCAGCAAACAACTGCATTACAAAAAAATTAAGTAAGAGTAGGAAAGAAAAAGACTGTCAAACTGGTCTCTGGGCTGAAAACATTTTAATGGTTTGGAGGTTCTTATTGATAAGAGTAAGACAATTACCTCGATAACCATTCTTTCAGTAGAATCCCCATCAATGGAAACATCTAAGAAAACAGATGGGTTCTTCGTACTCTTCATATTTTTCACTCACAGTGCTAGATAACACACAGGCATAAGAATATGAAAAGATATTAGTTCCTCTATAAGCTTATCAACAGGACGAAAACTAATATGAACTGTAAGATATAATACTTTAGCAGGATATGAAGATTCACATAAAATCTAGCTACGATCAAGTGCGCACAGCAAGAGTTCAGTTAGTTGGTTTCAACAGGAAGAGCACATTAATATGCGAAATGAAGAAAGAACAATTTCTACAGATGAATCAACAGATAACCAAAAAGGGAAAGAAATTGTAATCAGGAAGACACACGAAATCACTGATTAAGAAGAAATTAAAATCCTCCACAATCCATCCCGCTTTACTACTAAAACTTTCAAGAACGCATCTCCAACGCAATTTAAATCTCACGTTTTTTATTCATAAAACAAAATAAGAGAAGCTCAAAACCGTATTTCAGACATCAACTTAAATCCTTGGGGCAAGGGAGATCCGCGAGTGTGATTAATCCGCAAGCCACATGCAGGAATCAAAAGAGCTCATAAACCCTAAAACCCACATTCTCAATTCAACAACGGTGTACAAAAATCCCTATACAAATACTATTGGAGAATGTAGGGAAGCAATAAAGGTATAAGACATGGAAAATATCAAACTGCTTCTGCTTCACACACAGCATAAACAAAAATTAAAAAGAACATAAAACCCTAAACCCTAGAGACATCATAAAGAGCCAACGGAATATACCTATAGCAACGCAACTCCGAGTCGGTAACAGAGTGTCTGTCTGTGTGTCTACTGATACAAAAATACCGCCGTCGGCGGCTCTCTAAAACAACTTAAAAGGGGAATGAGAATTGAGAAGATTTTTTTGCAATGATTCTCGTGTTTTTTTTTTTTTTTTTTTCCCTTTTTAAAATAGGAAAATTTTCCTTTAAATGAACTATCTTCTCAAAAAATTTAGCATAATTATCCACTTTTTTCATTTATGTATTTTCTTTTACCCGGTAAATAAATAATTAGTTGAGTGGTAAAACAGTAAAAACGGGTAAGTTTTAGTGACTCAATGTAACCGACGCTGGGATTAACGGCAAAAACAATACGAGCGTGGGCTTTTTACTTTTTTGGCCCAGGCCAGAATTAATTCAATTGCAGCCCAACTATAGGGTTACAATTTTCAAACCAGGACTATTAAATTAAATTGGGGATTTTAATCCGTATACGAGTGAAATTTTTTATATTTTTTAATGGGAAAATTGCAATTTTGGTCCTACAGTATAAACCGTTTTGCAAGTTTGGTCCTTATATGTTAGAAATAAGCAACTTTAGTTATGTAGTAATTAAAACATTGTAACTTTAGTCCTATCGTTAAATTTGATCGTTAAGTATTAAACTTCCGTTTATTTTTCAATTTGAAGGGAAAATTAAGACCCTAAATTTAAAAATGAAGGAAAAATTGAGCTATAACTATCCTAATTTGCAACCATTATAATGCAGATTTACTGTGTAATTTTGTATTGATTTATCTATTGTACAAAACTGGAACTTAAATTGAAGACAAAATCTTTAATTGCCTAGACAATGACTTTCTCACAAGAATAAAAATTGCAAAAAGTGAAGAAACAACATGAAAAGGAAAGTAAAAAACTGAATTATAAGTAAATGATGAGTGATGAGCAAAAAACGGTAAAAAAAAATAAAATAACCCGCCGGATTTATCGCTCAACATCAACCCAGAATCAAAGAGGGCTTCTCTTCTTCTAGACATATTGTGCAAGAATCACTACGCGAGAATCAAGCTATGTTTGGCAGAATTTGAAGAGATTATAGTTAGGATTTTTTTTCTTTTTCTTTACAAGCTATGGTGAATATTTGAAAGAGTTATGGTTTCTTTTAACCCACTTCAATTAACCGCCAAATTCATAAATCTTAACCTAACTAATGAGGGTGTTTTTTGGTAAGTGATTAGGGTCAACCACGTGTCTTAGTCTGTCAGTTGAATTTGTATAGTGGAATCCAACTTCGACCTGAAAATCACTAAACACTGGGTTACTTGGCCGGAGGGGATTGTCTCCAGCATAGCCCCTCCACTGAATTAAGTCAGTATTTGGAATAGGATATTCGATTAAGGACTTGTGCTTGCATTGCGACCCTCGGTTGGAAGGTTATGTCGAACTGTCCAAGCTCGATTGCCCATTTAATCAGTCGACCTGAGTTATCCGGCTTAGCCATTACTTGCTTCAGGGGTTGGTCGGTGAGCACCACGATCTCGTGTGCTTGAAAGTAAGGGCGAAGTTTTCTAGAAAAGACCACTAGTGCAAGCGCGAACTTCTCGATCTCCAGATACCGAGTCTCAGCCCCGTGCAGGATCTTGCTGACGTAATAGACAAGGAGGTGTTTCCGATCGCGAATGGTCACTAGAACCGAGCTGATCGTCTCGTCGGAGACGGCGAGGTAGAGATAGAGTATCACTCCTTGTTCTGGTTTGGCAATTAATGGAGTGGAGGCCAAGTACTTCTTCATTTCTTCAAAAGCCTGGTCGCACTCCTCAGTCCATTTGAATTTGTTCACGTCTCTTAGTATTTTAAAGAATGGAAGGTTGCACTCGGCTGATCGTGAAATGAACCTGTTGAGAGCCACAATCCGACCAACCAGTTGTTGGACTCCCCTTATGGTCTCCGGTCGAGGTATGTTAACGATCGCAGAGATCTTCTCTGGATTAGCCTCGATCCCTCGTTGGCTGACCATGTATCCAAGGAATTTTCTCGCTCTGACTCCATATACGCACTTTAGGGGGTTGAGCTTGAGGCGATGTCTCATTATCAATGCGAACATCTCTCTAAGATCGTCCTAGTGGTTTTCGGCTTTTAGGCTTTTGACGATCATATCGTCCACGTAGACTTCGACCGTCTTCCCCAATAGTGGCTCGAATATCATATTGACCAGCCTCTGGAAGGTAGCTGCCGCGTTTTTGAGCCCGAATGGCATCACTTTGAAGCAATATATCCCCTTCACGACGATGAATGTCGTGTGCTTTTGATCTTGGGGAGCCATTCAAATTTGGTAGTAACCTTGGAAGGCGTCCATCATGCTCATCAATTCACAGCCGGCGGTCGAGTCGACTAGCCGGTCGATCCGAGGCAAAGGGTAGGGATCCTAAGGACACGCTCGATTAATATCAGTGAAGTCATTGCACATTCGCCACTTGCCTCCAGTTTTGGCCACGAGGACCACGTTACAAAGCCAGTCCACAAATTTCTCTGGAGTAATGTATCCAGCATCGAGTAACTTATTGACCTCCTCCTCGATGATCGAGTTCCGAATAACGCTCTTGGTTCTCAGCTTCTATTTTATAGGTTTAAACGCGGGGTCGATATTGAGGTAATGTGAGATTACGCTCGGATCGATCCCTTCCAGGTCAGTGGCTTTCCAGGCAAAGACGTCCACATTATCTTGTAGGAAGATGGTGAGGCATTCTAATTGTTTATCGTCGAGACTTGCGCCGACCCTCGTAGTCTTCACCCGATCCTTAGGATCAGCTGGTTCAGCTGAGTATCCTCAGCGGCGGACAGTCGAGACTCGTCCACTTTCCTTTTCTTCCGAGCCTCGTGTGTGCTCATCTTCGAGCGTAAGGCTCCATCCCCTTTAGGGTCGGGGATCCTCTCATCATCGTCTGCATCGTCCATAATGAGGTCGCCTGGTCGAAGCACGTCATCCTTGGGCGGCAGCTGAGCCTCGTTCGCAATCGCGTAGCAGGCCCATGAATCGGCCAAGTCACAACACACCTCCCCGATCCCGTAGGGAGTCGGGAGTTTAATTTTCTGGTGGTAAGTTAATATCACCGCCTTGAAGGCAATGAGGCCTGGTCGACCCAGGATCATGTGGTAGGGAAAGTCGGGAATGTTGACCACGACCCAATTAATCTCCATCGTCGTGCGAATGGGGTGAGTTCCCATGGAAGTTAGCATTTTAATTTGGCCTATTGGCGCTATGATCGAGCCACCAAAGCTGTAACGACCCAAAATTCCAGAATATATTCTCGGAATAATTATTCGACATTTCGTTGAATTTTATATGAAAAGATTAGCTTCGTTAGCTAATTTTAAGTTATTTAATTTAATTCCCTATCCTCAACCAATTATAATTACATTTTACACCCCTCGAAATTTATCTAATCTCTAAACGAACCCACAACCCCTTGAAACACCTTTGCACCATCTTGAACACACTCACACCATCTTGAACACACTTACACCCTCTTGTGCACACTCTCTTGCACACTCTTGAACACACCAAAAATCGAGAGAGAGAGAAGGAGAGAAGAGAAGGAGAAAGGGAGAAGAAGAAGGAGAGAAAGAGAAATCCCGTTCCGAATCCGTCGTTCGATCAATCGAAATTCCGAGACCAAATCTACGATCCTCATTCAATTCTCTACCGGTAATCTTCTTTCCCCATTTCGATTCACCCATTAAATTCTTCTATTTTCTAGTTTTTATATTGATATGAATAATTGATAATTTGATGAATTTATAGGTTAGAGTTTACCATTTTTAGTGTAGTTCAAATCAAATGGTAGCTAATAATGTATACTATGCATGAGTGTGAATTTTATATGTTGATTTTAGCTATAGAATCCTCCCTAGTTGATTTTAGGACGAAACCGTCGTGAGAAATCTTGAAATCGCGTTTCTGCACCTGTTAGATAGAACCACACGGTCCAACGCACGGTCTTGGCAAGACCGTGCGCCAGACCGTTCGCCACACTTTTGTCATGCACCGGCCTGCGCATGCCGGTGCACAAGCCCTTGTGTGCTTGTTTCAGCTTGCACGGTCTTGAGTGCGTGCTCAAGACTGTGCACAAGGCCGTGCGTTAGGCCGTGCGAATGCCTTAACCAAATTTTCAGCCTTTTTCCTTAGTTGCTCACGGTAATGGGGTCAATTGGCCAAAAATAAAAGTTGACTTTTTACATACGACCCCCTAAAATCGAGCCGTTTTCACCTATAGCTTCCATATGATTCAAGGATGAATAATTTGTAAAGTTTTCAAAATTCCGACCTCGTTCGAACCTTGAATCGAGACTTTTTCGTTTAGGGTTTTTTCTCCAATTTTTGAATGTTGTCCGAAAAATCCGAAAATCGCATGAGTGCTTCTTTATAATATTATAAGCATGAATACGCAATTAGAATTTCAATTGAGCATGTTTAGCATCGTTAATTGCATATTTTCGTTTAATTGATTTAATTGCATTTTAATTGTGAATTTAATTGCTACGTGATGATTATTGGCTATTCATGTGTTATAGTCTTCGTGAATCGTTGTCGTGTCTTGTCTTAATTGGTTCTTGTCGTCTATTAGTTTCAGGCAGTCTTTTCAAGGCATAGCTTGGGTTGTCTTGTCGTTTTCGTGCTTCCAGGTGAGGGTTCTAAAATACTTCCAAACGGAGTAAGAATTTCTTTTAAATTATTGCGAACTACCCTTATGTGCTCATCTTGCTTTGATTTCCTTTCTCGTATATCTATTAGATATTTAATATGTATTTTATAACTAATGTTTTGATATTAACTTGTACCTATAGGTATATCTAAATCATTTTGTTTTCAAAGGGCAAGAAAACTCTTTTCTTTTCCATGACGGTTTGACTTAGGATTTACTCCTTTGTCGTCATATACACTTGCCTAAATGCCCTTTTGGACTTAACTTATAATGTTCTTCGAATGCGAGCAAAGATAATGTATTGTTCTTTCAATGGGCCCGGGATGGTATCCGGAGGTTACAACCGGGGACGAGCGTCCAGGGTGTACTCCGAGGTGCTTTTCCCAAAACTAAGCGTCAATCATGGCCCGTCAGGAGTTGATAGCCACGGTTGGGAGTGATGGTGGACGTTGCATTCGTTGCACGTTTTCCTAAAATTCAATAGTCGCCCGGGGTAGCACCTTTGGGGTCAGACACCGGTGATGGAGTTACTAAACTTGAGGGGGTTATAAGGAGGAACAGGCCCATTCTCGCTGGGATATTACTTGCTTCCATTAGTGCTTTATTATTATTGCTTATTATTGTTGTACATGCAAGTCGAAGCACGATCCGGATTTTCTTCATTATGCAAATGTAATTTATTATATATATAATCCAAACCCGGAAACGTGGCTCGTACTTGTTCCCTCTTTACCCCCACTGGGTATCCTTTATACTCACCCCCACTATTTTGATTCTTACTTCAGGTCGACAGGTGACATTGTCACCTCTCATGTCGGTTGGCAACAGCGGGTCGTAGGTCTTGGTATTCGTGTCCTGTGGTAATTGTCAGTAATGTCCAACAACAGTCTGTCTTTTATTATTAAATTATTTTGTCAGTAGAGATGGATATATTAATGATGATGTGATGAATAATTGTTGAGCATTGACTAATTAATTATGTATTTGTTGGAATATTGAATTTTGATAATTGTTGCCCCATGTGGCTTTGCATGTTTAATGGATATATATAATTTATAGCTTCCGCACTCTGTTATCTTTGTTGGTTTTCGTTGTTGGACTAGGTACGTTGTTGCCGGTATAGATGGAGTGCTTGCCGTTCGCCGGGATGGATTTTTAATTGGGGTACATCTACCTCGTTTGGGAGTTCGTCTCGGTGCGGATGTGGTGTCCTTTCTCCGTACAAGGAAATGGGCGCTACAAAAGCCTTTCAGGGTCGTTTTAACTGGTTCGTATTTTAATTTACTCAAGTGCATGCGTTGAAGAGTCGAGTAAAGGACAATGTTTGAGCTAGCTCCAGTATCAACGAAACATTTACTTACATCGTAGTTTGCTATATCTAAAGTTACCACCATCGGACAACTCGGCGTTACGCCGCCCCGATGAGGATCTAAATGAAAATCCCCATCGCTAAATGCCACTTCCTTCTGCTTCCATTCCTCTGCATGCTCGACCTAAAACATCTCGTGTAGGCCGTGAAGGCTTGCTTGGGCTCGGCGGATGCCTCGCTTCCTTGCGGTCTTGCTATCACTACCGTCGGGTCCCCCGACGATTATATCAATTCGACCATGAGTTGGGGCGTTTAGGATCGCGCCGGTGTTGGCGACCTGTTTTCCTTCACGCTGGTTTTGCTTTGGTGTGGGGCATCCGAGATCTCGACCTCGATCGTCGACCCTCTTCCTTTTCAATGCAGCGTCGTTCCCGACCCCGATCTTTATTGCGCTTCAACTTTTTAACGAATTCCGCCAGGTGTCCTCCTTGGATGAGCCTTTCTATCTCATCCTTCAACTGGTTGCAGTCATCAGTGTTATGGCCGGGTTGGTCGGGAAATTCACAGTACTTGCTGTCGTCGACCTTTCGCAGGTTGAGCTTCAACTTCTTTGGATGCCTAAGGAGCTTCTCAGGGATCTTTGGGAGGATATCCCCGATTGCGCAGATCAAGGGCTCGTATTTCTCTCTGTTTGTTTGCCGCGAGAACGAGCCTCCTTCCGAACGACCGCCGCCCTCTTGTCGACCTCTATTTTTGCCTAGACCCGCCGGAGGCGGGCTTCGAGCCTTGGGGCTGTGGGGTCGATTGTAGTAGTTGCTATGGGCTGGGGTTTGCCCTATGCTCCGTAACATGGCTTGGCCATTGCCCGCCCAATAGCTTCCTTCAATTTCTTCGTAGTCTATCCACTTAATGGCACAATCTTGGATGTCCCTCAAGCTCTTTATGGGGACTCGACCCAGGATATCCTTAGTGAAATCCCGATAGTGACAGTTTTTTCCAAGAGCGCTGTGGACGACGGCCAGGTCAGGTGGCGCGGCTCGGACCAGCTCTGCATTGAAGTGAGTAAAGTAGTCCCTTAGTGTTTCGTTGACCCCTTGGACGATCGAATCCAAGCACGACACCCCGAGTCTGTCCTGGATCAGGGGCGAGAAGTGGCCTTCGAGCGCTGTTGAAAGCTCGTCATATGACCTTATGGATGCAGGACGTTGCCTGAGGAACCAATCGAGCACGACCCCTTTGAAGGTCGTGGCGAGAACCTTTGCCCAAGTGTGCGGGGTGTGGGGAAACAAGTTCTTTGACAGCTCGAAGCTGGTGATGTGGTCCCCAGGATAGGTTTTTCCATCGTAGATGGGAAGGTCGCGAGGGATGGCGATGCTCCCCGGATCCTTGCTGAGGATCTCCTCAGTAAATAGGGATAGTCTCTGTCTATGGCTGTGGGCATTACGCTCGGCCCCCCACTGCTCATTACAAGCTAAGTTGGGTCGGGGAGGGAGCCTGTCCCTCAAGTCTCCAAATGGTGGGACATTGGAAAATTTGTTTGTTAATCTCTCCCTGACCGGAGGTCGAGGGGGATGGGTTCGATGAGCGTCTCGCGTGAGCTCGCTCGCTGGACGGATCGGCTGAGAGTACGCCGGTCGAATGGGTTGAGAATACGCCCTTCGACGGTCGGGGGGTGAGGGGACGTAGTCCATTTCTCCAATTCGATCGTCGTATTTCTCACGATCGTATTCGTCGTCATAAAAATCCTCTTCTTCCTCAAGCTCGTCGTCATGCTCGACGTGCGCCTTTCCAGGTCGCTGGACCGTGTGGCCATTATTTTCCCCTCCTCATTCGGGAGAGTGGTTGACTGGGTACTGTGGGAGTCGGTTGGCCTCACGTCTTCGACCGCCACTCCCCCCCCCCCCCCCCCCCCATCCTGGGTTCAAGCCCCGGGGGTAATGGGGGGTCTAGTCGAGCCAGTCGAGCGGCGAAAGCTGCCTGTTCTGCTGCCGCGGCGGCCGCCTGATCTGCCTCGATCTGAGATCGAGTCTTTATGATGCTCGGAGTGCTCTTAGTTCTCTTACGCACCATGGTTCGTGTTTGTTGGCTCTAAGGTCAAAAGTGGTTTCCCACAGACGGCGCCAAACTGATGAGGGTGTTTTTTGGTAAGTGATCAGGGTCAACCAAGTGTCTTAGCCTGTCAGTTGAATTTGTATAGTGGAATCCGACTTCGACCTGAAAATCATTGAACACTAGGTTACTTGGTCGGAGGGGATTGTCTCCGGCGTAGCCCCTCCACTGAATTAAGTCAGTATTTGGAATAGGATATTCGATTAAGGAGAGAAGCAGTCGGAGCAATTAATGAGAGCTTACCAACCGCAATAAATGTTTGGGGTATTTATAGGATGGCACCTCGCGCACTAAGTACACTGTTTGGGCGTGCATTAAATGCCTCGACTGCAGGGCATTTAATGCCTGAGCCTCGAGTCAGACTTATTCCTTAAAAGGAATGATTATCTGTCGCTTCAGGTTGACCTCAGTACAGAGGGTAGTCAGGGCAGGTGCGGCGCATTTAATGCAGCTACAGTCGGGATGAGTGTGCGGGGATGGGACAGGTTCGAGCTAAGCGTCTCGACTCCCTAGTCCTGCTCTTAGAGAGGGACATGAGGATCGACCAGCTATAGCCGAGCGTATGGCGCTCGAGCTTGAGGCTTGAGCCCTTCCTGTAGGGTTGTCATGACGATTGAGACGCTCGATTGCTAGACTTTTTGACCTTGTCAACCATTGGGCTTTGATTATAGTCACGTGGCAAGCAGACTTTGACCAGGCCCGCGTGGCATGTGACTCTCTAAGATCGTGTCACGTGGGTTGCCCAAAATATCAACCATCACTAACGGTGCTGCGGTGCATGTGATTTTTCCGTTAAAAATTTAACGGCAGGACTAAAATTGCAACGTTATTACAGGACTAAAATTGTTTATTTCTAACATACAAGGACTAAACTTGCAAAATAAAATATATTACAGGACCAAAATTACAATTTCCCCGTTTTTAATTCATTAAAGAAAAATGATGGATAAGATTCCACATAACTATACATTGCTACAATAAATTAGTAGGTGGAATATGAGTTAGACAATCCAATTCTTTAATGATTCATTTGAATTTTTAATGTATTGCAGGTCAAATTCAATTTCCAATATTCGATTAGTCGTAACTCAAACTAAAACCTGCTTAGTGCAGAATAAATTGATGAGTTTTGAAGTTAAAAAGTTAGTAAGTCAAAGTTTGTTTGATTTATTAATGTCTCTGAATTATATTCCTCATGTTCCCTAACTTGACTGAACTATATATTGATTTGGTCAATAAATAATTGTGGCTTGTGCACTATAAAATAAAATAATATTTTGTTTCCTCAAAAATTGAATTAAGAATTTATAATTGAAAGGTGTCTTGCTTTTGGGTTTAAAAAATGGGAAAGTTTGGTCGGATTATCTTCAGAAAAAATGCCAAGTTGAAAGATTAGCCAAGAGAGAATGTCCGATGAACTGAGAAAATATCAAAAAAAGGAATAGTGGCTGATTGATAATGGAAGATAATGAATCTCTTTTAGCTTTTAGAATGTATTTATAAAGAGAGTTTAAGTGGATTTTTTAATAGACTAGTAAATAATTAAATAAGAAGGAAGTAAATTGGCATTTTTATTAAGAAATATAAATCAGGTCATTAACAATAATACATATAACACAATCTAAATGGAAATTTTGCAGTAGAGAAATTTCAATCTTAGCACCTACATATTTAACTTTGTATACTTAAATATTCCAACCCAGTAGAGTCTAGAACAGTAAAAAAAAACTGATTTATTGACCCACAAAATTAAGGTGCGCAAAATTTCAAAATAAGCAAATTATATGTTACTTCTGAAAATTAATACGTTATTCCGTTATTATGCCAAGGAATGCTTGACAGAACGGTGAGGAGGAAGCCCCATGGCTTCGAGGTCATGGATTTGACTTCTACGATTGTGGGCATTAGTTTTCTATATAGAAGTGTTGGTCTTCGGTAGTTTGATTTATAGTTTGTTAATATGCATTTCTCCGTAGAGAATGAATTATTTAACATAATTGTAATTGATTGAATGATACACATTTTAAAAAAATTAATACGTTATTCATATTGCCAATTAGTTTTGTGGGGCCATGGATTATTAAATGTGAACTACTATAATCTCAAATTATAGGATTACTCTTTCATATATTGGTGGGGGTAACACAGGCTGAGTTTGCGGGAAGAGTCCCCACTAAACACATTTGTTGAGAGGGGTGAAGAGTTTTAACCGTGACTAAACCCCGAACTGGATTAAGGGCCCTCAATGTAGAATTACCCGAACCGGTAAATTACACAATATATATATATATATATATATATATATATATATATATATATATATATATATTGGTGGGGCTCTATAGATTTTACTTTTGATTTTTCCAAATATATCTACATCTTATATTCCCATTTGAACTTGTTTGCGATACAAATCAAAGTTAAGTTCGTATAATAAAATGAGTCAATAGATTCTTAAACAAGATTTAGAATTTACCAGACCAAAAAAAAAAATGATTTAGAAATTAAATTTAAACTTGTAAATTGAGCTAAGTGATGTGGAAAAATGAATTCAAGATAGACTTTTATTTTATCCGAATTCGGAAAAATCCTCTGGAAAATTTTAAAAAATATTTATAATGAATTGCCAAGTTTGGTATAACAAAAAATAGTGACCGCGTAATGTTGGGTTTGGGAAAAAAGAAAAGAAAAGAAGGTTTTTATTTTTTTTTTCTTTTTGTGGAAAAAGTCTACCATTGCACAAATAACAACTTTCATAACTCCAACTAACAATTATGCTCTTAATAATTATAAAATTCGATCACACTGTCACACAAGTTTACTATTCTTTGTGATATTATATAATATTGGCGTTTTAATTATGAAAGTTGGTGGAAAAATAAATAATTATAATGCAATGGATATATCTCAAACCCTATGAAGCACAGACACGGACACGACACGATATGGATATGACGATACGGATTTTTTTTGGACATTTTATACTAGAGGTGTGTCCGACACGATGTCGGACACGACACGACACGACATAATGAAATATTTAGAAATGTCCGTGCATCATAGCTCAAACCTTAGCCACGTAGGTTGAACTCAAATTTGTGGGTTTGACTTGCATATCTAGATGCGACATTTATCCCTCATTTTGGGCACGTCAATGAAGTCTAATTTGAGACAACTTCAATCTAGGATATGAGTAAAATACTAGAATTAATGTGAAATATGAAATACTTTATATATTGAATGCTTCAATATTGCATATTTTTCTTCGAAACCGTGTGCATGTGTGGAGAATAATATTAACTGTATGCATACTTGTAAGCACGACTTGCAAGACCCAAAAAAATTAAGGTGAAAAAAACCTCTCCAAAAGAATAACAAAAATCTGAAAACGAATTATAAATGTTTTTACACTTTGTTATCTAAACTTATTATTTCTTTGACAAATTTTAATTCAAATTATGCATTTTTTATACTATTTGAACCATTTTTCAAGTAGTTTTGACAATCGAAAAATTAGTAATGTGCAAGTCATAAGAACAATTTAGGGATAACTTTATGCAATTCAAAGTATAAATATCATTATATGTATGAAAAATGAACTATTTATGCTTCGTATTGCAAAAAATTGTCCTTAAATTGCAAAAAATAATTTCCTATATACAAAGAAATTTACATTTAATAAAAAAAAAAAAGAGAGCACTCTACGTACAATAACTACCTGCAAATGCGAAAAACAGTAGTTTTGATAGTGAGAGATCTCTCTGAGCTCATTTTCATTAGGTTAATTATTTATTTGTTTAGAGATGTGATATTCAATTCAACCGTTGATTTTAGACCCCAAAAATATTTGAGTCTTGAATGTTGAATGATTTTTTTCTTTCTTCACAAATCGAGGCCTTTGACTTTTACTAAACATGATTTTACTTAGCCAACAAATTAAAACCAAAGTACTTTAGAGCCCGCCCGCCCGCCCCTTATAACTCCAAATCTTGTCCTGAAAATCAATCACCTCATCATTCTCCTTTTGCCGGAAAAAAAAATAAAAATTCCCTGATCTCTTCTAGCATACAAATATATCACAATTTGCTTTTTTCTCATTTCTGAAGAAAATATAAAGAATGGCTGATTCATTAACAGAAGAGCAGATTTCTGAGTTCCGAGAAGCCTTCTGCCTGATTGATAAAGACTCTGATGGTGAGCTAGCATTAATTCTTAGTTCTTACTGCAGGTGAATATATATAAAAAGAGATTAATGGCTGGCTGGATTAATTTCTAATTGCTTTTTGCTTTCTTTCTGAAGGGATGATTACTGTGGAAGAACTGGCGTCAGTGATTCAATCTCTGAATGAACATCCAACAAAAGAAGAAATTCAGGAAATGATGAATGAGGTTGATGCTGATGGAGATGGTACAGTAGATTTTGAAGAGTTTTTGAGTATAATGGGAAGAAAGATGCAGGTCATTATTATTATTATTATATATGTATTTTTAATTAATTAATATTCGTAGATCATGAGTTTTTAAAATGATATATGGGTTTTTGTAGGAAAATGTGGCAGAGGAACTTAAGGAAGCTTTCAAGGTGTTTGATCGAGATCAAGATGGATTCATATCCGCCATTGAGGTCATATTGAGACATATATATTTTCAACAAAATTAATTGCTGTTTTGACTTTTAGTTTGTTCTTGTCACAATCAATCACTAATTAAAAGCAATGCTGATTAAGGGGTTTTTTTTTTTTTTTTTTTCGATTTTGAATTTGCAGTTGAGAAATGTGATGATAAATTTAGGAGAAAGGCTTACAGATGAAGAAGCTGAACAAATGATCAGAGAAGCTGATCTAGATGGAGATGGACTTGTTAGCTATGAGGAGTTCGTCAGGATGATGATGATCACCACCACTTCTAATTCCCACTAATATTATTCTTTTTTTAAAAAAAAAATAAAATAAATATAATAAAGTATTATGTGAAACGGTATATTATTTACCCCATGACCACTGGATACTTTATCCCATGTATATTTGCTTTATTTTTCTAATTTAATATAGAAACTTTATTGCATGCTTTTATTTATCATCATTAAGGACTATTGTAATGTCGTCTATAAATAAATTGCGGGAGATTCAATTATATGAAACCAAATGGGTGACAGCTTATTTCGGGAACCCTGAGCGCAGTTTTAGAAATCACATTTTTTGTATTAAAAATAATGATTTATTCGGGAAGGTTTATGTTCTGAATTATTTTATTTACCTGTTTGACGTATTAGGAATTTTTAGTTAGTTTCTTGTATTTTTTGGTGGTTGATTCGAACTTTTGTTGTTGAGATATTTAACTATTTAAGTGTTTGATGATACATTTTTCTAACCGCTTAAGCTTTTAGATAAAATGGTCATTCTATATTTATCTATTTTTGGAATTTTGGTTGTTTTGATTTTTGAGAAAAGAAGTCATTGCGAAAACAAAATGGGTCATAATTTACAATTCATTTGTGTTTCGACATTTGATTCAATATAATATGTTTTATTCTTGATATATATATAAAATTGCACTTAATGTAAGATTATGGACATGCATAAGCATAGTACTGCGTAATAATGGATTTAATTATGTACAAATACATGAAAAACGTAGACACGTTTTATTATCGTAAACAATTTTAAGTGTCATTACCCAGGAAAAAAATAAATACAAATTTAATAATCAAGAGAACAAAAACGTTAATTTACGACTTTCATACAAAAGACGGCAAAAGCGCTTTTCCGCGAGGCTTTTACCCAAACGTAAACCTGATCACCGGCGCTTCCCCCTGATAACAGTCGCGAAAACGAGAAAAAAAGCTTAGCATAATCCCCGCCTAAATGGGCAACCCGCCACCGCCGTCTCCAAGCTCCGACGATTACTCCGCCTCCGCAACCCTGATTACCTTCCCCCGTCCGCTCCCCCTTCTACGCAGGCCTATCAAAGCCGGCCCATCAGACGACGACTCCTCTGGCCCATACATCCTCGCATTCAAGAACCCACGCGCATGGGCCGCCGCGTACGAGAACTGTAAAGCCCAAATCATCTCGCAATGCGAATCCGGGGCGCGAATCGGGTGTTCCATTTCTTCCTCTAGCAAATGCCAAGCCCCTTGGTGGAAGCTTCTCCTGGGTTTATCCAAACAGGATTTTAGTGAAAGGGCGAAGTGCGAGGAGATTGAAATGGAAGCTTGTTTTGTATCTGCGAAAGAAAAATGCGGTGATATTGCTAAGCAGAAGTGTGTGCCGGCGTTTAAGAATGCTAGGATAGAAGTTAATAGATTGGATTTAGAAGCAGAGGATTGCAGGGATGCATTTTGGCTTATTTCTGGGCTTTGTTTTGCGAATCAGAAAAGTTATGGGGGTGGGATTTGGGGAGTTGATAAATCTTGGAGCGAATTTAGGCGAAAATATGAGGTTACCAATGTTAGAGGGAGGGATTTATTGGGTTCAGATGATGAGAATATTGAGGAATATTTGAGAAAGAGCAGTTAAAATACTTATGCGAGTATAAGTTCTTGTGATTATTTTTGAAGTCTCTTCGGGTTTGATTGCTGAATGCTGATGGAAAGTAAAATCGGGAGCATTTAGCTGTAGGCGGGATTGGAATGCAACTCAAAATTGTAAGCTTTATTCCCCTTTATTACATGTGTTAAATTCTATTTCATGACTATATCTCTTAGCATGAATATCTGTTATGAGCTAAAGATAACTCTGTTAGTCTGTTATTATGATTTAATAGCTTAACTTAACCAAACAATCTGTTATTACATGCTAATGTGATTTATATATGTTATGTTCGAGGGAGGGATTTGTTGCTCTTTGCTATCTGGCTATATTACACTCCCTGAAGTGCTTTATCATTTCCAATATCTTTGTCATATGTCCTTAGAACTAGATTTTAAAAGACTGGATTACTACTATTTGTACATCTTCTATTGGAAATATTTTTATTGAGAAATAGCAAAGATAATGCATTGGTATCGAGTCAAACCAGCATTATTTACACGGTTGAACTTTATAATAAAAAGAGACTTCACATAAAGAATGGTAGAAATTTGCAGCCTCCCGACATTATAGCTGGAAAATTAATGTTCCTTTACTTCTATATCAACTTGTTGAAGACTCTTGAAGCATAGGACAGTAGTTGATTTATTGTAGGAAAGACTTTAACATATATTCACCTCAGACTTAGATGAGAAATATTGACAAATCTAGAACAAACAGAAAGAAGAGGCTTGAGAATCGTTCGTCGGTTGTATAAAATCAAGGAAGAAAATGTGTATAATTATTTTAGCTTGAACTCTTTCGTCAGAGTTGTAGGCTTTCCGAGAGTGGTTCCCACATGGATCCTAGTACTAGAGTATCCTACAAAATGAACATATGCCATTGTCCCTGGACCAGCAAGAAGCTAACATGTCAAAGTGGCAAGTTATATAATTGATGGATTCATGGTTTATGAACAAGGACTGTTAGGATTTATTACAACCCTTCAAGTAATTTAGATGGTGGATGTAATATTTTAGATCAATCGAACCTGTGATTTCTTATCCTACGAAATATTGGAGATTATGATTTAACAGAGTTGTTTTATCACATAGTTCATACAAAAAAAGTTTTCAAAGAACAAACTTCTTTTCCGCGGTTCTTATCTTCCTTGTCTATGTAACAGCTTTCTAGCTGAGTTCTGTTTCTTTAATGGTATATATTCCTAAAAGCTAATTATTATGTTCTACAAACAGTGCATGGATCTCCTGCTCTTTAAAGCTTTCCTGGTGAAAGTCTGGACGTGTTGCTTATATTTGGAATTTACTATTTTCTGTAATTGTGGATAGATAAAATAGTGACAAAGAAAGATATGAACTTCGTAATCAGTCATGTAACCATAGTATGCTAAATCTTAGTTTTTTTTAATCAAGTTACTCGGTAGTTACAGAAAAATCTAGGGTGAACAAGAAAGATTTTGTATCAAGTTAATATAATTACTTATCTAGTTAATGCTAGGTGCAATTGGTTATTGGCTATTGTCAAGGCTATTATGCTTCTTCCATGAATGAAACAAAATTTATCTGATTCCAATTATGGATTTCATGTAACAAGAATGGTGAGTCAAATGCTTCTACTTCCTTTTCCTGTTCTCTTTATTGGTTGAAGGCTTGAAGCTTAGTTGCTTCATATTATCTTACAATTCTCACATAATCCATAGTCCTACATATTTTGGAGTACTTTTTGAAGGACTATTACTATATGTTCTGTGTCCTCTCTGCCAGCCATATGGAAATGTTAACTTGTTTGTATAGCTTCTTTCATTATGATTGTGGAGCTGGCTTCTCCATGTAACTCTGCAAGTAAAACTTTTTGGAAACATTTTTGAATCAAAATAATTTCATAAGATTAGCTGTGAAATTTCAGCATGTCCCATCATATCTTTATATTTTCTTTGCCCCCGTCAGTCACGGCAATCTTTTTTTCTCACTTTTGTGACTGGAATATACAAAGTCAGTACAACGTTTATATTGCCACTAACCAATAGTTTAACAATTTAGATCAACTAAGAATAGGCGTATGGTTACCTCAATTAAAGAAGTACTTGTACAGCTGAGTTTCCATGAAATTGGAGAATTTTATGTAAACTTACTGATACTTTTATAATGCATGACCAAGACATCAAATGCCACCAAAATCCATGGAACGGATTTTTTGAACCATCATTCGTGGAATATTTTGGCATGTGTTGATTTTGATAATTTTGTATAATATTGATAGTATATGGAATATCTGTGCTCTGTTGTGCACAGAAATGTTCTTGTTTAGCGTATGCATAAGGTTTGATCCTTTTTAATAGTTTTATCAACCTTTTGAACCTTTTTGAGTGCATTACTACTTGGGGTAAATTACATCTAAACCCCTTCACATTTAATGTATTTGCACATAGAGTCCCTTGTAGTTTGAGAAATTACACATAGACCCCCTCAACTTTATGTCCGCCTTACCTATAGTCCTATACTCCTTCCATTTATGTTTTTTTCAACAATCCGTTAAAATAAAAATGTAATCTTCCTAAATTGCTCTTAGGGGATGAAATGTAATTTATTTCGTGTCAAAGGGGTTAATGGTGAGCACGTCTAGATGTAATTTACCCTTTTTCATGCATTATTATAACTAAAGAGTAATATGGTACTTCTACTACGTCTGTTAGGGTCTACACCGAGGTGGTCTATGTAATTTCTCAAACTAAAGGGGTTTTATGTGTAAATATATAAAAAATGAGAGGGGTGTAGATGTAATTTACCCTTTTACTTGTGGAGAAACAGTTTTTGTTGAGTATTGAATCTGAACCTTTCTGAGTGCATTATTTTACTTACTGAGACACATTTGTCTTCGTTGAACAGGTAAACATAAAGAAAGACTAGTAGAACATTTTCCACTGCACTAACAAGCTACATTTTCTTTCAATCACATCTTTTCACAAATCATTCCGTTTTGGAGCAAAATTTTCCAATTTGAGAGCAACGCAGACGGGAGAAATTCGCTATCAGGTACTCGGGCCTGTATATTATTTAGTTGACCTGCTTATTGACCCCATTATTTTATGTTCTTGTCTTTGTTTGTGTGTTTTTTCAGTTCTTTTCGTGCATTTCATGTTCATCTTTTTTAAAGTTGTTTCTTTTTCATATTCATATTGCGTAATGAGTGGGAACTTGATAGATTCTATCTTAAGAGGTTGAGTATGTCAACAGCTTCAATGAGTTGTTTGCTTACTCCGTTTGCAACTTACTTTTGACATATTCATGAAAATAACAACATGATGACAACTGACAAGAACAGGGAAAGATGCAGCAAATTATGGCTTATGGAGTTGTTATTTATTGCACTATAATGTAGCGTGGGGATCATAGTTGTCGCAGGAAATTGCCTTGAAATTTCCTGAAACTTGTTTTTGTGTATTTGGTCAAGTTTCAAGGGTTAGATATAGCCTCTAATAACCAAGAAAGTAGTGGACAAGTGGGCACGATCCTATCGTCCTAGTAGTTCGAGTTCCAGCCTCAATCTTACTTGGAAGAATTTGAGTTCGAAGTTTCGCTCAAGCTCAAACTCGATTCATTTAAACTCTAGATTTCTCGATGCCTCAAGTTTTTACTCGAATTAGCTCACTTCACTCATGAGCCGGCTAAAGTAAGCTAACGTATATGCCAATTTTCATTGGATTAGAGAAGGACTTTTCTAATAAAATAAAAATAGAAAAGGACCAAGACAACGACTTATCTCTTAAAAAAAAAAATGACTGAAAGACAATGACTTTGAGAAATGCGTGATCGTGAGGGTAGAATAATATGCTACTTTATTAGGGGTTTTATATCTCACCATCTTCAAAATTAGGGTATTTATAATTTATTTTTTCTAATTTGAGAAACAACAGTATAGTTTCATATATATTAAAAAATTTATAAAAATTGATGGAAAACTGAAAACTTATGTCTAAATACGAAAGTGATAATCATTGTTAAACTTTTAATTTGGATAATGACTTTGGTTATGAAATTTTAAGGAGATTTTTAATAAAACATAATAGTCTTTTTATGTTCTCCGTCAATTTTTATAAGTCTTTTTTGAAATGAGACTATATCTTTATTCTTTAAATTAGAGGAAGCAAATTATAAATGCCCTAAATTTGAGGGTGGTATGATGTAAATTTTCCAATTTATTAATTAGATATTCCTTTTAAGTTAAAAGCCCCAACTCCCAAGTATGGCCAGCTATGAAATACGAACACAACGATACGGACATGGCGATATGGATTTATTTTGATATTTTATACTAGAGAAATATTAGATAAGTGTCGGACACAGTACGTCACAATCGGATAGAATTTTTAGAAGTATTTATACATCATAGATGACTAAAGACTTTTCAATTATTTTCTTTTTGCTGAATATGGACTAATTAAAATATAAAATATGATTAAGTAATACCATAGGAAAATATTCTAGGTGAGAATTTTCCTTATAAAATATATCTTCAGCAGCAATTACTTACTTCTAAGCAACAGGTTTTGAAAAAGAGGATAAATTCTATTTTGCACCCTTAACTATGTACAAGTAGCAGTTTGCCCCTTCAAATAAGAATGTTATTCATTTACGGTACCACCCATCCCATCCTATGAAGCACGGACATGAACACAGTGATACGGGCATGATACGACACGGACACGATGACACAATTTTTTTTCCGATATTTTACACTAAAGAAATGTCCGGCACGGTGTCGGACACGACACGACATGGTAGAATTTTTAGGAGTGTCCGTGCATCATAGCACCCATCACTCCCAAATTTCAGGAAATCTTTAAGTTGAATTTGTTGAATAGCTATTATTTCTTAGTCATCATTATAAGACAATCTCGTGAAGACGATGGTTTAAAATATATGTTAGACTAACAATTTTCTTGACTTTTTTGCCACAATGTTTACTATAATAATCCAAAACAAAATTGGTATTAAATAAACCCATGCCTTTAATCTAAAATTCATTTATATTATCTTGATATTAGTCTTACCTTATATTAATAATGTTAGATGGTATATTATTTTTTAGAATAACAATATTTTGAAAAGATTGGTTAGTTGGAGAGGGTAAAATGCATATATCACTAGATCTGGGGGGCGAAGTATTAAATATATAAAGTTGAGGCGTTAAGGTGAAATTACCCTTTTCGAGTCAAGATTTCGGCGTCTTTTCAAATAGGAGCATAAATAGTCGTTACAAAGTTAAATTCGTCGACACTAGGAAGGTGCTGGTTAGTTGGGCGGCCGAAATACAAATACAAATACAAATTGAGATATTAAAAAAATTGATAACAAAACATACTGTAACAAAAAGCCTTTATCAATGATTTTTGGTTAGTTTAAAGATATTCATTATGGGTATTTGTAATTGACCCTTTTTTTATTTCTATTCGGATTTTTCAAGCTCGGGTACCACAGAGACTTAATTGGGACGAGCCTTCCAACTCAATTACTCAATTCACAAAGTTAAGACTGCGATATATGTGCTTTGTCCCATCAGACCAACAAGTTGAAAGCTTTTTTGTTAGGAGAAAGAAACAAGAAGAAAGTTTTTATAGTCAGTAAATGTGGTCTCAAATTGAATTTGAAGGGCAGTATTTTAAGCAGCCTTTACAATTAATCAAAGAGAGTATAATTATTCCGCATAATGTTAATTTATTTAATAATTCAATTAAGAAAAAAGGGGAACATCATTTTATACACGAAATTACACTTTAGGCTTATAACTTATTCAGTCATCAGGGGAATAGATTAAAGAATAAAAAAAGTGATTATCAACAAACAGACTCTCAGCAGATTCTACGAGTCCTAGTTCAAAACGCGCTTGTACAGGCACACAAGTTATTACTTAAAATAGGGTTGACACTTTATTCTTTCTTCAGGAAAACTGGTTACCTAATAATACAGCGAACTGAATTAAGAATAAACTAACTGCTTTTGTAACTTAATATCTTCATAGTTATCTTAATTCTTAACAACTCTGCCTCACTGTTGTGAAAGCTGAGATCTTGGAAGTTCTTGTTAAACTTACCTGCAAAAGCGCAGATGATTATCCATTCATTCATCATCTTCTTCAATCTTCACCATAAATGCTCTGATTTTCTGCTTCTTGCATTAAACAAACCTAATAAATGGCTGCTACCTTGAAGCAGTACGTAGCTTTCACATTTATCCATGTATGAAACTTCTGGGAAATTTCCTACTTCCTAGATGCATTTTTGCATTCTCTATAAGAGCTGTAAGTTCAGAATGCTTTTGAATGAAACTCTTTCTCAACTTATCCATTGACTAATACACACAAAAACACATTGACATTTCTTCCAAAAAAAATGGCAAGCAAACTCAAACACTCATCAAAAGTTTACTATGGTGGCATTCAGACAGTGCTGCTTACTATGAGCACTGTCCCTCTTACAAAATCCCAGAAAAAATGGAGAGTTGCATGCATTGTCATATTTGCATCACTATCTCTTTTGAAAAAGATGGTTTCCAAGAAACGTAAATTAAATCCTCAGTTTCTTAGTGTATTAGCTTCTAATAATAATCCTAGTTCGTCCCATACAGTTCTTGAGATTAAGACTGTAATCTCCCCCAATCATTATGAAGCTGAATTAGATCATAAAGAGCTGACAGTAATTGTCAAGAACAAAAATTTAAGCTCTCTTCACAGTTTCGGCGGCCTTGAAGCTGTAGCGAAGCTTCTAGAAGCCAACGTGGAGGATGGAATAAATGGAGACGAAGAAGATTTGAGTAAACGCCAAGTCAAATTTGGTTCCAATACTTATCAAAGGCCGCCTCCGAAAGGGCTTGTCCATTTCATAGTGGAGGCTTTTAGAGACACCACGATTATCATACTCCTCGTTTGTGCTGCCCTATCTCTCACCTTTGGGATAAGAGAACACGGGGCCCGCGAGGGGTGGTACGAGGGTGGCAGCATTTTCGTGGCGGTGTTCTTGGTGGTGGCCGTTTCTGCCGGAAGCAACTTCCGGCAAGAACGCCAGTTCGATAAGCTCTCCAAAATAAGTAATGATATTAAAGTCGATGTTGTTAGAAATGGGAGGAGGCAAAAAGCCTCAATTTTCGACGTTGTGGTTGGAGATGTCATCTTCTTAAATATAGGAGATCAGGTCCCAGCTGATGGTTTGTTCATTGATGGGCACTCGTTTCAAGTGGATGAATCAAGCATGACGGGCGAGAGCGACCATATGGAAGTGGATCCGGTCCGCAACCCGTTTTTGCTATCCGGATCAAAAGTGGCAGATGGATACTCGAGAATGATGGTGACATCAGTCGGGATGGACACCGCATGGGGCGAGATGATGAGCTCCATCACACGGGATTCGAACGAGCAAACCCCGTTGCAGGAGCGTTTGAATAAGTTGACTTCCTCAATAGGGAAAGTCGGGCTAGCTGTGGCGTTTTTAGTCCTTATAGTGTTGCTCGTCCGTTACTTCACGGGTAATACCGAGAACCAAGACGGGGATCAAGAATTCAATGGTGTTGATCAGGATTTGAATGATGTTTTCAACTCGGTTTTGAGAATTGTGTCGGCTGCGGTGACGATAGTCGTTGTGGCCATACCTGAAGGGCTCCCATTAGCCGTTACCCTAACATTGGCTTATTCCATGAAGCGTATGATGGCCGACCAGGCGATGGTGAGGAAGCTCTCAGCTTGCGAGACTATGGGGTCTGCAACGGTCATCTGTACCGACAAAACGGGGACTCTGACTCTCAATCAGATGAAAGTGACAAAGATCTACGTCGGTCATGAGGAGATGGAAAAAGATTCTTCGTATTCCATTATTTCCCAAGCTCTCGTCGAACTTTTCTACCAAGGAGTTGCTTTCAACACGACCGGTAGTATATATAAGCCTAAAACAGAGTCGTCTCCAGTCGAATACTCCGGAAGTCCTACTGAGAAAGCAATTCTTAGTTGGGCCGTCCAGGATTTAGGCATGGATATCAACAAGTTGAAGCACGAGTATGCCATTCTTCACGTCGAGACTTTCAATTCGGAGAAGAAACGGAGCGGAGTTTTAATCCAACGCAATGCGGACCAGAGTTGTCGCTATGTGCATTGGAAGGGAGCTGCGGAGATGATTCTCGCAATGTGTTCGAATTACTACGAACATAATGGAGAGTTAAAACCTATAAGCCGAGATAAGCGGGCCCAATTTGGGAACATCATCCAGGGAATGGCTGCCAGCAGCCTCCGGTGCATTGCGTTCGCCTACACAAAAACTGAATCCAAATCCACAACCCCTGAGAATCTTCCCGAACAAGACTTGACCCTACTCGGGATAGTCGGCATTAAAGATCCATGCCGGCCGGGAGCAAGAAAAGCAATCCAATCATGTAGAGTTGCCGGAGTCGACATAAAAATGATAACCGGGGACAACATATTCACCGCAAAAGCCATAGCCACCGAATGTGGAATACTCGAATCAAATCAAGAAATCTCCAAGGGAGAAGTGATCGAAGGCATCGAATTCCGAAACTACACTCGTGAAGAACGCCTCCTTAAAGTCAACAAAATACGCGTAATGGCTAGATCGTCCCCTCTCGACAAACTACTAATGGTCCAATGCCTCAAACAAATCGGGCATGTCGTGGCTGTAACGGGCGACGGGACGAATGATGCCCCGGCCCTGAAAGATGCCGATGTTGGTCTTTCCATGGGCATTCAGGGCACAGAAGTGGCTAAAGAGAGCTCGGATATAGTAATATTGGATGACGATTTCGCATCCGTGGCGACCGTTTTGAGATGGGGTCGTTGCGTTTACAACAATATCCAAAAGTTCATCCAATTTCAGCTCACCGTTAACGTTGCTGCCTTAGTGATTAACTTCATCGCAGCTGTTTCGGCAGGCGACGTGCCGCTGACAGCTGTCCAGCTATTATGGGTCAATCTCATTATGGACACGTTAGGGGCGTTGGCTCTAGCTACCGAACGGCCTACTGATGAACTCATGCATAATCCACCCGTGGGTCGAACGGAAGCTCTTATAACTAATATTATGTGGAGGAATCTTCTGGCTCAGTCTCTTTACCAGATAGTGATTCTCTTGATCCTGCAGTTTAGGGGGAGGGATATTTTTAACGTCAATGAGGCGGTGAAGAATACACTTATTTTTAATACTTTTGTTCTTTGCCAGGTTTTTAATGAGTTTAATGCGAGGAAGCTAGAGAAGAAGAATGTGTTTGAAGGGATTCATAAGAACAGGTTGTTTATTGGGATTATTGGGGTAACAATTGTTTTGCAGATTGTGATGGTGGAGTTTCTAAAGAACTTTGCTGATACTGTGAGTTTGAGTTTGGTGGAATGGGGGATTTGTGTTGCGATTGCAGCTTTGACATGGCCTATTGGTTGGATTATGAAGTTTGTGCCTGTTACTAAGACACCATTTCTGAGTTATTTGAAGTTTTCATTCTAGTTCAACGCATTCTAGTGGTAGCTAGATAATTTAATTGCTTGTGTCGAATAATGTTGAATTCCCTTTTCTTTTTTTTTTCCCCCTTTTCCCCCCCTTATTTGTTTAATTATTTTTAGTTAGAGTTATATTATTTCTTTAGATTTTGTTTATTTTTATTAAAATGAATTTCATAAATATGGTATATGAAATATAACTTGGTATTTATTTCTTTTTTGTCTAAGGTCATAGGTGGTATACATAAATTTGGAAGTTATTTGTATTTGTTGGATAGAGTTGATTGATGTCATGATAGTTTGTTTTCTATTTGGAATTGTTTTCTACTTTTCTTTATTCTTGCTTGAATTTTTTTGGTCAAGTTTATACTAGTGTTGATTGATATAATAATTTGTACTTAATTTTGGATGTAATTTTTTGTCCTTTATTTGGACAATTAATTAATATAATCTAATATGATGAATCATTTTTCGTTATACATACTTAATTTACTTATTGGGGAAAATGTCTATACCTATGTTTTGACATTTTGTTTATCAAATAAATTATGATTCTCTTAAAATTAGCAAATTGTACATAGATATTATAAGAAGTTGTTTACTTTTGTAAATACTAATATTTTCTTGTTAATATAACTGTTTTCTATTAATGCACATTGTTAAAGATAGTTACCTTTGTTGATTATTAGTTGGTTTATGTAAACTATATTTGCATGGTTGTTTTTTTCTGTTCCCAACAATTTGAAAATTCAAATTTCAAATTTTCCAAGGGCGAAAAAAACAGTATGAATTTTTTTTCAAAAAAAAGTCTCAAACAAATCTCAGATCTGGTCCTCTACATCACATTCGAGTCTCCCCTCCATCCCTCACGCATATCGCTCTCCTGGGACGACAAATCAGTGAAAAACTATTCTTTGTTCTTCTCGTCGGCATTGGTAAGCATTTGTTAAATTCAATTTTTCTTTAGATGTGCTGCTGCAGGATGAAAATAGGGGTTTTATGATTCCAGTTTCTAGCAGAAAATAATTTTGGTGCGAAACCCTATTTCAGCGAAATCTTTTGGAGCGAAAACAATTTTGGCGAAAAATTAGAAAGAAAATTGTGACCCAGCAGTGGCAATATGTGGTAAATAAGTTGAAATATGGGGTGGATGATTAAGCAAATTACAGCTACAGTACTATTGTTTAGCTAACAACTGCTCCTAGCCATTGTTATCTTAACAGGGAAAATGGTGAAAACATGTAGGTCTCGTTGTTAAAGCCGGGTCCGCATGACATCCAAGTAAACATCTAGAGTTGTTTAAATCTGATATATAACTAGGGACCCATTTGTTTGTCAGGGTAAATTATATAAATTGGTTATTAATTACCAAATATTAAATTATTGTGTTTGGTAACTATTTTGAATTTAAGTAAAGTAATCTAAATCCCAAAAATTGGTAATATAAAAGGTTATCACATTCCCTATTTTTATGTGGTATTGTGATAACTTAACCAAGTAATCTCTCACTCACTTACCATGTAAAATTTTGGTGACTTTTTTATCCTACACCTTTTTTAATTTTCTTTTTTTCTCCCTCATTTAATATATAAATTCTTCGTCACAAGCTTTCATCTTATCCAAGTACACAACCACTCTTTCTCAAACTTTATTTTAATTTATGAATTCCTTAATTGTGGGTGCAATTTTTTTTATTGTTGATATTGAATAATGCAAAAGAAATATTTTCTAAGATCTTTTCTGAGAGTATTTTGATCGTGATTCAATTTTGTGTTTCCAGAAAATAAAATTAACTTCTTGTAAGTTGGAGATCATTTGAAAAATTGACATCTCCTATTCCATATTTTTTGCTAGCAAAAGAGATGAGAGAAGATGTTTTTCGATTTTTTATGTAAGAAAAATAATCTTGACTTTCATAATGTGACTTTCATAATGTGATTAATAATATTTATTTTTCTTTTGATACATAATAAAAATAAATAAAAAAGTTTATTAATAATTAGAAAGAATTAAGATAATCAAAATTAATATATACAATATATAATTTAAATAATTAATATCCGTATTGATAAAAAATATTTTTCTCAGATTTTTTCCAATACTTCATTCCTTTATTTTTGAATAAATATTGAATTAGAATGTAAATAAAATGTAAGGATATAGAAGTCTTTTTTCCCAAATATGAATTATATTCCATGCTAATTATGCAAAAACCAAAGGTGAGTAAGAAATATAATTTATTTTATTTCCCATAATATATAAGACGAACCAAATATTAGTTATGTAATCACATAACTGAGAATGTGATAACCAGAAATGTTATTAATTACCAATTTAGATAACTTAATCGGCAAACAAACATGTCCTAGGTGTATTATGAGAGAAGTAAACAACTTCTAATTAGTAAGAAAACGTTAAAAATAAAATCCATTTTATTAATTCGCATTTTCGGAATTTCAACAAATATCCAAGTAACATAAAGTGTAAAATTTGATTTTTATATAGAAAAGGATTTATGAATATATAACTCGTAAACAATATTTCCAATGATCATGAAAATTTAGGTGGAGCGGACGCCGCCACCCACACGCCATGTAGCGCGCGCCATCTCTTCCTCCATCTGATAACGTGCAAGGCGGATGACATGCTCAAAAACCTCGGTGGAGCACGGCAAGGCAACAAACACTGGTGATTTGACGACGGCGTGTTGGAACTAGATATCGTCTTTTACTATTTTCGCCGACGCATATTTGAATAAACCCTTTTGGAATATGAGAATGCTTCGAATTGCCATTCTCCAAAATCTCATAATGACCAACATTCTTGAAATTTAGCTTCTTCAACAGGCGATGGAATTTTCTAGAAATTACTGTCATATTTTTACGTGTCGAGAAAGAACACGAGAAGAACGGATCGGAGGAGAGAAAAGTTAATTAGGGAGTTAAAACTATTTTGTAGCAAAGGAAGTACTAAATACTGAGTATATTATATATATAACATGGATTAATTAATCCTAGTTTTGCTACGAGTTTAAAATGCATGCAAATTAGGAAATTAAGTTTTGTTAATCGTATACTAATCAGAAATTAAGGTGGTTTCGTTTGGGAATTTGAATTATGTTGTAGAATTTGATTAGGAAATAGACTCAAATGATCAAAATACATGTTTAGATTTGATGATCGTTCTACGGTTGCAATTCTGCATTTTGTTATGTTATATAAGTTCTGATCTAATTGCTTGGAAATATGCATGTACTTCTCACAAAATACAGTTTCCAAAACTTATCAACTATGATCCACGTATACTCCTAAAAATCATATCCTATTGTGTTAACACTCGTGTCGGATATTTCTCTAGTGTAAAATATCGAAAAAAATATGTGTCGTCGTATCCATGTCGTATCGTGTCCCTGCCCGTGTTTCATAGCTTATAACATTTGATATAATTAATTATTTAAATAATATCAGCTCGTAATCCCTCTAATATTAACTAAGCACTACAAAAATAACTAAAAATTAAAACCAGTAAGTGCCGTAATTTAGTGGGTGGGCAATATACTAGTAACTAGCTTACTTTGAGTTTTTGATTTTCCAATTCGGATGCTTGGGAATGCAGTTCACTTTACATGTTTAAAAAAAATAAAATGAAATGGGCTTTAAAAAAAATATTTAAACCACAATTTCATTCTTGTTCTCTTTACAAGCACATCAAATTATTGCAATAAAATTTTAAAATTGTGTATTTTATAGTTTTTTTTTTCCTTTTCTTTTGGTTTCTTACCAAAGCATGATAACAACTGAGGCTTGATTTACTATGATGGATAACACATTATAACTGCCAGAAATAAACAGCCCAATATGTTTACTATGTTTGGGCCACTACCCATCTTAATGTGCTAGACCCGGTTTTTAACAGCCTAAAATATGGGATCAGATTATTTAAATAAGAATCACAAAAAGGAGTTTTTATATTAACAAGGTAACATGGGATAATAAATACAATTAAATAAGAGTTATCAGAGATTTTAAACTAACTTAAAATAAGTAGCCACATATTATTTCAAGAGAAAGTAAACTAAGCTAAAGTAAAATTCTCTCTAAAAAAGAAAAAAAGTAAAATCACTATATTTTGTGCACGGTATCAGTATGTCGGTCCTGGGACCTGGCGTCATCATAATTCATACGGATAGATCCAAACCCGAATAGCAATGGTTAGGATCTGGGCTCGTAATAGTCCGTTTCCAAGATGGGAAAGGATCCTAGTTCCAAAACAACTGCACAAGCTTTTTATATCATTATCACTGTATACTTTTTTATTTTATTTTTTAATTTACAGTCTGTGCATTTAGAGAGAGGAAGTAATTGAACTCGACGTCTGTTACTGTTTTCCTCTCCCTCTTTCCGATCGCCGGCTCCATAATTCTTCGATTTAATTCCCCGCCGGCGAGATCTCCGATCAGGTAATTGGTAAATTCTGGATTTGTTTATTGAATTATGTTGGTGGATGATTAGAGTGGTGAAATCTTGCCTTGTCTTGTCGTAAAGTAGGGTTATGCAGATTCACTGTGATTTTACCAATTCGATTGGCTAATGAAGAGTGATTTGCAAACTGAGATTGAGTGTATCTCTTAGTTCCTTCAGTCGTAAAAGAGCTTTTAATTATTGATAGCGCTTGATGTTTCCGAATTTCTATTTGTTTCCTTGGGTATTATGCAGTTAACCAAGTTTGTTATTTGCCCATTTACTAATTTGATTCAGCGAGGCTGTGTTGGAGAAGTATGATTTGCAGAGAAAAAAATAATGCTAGCTTTAACAGAACTGCATTGTAGTAAATATCTTAGATGTCAATTGCAACCATTTAAGGACAATGTCCATCATTGTGCTTATGAGATGTATGCTGTTAATTCCTCATTTTCTTAATCTGTCACCTATACTAGGTAGATATTACAACAATTATTACAAAATGGAGATCTCTCCTGGGTTAACAAGTAAAATACCTCAGGCTTCCAACTCGGCAGTTTATTTATTTATTATAGTTGTAATGCGGAAACACCTACGGAAAGAGTTGTTTCCGTTTCTATATCTGTGTATTTGAGTAACTTATTTCAGCTTGCATATGTGTTAATTTTAAAACTAAATTCAGTTCATTCAGTCATGCATCAAGCAAGAATATTCTCCTTTTTTGTACTTCGCCATTTTCTTTTCAGTTGTGCATGGTGGCTTACGGAAGCTTCGCTATTTCTAGGTGATTGAGCTCAAGATAAAATCTTCATGGGGACTGAAAATCCTAACCGTCCAAATTATCCATTAAGACCAGTGGCAACACCCTTCGCTGCTCAGCAAAGTACGCCTTTTGTATCATCTGGTCCTGTGGCTGGAACAGAGGCATCTGCCTTTAGACCTGGACCTCCTCCCTCTCAGTTTCCAACACCTCCCTTTTCAGCTGGACCTTTGGCTGGATCAGATGGCCCTGCTTTTAGACTTCCTCCATCAAGTAGACCTAATGAACCCATAAGACCACCTCCTCAGTCTTCATATGGCCCACCATCTACAGGATTTCAGCGTTCTTCAGCCCCACCATTTCCCTCAGCTGGTCAAATACCACCTCCACGCACGTCGCTTATGGGTCAGCCTGTTGTACCTACACCAACCAGACCTCCTCCCGGTTCCGTTTTACCCATGGGATCTCCACCTCAAAGCATTAGAACTGGACAGTCCAATCCAAATACTCCTTTGGGTCCAAATTCCCAACCTTCTTCACCACCAATGGGTCCATCTTATGCACCTGCCAGGGGTGCCTTTCAGCCAGCCTTTCCAGGGTATGCAAACACACAACCAAATCCGGTTGCTCCAGGCCCACCACCTATGCAAGCTGCTTCTTTCCCACCACAACAAGGGGGCTATGCTGCACCAGCACCGCCGGCTCCTTTTCCTGCTCAACAAAGAGGTTATGTTCCTGGCCCGCCAATGTCGACTCCATCAGGGCTGTATTCAGGGAACCAAATGCAGCAACATGGCATGGCACCTCCTATGTCTACTTCACAGGGCTTGGCTGAAGATTTTAGTTCATTGTCTCTAGGATCTGTACCAGGATCGTTTGATGCAGGCCTCGATGTGGCGGCCTTACCGAGGCCGTTGGATGGTGACGTGGAACCTAAGGTTTTCTCTGAGATGTACCCCATGAATTGTACTTCTAAATTTGTACGACTGACAACTAGTGGCATACCGAATTCCCAATCATTGGCGTCTCGGTGGCATTTGCCTCTAGGGGCCGTTGTTTGCCCTCTGGCTGTTGGGGTTAGTCTTTGTTAAGTTTTAAGATGATTCTATCGGTTAGTTATATACTGCTGCCTCTGCTACTCTCTCTGTTCTAATTGTCACTTGTTTTCATTTAGGAGGAAGTGCCAATAGTTAATTTTGCCACAACAGGCATAATTCGATGTAGAAGGTGCCGAACTTATGTCAATCCATATGTGACGTTCACAGACAATGGAAGAAAGTGGAGGTGCAATATATGTTCATTGCTCAATGATGGTAAGTTTCTTCCTAGCCTTAGATGCTGGAATATGTTTTAACTGGATATATTTTTCCAGATCCTTTGATTTAATATTATAGTGTTCTATTATTCCACAAATACTTTTGTTGCAAATACTCGTTTAGCCTGTATTGGTTATGTGGTTAGCTTGTTTAGTGATGCCGCTTGCCTGGACTGAATATCTTCCTCAGGCCTCAGGCAAATTAAAGATTCTAAGTAAAGTTTTATATGGTTGCAAACAATGTTGCCCCTTTAACCATGTGACTGTATTCTTTATTCTTTTTGGTTGTGATGGGTTTTGTAAGATAGCAGACTGCCAAGTGAGGTGGTTTACATTCACAGTACGGGAAATAATATCTTGCTTCCTGGTTATGTAACTTGTACAATTTTGACTTTTTTTTTTTTGACATTATTAAAAGTGGGCTATCCTCAGGTAGATCACTTGGTTTTTAGTTGCAGAGATGTATTCATCTCACTTTCTTATTTGCAGTTCCAAGTGAGTATTTTGCACATGTGGATGCTAGTGGCAGAAGAGTTGATTTGGATCAACGACCTGAGCTTACAAAGGGTAGTGTCGAGTTTATTGCTCCAGCTGAATACATGGTCCGCCCTCCTATGCCCCCATTATATTTTTTTCTCATCGATGTATCCATGTCTGCAGTTCAAAGCGGAATGCTTGAGGTAACATTTCTCTACTAAAAGTTTATTATGTATTGGGAAAACTGACACTGCATTTTGTTGTACTTACATGCACTACAAATTTGGTTGACATACTTCTACCTCAAATGTGCGATTGTAGGACATGAGTTGCTGTTACAACCTACTTCATTTTAGTACTTGTGTTTTCAACCTTACGATTCCTTACTCTTGTGCAAGAATTAAAATATTAGAAATTGAAAAAAACTATTCTTTTGGTTATCAAGGAAAAGATATCTTAAAACCTTACAATAACCACTGAATGGGAATCTTTAAAATTCTAATTCCAATTCTGATATGGCTGACAACTATGAAGGAATGGTACAAATATCATCTGAATAATAAATTTCAGTGGTTCGATTGTGCTAATTTAATAATGGGATAGCTGTTGTTAATGGATGCTTTGAACTGGCAGGCAGCTGAAACCCAAAAGGGCCATTATGCTATCTTTGTTTTTTCAGTTTTGTTCGATAATTATCATTTTCCTCTATTTTATAATTGCTCAGACATCTTGTATTCTTGGCTGTTTCCTGCATTTAAACTGATTGAGGTGGATTTTTTTGGTCTAACTTGATTAAATATTTGGAATCACAAGCTCTTATAACAATTGCTGACATATTTTTATCAGCTTTTGTCTTTCCTACACTTCTAACTGCTACATTTTCTAGGTTATGGCACAAACTATTAAGTCCTGTTTGGACAACTTGCCAGGATCTACTCGAACCCAGATTGGGTTCATAACTTATGATAGCACCATCCATTTCTATAACATGAAGGTATGGGATTCTGTAGACTTATTATTCCATATCAATTCTGTGATCTGCTTAACTTAGTTATGTTGAATAAGTTGTGGCTTTTTCTTGCATCAGTCATCATTGGTGCAGCCTCAGATGATGGTCATCTCAGATTTGGATGATATATTTGTTCCATTGCCAGATGACCTTCTAGTCAATTTGTCAGAATCTAGAAGTGTGGTGGAGACTTTCCTTGATAGTTTGCCCTCCATGTTCCAGGACAACATGAATGTGGAATCCGCATTTGGTCCAGCTCTTAAAGCCGCATTCATGGTTATGGTAAGTTTGTGTTTAATGCACCCCTTTTGACTTCATATATATATATATATATATCTTGCACTTTTTGAATTTTATATTAGTACTTTCTGATTCTTAGTTTTTTGATTCACCTATTGGAATTTTTTTCTGCTGAGCTTGGTACTGATTGACTTTTCTTTCTATTGTCAGAGCCAACTTGGTGGTAAATTGTTGATTTTCCAGAATACTCTGCCATCACTTGGTGTTGGCCGCCTGAGGCTGCGAGGAGATGATATTCGGGTTTATGGGACAGATAAGGAGCATACTTTACGAGTGCCGGAAGATCCATTTTATAAGCAAATGGCTGCTGATTTTACCAAGTATCAGATATCAGTCAACGTATATGCTTTTAGTGATAAGTACACAGATGTAGCTTCCTTAGGTATATTCTAGCTTGGTTTGACCCTCCATTTTTATTTAAATGATTAAAATGGGAATACGTAATGTGAAAAAAGGTCCTATATATTATGGTTAAAACACTAAAAGGAAAACAAAACAGGATTGCATATTATAAATGTCAAACTTGAATAGATTGTGCATCAGGAAGATGTTCAATATTTTTGACTGGAGACCGACCAATCATGTTTCCTAAGAGGAATTCTATCCTATGCTATGTGATGATTATGAGAACTTAACCTTCTAACATTTTTTATTTACTTTAGGAACACTGGCAAAATATACTGGTGGTCAGGTGTATTATTATCCAAGTTTTCATTCCAGTATCCACGAAGATAAGTTGAGACATGAGCTAGCTAGAGATCTTACTAGAGAGACTGCATGGGAAGCGGTCATGCGGATAAGATGTGGAAAAGGTAAAATTTCTTGTGTAGCAGTTTACAAAGATGAAATGTTTGAATTCTCTATGTTAATTCCTTTGTACTTCTAATGTTATTGGATAATCTTTTGATGTTTCAAGCCAATGTCCTTTCCTCTCTGTAGGGGTGCGCTTCACATCTTACCATGGAAACTTTATGCTGAGATCCACAGACTTACTTGCTCTTCCTGCTGTTGACTGTGACAAAGCTTATGCAGCACAGTTGACTCTTGAAGAGACGCTATTGACCACTCAAACTGTGTACTTCCAAGTTGCATTATTGTATCCTTGTCTAGCAAAGTATTTATCAAGACGCCTTGCATATATGTTAAGAGTTTCATAGTATGATTCAGTTCTATACTTCTATACCTTTGTGTTATCAGAAAATTTGTAGAGTCACTTTTGTGGATAGCTCTTAGCTGCAACTCTGCATCTCCGGGAGCTTAAACTGAAGAAGATAATGAATAAAAAGTCCTTAACATTTGCTAAGATATACATCGTCTTCCGGAGAAAGACGTATTAGGGTACACACTGCAGCTGCTCCTGTTGTTGCAGATCTTGGAGAAATGTATCGCCTGGCCGACACTGGAGCAATTGTTTCTTTGTTGTCCAGGATAGGTAAAGACGGAATTATTTGTATTTTCTTATTTATTTTGATTAATATGATTGTAGGCTAATTCATATTTAAACATGACAAATTAATGCGCAGCAATTGAGAAGACATCTTCCTCCAAGCTGGAAGAAGCCAGGAATAATATTCAACTTCGGATTGTCAAAGCCCTCAGAGAATACAGAAATCTTTATGCTGTCCAACATCGTTTGGGTGGAAGGATGATTTACCCTGAATCCCTAAAATATTTACCCTTGTATGGATTAGCATTATGGAAATCAACACCACTCCGTGGTGGGTATGCTGATGCCCAGCTTGATGAACGCTGTGCAGCTGGTTTTACCATGATGGCTTTACCTGTTAAGAGTTTGCTTAAGCTTCTCTATCCTAATCTTTTTCGTGTGGATGACAGTCTCATAAAAGTAAGTATTGTGCATTCTTGTTTTCTTCCTAAATCCTAATTTATGAATCATATCATACCAATTCTGATATTTGTCTTCAGAGTGAAGAATTTGATGGTGTCGTGAAGAGGCTACCCCTCACTGCAGAGAGCTTAGATACCAGAGGTCTTTATATCTTTGATGATGGTTTCAGGTTTGTCATATGGTTTGGCAGATCTGTTTCACCTGACATAGGTAGAAATTTGCTTGGGGAAGATTTCGCTGCAGACTTTTCAAAGGTGAGCTTCATTTAACCTTTGGAAATATTCTCTTATATCTCAACCTTAGAGGTTGCAACTGCAACTACTTTATGTGCTAAGTTACATCCATGACTCAATGGATGCCTCCTGCTGCTTCTGAAGAAGATTAAGTTGTAAAAAGTTTTAGTTGTAAAAGTGAGGAGTGTTTGGGAAGAAACGTGAAAAGCTTTTAAAAAATGAACAGTTCAGTGTTTGGAAAAAAAAGTTCAGAAGCACTTTTATTAGACCAAACAAAATTTTATTTATTCCTTGGCTGCTTCTAGCTTCTGGCTTATTTTTGCTTAAAATAAGTAGAAGCTGGTTCTCCAGACACTCCCAAAGTTGCTGAAAAAAAAAAAAAGAAGCAAAATACACAAAAGTGTTGCGTTTTAGAGTTTCCACAAACCGGTGGTGAAGAAACAGGAGTGTTTATGTAGTCATGTTAGTATGTGTGCAATCTCGATTATGTTTTGTTTTTGTGTGTTTCTCTTAGAAGGTTAGTCAAACTTTAGGTGATCGGGTATTCTGACGGTCATTTGAATGAAACGTGGTCCTTATGGAAAATTAGAATTTATCTCGCAGACCTTATCAAGAATTTGCAATCTTTGTAAATTCATTTGTGTTCCTTCCAAGTGCTACACTTCCAGTGCTTTTTGTTTTGTAACTTTTGATTTAACACATTTTCTGTGTTGTTGCCGAGTCCAGGTGAGCCTTTCTCAGCGAGACAATGAAATGTCGAGAAAGCTAATGAAAATACTTAATAAAAATAGGGAGAGCGACCTTTCATATCATCAACTCTGTCATCTCGTGAGGCAAGGTGAACAACCCAGAGAAGGTTTTTTCCTACTCACAAATCTAGTCGAGGACCAGTCTGGTGGTGGAACTGGATATGCTGATTGGATGTTGCTGCTATACCGACAACTCCAACAAAATGCATAATACATAGGTAATGATATACATATTTCTGATGCATTAAAATTTTCTTCCCTTCTTTGGGTTGCTGATAGCTATGAAAAAGGAATATTATCCTTTCTGTGTGTTTTATGCATGTATGTCTTGGTTTGCTGCATAACGTGTGACATACAAGTGAAACTTCTGTGCTATTTCTTTCCTGCTAACAATCTTCATGAGAGTTTTTAAATTGATATGGTTCTGAATCAGTTTTTTATTCAGGTCAGATTTCGATTAGGGCGAAGTACGTGTAGTATCCCTGAAGTTTGGTGAAAGTACAAAATCCTCCCTCAGTTTTCATTTATTATGAAAGAAACCTGACATTTTATTTTTTGGGAGTAAGGCTTGACAAAAAAGTGCCAAGGCCTTTTGCCCCCAATGGCTATAGGCCTCTATTAAGAAAAAGAAAAACTTTTCACAAACAAGTCTTTATGTTTTACAGAACAATCCTGAAGGTGCTTTGGTCTCAGAGAAATTGAAATTAGGGTTTCTTCTTCCAAGGGGGCATTTTTCAGAAAATCAAAACTTTTTTACTAGAATCAAGACAAACTCGAATGAAATAATTTTTTCACAAGATGGAATGAAATGTCTTTTTTCTTTTTCATGTAATTTGAAAATTTTGGGAGTTTTCTGTAATTTTGCCCAACCTCGAGGGTATGTATTTTTGATTATTTGTGCTATTGAGTAAACACTGAAATTCTTGAGTTTACATCTGAATATAACTTGCAATGACATTACAATAATATTAGATGTTCATCTGCAGTAATATGTAAAATGGTCAAATACATTAAGATTACTTTTTCTTAAAAAAATATATTACTGGAAACATGAAAAAGCACCTTCTCTTGGGGATCATCTTGGGTTTTCACGTTTTGGCGTCCTGATGACAGGCAATCTGTGTTATGGTTGATGAAAATTTTGAAGAAAACTGTAGCTACCTGCCTGTGAAATTCCAGATGGTCAAGTTTGCATACTTAAAGTTATTTGAGGCCAAAATAAGAGAACGAGACAGTTTTACATGTCTTAAAAAGGCTAATCGGCCACATAAAGCTGTACTCTCCAATGGAACTCCACAAATGATGAACGGTTCTCTGGACCTCAATTGGAAGAGAATTCAAGTAGGAGATTGCTGTCCTGCTGAGGGACTACTGATTAAAAGACCAATTAAAATAAGGGAACCCGTAAATTTGAGTTATTCCTTTTTTTGTGTGTTCGGACTTTTTTCACGAGGTTATGGCTTATTTATTGGTGTATTTTCATGCAAACTCTTTTTCTGTTTTCTTGACGGACAATGGTTATAGATGGATTACGGGGCTTGCTGTGTATTTAGATTAGATAATGAAGAAGTAAATTTTCAGGCATTTTAGCTGTGTACTTGGGTGTGAATTTATTCATATTATTTGAATTTTGGTAGCATTAATTTCTCGTTGTGATTTACAGTTTAGAAGCATTTAGTTTAGAATTTCAATTCTCAACAACTGCTGAAAAAGTAGTGGAATATGTTCTTTGTCCAAACTTCTTAGTATATTTAGAATCAAAACTGAGCAATAATGCAGAGACATCACATAGGCCAGATTTCTTTATCTGGGCTTGATTGATTCTGGGACTACTGTTAGGATTCCTCGTATAATGCTTTGGTTCTATCATGTGATTGATGTGCTGTCTTCTTCGGAATATCAAATAGTTAGAAGAAGATCAGTTCAGATTCGCTGAATGGTATCAATGATTATCAATTCTTTTTTGTCCGGAATCTGAATTTTCTGAATACAGTACTCTTTTTACAAGTAAAAATAAAGACAAGTTGGGAACTTGGGATTATTCCCAATCCTTACAAATACCCCCTTAATTCAGGGGTAAGTGTAAGATTGTAAGGTTTCGATGGTGAAATTGTAAAAAAAACAAAATATTGATGTCAGTAAAAACAATTACAATTACAAGTAACTTCCAAGAAAAGAAAAAGAAAAAAACAAGACTTCCAAAATCTAGCAAGGGAGTAGATTTTGATAAAGTGATGATAGAAGTAAAATCAATCATCACCATCGACAGTGCAGGAAAGAAAGAGAAATCTTTTTTTCTTACTTTTAGTGGATTGAGTATGAGCTTAAAGTGAACTACATAAGATGATAACATAATCAAATAGTTAATGCAACAGCTAGCTGGACAAAATCTAATCAAAGTTTTGTTTTTATTTAATAAATATATATAAAATTGAGTTTATGTATGTCAGTATGATATATATATATATTGGGAAACCAATAGAAAGTAATTATCAGTAGTCACAGATTCATAGAGCTGGCCTGGGATTAATTATATTTGAAGCTGGATAAGAAGGGATCTTAAAAGCACCAAATTAACTGCAGGTCAGGTCCAGACACATAAATTTTGTCACCATCATCTCTAACAATAAACTTTCAAGATTCCCATGCTCAATTTTGCTGGCGTAAAACACAAGAAAAAAAAAAAGTAATATTATTATTTTTTTTTTTTCCCTAGTATATTCAAGTTTCATCAGTCATCACCAATGTTCATGAACTAATTTTGAAAATCAATACTTTAGATTTTAGATTACTATGTAATACTTGTTCATAATAGATCGATCGATCATGAGAAGGCTAGGGAATTGAACTTGAAAAAAAACAAAGAAATAATGCACCGAATAATATCAATAACTGGCCGGTGTGAAAGAAATTAAATTTATTCCGCGTGATCCCATTAACAGGTGAAGCTGCCATATGATCTGATCTTTCCTTAAGAAGAAGGCAAGTTAAGATCATGCTGGCAGCTTCAACTACTAGAGGTGCACGATTCAAGTAACAATATTCCGGCGCGGTGGCGGCAGTACTAGCTCGTGGTGGCTTTGGTGGTGGGGGCTGGGCAAGCTATATGTATGTATTAATTATATTGTGCATGGAATTGTTGGTTTCTGTAGATGAAGCCTAAGTGTTGATCAAAACCATGGATATATATAGATGGCGAGCTAGCGATATATCCATTTAAATGTGTTTTTGAGGGGTATAAATATTGCAAATTAATTCGGTGCAGGTAGTAATGTTGATTTTATTTGGGGTTGATAGAAATAATAATAATAATAATAATAAAATTGTTTATAATTAATTAGTAAGTAGACAGATGGCAGTGGTCCATAGAGTGAGACAAAGTTGAATATTGTCACGCCCACGCCACAGCCATGCGGACAAAGCCAATCTCACTTCCTATATTTGACCTACAACCTTTATTAACTTTAGTACCACACATTCACTCACATACTTTATATATATATATATATGTATTTTTAATTAGTAATACTAAAAAGTATTTAATATTTCATATATAATGACGTGGCAAGCCCCTCATCTTGAGCTAGCTTTTGAGGTTGAGTACTTAGGTCAAGTTCATTTTCTCAAAATGTATCAGAGTAGGTTCAATTCTCGGTATGTTTCTCCACCCATGCATGTTTCTTCTTTAGGCGTAACAGAGATGTGTTAAACCATCCCCCATCGAAAAATCAAAGATGTGGTGTTCAATATATAATGACATGACAAACCTAATTTCTTTTCCAAATTTGGGTACTATAAATGTCCAATTAAAAGTCATTTATGAATTATGAACTACATACTACTATACATAACAAATTTGAGGTTGATAGGGGACCATTTTGTAATATGGGTTCTTTAATTTGTTGTTGGAGAAAGGAAATTAAAGGGCATCTCACCTAACAATCAATCTCATGTGATACCAACACATGTTTGCATGATCATAGTAATAATATATATAGTATGCCATTTGTCAGATACTCGGATTCTTGCTATGCTCAGCTCGCCTCAGATATCCAATTCTTGTCACCTATTCATATAAAGCAATTTATCAAGGATCTTATATCGATTAAGCAAGATATATATGATACCAAAGAAACAATGAATAATAAGAACAAAATATAGAAGTATATATATGGGGTACTTAATTACATTTAGACCATTCGAGAGTTTCATAAATTACAATTTGACCCCACTTAGTTAAAGTATTACAGAAATCATCCTCAAGAGTTAGGAAAAAGAAAGGGATTAATTATATTTAGACCACTTGGGAGCTTCATAAATTATGACGCGATCCTATTTAGTTAGAATATTACAAAGACCACCCTCAAGAGTTTCAAAATTACACAGAAATAAAAAAGCAGACAAGTTAGGTTATGAATTTGACAGAATATATATATGTGTCATATTTTATTATACTGAAATTAAGTTACTAATCATTCCACAATGTTTGGATACTTGTTTCTTGTATATCAAACCCTTAAAAATGAAACATGATCTTGAACTAGCCATATTAATCTGTTGTGTTTAGGAAAAATGAAATTGCTCTTATAATTTATTTTCTTGTTTCTAGTTGTTTATATTACTAACAGTTGTATTGCAACGGTCAGAAAATGATGGTTATAACTGCTTCAGCTCTTTTTTATTTTTGAAATTTTATTACATCTTGCACCCATTTAAGTTTAATAACTAAAAACACTCGAGGGCATCGGAATATAAACCCGCTACAATAACGTGAGAATTTTTTTTGACGGAACCCTAAATGTCATTTTTTTTGTAATTTCGAAATCCCTAAGGGTGATTTCTGTAATATTGGGATCAAGTTGTAATTTATGAAAAGTATAAGTGTCTGTGACTGTGACATCGACATTCTGTTGTTTTCAACTTGTTTTTTATTCCTGTGTTGTTGGTTAGGTCGAATTGGAGCCAATAGATGCTTGCAGAGTCACCCGCATGTCATTGTATCAAAAAGTGGAAAAGGCTTAATATTCTGACCTAAAGTTCCCAACATATTGGCCTCAAAAGGGCTTTCTCAAAAGCATGCATGCATTATATATATTATGTTTTTTCTTTTGTTTTATTTGGGGTCATTTTCATTAATCAAAATTAATTAGAACTATATTTGTTGATGATTAGTAGCATAAATGCTTTTTTTTCCCCTTAATTCATGCTTAGTGGGAGTGGAACTACTTTGGTAAAGTACACTTGTCTAATAATTAGTGTACTACTATCAATGGGTGTTGGTTAGTTTAATAATAAATTAATAATAATTACTTAAATGGAAGTTTATGTTACCTAGACCTAATCCAATCCGTACTTAATTTATTCTTTTATCTTTAAATTTCCGTATCTATAATTTGCTGATTCTCTTTAATGTTGTACTTTATATAATTACTAAATATTTCTTAAACATAATAAATGGAACACCAATAGTTTTGCGGTTCGGCACTGCTAGCTAACACCTAAATGATCTGATCCGACTCATATAAATGGGCTTAAGAACCCCCAAAAAAAAAAAAAAAAAAAAAAACTAATAAATGGTTTTTTAGATTTTTAGATTTTTTTTACCCAACTCCCCTATGGCATGTGGGCCTCGATCCACTCGACCCATTAGAGAAGGTTCTAATTGGCCTGCATCACAAAATAAACTTCGAAAGTTTAATTTTATGGAAATAATAATTTTGTTAACATTAATTTAAACAATAATTTCTTTAACAATTTTCAGATAAAATTTTAGTTTTGATAGTTTTACTCTTTATTTTTTTGGTGATGGATCTCATTAATTAGTGCATTGAATATATATCGAAGGATTCGCATTGTGTTGTGTTAAAAATTTACAGTTAATATTCAGAGATGCAACTCGATCGGATTAGTTGGACAATTGAATATCTTTTAATAATATTGTATCAACTAAAACTATTAATTTATAATGATATATAGCAACAGTACAGTACAGCTCAATAATTTTGAGTTTTTGAAAGAACGTCATAGGATAGGGTACTAGACTTTCATTACAGTAATAATTATTGCAAAACAACCAAGAAAGCAATGTATTGGACTGCAATAAATAAATTTGTTTCTTTTACTCATTAAGTGCTTTTTTCTTTCAAGAAGCTGAAGCAGAATGGGTGTACCAATACATACTGTAGTGCCAAAAATGATTAATGCACTATAACTCTATACTCTATAGAGAGTACGTAGTACTCATATTCCTTATTCTTAATTTCCTTTCCAAATGTGGAATTCAAAAATCTATCAAAATCTAATTAATTTTTTATTTCAGATTATAAGGTATTTTATCTCCCACTCCAGAAGCAGAAGCCCTGGACCTGAAAACAAGAACAATGTAAAAGATGAGAAGGAAAAACGCAAAAAACAAGTAATTTAACAAACAATACGTGAGATCTCCAGATCGATGTTCATAGGGTTTTCTCATAACATATTAAAAAAAAAAAAACCTTCAAAAATCTGCCTCCAACAAGTGAGAAATTATTAAAATTGAATTAATCCCACCAAGAAATAAATAGTGGGACAAAAATACAAAAACAAGAAATTAAATTAGTTCAAAGAACAAAAATAAATGCATTTATCCTATAAGAAGAAAAAAGAATATATATATATATATATACTTTTAACAGAACAGGGATTCTCTCTCTGCTTGCTCTTTTACTTACTTTCTGAGGCTACAGCAATCAGCATGCATGTTTAAAAATCTGCACACACACACACACACATATATATATATATATAATTTTCTGGGGCCGGGGTCCCCAAAGAGGAAGGAGTGATGCTGTCAGAGCATGACCTAGCTTGACTTAGTGTTTTTTCTCATTTATTTCAATTTACATTGAAAAACGTACTATCTCAAGATAGATCATGCTGGCAGCTTCACTTATTCCTCATGGATACATGATATATATATGTATTATTCGAGCTTTTCGTTTCAAGAAATGATCACAAATGTTAAGAGGAGGAGGAGAAGGATGTGAATTTATGAAGAGATATAGAAACATATAACTTGACCACACAGGTCGAAGGGAGTTTGAAGATATTTATAGCTGGAGAGCTGATCAGAAAATTAAACAAGAAAAATGATAAAGATGGAAAATGGAGGAAAAGGGCACATTGTTAACAGTGAATTTAAGGGATAGTCATGTGGGCGGCTACGAAAATTTACAGCTAAAAAGCTGTAATATTAGTATTATATATAGGTCTATAGATATAGATATAACAGGTTGTGGAAATATATATAGGGCGGCCGTATCTGTATATAGTCTGGACTGTTTGCTAATCATCAGAGCAATAAAGAAGGCAAAGTTAGGTTGTTTTTTCCCTTTCTATTGCTGTAGATTCAGCTATAAAATCACTGTTTCTCATGACCAATTATTTCAACTTCATCAAATATCTACCGTTATAAGGGGTGGTCGTCGGATCGGGTTTTTCCAGTCGGGTACTCGAAAATTTTGGGATAGCATTTTTCCTACTCGCACTCGAGTCGATATAAAAATTTTGGTTAGCATTGTCGGTTACCCGAAATTTTTAGGTCGGATTTTGGGTATTAAACATTTATACTATGCAGAAATTTCAAACATTTTTAAGTTTTAGGAAACTGTGATGGTATTTGTGAGATATTTTTGTTACCATGTTGGATATTTTGTGCTACATAGAGAACGTAATTTAACAATGACTCAAATTTAACGAATTGGTCGAGGTAATAGTTTGATTTTTTGTCCTTAAGACAAGATAATGACGCGGTGATCAAGGTTTAAATAAGGAATAATTACATTTACACTCCTTCGATTTATGAAAAAATACGACAAGATTCTCTCTACTATTAAAAATTACAGAGGCATTTCCTCGACTATGGTTTTGTCTAATACATAGGTCATGTCCTTAGTCATTTTTTTGTTTCCAATTAACTAGATGTTAACGGTTTATACTTAACTGGAGAACAACTTAATCACTTCGCTCATTTCATGTATATCAAACACTATAACAAATATATTATGGATAATTTAGTCATTTCATAATTTTTTGTTAAGTTTTTTAGATTTCCGTAATGATAAGAGATCTATCTGTAATTTCCAATAGTATAAAGAATCTTGCAATATTTATTTCTAAATCGAGAGGATAGGTATGAGTGTAATTTCTCTCAAAATACAATAATTACTTTTCGCTATAACACTGCAAATAACGAGATTCGTTGACTAATAAATAATAATTTGCTTCGATTAGCGGAACAAAATAACTATTTACTCGTCAAAACAATGAAAAAGAACAACTCGTGATGTAATAGATTCTCGGCAAATTCAACTATTAGCCATGCACAGTATAAATAAAGTTTTTGGGTGAAAAAAAAGAACATGGTTGCATGTTCAACCTAGATAGGATTTTCTTATACTCTTGGAAATGAAGTCAAATAAATAATTAAAAGAAATGAATTCATTTTTTAATAAATAAATAAATAAAAAGTATTAATTAATTAATGCCCTAATCTTAGAGATATAATTTCTTTATTAACCTTCAGATATAACATTGTTAAATTGTAATGAGAATACATACAAATTTACAAATTCTATAGTCCATACTCCATAGGTTCTTTAAATCATAGTAATTGTCACCAAAAAAGACTAATTGTGAGTTGTGCAGATGTGATGCATCGTTACACCGTAGTAGAAAATAAGCAAAAAGAAACAAAGGACAAAAAAAAATAAAAAATAAAAGAAATGAAAGGTGTCATTATGTAATAAATTCTGCAGCAGGGACCAGAGAGTCAACAACACTTGAAAATATGTGAAAAAAGGAAACGTACATAAAAATGCATGATAAATGATTCTTCAATGGGAGGAGTCTACAAATCCTATAGGAAAATAATCAAATATAGACTTTGAATAAAGCTTTTTAAATTTTCCTCTTGGTATGCTAACAAATAATAATAATAAGATAGAAAGATATGATATGAGGCAGCAGAAAAAAAACAAGGTCAGACTCGGAATTAGGAAACAGAAGCTCTACTATACACTACAGAAGTAATAGGCTCCTCATCAATGACATTTGTGCTGCTATTTTCTGAGGCTGCTATATATTTATTATTTATTTACCACTTACCAGCTACCCTTTCACTCTTTCACATGCATTTGCATTGCCAGCTAATTGCTTACACTCTTTATTTCACACAGATATTAATGTTAAAAATCCTATTGGCTAAAATGGCAGAGGGTCTTTTTCTGATGGAGGAGACAACACCTCAGTACCAGGAGATCAGAGATATCAATTACCATTAGTAGGTTTGTCGTATAGCGATAATTACCAACTATCCATGTATCATCTAAATACAAAAAAAATCCATGAAATTTTAGAAATTACTAATGGTGGTAATAAATGACCTTGTTTCTCTTGACGGAAAGAGCTGAAAGAAAGAAGAATAATGTTGATTTTTTAAAAAACCAACATCATGCACCCTTCATTTTAAATGAATGTTTGTTACTAACAACAGGTGGTGAAGTTTGTGAAAGAGAGTGAAATCCCGGGGACATTAGTAATTTCTAAAACCTCATGGGATTATTTGTATTTAGGTCAGACATTAGGGGTAGTGGGTAATTATCCCTGTTTTATGTTATATAATATTTGAGAATTCAAAAATCAAGAAAATAATTTTTTTTATTTTTTTTGGTTTTAGTTAAGACAATAGTTACTACATGGGATCCTATTCCTAGTAAACATCATTGGGGATACAAAGCTTAATAAAATCGCGAAGAGTGGGGAAATTGTATTCACTCATATTGAACAATGCAAAGGCAATGTGCATTAAGTTGCATCAGTTTTTTATAATTGTTTATATTCTGGACAATAAAATCAAAACTACATTATCATCCCTAGATAGTGTTTGCAAACTTTAGAAATAAGTACTTTTCGACTTTTAGCTTTAAAAAAAGTAGTAATAGAGTGTTTGTTTTGCTGCTTGTGCTTAAAATAAGTTGAATTCAGCTAGAAGCTAGAAGCACATTTTGAGGTGTTTCTTTCAGCTTTTAGGTTCTATTTCCTATTATTTAAAAGGGAAAAATTCCATATTTGGTTCCATAAGTTAGAAATGTGGTCAGATTTAGTCCCATTCTTTTTAAAAATTCTTACTTAATACAATAAGTTCACTTTCGAGGTCAAGGTTAGTCCTTCCGTCTATTCTTAACCTCTTCAGCTGTTAGCTCCGTTAGGGTAATATTTTTTGGTGGAAAAACTTAATCTTCCACTCATTTTGGTGGGAAATTTGCAGCGATGGCTGCTTTAAATAAACCTTAAGAGGGAAAACAAAAATTCTTCACCAACATACATAATTTCAAGGCAAGGAGGGAAGACGATGGAAAGTATTAAAAGAATTTCTTCACCAAAAAACAACCTGTTTCTTAAAAAAAAAAAAAAAAAAAAAAACCAAAAAACAACCTGTTAACAGTACTTGTTCCAGTGGGGTTACCGTTCTTTCGGTTTAAACAGTCTTTGATATAACTTGTTTGTTGTGATTATGCATACTAATTGGGTTACATTGCAGGTCTGTTGGTCGAGGCACAAGAAGAAATTTTGGATCATAATTGTGATCAAAGAAGTGGTGTCATGAAAGTATTTTATTATACAAACTTCTGGATGATGGATACTAATTTAGTTTTGTATTTTTGTATCAGGAGGATATGGACTAGCGACAATCAATGAAGGAAAAATTTAGTTTGCTGGGATATGGCGGAGCTCTTTGTTTAATTTGTTACGGACTTTGCCTACTTTAACTTTAGGGAATCGATGGTTATTACTGTGCAAAATTTCCCACCAAAATGTGGAAGATGAAGTTTTTCCACCAAAAAACATTGCTCTGACGGAGCTAACAGCTGAAGAGGTTAAGAATAGACGAAATGACTAACCTTAACCTCAAAAATAAACTTATGGGACTAAGTAAGGATTTTTAAAAAGAATGAGACTAAATCTGACCACATTTCTAACTTATGGGACCAAATATGGAATTTTTCCTATTTAAAAGTGTTTTTGTATTTTCTTTTCTCAACACACTCAAATTAAAATTAAGGGATACAATGCTAACTTAAAGTTTGGTATGCCTCTATTACAAACATCCATGTGAAAACTCTCTTAAACAGAGGATTGATTGATTCCACGAGAGACGACCGGTCCACCGAAAAAAGGGCGTAAATAGAGGATACTTTTCATTGGCTTATGTACATGTTTGCAAAAATCTGCTTTTGGAGAAGTTAAAGTTGTAAAAATTGAAGTAGTAAATGTGATGAGTATTGGGAAAAAAAGAAAGTTTTTAAAAAAAAAACAGTGGAGTATTTGGAAAAAATTTGAGAACACTTCTATTAGACAGAGCAGATGTCAGGGGATTCTGCTGAAGCTAAAAGTTAATCCTTGTTTACTGTTTAGGCTTAAAATTAGCAGAAACTGGTTGTCCAAAAATTGGATTGTTTGCTTCTGGCTTCTAGCTTATTTCTGCTTAAAATGAGCAGAAACTGGTTTTCGAAAAGCTCTCAAAGTGTTGAAAGCAGAAAGCACAAAGGTGCTCTTTTATTAAAGTTTGCAAACATCCCTACGTCTGATTAAATTACTCTTCGTGACACTGTTCTTGTTTGCAAAACTAAGGATAAAGAAAAAAAATGATCAAAAAGGATAGCAAGAAGTTTCTCTTCTCAGTATCCTTCACAGAAAATTAAAGGAAGTAAATATACATAATTCTGAAAATAGTAAAGTACGAGGTACTTAGATGTAATTTGCCCTAAACCAGAACAACGATACTCGCAAAAGTGGGTTCTGCCTGTGAGAGGAGTAACCAATGAAACCAGAAGAACACTGCTACAGAATATGGGTTCTGAGAATTGAAAAACTTCATCAAAGATCCATCTTTTATCTCTGATGATGAAATTGAATCCATCTCTGAATTCTTTAAAGCTTCAGGAGCCTTAGCCACGGCATGATCAAACACTGCTAGCATTTTCTTTAGCAAAAAATATTCCAAGTTTCAATTTTGATCCTTATAAAGAATTTCAGGGGTGAAAAAAATTAATCGATTACAATATGTGCATAGGGGGAGTTAGAGCTGTGTTAGTAGTTTCAAACAGGGAAAGAGAAAAATATCTGGGAAGAGAAGAGAGGCCATTAAGATTCCGTGTGACAGGTAATAACTGCTTTTTTTTCAAGTAATTGTCTGTTTTTTAGCCCCCATTGCAACACTTTCAATTATAGAAAAAAAAACCATCATCTGCATGGTTGCCTTCCACCTAAGTTTGAAATAGGCTGTAAATTTTCCTTTACAAATAAGAAAAGAAGCATGTAGATATATCACATATATATAAACAGTTCTCGTTCTATAATTATTATTTGGAAAAGAATATAGTCACCAAAGAATACTCTGCCGGGCATTGCCCCTCCAAAGACTTCAAAAATCACCAGAAATCTCCACAGGAACAAACACCATCTCTAAAATGATGAAATCTATTGGCATCTCTTACAATTATTTCTCTTTCATAAAACTTCGAAATCAGCTTTGTAAACGTGTGGCAATCACCGCATACTCGAAGGTTCTTTGTCACACGAATTGGAGTCCTGGTGGTTGTATTAAGTAGACCATAGGCTAAAGCAAGCCTTTCACTGTGTCCATGAAGCATCTTCACTTTTTCTTTCTCCTCCACATTATGCAAAACATAACTAGTTTGGGCTTTATAATCTCCATCCATCTCTAATTTCTCAGTTATCTGAGAAAGTTTGTCATAAATTTCATCAGACTGTGGATGAGACCTGTCTCTTGTAATAAAGGTATGAACTTTATTTTCGATCTCAATCCAACTACAGCCAGGGTCCTTTTTTAATCCCTTGTTTTTCATTCTCATTCTCACTTCTTCCACATCTTCCCATTTTCCTGCTGCAGCATATATGTTAGATATAAGGACATAATTACCGGGATTATCTGGATCCATTTCAAGAAGCTTTCTTGCAGCTATTTCTCCAATTTCCATGTTGGAATGAGTTCTGCAAGAACCAAGAAGTGCACACCAGACAACAGCTGTGGGCTCCGTTTTCATGTTTTTGACAAGTTCAAACGCTTCTTCTAAACAATTTGCACGACCAAGCAAATCAACGAGACAAGCATAATGCTCAGGCCATGGTTCCAAGCCATATTGACATTGCATAGTGTTAAAGACTCTTTTGCCCTCATCAACTAGTAAAGAATGACTGCATGCAAAGAGAATTGCCAGAAAGGCAATATGATCAGGAATAATATTCTCAGCCTCCATCTTTCTAAACAATTCAATAGCTTTCATTCCCTGGCCATGCATGCCATATGCATTTATCATGCTCGTCCATATGACTAAATCTTTATTCTTGAAAGAATTAAATACCTTATAAGAATTGTCTACAGCACCACAACTTGCATACATATCTAAAAGAGAGCTTGCAATTGATTCACCTAAATGCAAGCACCTTCTAACTGAAAAGCCATGAATCTCTTTTCCTTTCCCGAGTGCTGATAAATTCGCAACAGCTGAGAGAATACTCAAAATTGCAATGGAATCCAGCTGAACACCTGCTTTAACCATGTAAAAAGAAAGATCAAGAGCTTCGTTTGCAAGTCCATTGTGGACATAACAAGTTATTATGCTCGTCCAGGACACAATATTTTTAGCTTCAATAAGTTCAAAGATATTTCTTGCATAATCTACTTTTCCACACTCTCCATAGAGATCCACAAAAGTGTTCTGCAGGACAACGTCAGATAATTGTCTTCTCAGTATGTAACCATGGATCTCTTTAGCTGATGAAATACATTTTAGGCCACGACAAGCTAGGAGAACACTTTCAATCATCATCTTGTCAATGTTGATTCCTTCCATCAGTGCTTCCCTGAAAGATTGAAAGGCGTTCATGTGACAATTGTTCTGCACATAGCCAGCTATGATTGTCGTCCAGGAGATATAATCTTTTTGGTGAATTCTTCGGAAAGCGGATTCCATAAATTTAGTCTTAGAACACTTTGCATACATATCAACTATTGTGTTTCCCACCTGAAGATCAAATTCCATCCCCTTTTTCAAAGCAAAGGCATGAACTTCAATTCCATTCAACAGTTTCCCTGACCTGCCACAGGCTGAAAGAACACTAATAACTGAAACTTGGTCGGGCTTCTGACCAGATCTTGTTATCTCACGAAAACATTCGAGCGATTCATCATACAGATCATTATGCACATAAGCAGCCAACATTGAGTTCCATGCAACACTGTCCTTATCACCCATGTTGACAAAAACTTGTTTGGCTTCATCTACTCTACTGCATTTTGAGTACATAACAACTAAAGCATTGGCGACATATCTATCAGAACAAAGACCATATTTCAACACAACAGCATGAATTTGCATCCCAGACAATGGCTCTTTGCAGGCCTGAAGAGCAGCAACAAAAGTATATGTGCTGGGGTTGACAGAAGCATTCTGCATTTCTCCAAAAAACTTCAATGCTTCTTCGCTCGTTCCATCAGCAGCATATGCAGAAATCATTAAATTCCACAATACAACATCTCCTCGTCCACTCCTATTAAACAACAGCTCTGCTGAATAAATATCATTACACCTGGCATACATACTCACAAGAGAATTCACAACAATATCATTACAAATTCCAAACTTTACTGCATATCCATGAACCTCTCTTCCACAACATATATCCTTAACTCCAGAACATGCCTTTAACACACAACTACAAGTATGTGCATCAGCAGGAATATCCAAAAACCGCATGTCGGCATACAGTTCAATTGCTTTCTTGGGCTCATTGTTCGAGATGTAAGCACCAAGCATAGCATTATAAGTGAAAATACTTCTGTCGAGCATTTCATCAAACAGCACCTCAGCATCCAACAAGGACCTGCATTTCCCATACATAAACACAAGCTTCGTGCCCAAGAACAATAAATCATAAGCATTGTTGCGCTTTGCTATCTGAGTATGAATTTGTTTCCCAAGTGACAGGGAATTTTGGTTAGCACAGTGATCAAGGACTAACGCGTAAGCTTCATCCAATGATCTTGTGATCAAGGGTACTTTATTGGTTAATAATAAAAGGGCTTCTTGAAAGCTGGTGGGTTTCCTTGAAATTTTGGAAATTTGGGTTTTCTTGGATTTCTTCGGATAGGGAAGTGGAGCGGATATTGAAGAAGAGCTGAAGTTGATGTTTTGGATTAACGTCGCCATTGTCCTGCTTTCTGCATGAGATTATGAATATAAGCATGATATATAGACTTAATAATTAATATTTAATGTTAATACAATAAAAAACTAATCAAATAAATTATTATTTGAAGAATCCATTCCACCAGTTTTTTATAGTAAAAAGTTCAATCAGTGCTTTTGACTCATTTTCTTGAGATAATTACCTTCAATTTCTAATTTTAGATTTTGATATTTAACAATAAATTACTTTTTTTTGGTCGAATAATAAATTACTTATTATCTATATTAAGTTACCTATAATACACCGATACAAATACGAATACGTCACATTATCAAGATTTGTTTTAAAACTAATATACTAACGTTTGAAACATATACACTTAAAAAGTAATTTCCTCATTAAAAGCTTAACTACTCTATTTTCTTTTTTTTTAGATGAAAAATTGAAAGGACTGTGTTTTAAGATAAGAAATAATAAAGATACTTGTATATACAAATTAATTTTATTGTTGAAGTGAAATGCTTATGAATATTAAAACTACATTTTTCTCTGTATAATCAAATATTAAGATATTCAAGATTTTATCACCGATCCATTGTCGTCCAGCGGTTAGGATGCTTGGCTTTCACCCAAGAGACCCGGGTTCGATTCCCGGCAATGGAATTTTTTAAAATTTTCTCAATATAATTTTTTTTTTAATAATTTATTTGGTTAACCTTCGTGTCGTCTAGCTGATTCCTAGCTTCAAATTCTCAGTTCTTTACTTTCTTACCAAAACACAGCCTTGAACCTCATGATGTTTCAACTTTTCTATTCGTGGTGGAGTGTCAGAGAAACATTACAATATCAACAAACGAGTGACAATCCAGTTGTTTCTTCTGTCTGTCTATACAACGAAAGTTAATTAAAAGTTAAAACAGAGCATATATTGAGAAGCTTTCACATTATACGATCACTTCAGTAACATAGAAATTTTAATACGCAGCAAATGGAGAATAAAATTTAGGAAGCTGTAGTCTGTGAAGGAGGGAGTTGTGAACAAAAGGGGGAAATATCTTTTTAACCCCAAAAGTTTTGGAATATATACAACAAAAAAATACAAACCCAATTTAAGTTATTGTACATTTTTCACAAAAAGAATTGGAGCAGCTATATTTTCCCAAAAGCACGGACTCTATCCATCATCCATAAAGTTAGCGCAACAAACCTTCAGCCAACTTCCCATTTTTCTGCACCCAATTTTTCTTCTATACAAAACCTCATTCTACACTGTGGCACATCATATATACAGCACACATCCTCCACACCACTAAAACCGAAAAAGTCTCTTCCTTTAATCATCAAAATTACAACAATTTGCACACTCACTGACTTCCCCGAGCTGTAATGCACATCTCTGCAGGTCCATGTTAAGATTCTCTGCTCTTGCAGCAGGCTAGCACAGCAAGGCTGGCACTTCCATCTCCAATGGCTTCTTTGTCTCAAACCCCGACGAGACCTATGCCAAGAAACAGTCGAGCCAGCCAAACGAGGCAACTAATATTAGTCAAATCAAAAATATCATTTTTCCCACAACTACCCCTGGTTAATGGAAGACCTCAAGCTTTCATCAGGTAATGTCCAAGAAACGAGATGCCCAGATGAATCCCCACTCAAAAGCTGTTTCAAATCACTCGATAAGTGTAAGGCCGTAACGGGAAATTTGTGGGATTTCAACACTTTATGCAAAATCAACTTATACTCTGGAGCTTTACTTCCAAGTCCCAACCCATTTGTCAGGCTTCCAGTTTGTTTGCTTTGTGACGCTTCCTCGCTCGACGAGTGAACCATCTTCCAGACTTTCACCGCACCGCTTTGGTGACCGGAGACATACCAGTTCATATCCAGCCAATCCGAAAACACGCATCCCGTAAGAGAGAGAATGAAATCCGACGGCAGCTGTGAAGTGTTGACCACAGCAAGACAGTCTCCGTTAATGCTCCAAACAGCGAGCATCACACCAGCAGCAGTCACGATATCTCCAGTCAAGTCGTTCACATAGATTGCGGAAACAGGGGAAGGAAATTCCGGAAGCTGCCTTATGAAAACCAAAGAGCTCAAATCCCATAATATTACCGTACAATCATCGGAGCCGCTCACAACCATCATGTAGGGCTGGCTGACGTGGAGACACGTGATTTTACCAGTATGCCCACAAAGAGCCTTCTCAAGGTGCAAGTTCTGGAGGGAGCGGGGCCCGTCTTTTCCGATTCTCCAAACGCAGAGCAAACTGTCGTCTGCCCCACTTACCAAGATTTGGCCATCGAGGCTCGCGCCAACGCACTGGATTTGGTTGCCGCCATGGAGATTTTCGTGTGTGGAGAGAAGACGATCTTGGTCATATGTCATGAATCGAAGGCTTCGGTCGGGAAAACCCCAGGAAACGTATTTGGTGAAGGTTCTTGGTTTTAGCAACGTGTTTGATCCGGTGATTAGGATTTTGTCTCCTAAAGAGACGATTTGAGATATGGAAGATGGGCTCTTTCGGATCTCATGAGGGATGAGGAGTGTGGAGTGCTTGAGTGGATGAGGAGGGAGTTTCCGATCTGTTCGTCTTTTGACATGGGGTTTCTGGAAGAGCTGCTTTGGTGTTTGTCCGAAGTGGTTGATTTGGGCTAGTATTGATGCTTTCATTGCGGGATCCGAAACAGAGTCAATATCGACACTGCCTTCGTATGTGTAGTGGTAGAAGACATTAACAGCTTCCTCAGCAGCCTGAAAAATACAAAAAAGGTCTGATCTCAATATCATGAAAAATATATAAAGGTGGTAGGGAATATTTTTTCACCTAATCCTAGTAAAAGAACAGGATACCCACCTTTCCTCTCTGTTTATGTCCAAAAATGAGGTCAATCCAATGATGCAGATGTTCTGAAACATAATCTGATTCCAATGCTTCCCTGTGCTTCCTAATGAACTCCCTAACACTGCTGTTGGCCCATGGTGGCAAGACAACATCATCAACCTGGCAGAGAATCACAAGCTGTCAGCAAAAGCAGATCTAAAAGCAAATATAGAAGCATAAAGGAAAGATGCAGTTTGTGAAAAAACAGCAGCTCAAATACTGAATAAATATTCAAAGAAATTTCACAAACCTTCTCTCCTGATTGTTTCTCGCCCAAGTCAAGATTGAACCTGTTTTCCAGGAATTCTGGCATATAAAAGAACTCAGGAATTAGTTCCTTGACATCCGATGTGTTGCCTTTCCCAGCAGCGCTCAGCCAGGTGTCCTTCATACTGTTGAAAAGACGATCAGCATGGTCAAATTGTCCACCCTGCAGCTTTTGATTCTCAACACTGAAGGGAGGCAGGCGCAAGAGGTAGAAGAGAACTATCCCAGCACTCGAATAATGAGAGCCATAGTGGAATTTGGGGACTTCTGGGTCATCCCAGCTTTCATATCTGTTTGAGAGAGAGAGAGAGAGAGCAAATAAAATTATATTTAAGAAGACACAAAACAGGTAGTGGTTAGTTGCTGAAGTGCAGAAGAGGGACAAACCTCTTCCTGAACTCTTCTTCGCCTTCAAGTGTTTGACAGCCCATTGGTTTCTCAAGATTCCGGAATGTTTTTGGATCTGACAAATCAAGATTCTCACTCTCGTAATCTGCCAGAACCCAAGGAAACACTGGATACTGTGTGAGATCACTGTATCCACGACCTGCCAGGGTGTTCAGATGCATAATGTACTGAAAATTGCTAATTTCTCCATTTTGCCACCTCTTGGAAAAGGATTTTGCCATAACCTTAAAAAGACGGCTGCCTTCATTGCTTTCCTGCTTTGTCGACCCCGATATTGTTGCATCTAATCTGTAAACAATGTCCAAATAAACCATTTGAATTTGTACATCAGAAAAATCATAAGACGGACACAGAACCACTGCTGAATAGCCGTGGTGAAAGGAAGGACATAGAGACAAGACAATTAATGACTTACATGCTGTTTCTGGGTAGATTCATGGCCACCAAATTCTTGAAAACAACTTCTCTCTCCTTTTTGTGGAAAACCAGTAGGTCATTGCAACCATCCATGCTGAAAATCTCAATAGCAACGGGGCGAAGCTGATAATCACGCTTCAAAAGCTCATGAACACTGTCAAGCTTCCATATTCTCCAAAGATGAGGCACATTGCCACTATTCCCGACTTTTTCCTTGCCCCATGCACCACCATTATATGCCCATGCTCGACCCCCAGCATATGCCTTCAGTGTAGCACCCCATGATGATGTTGACTTGGAATGTGAATCCATGCTACATGAAAAGTCTTTCTTTACTCCCAAAGCCTGATCAATGATGGAGAGTTCATCTTCACTCTCTTTTTCACATATACACCCAGAGTCATCAATGTAAAAATTCTCAATCACATATAATGATAGTTCTCCAATCAGAAATATACCGTCATGTTTGTCGAGACCCACAACTCTTTCACAGTTGTACTTATACTTGATCCTCTCGAAAGGTTCTAAATAAGGTCTGATTAAGTATTCACCGTTATCGTTCAACTCTTTATCTGACTTGTCCTCTGACACTCTCGATTCATCATTCCTTACGGAAGAAGATTGCCTTGGTGATCCCAAATCAGACTTGTCACGAATACTTTCTGCTACTTGAGTGGATGCAGCACTGGACTTGACACCAAATTCGTTAGCTGAATGCAGACTAGCATCATTAATACTGCTCTCTTGATCGTCATTCCACCCAACCCCAGAAAAAGCTACATCCCGAGCATCTTCTGATTCTCTGAAAGTCGATTCAACATACATTTCAGCACCAAAAGATTCATCCTTTTGCTTGCCAGTTAAAAGATTGAAAAATGCATCTGATCCAGCATCAGAAGCGTGGTCTTCATTTTCAGTTTTCTCCTTGGACAATTCCCCTTCATCAAACAAAAATTGTCCATTCAGAACAGTTTGGATGTTATCGATCTTTAGTTTACACCGTTCAAGCTTTTTGCGCATCCTGTATGGACCTTCAATAGGGCAAAGCTGCCATTCAGGCTCCTCTTCGTTCACAGATGATTTACTAATTGGAAATATTCCACGCTCGTGTACAAGCTCTTGGAGATGAGTTTGCCATTCACTTTCAGCATGAAGCACCCATCCATACTTATCCTGACGAATAACACGTAATTCGGTTGACATGGAATCACGAACCAATTCAAGAGCAATTCTCCTTTCATTCACCTGCTCCCAATGTCTTTGCTCCAGTTTTGAGATGTCCTTAGATTTTCTCCCCATTTCCCTCTTACGGCGACTATCCATGCCTTTTATCCTCACTCCAGGAAACTTTGCTGACCCTGCTATAAACTGGACCCACATAATAGAAGCACACTGTTCCAACACCTTATTAATAACTGACTCAGAACTGTGAAGCCATTCAAAAAACCCAGATAAATTTCCAGTCAAAAGCTTATCGAAACCACTGTGTAGAACATCCAGTGAAGGCCCTTGGTTTGGTTTAGAGACGAAAAACTCTTCAAGTGCAGCCCTACGATGTACCAGAAGATACTTGAGAATATCAACAGCCGCGTTCTGAACATTTTCTCTATGGTCATGGAGAAGAGATATTAGATTTATACAAAGACAGCAATTTAAATCTGTATCAAGGTTACTCGGGCAAAATATAATCCGCCTGTGAGCCACCAGTAACTGCAAAACTGTGAAAATATCAAGCCCTCCTTCCTCTGGTGAAGAAGAGTAAGGAATCGGTCTTTTCTTAGGTTCATTCAGCAAACCCAAACGTGAAAGAAGATCATCTTCCCCTATGGTGAACAAAAATGATGGCAGGAAACAGAACAAGACCATACGATTCATAGTCTTAAACAGAGCATGTATATAAGCATCAAGCTGTCTGCTTCCTCTCCCAATAGAAAGAAGTCCCTTGCCAGTAGGAACTGTTTCTTCAATCCGACCATCTTTATTTGCCAACTGCAACATAGATAACAAGAATTCCAGAGTCTTCAATACGCCACCGGGCTGAGGAAAAGCTCCCATGTATACACGATCAACTATCATCCAGGACAGAGCATCTAAGTTTAAGGACCACCGGGATTTGTCTAACTTCTTCTCATCTTCCTCATCATCACGTAAAAGACGTCTTTCTAGAAAGTTCATCAATCTAGTCAGGCACAATCCCTGAAAAACTAAAACAGATTCAGCATCTGCATACGGAGGTACACTTTCCAACACACCCTCAACAATTGATGCAGCTTTCATCTGCTCGGTGACAAAATCAGATAGAACTTCTGCAACAAAGTCTAGAACTGCAGTGGCACCAGCAGAACATGGACCGCCTCCATAACCAGATTCATCTACTTCAAGAAGCAGCTTTGGAGTGATCGCGAATGACGTGTTTGATGCAGATTGTGTCTGAGAAGCAGACTTCATGTCTGAAGAGGAATCGGCATCATTCATAGACATAGTAGATTCCATGGATGGAGTTGAAGCTGGCTGGGGTTTTGAAACATTATTTTGAGAACTGCCACCCAGCCAAGACGTCACTGCTAAAACTGGAGATGGCGACGCCGTCAATGGGATTTTCGAATTAGATCTCTCAGATGAAATTGGAGACTCAGGCATAGTCAATGACAAAGAACTCTCTGAATCGTTCTGATGAATATCATCTGGCACGCTTTTCTTGTCAAATTCATTACAGCCAGATGTGGCATTGGATGATTGGTCAACTGCTTCACCTTCAACACTGACCACTGCTTGTGCGTCTTCCTTTACTGATTTGGCCAATTCCGGCTGTAACTCAATCTCTGATTTCTCACTGGTAGCATTATTTTGGAAAATAGGCATATCTTCAGAACTAGCACTTACATTGCCCTGAGCAAAGCTCCCTACACTGATAGAGGTCTTTGCTGACAGCTCATGTTCATGAGGTACACTAGAGAAAGTATTTTCTGAGCTACTGCTATCATCAGCATCATTTAAATTCTTGTCTTCTGTTTTTACAGTGAGTTCTTTGGCCATCCTCACAGCATGTGCAGCCCTGAAACATAAGTAACATAGGTACATTCAATTACAAGTAGCATGTATCAAACATAATAAATAGCTAGGAAATGTAAATGAACTTCAAGGCTAGGTATGAAATATGCACGAAACCTGACACAAGAAAAATAGAGGTCGATGCAGCTTTCAAGAAACTCAGCACGTCTGCAAACAGCTGAAAAGGCTGGACACATTTTTGCAAGATCAACCATAAATCTCAGAACTGAAGTGGCAGCAGCAGGAGCAGATGCCTCTCCACCCATCAAGCGGGCAGCATAAGTTTTGTGCATCAGAGCTTCACCTTGGAGCTCTCCAGCCATGTCTATATGCTCATCTACAAGCTCGGCCACAAGGCTAGCACTAAACTGTGAGAGGTTGCCAGTTTGATGTGCAAGCATCGACTGCGTGCATAACCTATCAAAAGTTGATTTCGCCATAGCAATAACAGATTCCAGAAGCTCTACAAATTTCAATTCTCCATAGCTATTATCGCTTGGCATGAGGGCATGAAAATCGAGCATCCTGACTTCGGGTAATCTTGGATAAACAGGCTTCCCAAACATCAGACAGAACAAAATGTAATATATATCAGGAGAATCATAGAAACTTGGAAGCACCCTTGCCAAACCTTGATAACCTCCACTCGAGCGAAATTTAAGTGCAAATGTAGGAGAAGATGCAATGCACACACCTAGAAGAGTCATGATCCACCTCATACTGGTGGGGTGAACAGCCTCATCAAGAAAATAAGTGATTAATTTCGACGACACGATTTTGTGCCACTGCTCAAGCAACTCCTCTGACTGAATTGTAACCTGGAGATCAATTAGCATCTCGAGTAACATATTTCTAACAATTACATGCTTCCCCATTGATTCTCGTGTAATATGATTACGTGATGTCAGTTCAGGTGGATCAAATGTCATGATCACAAACCTTACAACAAGTTCCAATTCAGAAGGAAGAAATCCATCCTCCAAGATGACACCTAGCAACACAACTAATTTTTCCAACACTGGCACTTCAACATCGCCTCTCTGCAGGGTCACAAGTAACTGTTGAACAAGGTTAATTCTGCGGAGAATTGTAAGATTGTGATTTCTATACCAATGCATGGAGACGAGATGCTCAAGAAATCCAAGTAATGCAATCTGAATCGGGACTGGAGCTGTCACCCAAAGGGTCCAATCCAACAACACATGCTCAACCATATCAGCATTAGACAGAACAATGCAATTAGATGTCTCGGTCGACATATCTGTATTTTCCAGCTCTGAAATATGACTGAAGGAATCTTTTGGTGCAGAAAAATCATCCATGTCCCCTTGAGATCCAACTGATGAAAATTCATCACGGAACTTAGATAAATTGAGATCTTCAAAGTTGGTTTCGTTAACAGTGGCACCAGGTGACAGTGAGTTTCGCACTGTTTTAATTTCTTTCGGTTCGGAGAAAGAAGCCTCACATGCAGCAATCTGGAAAAATATTTCAAGTGATTGCATGTCGAACAAAGACATTCTTCGGTGAAGAAAAAGAGCTAGCAAGTGGTATCCACGATACTTCTGCATGTCTCTGACATTTTGAGGGTTTTGATGGAGTGCACATGCAAGTAATGTCAATGACATGTGAAGCATGTCCTTAGTTTCAGCGGCTTCAATGAGTGCAAGCACAACAGGCATGCCACCAATTGGGCGGATTGTATCACCAATGACACATTGCTTACAGACATAAATATCTCCAAGGAGACGACCAAACCGTGGTATTCCTGGAGGAAATCCATAAAAGTATTAAAAGATTAGCTAAATTTATATGTAAACATTGATAGTATGTGATCTAAACTAAAAAGTTTCATAGATGATTGAACTCATACAGAGTACAGACTACTGGAGAATGAAACTAAATGGTTCACTCACCCCCAATCGGAGAAGCAGCAGCTGACATGGGATCAACCAGATTAAGCATGGATAAGGTACCAGATGCTCGGAACATTTCTGTACTGGTTCCATCGAATGCAAAAATCAGTTTCTTACCCCACAATTGCAGCGATAAATTTCCTAATTTATCAGAATCCCAAACAATTCCACTGTGATCCACCTTTGAGATCCCTTGCTTTCCAGCACTCTCGGGCATTTGCACGTTAGGCATTTCTGCGTCCAAAGAATCCAAAATGGCCATACTGCCCCCACCACATGCCTGATTGGGAACAAATTGCAGCAAATCGCTATCCTGGAAAAGCCCCCTATATCCTCTTCCAAGAATGTACATAAAACATATGGAACCTGGTGAGAGCACCTCTTCAAAAAGATAGCAAGATCTTAGTTTCCACGACAAATCACTAACCCTTGCACAAGCAACTGGTGTCCCAATGGTCACCTGTAGAGACTTCCCAGCAGGAGAGGGAGAGTATCCGAGTTTCCCAGTGTGCCTTAGTTTTCCATTCAAATATACATAAGCAACACTAGCTTGAAATAATCCAGCCAACGCATTTGGTTTGCTATGCACAACTGCAAGGTGATGCCACCTGCCTTCCTCCATTTCTAGTCCGGAAAAGGTCAGAGAGGAAGAATTGCTCGTTGCAAGTGTCAGAAGCCCATCATCTTGCAGTCGAAGCTCTGCATAAAAAGCGCTTCCACTGTCCACAGCACCAACAGAGAATATCCGGAGGATCTGCGAGCTGTGTCTTTTAGAAGATCCAGCTTTTGGAGCTTCAGTTTCTCTTGCTGGTGATTTTAAAAGATTTTTGAACTGAAACCAGCAAACAAAAGAGTAACCAGCAGCAGGAGGCCATGACCTCTCCCCTAATGGCACTTGAATCGAAGCATGTCCTATCTTGCTCATGTCCAACTCCACAAAGGGTGCAAGAGAAACATCTTCCGAGCCCATATCCTCTGAAAGAATCAATTTTTCCATCATCTTGACAAGACAACGGCCGGAGCTTGCAAGGCTCATTTGGAAAATGTACCTAACCAGAATTCTAAGTTCTGCAATCGATAGCCTGTCAATAGAGAGAAGAATTTTCATATCAATATAGTTACTTAAACTGCAGGTGAAATGAATCTATAAATGTAATGGATGCCCCGACTAAATCATTACCTGTAAGCACCAAGAACTTCCACAATTTTCAAAGCATGAGAAACCAGTGGCGAAGAGCTTGACATGAAGGGATGTATAATCTCCAAAAGAAGTTGCACGCAACCTAGCATCATTGGAACATAAGATATTACATCGGCAAAATCAATTTTACATGCTTATTAGAATCTGACAAATAAATATAAACTTGATTCAGCAAATCCGCACCTACAGATGTGAGGTTTTCCTGGTTGAAGGAGCTAGCACAAGAAAGCTTTTCAATGAGGTTTAACAATTCTAGTTGCACCTTTGGAGTGAACAGCAGTAAGGCACGTATGAGCACTCTGACAGCAGCAGCATTGTACACCCGTTCCTTGTTAGGGACAAAAGAACCCGATTGTGTAACTAAAAGAAAACTAGCTGGTTCATTTCCCACATTATTAGACACTGTAGAAGCTTCTGATGTTACAAATGGTGGAAGAACTACCTCTAGTGCAAGTTCCAGAAACAATTGAATGACTTGTCGTTCACATTCAACACAAATTAACCCCGACTCAGAAAGAAGATCAAAGAAGGTACTTGAAGATAGTATTGTGTGCACCTTTGTCCTGTTAACAGCATTACCAGAAACCCCCGCTGTCATCACACGCATCACATGGGTGAGCACCTTAACACATACAGATATAGATGATTGGTGTTTCTGTTCTCCATCACTCTGGAAAGAATGAAGAGTGGTAAGTAAAAGAGAAAATCCAGTTGCTTCACCAAAAACCCTTTGAGCTGCACCGTTAACTCCTAATATACGCCATAAGGCTCCAAAAGCATCACACTTTGCACCATCTTGAAGTGGGTATTGGGATCCCAAAGCGCTTGTAACCATCCCACTTTTCAAAATTTCAACTAGTGTTCCCAATTCTTCTGGATGAGCCTGATAAAAATAGAAACAATGGCAACTTAAACACTGGTAGTTCCAACTAGCTCAAGAAACAAAACATCAGTTCCTTGAACCAGACAAGTCATACAACAAGATAAGACTCAATTAATTACACCGCAACAGGTAATTGTAAGCACAGATTAGAGTGTCACGTTCCAAGAAGTAAGGCACTATCACAAATTAAGGTCTTAATATCAAACAACTTTCACAAGAGGGGGCCATGAATATTGCAGAGGTGGTGCAGAACAATCAATTGATACCTAACTGCTTGACCAAATTTCAGGACAACACAATAAGTATCATTATTGGGAATAGTACAGATATACTTTTTTTGTCAAGAAAATGTACAGATATACTGACAAAGTTAGTTATCCAGTTGGCAAAAAAACACATCTACGAGACATTAATGCATTATATCTGTGCAAAGATATGGATATAAATCAATCTCCTTAATAGAAAGGAACTATGTATTACATATAAATGTTAGACATAGTTTAAAAGATCAAAATAAAACTAACAAGCTCACACGAAAAACTGGAGTTACACAACTATGTCTTCTTTTAACCATGTTACAGAAGGAGAACAAGACAATGTATTTTTATGGCACCATTCTTATCCTTGATGATTATTCCTGAGGACATTTCAAAATAATTTCACCTCTTAAATTTACATACCATGAACTTGAAAATTTAACAAGCAGAAGTAATATTCTCAAAACTTCCATCATGCAGGACAACACTTAATTCCCAAAAGCGATAAGTGAAACAAAAAATAATAACATGGATGGTCAAATTAACTGAGAACGTGAAGCCCTAGGGCATGTTTGATTGATTGTGATAGACCCTATTACTTAGAGCATTGATTGCTGTCCCGGTATACAATTTATAGATTATAATTTATTTATTTAAGAAAAGAAAATGAGAAAATAAATCATAGGTACCTGTTTGACATCCTCAATAATCAAAATTGACAACACCCGAAGGACACCTTGGCGGTGTATATCAGAAGCCAAAAAAGGAAGTGCAAAAGTCACACCATTAACAGAACGAAATGATGCTTGATTTGCTTCTGCTTTCTTTAATAAGGAGACCAAACAGTCCCAAGCAACTGAGATTGTCCCCTCTACCTCGAAAAGAGGAAATTTCCCGGAACCAGATTCCAAGAGTTTTGGAGAAGAAAGAATTGCATCTCTGCTGTCCAAGTGCTTCTTAAAATTGCTAGAGCTACTTTTTCTCTCCATTTGACCATGGTCACCATTAAGGTGCTCTGGTCCCAGCAGAAATTTGTGGTGCTTCAGATCATCTAACAGAACCTCCAGCACACCAACTTCTCTTAGAATTTTCTTGTACTGTTGGTCAAATGACAAGAGTTTTACAAAGAAGGCCAATATTGTATGCTTTAATTCGGAGGTTATTGGTTGCTGAAGTAAGCAGCAAAGTGAAAGCAACTCCTGTTCCGGAATGATATTCACAACGGTCACAGCATATTCAAGAATTTTCAAGATTATCTCTTGCAGAGGCAAAGGGAAACCATCCATATTGAGGATCAAGAGAGGAACAGTTCTCAATTGCTGACATAACTTGTAGTTCTCAAGATGACAAGAGAACATCTTAAACAACCTATTCAGGACTTCTGCCTGCAGTTCTGTACTTTCTGCTTTCATTAAAATGTCCAGCAACATCTGTACAGCTTCTAAATCTTTGACTTTGTCATTATCCTTCTCCCAAATATCATCAGATATTCTATCAGAGGATGACGTGCGGTTTCTGCCATGCCCATTAGGCTTTTGGAAAGAACTTGAGGCTTTTAGACCAGATGATCCAGGAGTATCTGATGTACCTGTTTGAGCAAAATTAATAATGACATCAAGAAGCCTGCAAAGAGTCGGGGAGAGACTGTGCGGAGCGTCGTTTCCTCCTTTATCTGTTAAGTTCTCTCTCCCTGCCTCCCCAGCTGGGGCTGAACTGTCTGACAGAGAATCATCAGAAGGTATGGAATAGAAAGTCTGACGACCTCCATTCTTTGACAGAGTCAATGCAAACTGGACCAGGAAGTGATAGCCATGAGCATTATGAATGTCCTCCCTGAGTTTGATACCACCAGCCTCTACATGCAAAAGTTGGGAAAAATCAGCATACTGTCTCAAGATCAGCACACAACTAGCCTAATTCAACTCAAGAGATTATACTACAAGTTTCATCAGTTAAAACAGAGCAGGTCGCAACATAATGTTAGAATATTTGGAACAATATAGCCTTTCTGTCAAGAGAAAGAAACATGAGTTCCCATTCAGTTCTGCAAGAGAATACTATGCAATCTTACCAGGTCTATATGACAATTCAACACATTCAAGAAGCAGGTCCACAATGCCCATTGTATAGGCAGGATCCCCACAGTCAGGATTGAAGTCCTTGACAGCCATCAGAAGAACTTTTATCTGGCACATGAAAAGAAAAGATGAGGGTCAAGGTCAACATCTAGATTCTCTAGTTATTAGTAATATGAGAGAACTCGAAAGGGGGCCAAAGGGGGAAGAGTAATATTTGAAGGATTAATCACATTCCAGCATTTTTTTATTTTACTGGAGTACCTGATCTGCCCCACTAGAAATAGGAACTTGAAAAAGCAAACTGAAATCAAAACAATTGGCACTGATATAAAGTGAAAGCTCTAACATCTTTCTTTGGTACATTTTCCATTTACAATCAGGTGTCTTATGTACAAAACATGTAGGAATTCATGTTGGAACATGCGAACTTTTATGTGTGCGAAAGAAAGTTCAAGTGAAATCACATTATTGAGCAAGATTCAAGAAAAAACTCAATCGTTGTATATGTAGCTCTGGTTGTGCCATTAGTTGCTTCTTTCTCATTTTTTTCAGTTTATCTCACGTCCTGATATTTTCACACTAAAATATCTTAAAAGCAATTCACCAAGAGAATTCACGGTAAGCATAGATGAGAGATGACCAAGTTTTGTATATGCTGATGTAAGGAACACCTCTATGCTTCTGCTCACATGTTATAATTTATTTCAAATTTACTTTACAAATGAACAAGGAAAAATCATGTGGATTGAAGTGCAAACAAAAAGGGAGGAAACGCATGCAATCTATTATGATTTTATTAGGTGAAAGAAAAGAAAAAATAAATTAAGAGCAAGGAGAAACGAGATATTACACCTTAGAATGCCCAAACCTATGTAACTGATTAAGAATATGTATGATTAACAGTAAAATTGAACATAGAATTGTGCCAAAATATGCAGGTATTATGTATTTATATACCAGATGATGCCTGCGTATATACTTCGCAGTGCAACCATTGTCATTAACCAAAACAAGCCCAAGAATCTGGAAAAGTAACAGACAAAGACCATCAGTTCACCAGTTGGAGGAAAAACAAAGGCATGCTTCAAAATCTTGTGTACAAACAACCCATTGCTATTTTAAGAGAAATAAAATGTTCTCTAACCTGCTTGGCATGTCTATGAAGCTGAATGGCATGCAAAGGGACAAGACCCTCCTTGTATTGAGAGAACACCAATAAAGAACCATTGGCAACCATTTGGCACAGTAACTCAAGTGAATCATCCTCTATCAGACTTTGAGCTGCCAATGGATGGCTGGCTAATGCTTTCATGATATGTACAACGCTGCCCTCAACCTAATAGAATTGTGACAGTGGTAAGAATCTTTTGAATCCTAGATCAAGCACATTTGTGATTACGCAACCAATAATTTCATAGAAGTACGATACAATCTCTATTAGCAGAGACTGAATTAAACTATAGTAGGTGCATAGAACTATGGATTATGTTATATAGATCTATATACCAAAAGTGCCTGCCAAATACAAAATAGTAGAATAGAGCAGCTTAGCACTTCGTAAAGAAAATAATATCTAAATTAAACAAAAATCACCTCAAGCTTGCGAACAGGTCCAGTTTGAGCATCATTATTTTCACCTGGTTGCAAATCCTCATAATTAGTTGGAGTTTTGGAATGAGTGCCCCCATCAGGAGCAAGAAGGGCATTTAGGATATGAATGAGGCAGCATAAGATCCCAGAATCGAGGAATGATTGTTTATCAATTGGCTGTGGACACATAACCATCTTGCATGAGTAACATAACATAATAAACGACAAAATAACTACAAGAACAACAAAGAACAAATTGCACTCACACTCACAGACATAACTCAAAGCCCATTATTGGTCATAACTTGAGTCATAATAGATCAACAATATACAATTAATCATGATAACTTGTCATTGTGATACATTCCGGTCTATGCTTCAAAATTTTGAGCAAGTTTATTCAAATTTAGGGAATCTAATGATACATAATGGTTGAACAGCAACATCAAGAAACACTATACTCAAGCATCAAAGTGAATAAACTGTTTTCTGATATGGGAAATCATTATGTGTCAACTTTACTTCTCAGAACAACAGACCAGTTGCATAGGGTTCTTTAAAAATTCTTTATCCAAAACAAGGCTAGAGAAGAAAAGAAAGTTTCCATAGGGTGCCAAATAAAGGGAGGGGAGTGACTAGCAATTCCACATTTCTCTTCTCTACAGCGTCCAACAACTTTGTCAAGTGAAATATCAGACTTGGAAAATAAGCAAATTTGAGTTCACATATCATTCAACTTGCAGATAAAAATATAGAAGGCCAAATAGCCAGTAATATTGAAGTCTTAAGATGGATGATGCACAAACCCCAGAAACAAGGACTTCCACCGCATGTAATAGATTTGCACCAGGTCTAATCCCATCCTGCAGCAAAATACGAGTGTAAGTGATCACTAAAATACACAAATTCATGGATTCAAGTAGAGGAGGAAAGGTGTTTGTGTATAAACATCTGAGACTACCTCTGTGGTTTCTGAGAAAAATAATAAAACTTTCTCAGCCTCCAAAGCTCTGGCTTTACTGCTAAGCTTCAGTTTTTCTATATCTGTTACAAATGCCCTTCCCACCACAAAAGAGAAAATGTGTGTCTCTACCAAGCTGCATTGTAGCATATCATAAGAGAACCGAAATTAGCATCCAGTTAAATGCATTTTGAACATATACATAATGAAGGTAAAATATAGAAAAGAGATATTTCTCTTACATGGAAATTAATTGGGCAACATTGGAATGTTGCTTCTCTAATCTACAAAAAATTTCTACAGTCCAATTCAAGGCTTTTTCCTTCTCCTGGAGACACAGAAAACATGACGATGATAAATCAACAGAAACAAAAGTTTTAATAGTATTTTTGCACTTATAGGAGGCCATGGGACAGAAGCGGAAGCAATAGCTGAATGAACAATAAGTAAAACTCGGCTCGCAAGGCATCACACAGTACCTTCTCGGAACTAGATGAACGAAACTCTTCCCAGTTCCTCTTAAAGTCCAATTCCAGTTCATGCTTGTCTCTGCTTTGAAGAATTTCAAAGAGGATTAGACCACATCTTATATTTTAAACAGCAATACGGTCAGGAACGGCAAATTTTAAAAGAATTAAGGTGTAGATGAGAAGTGTGAAATGTTCCAAAATTTGAAGCACCCACGGTATCTTGGGTGTAAATCCCAGTAAACAGAAGTGCAATATGAAAAGGCCTCCAAGAGGTGATTTATAGTCACACAGAGCAGTCAATGTTCTTTCCAGAATCTTCATCCTTTGTCTATTTCGTCCTCCCAATTATACATTAGTTAATTTCCAGATTTCCACTCACCATTTATGTTAACCCCCCCCCCCCCCCCCCCCTCCCCCCAAAGAATTATTTTAAGCCTACAGAGATCAGAGAAGTCCAGAACTCTAGTTTGTAAACTTCAAGCATTTCCAGAAATTTCGATGATAACATTTTCTGAATTTGGAGTGAAAAGTGTCCAATAAGTTCGGTTAAGATATCTTTAAGGCTCTAATCCATGATTTCCCAGTCATTTCAATCCCATCTGAGCACTCTGCTTTGTAGGAGCTAATCACAAATGTAACTTCAATTTGGGCCAGTAATTGTCAGAACCGAAAAGTTTAAGCAATATTTCAAATGTTACAATAAATATTGCCAATTTGTAAGTTCACAAATGCAAATAACAATTATGTCCTAACAAAGACATTGTTAAAGGAGTGCAAAGTACGAGCGTGACTGTTATGTAACCTTTGGTGGTCAAACCTAAATTTAAGATCAAGTACAGTTATGAACAATTAACAGCCATTTAGCAACTAAACTGCAATAGCATCTTGATTATGGCATACACAAATACATGACAAGGTCAATGCAAATGGCTCGAACAGGTCGGCTCTCCAAGCTCATTAAACTGAATCAGGAGTCATGACAAGTCGACACCACCACATTTTTTATATGGTAACCCTTCTCGGCTTTGCTTGGAGAATAGCTTGGTCTACTGTAGCACCATTACAAGAATAAACTTAACAGACTACGCGAATTTGCAACTTTTCATCTCCACAAAAGAATAGGTCAAACATGAATAAATCAAGCTGAAAATTCTCTGAGGGATGTTAGAACCACCAAACAAGACTTAACACCTGAGAGCTACCTACAGATGTATAATTGAAGAAATCATCATCCTCCATTCAGCCATATGCTCCTAAAGAACTTATTACTATGATCATGCTGACACGAAAATGCTTATTGATACTTGAAATGGTAGAATAAAGATTTGAGTATTTCTGGACTAGTAGGATGTTATGTTCTCTGTGCACGCTTTGAGTGTAATCTGCAATGTTTACTGCAGGGTTTTCCTATGTTCAAAATTTTTGAATCCAACTGAGATGCAGTTCTCAATGGGATTAAGATCTCAAAAGAAACAATGAAAGGGCTTAGGCATCAGAACCAGATCTCAGTGTTTATATCAAAGACTTGTCAAATTTATCTACACCACTGAAAAATACCAAAAACCAAAATTTGAGTACGCATACAGCTACCGGGTTTTGGCATGACATTTCAAATTCACCATTTCTAGGATATTACTCTATCAGTAAGCCATGCTTATAATCCAACTAATATTTTCATTGCGTGCAAACCTCTTTCTCCAAAAAACTCAGCATATCATTTTGCTTACTTAATCCACTTGTTCCTATACTCATCAAGTTGTTTAGTTATTCTCGTCAATAGCATTAACAATCTAGTATATTACCTAAACCCTTAAGCTAACCGATCATAGAAGAAAGCAACAGAAGAAACTCTTCCTAGGATCAGTAAATCATCACCTAGTGTTATGTAAGCACCACAATAAGCCAGGCAGATCTTTCTAGCTGTCTAGATAAATCTCTGCCCGCTACTAACTCAAGCAGTTGATTGATAAATCTATTCCCCTCCAGATAGAGAGAGGGGCGAGCGAGAGAGAAAATAAACCAAAAAACAATTGAAATAAAATTGAAGTCTCGGTCAAAATGATTTATTAACAAAAAAACCGACCTTGTTTGCAATGACGAAAAGTCTTGGCTGGATGGCGACGAATCGTTGGCATAGCTGTTGCTGCTGCTTTCTCTAAAGGGCGGGATTGATGGAGTTGGTGAGGCCGATGCAGGAGCCTGCGAAAACCCGACTTTTTCCTTGAAGTCTTTAAGCAATGTTACCCATTTCATCGTTTTCTTCCCACTTGATTTCCCAAACATATATGAGCAGAAACCTCAAATAAATGCAATGGATGATGAAAATATATAAACCACGACAGCTCTCTCATCCGAGAGCCAAGACTTCTCCGGTTTCAAACAGCTGCGATCAGATCCAAAAATTAAACCCTTCTAGACAAGTCTAGAAGGATCTCCCAGCTCATTTCCCAATTTTATTTACAGAAACCAATTGAAAATGAAAAATAGGCAAAGCAAATCAAATGTGATCAGTCGGAGTAAAATTAGTGATTAAGAGCTCCAGGATCTGTCGCGTATATATGTGTATCTATATATCCAATCTAATAAAAAAAAATTCTGCTAATTTCAGAAAAAATAATCTGATCTATATATATGTGTGTGATAAATAAATTTTCTGTTGAAGGGGGAGAAAATCGAAAATGTCAGACAGAATATATAGTAAATTCGTTATAGATTATCGAGGGGTTCTTCAATCTTGGATTTTGCCCTAGAAAACGGGAGTAGAAAGAAAAATCTTTGAGCAAAGAGACGAAGACATGCAAGGACTTTCTCTCTCTTGTTTTCGGACGGCCTCTCCGCGCCTTGTTTCTCGCTCTCGACACTTCCTCTCTCTAAAAAATATTTATACAAAAGTAACAAAACTCTGGGTATAGCCGTATAGCTATAATAGTTTTTTTTTATGAATCTATTTTTGATTTTTTCTTTTTCCTTAAACCCTTGTTCCTAAAACTCGCGATTTTCCACGTAGGCGTGGGATCCACGTCCATTAATCTTCCACGTGGCTCACCGCCATCGATACCCACAACGTGAATGCCTGACACTTTTTCCCTTTTTTGTTTTTTTTCTCGAATTTATTTTAATACTGATTAGTGGTTATTTAAATTTTAAAAAATAAAAAAAAAGATAAGTGATTAATTAAATAATTTCTGATTATTTATTAAATTGAAATTTATTTGAGCGGTTTAAGTAAATAATTCGAATTTTGTCTTTGGCACTTGGAGGGCAATTGGAGTTGATCTGTTGATCATGTCTAATTTGGTTTATTGATAATTTAATTAAGGGGTCTCTTAGTTTGATCAATTCAGACTTAGCTTTGTTTTCATTTGACGATTTTGAATTTTAACTTGTTAATTTCGATAGGGGTATGCTTACTTTTTTTAAATACTTTTGTGATGGAATAAAATGATATTTTATTAATTTTAGTTGCCTTTATTGATTAACAAATTTAATCACATGCTCAATTTCTTCATTCCAAATAGGTAAGCAATATGATACGAGTAACCCAAACCATTAAAATGTCTAGATCTATCTAATCTTTACAAATGACAGTTGAGTTCCAAAAAACTCGAACCAAAAATCTCTGGTTAAGTTAACATAATTTTGAACCGCTAAACAACCTAAACTATATCACCTGTTGGTATTAATTACAATTTTTGCTCTATAGTAAAAAGGATAAACATTATGTACCTGTGGGGAGAATTATCCGAAAAATCTAATAATATTTTTCTCCTACTTTTCAACTCTTCTTCCACCAATAAAAAATTACAAGAAAAAGAAAAAGTAGACTAGGTAAAAATAAAAATGATATAGCTTGAAAAGTCAAATAAGGTCCATATCTATTTGCCAATTATGCTAATAAGTTGAGTCTGACCTGAGATCTAATTCCCAAGTTAAACAATGCAAGAAGCTTCCCTCTCAGTGATGCTGGCAAGAAACAACTCGATTAGGGTTGAAATGGATCAAGTCAATTTTAAGCACCCAAATTTGTGCTTTACTTTATTATCAAGTGTTTGAGAGGTTAGGTGAGAAGTGGTCTTGTTCTAATGAGCTAAGGTGGAAGATTGTCAGCTATAATTATGTGCCTTTCACACTTTTTTTTTAATTATCATTTATATATATCGAGTTAGATCGGACCACTAAAGAGTAAAATTCTCTCTATCAATGATAGTTGCGAATTTAAAACTCGTACTTTGAATTTTTAGTTAAACTAATGTAACATCGAACCTCTAAACTACGTCGCTAAGTAGTATATTTGAAGTCGGACAAATTGCAAAACTGAGACAATAACTTGTACCGGTTTGCAATTTTAGGATACTGAATACCGTATTTTCATGTTTGCACTATAATTTATCAAAAAAAATTCAAATTAGGGACAACTTTATCCACAACTAATAATTTTCTGGCCAAATTGCTCCCACGTGAGGCGCACGTGACGTCGCCAAAATCCAACCTGACAATAATTGCTGATGCTGGAAATTGAAAATCGGATTTTAAAACAAGTTTATTGAGTCTTCGTTTATTCAAACAAATCAGAGTTTGAATGCGCTGGCAATTAAAAATCAACCACACCAGTAATTATTGCCAGGTTGGATTTTAGCGATGTCATGTGCACCTCACATGGGATCAATTTGACTGGAATATCAAATTAGGGATAAAATTATCGCTAATTTTATTTTTATTTTTTTGCAAATTACAAGACAAAATGAAAATACACTATTTAGTATCATGAAATTGCAAACTGGTGTAAGTTATTGTACCAATTTTGCAATTTGCTCATTTGAAATTGTAGTGTCCCACTTCGATTGTGAAGGGAAACGAAATATTCCTTATAAAGGGTGAATATATATCTTCTTTATTTGTAGATGTATTTTAAGTATCTTGATTTCACTCAAAATAGACAATATCTACAAACGTATTTTTTCGAGTTTTTACATAAATCCTTTCCAACCTGAATCGACAATTACAATTTACAAGCTTCAACTCCAAAAGGTGTGCCAATTAAAGCCTAGAAATGGAAGTGGAAGGGAGGACCCATTTTGTGCGACATAATTCATATTAGATAGTAACTTTATGGAGAAAAAATCGATATTTTATGAAAGATAAAAACAATTGGAAAATACTAACAATAATAAAATTATACTCATTAATATAATATTTGTACCATATGAAACTATAAAAAGGATTCCAAAAGCCTTTTATTAATACAGGACCTTCATCTTGACAGATCTGTAATCAGACAATGAGATTTGTGCAGTGCAGTTTTTATATTGATCATCTATATATTATGAAAGAAATTGTTTTTTTGGTGAAAATGCATGCCATAATTGTTGACTCGCACAACGTGTGATATGGTTCAGTAATGCATGCCTAGAGTAGATCACGACTAATTTGATTTCCACACTTTCTCATGAAAAACATAAAAAACAAATAAAAATGTTGTGAAACTGGTCCCCATGTACTAATTATACAACTTTAGTTCTAATTATTTCAACATTAATTTGCCACATGTATCGTAGCTTAGAGTTGCGATTCAAGAAGTATTATAAAAAAAATATATCAGAAAGACCTGCATAGAAAAGTATAGCCACAACATTTCTTAGGAGTAAAACAAGGATTTGTGACATCACAATGTCATGTTAATTGTAATATATATAAAAAAAATAGAGAAACTTAAATTGCAAATTTGCAATTTGTGACTTGTGAGACCAAAATGTTCAAAGAGAGATGTATCATGAAATCTTCTTCGATTAATACATTTGATAAAGTGTTAATTACGATTAGCTCCCATTTTCTTTCTTTTTTCTGAACTATAATTCTTAATCAAAATATTACAATTATATCCCACACGAATTTCGTAGTATAAAAAATACCCATGAAATAGAATTTCGATAGTTTTAGAATGATATCATAAAAAATAATAGTGAAATACCGAAAATATCATTGACTAATTATTATATCAAAGTGGACTTTGAATTTCACTTATGTATAATTTTATTTATGATATTACACATAACACCGAAGTGAACTTTAAGGGAAATATTGACATTGCCCAAGGTTGGTGTCACGGGTTATAAGTGGTGCCAGTGGACTGGTTATGTACTGTATACTGATGAATGATGATAGCTTTTGTTGGAAATAGCAAATATAGGCAATGCAAATAATCTAATCTAATTTCAGGCTTTTGATTTTGGCCAAGCCGAAAGCAGGAAGTGGGCCCCACGCGCTTTGGATTATTTGATAGATCAAATTCAATTCAATTCTTTAAAAACTTCAAACACGGGGTGGCGCGAACGTTACGGAGTGATTGATTTTGTCACCAATGGGCCTCCTATCCTTCAAAAGTCACTAATATTATTTCATTATATTATTTTTGTTTTCTTTGCCTTCATTTCGTATCTTTTTTCGGATTCGAATAGTATAGATCCTTATTTAGGATTAGTAATTTTAGATATCATGCGGAAATCATTTCATCTGAGTCACGGTGTAGTAGAATAAAAATAATTATTATTTTTTGATAAAAAATGGGTGCAAGAGAATAAATTTATTTCCGAAGGCAAATTTCATTGTTTTTTTCTTTTTTTTTTTTTTGAGAATTCATTGTACTCGTTTCAATTTGAATTAGGGAAAAACTAGACAAAATGACCAAGTCATCTTTTTTCTTAGAGAAAATGACCTGTTTTGAAAAGTTATAGCCAAAAGGACCTGAAATAACAACCTCTTATTATTAATGACCCATTTTGAAAAAAAAAATAGATATTAATTTCCAACTCATAAAAAAAAAAAATTTTCTTTTCCATTTATTTTTCTAACTTTTCAGAAATTTTTATTTCTTTTCTTTTTTTTTTATACCTTTTATTTTCTTCTTCTCCTTCTCCTTCTTCTCGACGCCTCTGAACTGGAAAAGTAAACCAGGGACTTATTCTTGTCACGTCCTGCTTGGGCTTAATTCTTCAACTTCTGTTTCTGCCTGGTATGATTCGATCTTTTGAACATTTAGGGTTCACTTTTTTGTTTTTCTGCGTGGTGTAATTTCTTCTTATTCTAGTTGTTTGACAATTCGGATTCCAATTGTTTTCAAGTTTATGTATATTTTTCATATTATGAAATAAGTATATTATTGAAATGAGTAATTTGTAATTTTCCGATAAGATATTTCAAGATTCATTCTCGGGAACGTGCAGTCAAATTGATGCATTTACTGAAGAAGTCTTTTCATGTTTTTAGGCTGGGCAAGTCGTTCAAATTAATTGTTGGATATATTTTCAATCTTGAGAGTATCTATTTATTTGTAAGTTCACAACATATGAACAACAGAATAAACTTTGATCTATATTCTCCAACGCGTTTTATTTTATCAAAATTATCATCAATTCCCCATCGTAGGTTGAAAAATGGCTTTCCCGAACAAGGAAGGTATGGATTTCGCACCCATCCGTCATCTCATCGCTAGTATTGAGTACGATTCTCATATGCACATCTTCCCAATTAGACCTGATACGAAAATAATGGATATTTGTCAATCGAAAATGGCCACAATCTCACCAAAGTGGCATTATTTTGAAATATCTTGCCCCTCATATGACGGGGCACTCTGTCAGACTGTTGAATGATGAGGATGTCGAGCTCATGATCTAGCTGCACAAGATGCTTAAATTGGGCCTTATCACCATGAGGGCGTCATTTACACTAGTGTAACCCTGTTGATATCTCTCCCCTGCATCCTGTCAACCAAGCAATTGAGAGAATTGCAAATAGAAGGATGAGATTGAGAGGCTGCATTTTTTCTTGCTATTAAGATTGGAATGACTGTGATGATTTCAGTATAATTTTTCTTGTTTGTTTGTATGTTGGATTTTGTACTCTAAATCTTGGACCAATAACTGTTAGTTTGTACTTGAATTTTAATATTTTCAGATTCCTCTGCTACCGAATAAACTCTAAATATTTTACTTTACACTCTGAATCTTTATTATGGTACCTTGATTAGGCCATGGGATACTTTATAACCGTTTATTTGTACTGTAAATCAAAATTTTCAAGATTTGTTTGTAATAAGATTATATATAAGAAAATCGTTTAGTGTGGTACCTTGATTAGGCCATGGATACTTTATAACCGTTTGTTTGATACCTGTAGCGCCCCGCTCTACAGCCCCCGAACCTGCACGGATTCCCAAGCCGAGTACAGTGCCTCAACCCGAGAACCCACGCAAGCTAACGGGTCAATCCCGACACTTGGCAACAGTGAATCCCCAAATGAAAACATTTAAATAAATCAGAGAATATATATAGCGGAAGCATTTAAATCCATATTAACAAAAATGCCACTCCGGGGCCAATACATTAACAACAGCCCACTCAGGGCAACATCATTTAAGTAACAATATTGGGGAACAATATAATATTATCAATCCAGGTTGACAAGAATAATGAACGAGATCAAAAGACAACTAATGAGACTCGGCAAAACCAAAAAAACCTATCTAACACTGTTGCCCATCCGACACGTAAGACATGTCGGTCTCTCTCAAACCTGAGGCAAGAACAAATTAAAAGAGGGTGAGTCAAAGTACTCAGTGAAGATGTGAGAACAAGTCGAGTCCTGCTTCCGGGTATTTATAGAAAATACATATGCGATAATGAAGAAACCGGAATATGCTTCGACTTGGATATACAATTAAGAATTAAAATCAATAACACTATAAAGCAGTAAATACGATCCCAGCGAGAATGGGCCTGTTCCTCCTTATAACTCCACGGTGCATGTATAAATACTCCATCGCCGGTGTCAAGCTAAGGAGCAACCCGAAGCTCAACCATAATGAATTTTAGGAAAATGTGCAACGAATGCAACATCCACCATCGCTCCCAACCGTGGCTATCATCTCCTGACAGGCCACGATTGACGCTTAGTTTTGGGAGAAGCACCTCGGATTACATCCTGAACGCCCGTCCCCAGATGTAACCTTCGGATACCTTCCCGGGCCCAACTTGAAAATAGTCATGTATTTGCTCGCTTTAAAATAACCCATTTGAATGCCAACCGACACTCTGAGCAAGGGTGACGACAAAGGATTAAATCCTAAGTCAAACCGTCACGTAAAATAAATAGTTTTCTTGCCCTTTTGAAAACAAATCAATTTGGTTTACTTATGTATAATTTTGATATTAAATGATTTGAGGATAAAACATGAAAATATAAACTCGAAATATATAATATATTAATAAGGGATTAGGGGGTTCGCAATTGTATATATATATGTTCAAGCCCAGTTAAAAGTTTAAATCCTCACCTGGATTTTTCAAAAAGAGAAAGCCTAGCTGCTAGACTCACTGGTCTCCCACGTCGGACTGATCTGGAGACAAGACAAGACCTAGACAAATCAATAACGACTACAACAACAATAAAAGCGCAAATAAGCAATTATTGGACGAACGGCTAACCAACATGTTTCCAATCATGCATATGCCAATTATAATATGTAAAGAAGCTATCATGTAAATTTCACGCAATTCCGACAAGTTGTCAAAAATACACATAATTATAATTACACTATTCATAGCCCGAACGAGGGCGAAATTAAATAAACATTCCAAAATATAAATCTACAAATTAAAAGGGTTCTATAGGTGAAAACGGTGTAATTTTTGGAGTCCGTAAGCAAAAAGTCAACCAAAAATGGTGACCCGAAGACTCAATTGCCAAGAGCAAAGTTTGAAAAGGCTGGAAAAATTCACCAAGTGTTTCACACGGCCTAGTGCACGGTCTTGAACACGGTGTCAAGACCGTGCACGCACACACGGCCAAACACACGGCCTTGGTGCACGGGCTCAAGCCCGTGCAAGCACAATGAGCTGCACACGGGATCCTGCACGGTCTTGCGCAAGACCGTGCGTTAGCCCGTGTGGTTCAACTGAACCCAGCAGAAACTTACGGGTTTTCAAATTTTCGAGCCAAAATTCCACAAAAATCATATTTTTAACGCAAATCAACACTCATAATTTATAACAATCAATAATCAACATCTAATTCACATATACATCCAATAAAATCACGAATTGACCAAGAAACGGGCTCGATCTAAGCAATTATCCTAAAAGTCCCGAAATAACCAAATATTCTCAAAACCTCGAAAAATCGTAAAAGAAAATGGGGAAATTGGTACCTATAGAAAGGTATCGATGAACTGATCGTTTAAAAATGATTGGTGCGAGATTCCACGGAGATTCGATCTCGGCACGATCGATTAGGGATTCGGGAGAAATATCTCTTTTCTTCTTCTTCTCTCTCTCTCTCTCTCGAAATAAAAATAATGAAATGAATTTCGACACTTATCAAATATCTTCGAAATACCGAAAAATACGAAGGGTTATTTTAGTAGTTTTAGAAAATCCAATTAAATACGCGTCGATCACATATAACGATTAAATATTTAATAAACGCAATATAGACACGTAATTTAAATACGCAAACAATATTATCACATTGGTCATTTACGACATAATATATTATAATTCACATATAATCGAGAATTTAGAGATTAAGAAAGATAATTAACGCGTAAAAATTACTCACAGTAATTCTCAGATTTCTGGGTCGTTACAATACCCATTTTCTAGTACTCGATTCTCTATTTCTGCCACATTTTATGAAAACTTATTTTATTGGAATTTATACTTTGTTCCTGTCTATAGTGTACCTTGATTAATCAGATTAGTACTTTCATCGTTTGAAATCTGTACTCGATTCTCTACATTTCCACGCATGGTCTGTAATAAAAATATATGGAAAAAAAATGTGATTTTGGGAATTCCAGAGTTTCAGGAAATTCTTCTTGACATCCTCGTTGGATTTTTTGTAATAATAAACAATATATCGCAATACCTGTTATATTGTATTCCATACTTTGATTCATCAAAATCATACTCTGATTTTGCACCTAAGTATTTGATACCCATTTCTAGCACTCGATTCTCTATTTCTGCCACATTTTATGAAAACTTATTTTATTGGAATTTATACTTTGTTCTTGTCTAGAGTGTACCTTGATTAATCAGATTAGTACTTTCGTCGTTTGAAATCTGTACTCGATTCTCTATATTTCCACGTATGGTCTGTAATAAAAATATATGAAAAAAAAATGTGATTTTGGGAATTCCAGAGTTCCAGGGAATTCTTCTTGACATCCTCGTTGGATTTTTTGTAATAATAAACAATGTATCGCAATACCTGTTATATTGTATTCCATACTTTGATTCATCAAAATCATACTCTGATTTTGCACCTAAGTATTTGATACTCATTTTCTAGTACTCGATTCTCTATTTCTGCCACATTTTATGAAAACTTATTTTATTAGAATTGATACTTTGTTCCTATCTATAATGTACCTTGATTAATTAGATTAGTACTTTCGTCGTTTGAAATCTGTACTGGATTCTCTACATTTCCACGCATGGTTTGTAATAAAAATATATGAAAAATGTGATTTTGGGAATTCCAGAGTTCTAGGGAATTCTTCTTGACATCCTCGTTGGATTTTTTGTAATAATAAACAATATATCGCAATACCTATTATATTGTATTCCATACTTTGATTCATCAAAATCATACTCTGATTTTGCACCTAAGTACTTGATACCCATTTTCTAGTACTCGATTCTCTATTTCTGCCACATTTTATGAAAACTTATTTTATTGGAATTTATACTTTGTTCCTGTCTACAGTGTACCTTGATTAATCAGATTAGTACTTTCGTCATTTGAAATCTGTACTTGATTCTCTACATTTCCATGCATGGTATGTAATAAAAATATATGAAAAAAAAATGTGATTTTGGGAATTCCAGAGTTCCAGGGAATTCTTCTTGACATCCTCGTTGGATTTTTTGTAATAATAAACAATATATCGCAATACCTGTTATATTGTATTCCATACTTTGATTCATCAAAATCGTATTCTGATTTTGCACCTAAGTACTTGATACCCATTTTCTAGTACTCGATTCTCTATTTCTGCCACATATTATGAAAACTTATTTTACTGGAATTTATACTTTGTTCCAGTCTATAGTGTACCTTGATTAATCATATTAGCACTTTCAACGTTTGAAATCTGTACTCGATTCTGTACATTTCCACGCATGGTCTGTAATAAAAATATATAAAAAAAAACTGTGATTTTGGGAATTCTAGAGTTCCAGGAAATTCTTGACATCCTCGTTGGATTTTTTGTAATAATAAACAATATATCGGAATACCTGTTATATTGTATTCCATACTTTGATTCCTCAAACACGTACTCTGATTTTGCACCTAAGTAACTTGATACCCATTTTCTAGTACTCGATTCTCTATTTCTGCCACATTTTATGAAAATTTATTTTATTGGAATTTATACTTTGTTCCTGTCTATAATGCACCTTGATTAATCAGATTAGTACTTTAGTCGTTTGAAATCTGTACTCGATTCCCTACATTTCCACGCATGGTCTGTAAGAAAAATATATGAAAAAAAATGTGATTTTGAGAATTCCAGAGTTCCAGGGAATTCTTCTTGACATCCTCGTTGGATTTTTTGTAATAATAAACAATATATCGGAATACCTGTTATATTGTATTCCATACTTTGATTCCTCAAATTCGTACTCTGATTTTGCACCTAAGTACTTGATACCCATTTTTCTAGTACTTGATTCTCTATTTCTGCTACATATTATGAAAACTTATTTTATTAGAATTTATACTTTGTTTCGGTCTATAGTGTACCTTGATTAATCATATTTGCACTTTTAACGTTTGAACTCTGTACTCGATTCTCTACATTTCCACGCATGGTCTGTAATAAAAATATATGGAAAAAAAATGTGATTTTGGGAATTCCAGAGTTCCAGGGAATTCTTCTTGACATCCTCATGGGATATTTCGTAATAATAAACAAAATATCGCAATACCTGTTATATTGTATTTTATACTTTGATTCCTCACGAGTACTCTGATTTGGCACCTAAGTACTTGATAACCATTTTTCAGTACTCGATTCTCTATTTCTGCCACATATTGTGAAAACTTATTTTATTGAAATTTATACTTTGTTCCATTCTATAGTGTAACTTAATTAATCAAATTAGTATTTTCAACGTTTGAAATCTGTACTCGATTCTCTACATTTCCACGCATGGTCTGTAATAAAAATATATGAAAACTAAATGTGATTTTGGGAATTCCAGAGTTACAGGGAATTCTTCTTGACATCCTCGTGGGATATTTCGTAATAATAAACAAAATATCGCAATACCTGTTATATTGTATTTTATACTTTGATTCCTCAAACGAGTACTCTGATTTTGCACCTAAGTACTTGATACCCATTTTTTAGTACTGGATTCTCTATTTCTGCCACATATTATGAAAACTTATTTTAGTGGAATTTATACTTTGTTCCATTCTATAGTCTACCTTGATTAATCAGATTAGTACTTTCAATGTTTGAAATCTGTACTCGATTCTCTACATTTCCACGCATGGTCTGTAATAAAAATATATAAAAAATAAATGTGATTTTGGGAATTCCAGAGTTTCAGGGAATTCTTCTTGACATCCTTGTGGGATATTTTGTAATAATAAACAATATATCACAATGCCTGTTATATTGTATTTTATACTTTGATTTCTGGAAATAGAACTCTGATTTTGCACCTCTGTACTTGATACCCATTTTTCAGTACTCGTTTTATATTTCTACCACATATTGGAATTTTTACTTTGTTCCATTCTAGATATTACCTTGATTTATCATCCTAATACCTTATATGTATGAATCTATACTCGATTTCTCTACATTTTCAAGCATTTTCAAGTTTACACCAACGTACTAAAGTTCTATTATGAAGTAGAACTCTTTTTAAAAGAAAATACAATAAGCAGAATGCTTATAATCCGAAGAAAACAATAAATCGGTAAACCATAAAATATAAACATAATTTAAACATAAAAAGTTTCAAAAGCGTGGCATTAAAATGCCACAATTATTTTTAACAAAAACTTAAATAGAAAACATTAAAAATAAAAATAAAGATTGTTTTCATAAAACCTTCCCAAAAAAAACAACAACTAATTTATCGAATTTCTCATCTTCCTCCGGATGGACGTTGTACCGTCATCATCATCAGAAGATGTCTCCTCCTCCTCCTTAAACTTCTCCTCTAACTCCGGGAAATACTCAATGTCGGACTCTTCCTCAAGAATATCATTGTCATGACACCCCACTGGTTCTTCATCAATAAGGGAAGCACGAGCTATGACGAAGATAAATTGGAGCTTGTCGTAATACGAAAGTCTGTGTTGACGGAAGAATTTCATTTCTGCAATCTCTGATTTGGTGCCGAGGTAGCCCTTATGGTACTTCTCCCCAATGATGACTTTTCTCCTCTTCGAAGATAAAGTAACATCGTAGTCCGCGAGAAATCTTCGAAACTTCTCAAATTTGTCCCGGAGTTGGATGATTCGGTAGAGGACTTCATGTGCCGGCATGTTCAACTGCTCACCAATCTCCACAGGCGCTCATTCCATGACTTCTTTGTCAATGACGGAGTTGGTTTTGCAGAAGCTTTTGAGGAGTTTAACGAATCGACCCTCGAGATTGCTGTCTTGTTCAATACGGGTTTCAGTAAGAAGAATGGCAGCGTGTCGGTCGCTACTTGCTCCCGATCCCGAACCCGATCCACTTGCTCCAGCAGCCATTTTCTTTTCAAAGAGAATTCCAAAGTTAAATTCCACATTGCAAAATCAAATATACATTTCGAAGAAAAGACTAATTTGAAGTATTAAAAAACCAATCTAAGGTTACAGGAGAGTATTTCATAGTATAGAAACACCAAGATCAGGTACGAAGAGGTTCATGGTATAAAACGACAATATTAGGGTACAAATTACTCTTTCAGAGTATTAAAACAATAATGCCAGGTACAAATGACTATTTCATAGTATATAGAAACACCAATATCAAATACAAATGACATTCAAGGTATAAAAATGACAATATTAGAGTAGAACAGACTATTTCGAAGTGTTAAAACACAAATATCAGGTTACAGGATATAAGAAACACCAAATACGAATGAGATTCAAGGTATAAAAACGACAATATTAGGGTAGAATAGACTGTTTTGAAGTATTAAAACACCAATATCAGGTTACAAGACTCAATTTCATAGTATAGAATCACCAATATCAAGGTATAAAAACGAGAAAATTAGGGTACAAATGACTATTTCAAAGGCATTAATACTCAATTTTAGGGCTATATCAGAAAACTAGGGCATTAAAAAGAAATTTTACGAAATCTGAGTAAAAAACAACACTGGAAGTATAAAATTCCATACAATATGGGTACATATCAAAATAATCAACGCATTTCGAAGTATTAAAACACCAATATGAAGGTATAAAAACGACGAAATTAGGGTATAAAGGACAGTTCTCAAAGGCATTAAAACTCAATTTAGGAAATCAGAAAACTAGACCATTAAAGAAATTTCACGAAATCTGAGTAATAAAACAACACTGGAAGTATAAAATTCCACAAAATATGGGTAAACATCTAAATAATGAACGTATTTCGAAGTATTAAAACACCAATATGAAGGTACAAAAACGACGAAACTAGGGTATAAAGGACTATTTCAAAGGTAGTAAAACTCAAGTCAGGAAATCAGAAAACCAAAGCATTAAAGAAATTTCAAGAAATCTGAGTAATAAAACAACACTTAAAGTATAAAATTCCACAAAATATGGGCTCAGATCTAAATAATCAAAGCATTTGAAAGTACCTTCAAAGTATTTCTGAAAAAGGAGTTGGTTGAGACTTAAGGCTTTCTGCTTCCACGGTGGGGGGTGTTTTCTGCGTTTCTGGTGATCGTATATGTAGTGTTTAGGTTTGAGAATGAAGGCTATTATATAGAATCGATGAGAAAAAGGAGTACCTGGGGTGGATTCTGCAGACTTCGCCTCGCTTCTTCTCAGGCCGGGATTCTGGAAGGTTTTTTCAAGTGGTCGTCTTCTCAGTCTGATGTCCGTTTGTATGGTAGTAACTGTGTCAGGGACAAACATTATATTTGGGAACTGCTCAATCACGATGATTCGTCTCCCCGACGGTTCAGCTTCTGCAAATTTGGAGGGAAATACTCTTTGGTTTTCTTAGTAATTTTTAACTCCTTTGAGGGTATTTTCGTAATTACCCGCAAATAAGATGAAAAGAAAATATAAAGAAAATATTTTTTTGATGACTAGGCATAAATAATATTATTTTATTAAAACATGTCCTTATTTCTAAGAAGTTTTAATTTCAGGTCCTTTTGCCTAACACTTTTAAAAGTTGGTCATTTTTTCTAAAGAAACCTGTGAAAGAGGTTCCTAATGTCTAATTTTCCGATGAATTAGCGGACGGCCCAAAAGCAAACATGGGCCATTCTGTTGGATCCATTAACTTTTCTTGTGCCTATAGGCCCAATTTCCCCTAACCAATCGTGATAATTAATCAGCCTCAATTACGAAGAAAAATAAAAAGAAAATTAGAATGTTTAATTTTCCAGGGGAGTAGAAATAGGAGAAAAATGTTATGATAATGGCGGGTATTGAAGGTTTAAACGTAAGCCGTCGGATTAGTTCTAGTCTTAACCATTGGATTGGGCGCCTCACTAACTCAAACGATGTCGCAGCAACTTATGAAGGAAAGATCTGGACCGCTGATGGAAGAGTTGATCTAATGGCCGTGTTTAAAAGTTGGGCAGCAAATCTGAGCGTTGATCAAGCATCTAATCTAATAGCTGTGATTGAGCAAGGCTGTAACAGAAATGGTGGTCCTGCATGGATGGGTTCAGTGGAGACGACGCAACACGAATTTGCGGGAGATTTCGCAACAGTAGTTTATTAACGGCATTATAGCCATATGCAATGTATTTCCGGTTTATTATAAATTAGTAATTGTACTCATTTTGAAAGATTATGAATGAAGTTATAATTCTGAGTTCTCGTCTCCTTTCTCTCTGTTTCTCTCATCTCTTTCTGCAAACCCTAATTTACATTCGAATTCTTAACAAAAAACTTACTAACGTGTTGTTGAAATAAAAAATAAAAATTCAGAAACTCAAAATAGAATTTAATATATTTTATTTATGAAATTAGTTTAATTATATATTAAATTATATTCCATTTTGATTTTGAAAACACATTGATGAGTGTCTCCAGTATGCACTGCTGACTGCACATTTTTTGTACCAAACAAAACTAATAAAAAATAAAATCCCGTCTATAAAGGAATTTCCCAAATTAAAAAGCGCTCCTACATGATAGCGCGCTTTTCCGTTTAGACATCGAGCAAACCAGTCGCTGTATCATATACCATTTTATTATTCTCTCGAAATGCGGCAGAACAGGGTAATGGAAGATTCTCTGCAAATCCGCCGGTTCCATGAAGTTCCATCGGCTGAAGAATTCACTTCTCAGATTGAATCGAGAAATGTTCCAGCTGTAAGCACTTCCCTCCTTGAATATTGAGTTCGCGTTCTCACTCCCGCGGGCGCCCGTACACACACCAACACAGTGAATACATGTATTTGTATTTAACTAATTTTGGTTTTTCTTTTGATATATATATTTTTCCGTATTTGAAAGGTGTTTACTGGAAGCGTTAAGGACTGGAAAGCGTTTTCTAAATGGAATACGTCGAATGGGGGCCTCGACTACTTGCAGGTAAGTTGCTCGTGTTTTGCCAGTTTCATTCAAAGAGTTCCAGATGATATACGAGATGAAATACATAAATTAGTGGATTGATCTCCAGTTCTGTTTGGTAAAGGAAAATGTAGCCTGAGTTCTTTGGAACACTCACATTCATAATTCATCGTGGGGATACCTGGGTTTCCTGAAATATTTTCATTTATCAAAATATTTGTGTCTCGATATCAAGAATTACTAGAGCGAAGCTTTTAATTGCAGAAAATATGTAATAATGGAAAGGTTATGATTGTTGATATGCAAAAGCTTGGAATGATCAATGAATCGTAATATAATGAATGATGAAAATGATACATTCATGTTTAAGAATGTATGAAACACGTTTGTTCTGTTGTGCAAGTTTTGCGTGTCTTTTCATTCTGAATATTGTTATTACAAAAGTGTCACATTAGTACACATGAAGTGAGACAACCTGTTGAAATGCTTATCTTGTTTACAGGCATTGGTATAACCTTTTATCAACTGATCTTTTAACTCTTATTTAAGTGCATTGTTCAATTATATTTCCTTCCTTTTAGTCCATTTTGTACATATCTGCTCATTTCAGATTTGAATTGGGTAGTTCAACATTTACACGGAAGATTCTTTAGTTGGATTATGCTATTGTTGACTATATACCCTAGACATGATTAATTCTTATGTTCTATGCGAGATATAAACTGCACTGTTTCACTATGGCAAATAGGAGTTGGTTGGCCCGTCAATTGTGGAGGCTATGCTATCCAGATCTGCACCTGTATTTTATGGAGATATAAGAAGTCACGAAAGGGTGAAAATATTCATTCATGTAAAAAAAAAAAAACAATGAATTAGAAATTTACTGATTTTCATTAATGAAAATTCTTCTTCTTTCCGCAGGTTTCATTACCATTTTCTACGTTTATTGGATACTGCAAGGATCTTTTACAATATCGAGATGACGACCAAGGGACCAGTTCTCAACTAAGGAAGCATAAACCGGTGGGACATGCTACTCAAAATGTTGATTCCTTCATAGGAGAGGAATCTCCCCAGCAAATATATCTTGCACAGGTTTTAAGTCATCAACCGATAAGTTTTGTTGATTAAGCTGAGCTGACCCCCAAACACCAAGCCTAAAAAATAACGACATCTACATACTCACTATATCAGATTTCTCATAGAAAATGCAAGTTGGGAATTAGAAAAGTGTGCCATTTAAAAATCCTCAAATTAGTAAATGGATGAATCAGTGAGACTAAAATTGGACTTTCTATTGGTTGATCCGTAATCAGCCTTATTGTTTCCAACTATTAGTGGGGTTCATAATGTTTTCCTTCCTGCTCAAATATATGCTGCATGGTTCAGGTACCTATTGTGAATAATGAGAATGAGGAAAAGGTTCAATTGGAATGCCTAAGAGAAGACATTGACACGGTAGGCATTTCATGTGCATGCATGTACCTACTCTCTTCTTCTTTGACCAGTATGCATCTCATATTTTTTAGCCCTTTATAAGTTGGAGCTTAAATATTTTTGCTTACTTTTGAACAGCCTGCATTTCTGGAGGGAAAAATACTGGGTTCTGTCAATATGTGGATGAACAATGCTAGTACTAGATCTAGTACTCACTATGATCCGCACCACAATCTTTTATGCATAGTTTCAGGGAGTAAACAAGGTATGAGTAGTGTTGGGTGGGGTTGGTTTCAATATTCTGCTTGATAGCCATCTGCTTATCCTTAATCCACCGAGTTAAGGATACGTAGTATTCTCGTTAGTACTCTTTTATGAGATCCATGTAACTGACTGCAAACAAGAAATAATCTCTTCTATAGGTTCATGACATTGCATTGATTCTTATTGATATTTTCAACATTTAATATCTAATGAAAAGATTAACTTAGCAAAATATGTAATATAAATAGTGAGTTAATGTGAGGTACAAAGAGAGGGAACTCTTTGTGGCCCCCATCATGCAAAAGAAGTTACTTGCGTCTCCATCCTTTATTTGTATCTTCTTTGTTTGGGGTCTTGGATAAAGTAACTCCTCTATCAATCAAACTTAGCTGATGAAGCGACTTGTCACTTGTTGAAGGATGCATGCCTACGGTTAATGCTAAGAAATATAAGGTTTATTAAATGATTATTTTTATATCATCAAAGCATCATTACTGTGGTGGCTAAATGTTATAACCAACTACATCATGTCTTCGTTTGCTTATGGATTCCCTCTGCTTCCATTAGTAGGATATATACTGAAGGTATATGTCTTCTAACCTTTTTACACGTCCGTATGTGACTGGGACAATACCATTTGGTTTGCAGTTGTTTTATGGCCTCCTTCCGCTTGCCCCATGCTATATCCTTTTCCCTTGTATGGAGAAGCCTCAAACCACAGGTATTCATTGTTTATTCAAGGAATCATTCATCCTTCTTTCAGAATGGAGTAGCATTGTTCCTTCGTTCAACATTTCTTTATTAAATAGTAGTCATTAATTTTTTTCTATTTCCAGCGCAATTCCTTTAGAAAACCCTGACTTGAGTCTCTATCCAAGGGCAAATTCAATAGATGAGTACTCCCACAAGGTTATTCTTCATGCAGGCGATGCTGTTTTCATTCCTGAAGGATGGTAACATCAGTCTCTCTTTTAAATATCAGCAAATATTAGATTATTTATTGTTTTCATCTTATAAATTTTTCCCTAGTAATCTTCTTCTTGAAACTTGTCCTCGTTGTGTAGAGCCACAGTCCATTTATCTTGGACATGTGTCCAAGATCTGACTATGAAAACAACTTTTGGGGTTACGTAGAGATTGACGCATGGTGATATATTCTCAATCTGGATTGAATTGTATATAGAAATTAACTAGATCATTCATAAAATTAAAATGATACTTAATATGTTTACTTTTGGGTATGTTCGTATATGTTTGGGAGGCATGGAAGAAATTTGTAATCGAACATTAGTCATGGATTCACTGAACTGTGGTGTCTGATTCTTAGAATTTGACCCCTCATCTGTTTGATTACTTCAAAATTATTGAAAAATGACCATTTTAGATCTATAATTGACTGTATTCTGCTACGACTGAAGATTGAAAACCAAACATATCTATGTAGGATGAGTGCACTTAAGGTTGCTATAAGTTTTCTCGCACTTCATGGTGATCACTTACTTCTCGGTGCTTCTGATTTTAAAATGCTTTAATTAGCTGTTTGGCTAAGATGAACATGAGTCGCCATAAATTTTGCAATGGTGAGTTGAGTGCCAGACGATAGCAATCCGCATTTTGGGATGGCACCTGGGCTCACATGATATTTTGTCTCATATCTACCATCTTGTTTATGTCCATTCACTTTTCTATTCTATTTTCTTGTGGAATCATTCATTTCCTTGAAAACACAGAATGTTATAGGGAATAGATAACATTAGAAGTTGAATTGAGTGGTGAAATTATGTTTTGTTGTGATGACAAAATTTAGTGCCTACTGAGTGCTTGAATTGGAATTTCTCTGGATCATGTATCAGATGTTGTGGTTCATTATCTGATAAATCAATGTTAGGTATCATGCATTTTAGATTTGGATGATAATATTCTTAGTACCATATATATAGTCAAGTATGTCTTCTAACTCCTATTCAGGTTTCACCAGGTGGACAGTGGAGATATAACTATAGCTGTCAATTTCTGGTGGCGATCTGACATGATGTCTAGCATGTTAGAACACATGGATGCGTACTATCTACGTCGAATATTGAAAAGGTATATTCTACTCTATTGGTCTTTTTGTTGTGCTTTAGGGAATGAGTCAACGTACTAACTGTTTCTCCCTTTTTCATGTTTGCTTTTCATTCAATCTACATTTCAAGGTTGACCGACAAAGAAATGGTAAGCAAATTTCTATACTAATTGTTGCTTGTAAAGCCAATTGTCATGCCCTGCATTTCTAATTTTTTGGTTGAAAGCTGATTGTGACTATGAGTATTGCTCTTTAGAAATGCTTGCAATCGAGTCTGTTTGCTCATTTTTACTTCTGCTTTCAGTTTCAACCAAGATGTTATTCTGATTTTATCAATTTAACTGCTCACTAGAACTTTATTTTGCTCAATTTGTTCATCTGTTGTACATTTTTGGTGCAATCTGAAGGTTTTCGATAAAGTACCTTAACTTGTCATGTGATCAGGACAGGATCGAATGCTTTGTATGCGTTCAACTACTATGGATAAAGATGTGAACAATACAAGTGGTCAGTCTTGTAATGGGAGTGCTGGTTAGCAATAATCTTTCTTATCAATTTAATTTGCTGGATCCCATTTTGCCTAATTTGTTTCACTTGGTCGGAAATCTTTGTTGGCCTTTAATAATGGTTATATTTTTTGGGAACACAATTTGTAAATATCAGGTTTGAGCAACCAAGATTTGGTTCTAAACCATCAGTCAGCTAGTGTTAAAGGAAAGCTCGAGCAAGGGTCTTCATTGCATGAACTTGAGCCAAATGCACTTGGATGCCTTCATGAACTTGTTTCGTTAATCCATGAGCGTGTCAACCAGATCCAATCAGAAGGAGACATCTCAGCTGATCAGTCTGTGAGTGGAGAGGAAGATGAAGTCAAGAAAATTGTCAAACCAAATTTATATAACTTGGAAGAAGATCCAATAGCTTACATTGTTTGGACCCTCGATCCAGAAGCCTTTCATAGAGTTTTTCTCAATATGGCGGTGAGTTTGTGCTCCTTTTTAAAATTTTCATTCCCTCTTTCTTTAACATATATGCCAAAACAATAGAAAACGAAAAGAAAAAAAGCTTTGGCTTGATGTGCTTTACTTTACTATATTTGCGTGTCTGCTTCTCTTTTCTTTCTCATATTCCACGATAGACATTGTAATGTTAACACCTTCGTTTTTTCCAAATGGATATGCATGCATTGTTAGGGCGAAATCAAAAATAGAAAGGATTAGAGCTTGTTTCCAGTTTAAAAAATTGTGTTTAAAGATAACAAGATTTGGGGTTATATTGTAAGCAAATATAAACTCAATATTTCCTTCCGGAGAAGGATGTTGTTCCCTCAGTTATGTTCTTTAAGCTGGCAATAGATGCCTATGTACTGGTGGTGATATGCGAATTAACAAATTTAGAAACAACAAAATATAAATTTTCTATTAGCTGGACATATATTAATTTCCAGACATAAGACCCATCTATATTTCATCAGTCAATTAAATGCTTTAGTTTTTGGAATGTTGGGTGGCATGCTGGACAAAACTGGAGAAGTTTCCTTTTGTTTTCTTCTGTTTTGTATTTATTATCCCTACTTTTTGGCCCAGAATGATTTTGTTTTTGCTGAACTCTTGGATGTACTTATGTGTGGGATTTGCTGTCTTTTTCCTGTAGAAATGTTTGCGTATCCGACTGAACTTTGGTCATTCCCCTTTGCATTTCTTCTTATCTGTACCCTCTTTTCTTTACCAACAACTAACTCTGCAATTTTCAGCAAAATTTCCCCCGGACATTGGAGGCTTTTATATTGCATGCTCTGTCGCCTGTGGGTGTAGAAGTACTTACCAGGAAATTTGAGCAGATGGATCAAATAATTTCCTCAGACAATAGGTGCATATTGATTTTCTTGTTTTTGTTCTCCAGGAAGACTAGGATGTGTAATGTTTCATTTTTTAAAATATTTTCAGGAATCAATTTTATGAGAAATTTTATAGCGTATTTGATAACCAGTTTTCTGCCATGGACGCTCTTCTGAATGGGAAAGAGTCCTTTTCATGCCAGGTATTTTAATGTTCTTCCCCTTGTTGTGCAATGATTGCTCCTAAAACCCGTGTCATCCTCTTTAAGATGGATGAAGAATTTTCTGATCTTATAAATTCCGCATCTCACCCTTCCCGTCTGTGCTCATATATTCAGAATTTCAGACACAACTATGATCTGTGATATTTGTCAAAGTTTGTCATCTGAGGCCTTTTCTGTTAGAGAACAATTATTTATAGCTATTATAAGAAATATCCAATGTTCCTGTTACTTGTATGCTGAGGCATGCATGTTTTACTCATCTCATATGTCTTATTCTGACATGTTACCCTTACACACTTTGATTTTCCTCTTTCACCTATTCCTTCTGTGCTTATACTGGTTCATGGAAATTTACGCACCATTGAAAAATGTCTGATGCATCTTAGTATATAATCACAGTTTCATTTCAAGATCTCTGGGTACAAATAAGACTTTTTCATAATTTTAAAAGACATTGATCGACTGAAATGTTTATGTCAATGGCATCAGAGTTTTTTCCCTGATACGGTTCTTTCTCGCCACAGGCATTCAACAATGTGCTGGCTCAGTATTTGGGAATAAATCTCGATACGTCTAAGCCTTCGGTGAAATAGGAATAACTTCAAATCAAAATGGAGGATTTCTTTCTTGGTTCGATATTATACATGACTCACTCGTGCTACTTACAGAAAAGGTATGCATATTGTTTATAGGGGCCATTGATTTGTGCTGAGGTACAGCATGCTGAAATGTATGTAGTGATAGCTAATACAATATTGAGTAACACTGTGTTGGATGATGTACAACTAATGTTATGCCTCTTATATAAGACGTAGTAGACACATATAAGCTTGCAAATGACCTCTGGAACAGTTGTTACCTAATTTATTAGATTTATATGGGCACATGGACTCTGTTAAAACTATTATGTTGAAATCCAAGAAATATGTTAAAGCTTAAGATATGGTTTGGATGTAAAAAGATAAAGAGAGTGTTAAAGTTTATCAATAATTAGGTCAATAATGTCTTCAATCAATCGATAATAGTCAGCTACACTTTATTTCTGAAAGTTTTGATGATTGTGATGGTGTTTGCATTTCAAAACAAAAAGTTGCCACATGATGAACTTAATTAATTAGTTGCCCATTTTTTAACTGTGTCCTTTACTTAATAACCCTATAAGGAAAATAAGTTTTACATGTTCTTTGCATATGCTTCTAATATTAATGGTCAATTACGACTACCCATAGGGGTCATGCCGTTTACGAAAAACACCCTGAAACCTGGAAATGTATGATAAACACACTGAGGTTTGGCAAATCATAAAGAATATCCCCCCTGAAACAAACGGAAAATCATTGACAATTGTTTGACTCAGGGTGTTTTTTGTAATTTTCAAGGTTTCAGTTTTTTTTCGTAAACGATGCAAACCTTAGGTTTTTATTTTTCGGTAATAATTCTTAATATTAATAATATACCTACTATTATTGTGAACTTATACAGTTTGACAATGTTCGGCACTGCATTCTTTAGGCTTGTGCCCTTTTTACATTCTAAGCTCACAATGTGTTCAAGCTTCTGCGTTGCGCCTATGTTTTTCAATTTTATTGACTGTGTTAATATTAGTTCAAGTTTTTTCTTTTTAGAGGGGTGGGCTCTTGTTAGATGATTGCTTCATTATATATTTTTGTTATTATCTGCATATCATTTCAAGAAGTATTTGTTTTACTTCCCTTTACTCACTTTTGGGAATTTCTTAAAGCTAGGAGAATATTCATATCTCTTGAAGCCTTCTTTTTGTTGGTATAACGTTGTGTCAAAATTGTCCTCGAATATCTTACCTTGCTCTTTATTCATTGCTGTGCTGACACTCAAGGGTGTTTCTGTGGACTAAAGGCAGTAGTCTGCATGGGGATTTGCAGTAGAAGTGGGGAAAGATATAAAAGCATACAGGTAAGAAGGTACTTGCCAATTATTTTTACTTTAGAAGAAAGAAGAAAAGGGAATAAAGTTAGGTTTGTGGAGATGAGATTCCTTGATGAAAACATGACATATGCAACTCTTTTGGGGTGGGGTTGGGAATGAAATAGAAGCTTTTGGTTTGTCTTGTGCTGCTGAGAAAGATGGAAAAGTTCAATTTTTTGGTAGGAGGCAAATGGTATGTATTGGTACACTAACCTGCAACTTACTAAATGCTCATTCTTTCTAAAAGCTTTGGATATACTAAAGTAGTTTGCTAGTATTTCTTTAATTTATTCTCTGGTCCAAGCTTAGTATATATCTTTTCTTAATCATGGGATGCTGAATATGCCCTCTTGAAGCTAGTGGGCTAGTAGAATATACCTCTTAAAGCTAGTGTCTTTGTTATTGCTCAGAATATGATGCCTTTAAGAGTGCTTCTAGCTTCTAACTTATCTCAGATTATTTAATGCAGAAGTAGCTATATGCAATTTGAAATGAAGGAGTGAATGTTTACAGTTTGCAGTATGATGTTCATGTATTGAGTTATGTATGTGTTAAATTTAGGTTGGAATTGGTATTTGGATTGCAATGTTGACAAGCATATATGCACAGAAATTGAGAAAGAGTTTTGAATAGTAATTCCAAACTTTATTTTGGGTTGGGTCGAATGAAGCATCTTTTTGGGAAGCGTTGACATTTTACCACCCTTGTTATCTTTCGTTCTGTCTTTATTTATCCTTTTGGGTAGTTTTTGTTTGTACCACTAATTTCCGGACCACCACTAAGCCATTAGCCATGCACAAAAATACATAAGAGCATCAACTTAGTCGCCTTTACGCTTTTCTATTTACTCACGCTTACGCAAGGTTTTACACTATCTTTGTAAAAGGCTATACCGCTTAATTTCATTTCCACGATATATTACTTTCGTGTTCTAATTTTATCTCATTTCATGATGTATGCTTCTTATTTTCAATAAAGAATGTGAATAAATATATATAGGAAAAATTGTAGAATTCATCCATCCAAAATTGCTTACAAAATCCGTCTCATAGCTTTGAAAGTACTAAATATGTGTTGAATGTTTATAATTTTATGTGAAAATCATACAATTAAGGTATGTTATAATTGCAATGTGAACTAGTCTAAATATTGAGGGGTTTTCAAACTCTAAAAAAATTACTTCGGTTAGAAGTGATTTTTTTCAATATTTTGGGTTCTAAATACTCCTGATTTCTACTAAATTTAAGCAAAAATAAGCAAGAATTTAAAAACACGTAAATGCATGCTTTTGGATTCTAATTCTAGATTTTAGGTACTTTTATAATTAAAATAAAATTTTAATTAATAGTTTATTAAAATTAGAAGTGATTTTCAGCTTTTTTTTTCCAAACATTCCCTACTTTTACTATTGTATATTTTTTCAACTTTAATTTTTACAGAAAGAGTAGGGTCTGAAAACACTCCTATTGTCTTTTTTGTCGTAAAGCTTCAACTATCCAGGAAATTTCTAATTACAAAATTACCCAACTATGAATTAATACACATATGTATACATCTATACTATTATATAAAACTTCTTCCCACTAGAGTAACTATTTTTGGTCCAACTCTTATTTTGGTGTATCAATTTTTAATTTTTTTATTATTCATTTTTTTTTTCTATTCCTTTTCACGTACCTTTTATTTCTCTCCTTCTCACATTTTTTTCTCTCTTATTATTCACATTTTCATAGTTAATTCTATTTATTTATCTTATAACTAATAAATTTTATTTTATATAAATACTAAAATAACTTCAATTAAAAATCATGAAAAAAAATTAATTAAGATATTTATAATTTTAAAATATTAAAACTTAATATATTATTATTTATACTTATTTATATTTTGCAGATGAGTGTGCCAAAATTACTAGTCGAAATTAAAAGTTAGCAATTGCTCAACTAGAAACCAGTAACACAAATATTCGAAATTGCCAAATTAAGATCAGAAATAAAAACAAAAATAAGCATAATTAAAACAGTATTTTACTTAAACCGATACACACAAAAAAAGCTCCGAATACGGTTTTTTTGCCTCTTTTTTCCCCTCATTTTTTTTCTGGTTTTTGCAAACTTGAGTACTCTGCAAAAAGAAAAACCCAATTTATTCAAACACTAATTATCTTCAGCAATTTCCCCATCCCGAGCATGTCTCCGTAAATCCAAACCCATGATGCTTCAACACAGCTGAATCATGATCACGATCATACGTAGGGAACGTTAGCAGCTCCCTCACATTCCCATTGCCGTTGCCGCCGTCACCACCTCCGCCGTCGCATTGGTGGTCTCCCGTCAGCCCAAGAAAGTCCCGGGTGAACCTATCGCTCTTCTGCCACGCTGAAGCCGCCACGTGCATGTCGAGGTGGGCCATGGTGGAGCTCACGTGGTGACCCACCACCCCCGCCGTCTCCGCCTTCTGGAGGAGCGCGGTCGCGGAAAGCGGCGGCGGTGGGAGGCTGAGGTTCCCGAAGGGTGAGGTCATGATGACCTGGTACGGCGGTGAGGAGTGGGGTAAGTGGAAGGTTTCGTGTTTGATGTTGTTGTGGAGTAGTTGGTTTTGTGGGTTCTGCGGTACTGGTGGGTCCCATGGGTCGTTGGGGAAGTGGTGGTGGTGGGAGGAGAAGGGAAGGAGAGACGACGGCGGATGAGGGTTTTGAGCGGTGAAATGAAAGGGTTGAGCGGCGGCTGCGGTGGTGGTGAGGTCATTAGGGTTTGTCGGTGGTAGGAAGAGTGAGTTTGTGGCGGCGGAGAGCCTAGCGCTTTCTTCCGCTAATGCATCACAAAATGCTCTGTGGGTGATGAAGCTATCTTTTCTGCAAATCAACACGCAATATAAATTTAATTATCAAGAAATAAAAATAAATAAAAATAAACACGCAATAGATTTTGATTTCGTATGCATAAACCCAAAGAGGAAAATAGAAGACATTATTTTATGGGGCAAGAAACGAGACAAGATCACATGGAATATTTAGCTCAAGTCATGGTGATGTTAGCAAGCATGTTTAGATTCTCTAGTTGATTTGCTTTTCTTTATTATATTGTTGTGATTAGATGTTTAAAATGTACTATTTTTTTTTTTCATACTTAAAAGTACACTTTATTGATAACGTATAATGCAACAAAAATAAAATAGGAGAATGTTATAAGAAATTTGAGCTAGATAGATTAAACTATATAAGAAACCAAGGAGATATCAAAGATTTTGATGAATTAATTAAAATTATGTAGGATTGTGGGGAAGAGTGTAAAAGCCATCAAGCTATTTTCAATTACAAGGGCATGATTAATCCTTGTGGGTCATGATGATAAACTTTCAAAACAAAGTGTGGAAAATCTTTGTGAATTTTTTTCTTTTTGAGCCACAAAGTGTAATTGCATGCAAAATTGGGCACAGATAAAAGTTTTACAATGACAAAAAGTTAATTGAAAATGGAGCTAATTCCTCAATCACACACACACACACATTGGTGTCTGTGTGCATGTGTGCAAGTCATAAAAGAAAACAACCCAACAATGGCACCAATGCCTTTTGCAGATACATGGTATTTTTTTTTTTATGATTATAACTTCAGAATTTACAGTGTTGTCAGTAAATAATTGCCAATTTTTGCAGGGATTCGAATCCATATATGATATGATCATGCAAACCCCCAAAAGTATTCAAGCTTCTATAGCTTTCTTAGCTGAAAAATTCATCATTGTTTTTGGGACTACTTTTATAATTCCACCATGCAACCCAAGTACTTGCAATTAGCAAAAGTTCAAAAACAAACAGATCACTCTTGCATGCAAATGCAGCTTGCAGTAGAGCCCAGATTGTTCAGTTAAAAGTTTAAGAAAATATTTAGCTAATTAAAGTTCTCATTAATCGGCTAAATATATACATTCCCTCTTAAAAATAATTTTTTTTAGATTTTTGGTTTGGAGTTTTCTTTTTTTAATCTTTTTTGAACATTCACTAGTAGGATAATGGTGGTGTTCATTTCAATGCTAGCTAGCTAGCAGCCTATAACATAAAATTATAAATAAATAATATATATTATATGTATTAAAATATTCCACCTAGAACTTGATGTAAAATCAAGAAGAAAAGAACACACAAAAACCAGACAGAAGCTGGATATTTTTGGAACATGAGATGAGAGTTCCCCCTAGCTACAAAGACAAAACTAGCATCCAGATTATGTATATATGCTGTCTACATATATATGTGTACAGAAGAAATTAATTACCAGAAAAAAATTAATAATGAGCGAAAAATAAGAGTCATATACATATGTTACCTGGAGAAAAGGGTTCCACAATCACATCTATACTCTCTAGTTCCACAGATTTTAGAGTGTGCTTTCCAATCCGATTGAACTGCGTAAATCTTTGAACATTTCTCGCATTTCCATTTCTTCTCTCCATGTTTTCTGCAATAATGTTTTTTGATCCCCGTGAGATCTCCCAAAGCCCTGGAAGGATGATGGTGAAGACATGTTGGCTCAGGACAAACATAAGCCCTTTTTCTGTTTTCTTTGCTGTTCCTTTGCTTCAGCTTCCATGGCAGATTGTGACCTCTTCTGTGAAGTTGAAGATTTTGATCCCTCTGAAAACCCTTGTTGCAGATCTCACATACAAATCTGTTTGTGGCCAAAAGGGTTTTGGGAGACAATGCAATCACTTCAGCATCAGGATCTGGACAAAAAGAGATGAAATAATAAAAACTAATTAGTCAATACATATGTGTGTGTGTGTGTAATTTATTTAATTTATTCAATTTGATGACCAATATTAATTTTTTCTAAATTAAAATTAAAAACCTGGGTTTCCTGGGAGGTTTCTCTTTTTCTTGGTTTTGTGAGGTTGGTGATGATGATCATGAGCTGAAAGATTGGAATTTTGCAGCATCGAATTTAAGCTGGTACCAAAATCATGAACCCTAGAAATGGTAGGTTCTTCAGAGACGACAGAGCTGGATGAATTGGGAATCACTCCACCAGGAAACATGACTGTTTCTGAAGCAGAAACAAAAACCCAATAGAGGAAATTAAATAATACAACCAATGCAAAAAACAATTAAGCTACCAACTAGCTAGCTAGTGTTGTTGTTTTGAAACCAGGCCAGAAAAAAAGCTGTCTTTGTAACAAACCCTATTTAAGACCCCTTAAACTGAAACAAAAACAGGTGGAATAAAAACAGCCCAAAATAAGCTAATATCCACCTGCGGGCCGGGATACAGCTGAGCAGTGACGCGATCGATTTCTACAACAGGTGGCAGTAGTAAAACTTCAGTACAGAGAATAGCATCATTCAAACGGGAGGCAAGTTAAAGATCTCTCTTTTTAAAAAAAAAAATTAATTATTTACTGATCTCTTAAATTTCTTTTTCTGAAAAAGAATCTTTGACGAGTACTTCTGATAATCAAAGAAAGGGCCGGCCGGCAAGGAAAAAATATCTTATGAAGAAATGATGATGAGACGATGATGGGTGATTTTCTAAGTCATGACTATATATCTTAATCTAACCATGGATATATATGTTGCTTAATTCTGTATATATAAGCGCGCACACATATACATATATATAATATTATAATTCAGACATATCACTTTCAAAAGAAGCATGCAATTAACCAGAAGCTAGCGGCACGGAAAGAAGAACACACAGCAAGATGTTTTTTTTTTTTTTTTTTTTCGATCCCTCTCCTATTAGTTGCTATATATGAGCTGAGTGTATATCTAATTCTAAATTTAAATCTAAATCTATGTAAGTGAATAAAAGGAAATAAACTAGAGACTACTATATATATATGAGTAGGTAGAAACAGTAGTAGTAGTGTATAGAACGTGATGATTACAGTGGCAGACTTAGGAGAAGAAGGGTGGCCGACCCAACCCAATTAAGTAGCTTGCTAGCTGCACAGAATAACCAAAAAAAAAAAAGAAGAAGAATGAAAACCCGATTTTATTAATTGAAAAGCTAGGCACGAAAATACGTACAGAAAAGGGCAGAATTATGCAAAGAAAAGTGTGCGACTAGTGGGTGGGGGTGGTTATTTGGAACAGGCCACAGCAAATTAAGATCAGGAAACTAGAATCATCTAATCTTGTACATGGCTAATTATATAAGTTAATTATCCTTAATTAATTAGTTAAATTACACACAGCTTGTTAGAAATTAAGAAAGAACAAATTTAGCGACATATAGTAATTAATTAGTAATATTAAGTCTAGCTTTAATTTTAACTAAATTAATATATGTAGTAATTAAGTTATAATAAAATTTAATTTGTTAGAAAAACAATTTTTAAAATAAACTTATACTTAAATTGAGAGAAACTATTTATTAAAGTGAAAAAAGGAGAAAGATTATATAGGATGACATGCATTTATTAATTGGTATATAACCTTATTTATATATAATAGTTAATTCTACTATATATTGTCACAGCTTCCTTTTTAATTTATGATGATAAATTTTCTATGATTTTTCTTTTTTGTGCATGACTGTTCCGATGATTGATGACAATACGTTCTCGAAATAGTAATTTAATTAAAATACATAAATATTCTTAAAACTGACATAGGTACATACTTTCTGTCTTTTCTTCGGCTCCTGTAATAAAACACCCAAATCCTAAAAAGGGGTTTTGAATTTGAAATATATAAGCAATAAATTAAGACGAATTAGTTAAATTGAGAGAACGAAGATTAAAAAGCTACACAAATTAAAAATATATATATGGAGCTAGTAAAGTCTAAAAGCCCTTAAAGGCTAAAGGCAAAGTTCTCTAGCTATAGCCCCACGGCTATCATTATTGAATTATCGGATTGACTATCATCAGATTACACTGTTTTTTTTGTTTTTTTTCTTCTTTTTGCCATATATATATATATATATATATATATATGTCAATGGGAGACAAAAAGATCACGTCGTAATTTACTTTTGCTTAACGTTAGATTAGCTAGTAATAATTCTTATCCTAAAAGTTGTAATTATATCTATGTTTTTCTTTGGTGATTTTGATGTTACATGTCGTGCATGGTACACTATGTTGCATGTGTGATTGATTAGTGAATGATATATATTTATGCATATTCTTTTCGGTGATATATTAGGGATACTTTCTTAATTTTCGACGAAAATAGGACTAAAAGTACTAATTTTTGGAAATATAATTAATTATAGGACAAAATAAAAAAATGACATCAGACGAAAGAATAAAGATATATCCAAAAGTATTGAAATTATAGAATTACCCTATGATTATCCAATTATATCCCTTATATATATATATAATATATACTGTTGTGTACCGTTTTACATTTCTCATAACCAACACACGACCTCCACCTGGAATTTATATTAGAAGGTCCTTTTTTCTTTTTAATTCTCCTATATATATAACCCTTTTCCTACTTTTTCATATATATTCCAAACCTATATCCAAATTAGCCATGCATATTGTAACACAAATTTCGTGTAAATTAAATAATTAAAACACAAAAAAGATCACAAATGGTTTTATTAAATTTCAATTGGGAAAATAGTGTTACAATCTCTACTTTCAATCATCTGATTTTTCCTATCGAAATATTTGATCCTGAAGATTCAAACACTTCCTTGTGGATTTGTTGGTTTGATCTTCACTTGACTTAATTTGAATTTTGGTAATGGTAATCCGTAGGTCTTTTGACTTGATTGCGGATTAAACGTTGAGATCTTGATGAACGCCGAAGAACGCGCCAAGAACACCGTAGATCTTGATTTGGAATAACGCTGGATTCGCGGGTTTTACACCTTATTGTGAATCAAACGGCTTGATTTGATGATCTCCGCGAAGAACGCCTTGAATCTCGCTTCGATCGATTTGAATTTGATGAATATTAATGCCAAAATGCAGGTTTAGCACCTTGATTGCGGATTGAACGCCTTGATTTGATGATTTCAGCGAAGAACGACGGGAACTTCGCTTTGAACACTTGAGAGCGTTTTGAAGCTTCTTTCAAATTTAGCCTAGCTTGAATGAAGTGCTTTCTGACTTGTGTTCAATGTTTTTTTCAAGCTTTGAGGGAGGACTTCTATTTATAGGTGTAGGAATTGAATTCTTACCTTATTTGACATTGAAGAGATGCAATTTGATTGGTCTTGTAATATATTTCCATAATCACAAGATGTGATTTGATACTTTCTTGATTGCCAAGAATTCTCAAATATTACAATATTTATTTACCTATCAATTAAATATTCTATTTAATCTTGAAATTTAGTTTAAAGGATTCTAAGATAAATAAAAATACAATTGATAAGAAATATATTAATTGGCAAGAAATTTTCAGTGTCTACAAATGCCCCCTTGAGACTTGTTCACATTCATCTGTTTTCACTGATGAGAAAGTGAATGAGTCTCGATATTGTTTATGAGGGAAAAGATAGTTTATGCTCATATCAATGAACCTTCATTTGGATTTGTAGATAGTTTATGCTCGTATCAAGGAGCCTTCATTTGGATTTGTAGATAGTTTATGCTCGTATCACGGAGAATTATTGATAGTTTATTCTCTTATCAAGGAGAATTTATGGGTCATTTAATTTAAAGAGTTCAAATAGTTTATGCTCTTATCCAGGAGCATGTGAGAATTAGAATCAACGGCTGCGAAATATGTGGTAGCTTCTTCATCTTCATCATTACTATTATCGATTGATTGTTCTTCTGATTTTATACTTATCTCAATGTTATGGGTGCGAGTTGCTAATTCTTCAAAAGTTTTTGGTTTGATTCATTTGCAGAATGTAGGCAAGACTCCATTGCATTCCTTGGATACTCATTACGATGGACGTGGATTTAGATAATTGATCTTTGCAATGAAGACTTAGATTTCTCCACCGATTGATGTAGTCAATAGCAGACTTTTCTTTCTTCTGGCGGGAGTTGGTAAGCTCAATCATGCTGATCGTCCTTCGAGTGCTGTAAAAGCGATTAAGGAATTCATGCTCGAGCTGCCCCCAACTGTCGATTGATTCTGCCTTTAAGTCAGTGTACCAATCAAATGCATTTCCTTTGAGTGATTGGACGAACTGTTTAACCAGGTAATCCTTATAAGTTCTAGCATTGTTGCATGTCTCGATGAAATGGGCTATATGTTGCTTCGGATTGCCTTTGCCATCAAATTATTGGAATTTTGGAGGCTGGTAACTTATTGACATCTTCAAAGTATCAATTCTTTGAGTGTATGGCTTGGCATATATCAAGTAAGACTTGGAGCTTCCGTCAATCTTGTCTTGGATGGTTCCCTATGCTGAATTCTTCCAACTGATCAACGGGAATTAGCCCATCGGATAAGACTTGCGGCTCTTTAGTTGACTTCTCATTTTCATTTGATTGTTTCTTTGTAGACATTTCAACTTCATCTTGAATCTCTGGATGCTTTCCTATTATGTGGCTTGTATCTACGTTGTCTACTTTGTCCATCAACTTTGTAATCTTTGAATCTTGCTCTTGCACGTGCCTTGTGAGTCCTTCAATGGCCTTTGTCAAATTTGCAAGTTGTTCCTGTAATGTAGTTGCTTCGATTACCATGACTGTTGCAATTCCCTACTAGAACTTGTGGCAGATTCTTCCATCTTAGTTGGATTCAAGAAATCTTGCTCAGTGGCTCGTATTCCTTGTTTTGCCCCCATTTTTTGTGAAGATATGATTGGCATCATGACTTCACCTTTTCTTTTGCGCCCCTTGTACACGTCTGTTGGAGTAGTGACTTGATGACTAGATATAAAACTTGATGGCTACAAAGTTGGAGTGGTTGTCTTTTATCGTCACTTGAACTTCAAGTTTGATTTGTAGAGAAGAGATGAAAGGTAAAGATTTTCCCACTGGGCGTGCTAGAAATTTGTAACACAAATTTCGTGTAAATTAAATAATTAAAACATGAAAAAGATCACAATTAATTGTTTTTATTGAATTTCAATTGGGAAAATAGTGTTACAATCTCTACTTTCAATCCTCTGATTCTTCCTATCGAAATATTTGATCCTGAAGATTCAAACACTTCCTTGTGGATTTGTTGGTTTGATCTTCGCTTGACTTAATTTGAATTTTGGTAACGGTAATCCGCAGGTGATAAGTCCGTGTATAGGGTGTAATTTGTATCATATTAATTGGATTTATCTTGTAATTTTCCTTCTTTGATGCTCAATTGTGTGCTTAATGTATATTTGATGTAAATTGTAGGAAGAATGAAGAAAAATTCAAAAAGACTCGGAAAAGATGCAACTCAAGGAGTATTAGCATGAAGAATTTCGAGTACTTACTCAAACTCGAGTCCCAGACAAGCCAGAGTTATGTAATCCTAAGTACCTACGCAAAATATTTTGAGTACCTGCTCAACTGGCGGTTTTTACTTAAAAAGAAGTTATGTTTGGAGAAGTTAAGGAGAAAGGGGGAGTTGCGCACGATTTTTAAACACTTATAATGTAGATTTCCAGCATTCTAACATATCTTAGGCTTTAGTAGTTTAGTTTTACTCTTTAGTTTTAGGATTTCAACTTTTGAAGAATCATTCAAACAAGAAGGAAGAAGGAGGAGGAAGAAGATTGATTCTACAAGATTTCGTCATCAAAAGAGTTTTTCTTTCTCTCCTTTTACTTTAAGTTTGTAGATATGAATTCTATGAAGTTGATGTTCTTAGTTTTAATTATGTTTAGGTAAACGAATTATGGATTATGACTTTACTTAGTATGTGAATCTACTTTCATTTTAGTATTTATGATGTTTATGCGGGTTTGATTGTTTAATTTGTCTTTTGTTGCTATATTTGACTGGCCACCGAATATATATAGAGATTATTGGTTAAGCCTCGACAGAGGAGAATCGATATCGGATAGAAATTAAGCAATACATGTTTAATTGAACATTTAAGTCAATTAATGAGTTGATAGGATAGACATATACCTATTGGCCATGTAAGGGTGTACGAGCAGTGGCAAATGCATAATTAATTAGTTGATTACCATAGACATATAGGAATCATTGATTAATTATAGGTTCGTTTGACTTCGACATAAGCTTATGAATATAGATGTTCTCCAGTCCTTCAAACTGAGCATGAATTGATTGAATACGATTAATTGGGAGTAGTATACATGCTAAAGAAGTCATAATCCAGCTTTTTATTAATAGTTGTTACTTTGCAATTTAGTCAATTTAAATTTCAATAGCTTTAGTCTTTATCAATCGAATTGTGTTGTTAGAATTCAATTAGTAGAGATTATTCGGTATTTAGTACAATAATTTAATAGTTTTTGTGGATCGACACTTGTCTTGCCAAAATATTTCAACTACGACACATGTACACTTGCATGTTATTATTTTGCGAACAGCATGTCTTTTGACTTGATTGCGGATTAAACGTTGAGATCTTGATGAACGCCGAAGAACGCGCCAGGAACACCGTAGATCTTGATTTGGAATAATGCTGGATTCGTGGGTTTTACACCTTATTCCGAATCAAACGTCTTGATTTGATGATCTCCGCAAAGAATGCCTTGAATCTCGCTTCGATCGATTTGAATTTGATGAAGATTAACGCCAAAACGCGGGTTTAGCACCTTGATTGCGGATTGAACGCCTTGATTTGATGACTTCCGCGAAGAATGTCGGGAACTTCGCTTTGAACACTTGAGAGCGTTTTGAAACTTCTTTCAAGTTTAGCCTAGCTTGAATGAAGTGCTCTCTGACTTGTGTTCAGTGTTTTTTTCAAGCTTTGAGGGAGGACTTCTATTTATAGGTGTAGGAATTGAATCCTCACCTTATTTGACAATGAAGAAATGCAATTTGATTGGTCCTTGTAATATATTTCTATAATCACAAGATGTGATTTGATACTTTCTTGATTGCCAAGAATTCTCAAATATGACAATATTTATTTACCTATCAATTAAATATTCTATTTAATCTTGGAATTTAGTTTAGAGGATTCTAAGATAAATAAAAATACAATTGATAAGAAATATATTAATTGGCAAGAAATTTTCAGTGTCTACACATATATCACTGACCTTGTGACATGAGTACTTAATTTTGTACTAATTGAACCATACAGTTCTTGATATCAATCATTTCAAATAAGGATGTTCTAGTTGAGGGAAAGAGACGACCTACTCATCCATCGTTAACTAATTGTCAGGGTATGATCCATAGCCGCTTGGATATATATATATATATATATATATTGAGCAACTTTAAATTTTTTGACTAGCTATTTCACTCTTTGAGGTGCTTAAAATTTACCGAGGGGACTAGTTAGTGTAGCAGGTCGGCGGTGAATGCTCTAATAATCATTTCATAATAAATTAGTTTAAAAATATATATTCATGAGAATCCTATGTCTTCAAGAGATAATGTGAATCATTCGTCTTAGCTTTAATTTGAGATTCATCTTCCTTTTCTTTCTTCCCTTTTGATGAGATAAGGTTAGCTAGGTTTATACTACACTGATGATATTCAACTTTAATTTTTTTTATTTCCCTAAAGAAAAATAGTGTTCTTAATTCACAGTATTTAGTATTTTTTTTTTTTTTGTTAACACATGCACATAATTTGACACTTATCATTGCAAGTAATCGAATCAAGACTTCCATATTAGGAGTAGTGTCTGGTGGCTATTGGGGTAAACCCAATGGTTACAGTATTTAGTATCTGTATCTTCTTCTTCTTTTAATTTATTTAATCCAAATGTTTTAGTACTACTCAAGAAGGTTATGATGATTAATCCAAGATGCACTATTTATTTTGGTACTTAGCTTTAAACAAAAAAATTGGATGGCATTGAGTACTGCAGAGGGAAGAGAATATTTGATGAGTGAAAGGAATAAGCTAAAAAGGGCGGCCATGCTTTAGGTCACGGGTTGGTCTTCTATTCTCAGATTCTCTCATGCACTTCAGCCCTACATACGTACATCTATGTAATATAATATAATATACAAAAATTACATTTTCTCACCCTAAATATATATATGGATATATAATTTTACACTTTATAATTACTCCATCTTTATATGTTTAAAAGTCGAGTACCAGTTACTACTAATATCATATAAAAAAGTACTTTTGATTGAAGAAAAAAAGTAATTTAGGGCAAAATACGCTCTTAGAGCACAAGATATATAATTTGATAATATAACAGCGTCAAATCCTAGAGTTCTCTTGGGCCTAACCTTGTTTCCAGTCCAAGAAGTTGAGGATAGACTCAGCCCAAATCCCATATTATTGACTTGTGAGTAGAACAGAGAGAGAGCCTCAAATTATGGGCCATTTCAAGCACTATGAAGATCTGCCTCATTTATAATTGGACCAGCCCATCTCTAAATGGGCCATGTTCGATCTTGACATTAATATTTTCCCTTTCCACTTTCAATTTAGTTCTTGTTGATTAATATTTTTGTTTCATTATTAAAAATATCACTTTTGAACCCAAGGTTATTGTCATATTTCATTTTGGTCCATGTTTTATAAACTCATCAAAATAGGTCCCATTTTTCCAAAAACTTCATAATTTTGTCCTCTCTATTAAACATTTGAAAGAACATTCACATGTGCAGTTAAATACCAAAATTACAATCCAATTCTAATCCCCAACATTAGGGTTAGTACAATTTTGATTCCAAAACAAAGGAAGTAACGGAGAGGAGAGGACCCAAAAATGATGCTATTTTGGAAAAATAAGACAAACTCTGATAAAATCGATGAAAAGTAGAGTGAAACTAATACATTTGTTACTACCCATAATTATTTTTTTCCTTTAATATATAAAATAAAATACAATGTACCTAATTCCCTCTAGATTTTTTTCCGTAACCTAGAATTAGGCAGGATTTGCTGCCTATATTCAGACAAGATTCTCCTAGTCCTATATTATATATGTTTAATGTAATCCTCTCGTACTCGGCTTAATCTTATCAAATGACACGTTCAAATTAGGTATGTTGAATTAAGTACTCACCAAAGAAAACGCAATCTTGACCAAAAGTCAAACGGTGAATTTCAACTTTCACCAATTATCTGCACAAATCTGTCAAATGATTATTATAAAGTGAGAGAGTAGGATTTTGACAACACACATGCATTGCTGCTGTAATGTTTTATCTAGGAATAATTAGATATACATCTCTCTCACTTTAAGTGGAAATACAACAAGATCCCATCGACTATGATTCCGTCTAACACTTAAGGTCTGCCGTTAGTCATTTTCTTATCTCCAAGTAGACGATAATGAAATATTAACTAGACATCAGCTCAATCACTTCGTTCGTTCCACGTATAGCAAATGTTATGCATAATTTATTTATTTTGTAATTTTCTATTAAGTTTTTTAGATTTTCGTTAGGACTAAAAGGTGTATCTGTAATTTCTAATAGTCAAGGAGATGTAAGTGCAATTAATCATCTTTTTTAACACACATACACATAAAAAGAAAAAAAAAAAAAACATTGAAAAGGTAACATAGTTATAAAGCACAAGCGTATTTCTATAAAATCAAGAGAAAAGAGCATCCAACCACCACCAATAATAGCTAAGATGTTGTCACTATCACATTAAAGGGAGGGTTACCTTCAGGAAAAATTACATGCCCGAGCTGGAATTTTGATAACTAATACACTACTAAGAAACAAAAATCATGCTACACAGTTCAAATGCCACAATGCAGCAGCTAAATTAACCTACTCAGAACTGTCAAATGTGTGCAGACATATAACATATCCTTAACATAATGTCACTAGAATTGTAAAATATATACACAACATATGCCTAAGTGAACCACAAACTTGATCACTAAACGGAGAATCAACTTGAAAACTATTCTCCCCAAGATCTTTATCATTTTCTTCAACTGAACTATATCGTATAATCCAACTGAATATCGATCAACAAACTTAAGAAACAAAAAAAAAGGAAAAAAAGTTTGCTAATTGCTACTTAGGACTCGAACCTAAGAACCCTAATCTATCAGCCAACACATTAACATCTTCTTCTTCATCTTCGCCTTCACCTTCATTTCTACTAAAACCTACTTCCCTGTCTAACCCTTCATTCAACAACTCCTCCCAAAACCCCTCATCAAGTTCCTTATCACAACTCCCCAAACGTTCGATCTCTCTTTCCTCTTCCCTTTTCGCCCTTCCAAACCCTTGCATTTCCAAAGCAAGCGCCTCGAGCTCAGAAACCTGAAACCCATAAGGATCACCAAAATCCAAAGGCTCGGACTTAACCGGATTCATCCCTCTCGATGATTCTCCACCCTCGATCGGCCTCCTCCTCTTCTTCGTGATCGCCTCCTCAATCTCCTTTCTTTTCTCCTTCTGATGAACTAATTGATGGACAAAGTCAGGATTTTGCATAGCCCTAGCTAAGAAACTCATCATTTGGCGTTGTTTTTTTTCGGTCCCTTGTAATCTAACCTCCATTTGTTGTAAATAAGCTCTTGTATTCTGCTGCTGCTGCCGAAGCTTGATTAGCTCCATCATCAAGACTTGTTTGTCTCTCCTCAAACTATCAATCTCCGCATCTAATCCAAACCTCCCCACTTCTACACACGGGCCGATGGCTTGCGCATGTGGCAGTGGCTGATTGGTCGTCTTTCTTCTCCTTATGTTCTTCAGAAGGTGCTTTTGGCCTCGAAGGAATGCCTCGTTGGCAAACTCCCATTTGTCAGGATCAATCTTTCTAAACCCCTGCAGAGTAAAAATCCAGTCTTTTGAGTGATAATTATGCGGGATGATTAAATTTGGATACCTCTGAGAAAAGGGATGCTTGTAATTTGAGCTTCATCATCTGGTAGAATTTGTTCAGTATATCTTCGAATCTTTTCCACATTCTACAGAACCTTTATGAAAGAGGAACAAAGTAATGTGTGAAGGACAGTATTCCATTTCTTCCCAATTGTTTCGAGGCAGAAACATAATTTTTACTATTTTCTTGGCCAATATACAAAGAATTTCAATCTTTGCTTATCTGGAGAAGGTTTCAATCTTTCAACTGGAATCAAGGAAATGTAAAAATAGAAGAAAGGAGATAGAGTGGAGAAAAGAACAAATGAAAAAAATTATGGGATTCAAGACATGGGAAACAGAACTAGAATTTGACCTCCATTTTTCAGAAGCAAATTCTGGAAAATCACTATCAGAACTGGAAATTCTATCATGTAAATCTATACAACTTCGCCAATCACAATACACACAAACATTACATTTCATTTCAAGATTCATTTTTCAAACAGGACAGAGAATATACCTCAAATTATCCCCTTCTTCTTTTGTGAAAATTAAAATAAGTAAATACAAAATTACTACTTCCAGTTCCAACAATAATCTCCGTATAAGATTGAAATTACCAGAAGGCAAAACCAAGCCCAAGAAATAAAAAAAATAAAAATAAAAATACTTACATAAGTATTGAGCTGCCTGACAAAGCTCGAGAAATTATTATGCTTAAAATATCTTGGCAAAACAGTATTGGAGAAAGCATGAGGATCCCACACAACAAAACTATGCCCTCCTCTGCTCCAAGACACTATACGATCTGTACTCAAATCATCCACCATATCGAAAGTCTTAGTCAAAAATGGAGGAGGACCCATGTCGTGAAGCCCCTCCATTGGCCGCGGCCGCGCCACCCCATACTCCCTCGGCGGCGGCGGCTGGCCTTGCTCCCGTGATCTTGATGATGCTGCTCCTGAAGACGAAGATCCCCCCGGATACTCTTCTTTAATTTGAAAAACCCGGTCCATTTAATTTCTATCAAGATTTCAGAAAAAAGACACTAGATTTACTACAGTGACGAAAATAGACGAAAAGCTGGAGAGAAACACAGGGAATAAATCGTACAAGGTGCATGAAATTTGTACTTGTTGCTAAAAATTGAAGAATTTTAAGGTCGGATAAAGGGTGGATTTTTTTTGAAAAATTAAGATTTGCTCTTTCTTTTTGTGTGTGTCTGTGTGCAAAGCTTTCTCCTTTGGGAAAGCAGTTTATGCCGTTGAGGAGTTGGTTAGGTGGGAATAAAACCAGTGTGAACGGACATGAAAACAGAGTTGGGAAATATAAAGCTGTATTAAGGTAATTTAATTTAATTTAATTTTTTTATAAATAAGATTTTTACCATTGGAAGGTTCTAGACTTGTGAATATTTTATGGCACGCACCTTCTATTCATATTTTCTTTTTCTTTTTTCCAATTTGCTGTTGTTGTTGGGTATTATATATATATTGTTGCGTATGGTTTGTCCTGTCTTGGTTTTTGGCTATGGATTGTGTGGATGATATGGAAAGTTCTGGAACAAGTCTTGGGATTTAGTGGTAATCACTATGACCCACTAATGTCCTCAATAGCAACGGCTTAAAAAAAAGAAAGTATTAGAAACAAAAATTTTGATGTCTGAGATGGTTTGAATTAAAACAGGTAGAGATTAGATTTAATACCGAAGTTTGGATTCGCCTACTTTGTTGCCATGTTTTAGGCGTTTTTTAGGGCTTGCCTCCATGACTGGTTAAGAACTAAATCTCTTGACAGTTTTTAATTCTGCAAAACATTCCATGTACAGTTTTCAAGATTTTAGTTTGTGGTTCTCACCAAAAATAAATTTAATAATTATTTTAAACCGAAAAATTGATTTTAGACCGGGATCACAGGCAAGGAAACTTATTCAGAAAGAATTCAATCTTCCTAGATGGGAACCATTTAAAAAATGGTTTTTTGAGAATTTTACGAAAGAAGATAGAAAAATATTTCAAGAAAAATTTTATAATGATCTTTCTGAAAAAAATGCAAAAATATCTTTTGTTCCATGGTTTATTACCAATTATGTAGAAAACTATATTTCTGTTATTGAAAGAGAATATAAGTATTCCCAAAATGGAAAGGTTTTAAAAACGATTTTCCCTCCTTCTCAATCTTTTCAAATTGAAAAAGATACTGAAACCAGGTATTATACTGCTTTCCAAAAACTTATTGATAGTGAAGTTTTAACCATTACTACTGCTCAAATTAATGGCTTGATAAAACAACAAAATTATAGTAATATCTATTTGATTGTCCTTGGAGAACAAATTGTGTCTTTACATGACAGAGTTGAGAAAATTATTTCTAGCATAAATGAACTTAAAAGTTCATTCTATATTGACAAACTCTTAATCAAGCGAGCATTGCTACTCCTAGTATCCAACCTCCTCCAAATGTCAAGGATTTTAAATTAAAATCGATGTCTGAGCTTGAAAAAATGTTTGATGAAAAATGCAAGAATCTTTCTATCAAAACTCTTAACAATGAGTTTGAAAGTGATATGAGTGATAATGAGGATTATCAGAATACTGTCCGTGAAGAGATTAATAAACTCTCTAAGTATGCTGAGAAGCCCACACAAAGGATGTATTATTATCCTATGCCTACTCCTCAGGATGTTCTTTTTGAAGAACAGGAGTATATTGTTAATAATTCCTATAGTGGTAAGAATATTTACGAATGGAATATTGATGGTTTTACTGAAAGACAGATTTATAATGTTGTCCATATGATGCTTATGTATAGCACTATATGCAAGAATAATGGCAATTCTGATAGAGCCATAGCTAATATGATTATAGCAGGTTTTACTGGTTAGCTTAAAGGTTGGTGGGATAATTATCTCACCCAGAGCAATAGAAATGATATTTTAAACATGGTTAAAGATGAGAATGGCAGACAGGTTGAAAATTCTGTCTATACTTTAATTATTAATATTATTGAACATTTTACTGGAAGATGGTCCGACAATAGTGATAATCTTTGGACTTTGCTCCAGAATTTAAGGTGTCGTACCCTTACATCTTTTAGATGGTATAAAGATACTTTTCTAAGTAGAGTTATGGAACTCCCTGAGTCTAATAGTCCTCACTGGAAATCCAAGTTTATTGATGGATTACCTTCCCTATTTACTGAAAGGGTTAGAAAAACCTTAGAAAATGTGATGTTAATATTAATTATGATAATTATACTTATGACAAGTTAATAGGAACTTGCATTCAGGAAGACTTAGCCTTATGTAATGAGATAAAATTGAGGCAACAGATTAAGAAACATAATCTTAATGAGAAAAAGCAGCTTGGTCAATTTTGTGGTCAATTTGGAGTATAGAATCCATCTACTAGCCAGGATAATAATAAGGCTAAGAAACATAAGAAAGATAATAGATCTCATGATTTTCCTAAACGAAAACATAGAAAAAGAAAAGAGAAGAGAGAGTTTAGGAAAGAAAAAAGGATAGCAAATGCGCCCCTTATCATTTGCAGAAAATGTGGAAAAATTGGCCATTATGCTAATAAATGTTGGGTTAAGAAAAAACTCAGTACTTTAAACATTGATAATGATCTCAAGGATACTCTTAGTAAGATACTTCTTCATTCTGATTCTGAAGAAGAAGAAGTGCCTACTAAAGGGCTTGAAGCCTTGGAGAATGATAACAGTTCTTCTGATAGTGAAGACTGTGAAACTTGTAAAAATGGTTTACCTTGTGAAAGGGAGGATAGCTCCGATCCAGAAGAAGGTAATAACATTTATCAAATTATTTCTCAATTTCAGGAGATTAATGTCCTCAATAATGATAGTATTATAGAGATTTTAAAATCTGTCAAAGATCCTGAAATTAGATCAAAAATTCTCGATCAAATAGGAGAAAAAGATTCTCCAAATAAGCATGATAATTTCATTCCAAAATCTTCTGAACCATATACTATGGCAGAAGTAAAAAGAATGCTAAAACAAAAGCAAGTTGGTGAAATCCCAACAAATGCTAATGATTTAGCAATTGAGATTTATAATCTCAAAAATGAGATTAAAAATTTGAAAAGTTTTAATCAAAATCTTGAAGAAAGAGTTTTCAAATTGGAAATTTTTAATAAAGGAAAACAACCTCTTATTAATTTTATTCTGATAATCAAAATACATTTTCTGAGGGTGAAAATTTCTTAGGCACCTTGGAAATGGTTACTTCTCAAAAATGGTTTATAAAAATTTCTCTTCTTATTGATCATAATTATAGAAAGGAGTTTACAGCACTAGTTGATAGTGGTGCAGATTTAAATTGCATGCAGGAAGGAATCATCCCTACCAAGTATTTTCATAAAACAACTCATTCTTTAAGTTCTGCAAATGGTCAGAGAATGGAAATAAATTTTAAAATTCCAAAAGCCTATATTTGCAAAAATAAAGTTTGCATCCCTACTAGTTTTTTACTAGTCAAAAATATTACCAACCAAGTCATACTTGGAACCCCTTTTTTAAAGAAAATAATTCCAATCAAAAGGATTGATGAACAAGGTTTTATAGGAACCTTTTAAGGAAAGGAAATTACCTTTCATTTTATCACTGAACGTTTTACTAGAATTTTAAATCAAATAAAAGATTCTTTTATAAAGAATAAAGAAAATCAAATCAATTTTCTTAAAAATGAGATAAATATTTTGAATATTGATGAAACTCTTAAAAATCATAAATTACAGGATAAAATAAAATTGCTTAATAATCAGTTTTCTTTACAAATCTGTAATGATCATCCAAACGCTTTTTGGGATAGAAAGAAACATATTGTTTCACTTCCTTATGAGGATAATTTTGATGAGAAAAAAATCCCGACAAAGGCCAGACCTTGTCAAATGAATAAAGATTATCTTGAGCTTTGCAAAAAAGAGATTGAAGCTTTGCAAAACAAAGGGTTAATAAAACACTCTAAATCTCCATGGTCTTGTACAGCTTTTTATGTTAATAAACATGCTAAGCAAGAGAGAGGTGTCCCCAGGTTAGTTATTAACTATAAACCTCTTAATACTGCTTTAAAATGGATTAGATATCCAATCCCTAACAAAAAGGATTTACTTGATAGGCTTCATGATGCCTTAATATTTTCAAAATTTGATTTAAAGTCTGGATATTGGCAAATCCAAATTCATGAAAAAGATGTTTATAAAACAACATTTAATGTTCCATTTGGACAATATGAATGGAAAGTTATGCCTTTTGGTTTGAAGAATGCCCCTTCAGAATTTCAAAATATTATGAATGATATTTTTAATCCGTATAGTGATTTTATCATCGTCCATATTGATGATATTTTGGTGTTTTCTAAAAATATTGAAGCCCATTTTAAACACTTGGATATATTCAAGAAAATTGTCATCCAAAACGGTTTAGTTATATCTAAACCTAAAATGCAACTTTTTCAGACTAAAGTCAGATTTCTTGGTCACAATATTGAAAAAGGGAAAATTATCCCTATTAATAGAAGTATTAAATTTGCTCCTAAATTCCCTGATCAGCTGACTGATAAAACTCAGCTTCAACGATTCTTAGGTAGTTTAAATTATATCTCTCCTTATATTAAGAATCTTGCCCAAGATACTGCTATCCTTTATGATAGGCTTAAGAATAATCCAAAACCCTGGACTGAGAGTCATACTCAGGCTGTCCAAAAAATTAAGAATAGGGTTATTAATCTACCTTGTCTTAGTATAGCTAACCCTAATTGGGAAAATATTATTGAGACAGATGCCTCAGATATTGGATATGGAGGTATCCTTAAACAAGTTTCTTCCAATGATAAACAAGAATATCTTGTTAGATTCCATTCAGGAAAATGGAATAATAGTCAAAAGAATTATGCTACGATAGTTAAAGAGATTTTAGCTATTCTTAAATGCGTTTTAAAATTTCAGGATGATTTATATAATCAGAAATTTATAATCAGAACCGATTGCCAAGCAGCAAAATATATGTTTAAAAAAGATTTCAAACATGATGTCTCCAAACGAATGTTTGCAAGGTGGCAAGCTCAATTAGCCCCTTTTGATTTTGAAATAGTTTATAAAAAAGGAACTAATAATAATTTTCCTGATTTTTTGACTAGAAAATATTTACAAGAATGAATCATTTTGACCAAAGATGGTTAACCAGAATGGTTTCTCACGGAATGTCTGTTTATAGGGACAAAGACAATATTCTTGAAAGGCTTTGTTGGCAAACGGAAAATAGTCCAGACATCGCTCCCTATAATTGGCGAATGTATAAAGATCTTTTTGATCCTCCATTAAGAGGACCAAATGACTTCAGGATTTTAAAAATCCAGAATAAAATCACTCCGGCTAGCTATCTTAATCTTATTGGAATTCCTAGATTACTACAGTAGGAGAAATATCTCCGGCAGAACATTGAGTTAGATGAATCAATGCTTTATGCCTTTGATAATGGATTTCAAAGATATCCTAATCTTACTCGAATAGTGAGAGAAGATAGAATAGAATTGAGAAGGGTCAGATCCCAGATTAATGAGCTAATAGTTTAATTGTTTTATCCCTTTTACAGATGGAAGAAAATTTTCGTAATAATGAGGATTGGAGGCCCAGGCGTCCTAGGCCTATGAAACATCATAGCAATAGAATACATTATATGGTGGAAATATCCACATATTAGAATAAAGATTTTAATTATTGGAAAGCTACTAAAGAAATTTTCCAACAAATGGTGGAAATGGATGGTGGTGATCAATATAGCCAATTAATAGAAATGGCTGATGGAAGAATGACAGAAGCCAAAATATTAAGAGATTTGGCTAATAAGATTATCAATACTCAGCTAATAGCTTGATTGTTTCATATTTTCAGGATGAGCCACCGTGGTAGAGAAAATTCCTCTTATAGAGGAAGAAGTGGAAGAACAATTGCCCAAATCGGGAGTCAAAGGCTAATAGCCGAAAATATTGCCAACATCACATCGTCCTCTTCAAGTAATACTTTAAAAGAGGGAGATGAACTTTTATTCAAAGAATTCATGGAATTCAAAGCAAGGTTTGATAATACCAGCCAAAGCAGCCCTTCTTATGCTAATGTTGTCATTGAAGATGAGGCGGAGTATGATGACTTGCCCTATGAGCAGAATACCTGCAAGGAGGTAATATTACTTCTAGAAGATAAAGATCTTCGTTGGAAAGGTGAAATATGGCACCTTATGAATAGATATCTTAATACTGCATTATTCACCGCTGGTTCATACAAACAGCGTAATCATTATGAAAGTATTCTTAAAACAACTGGTTCCTGTGAATTTTCAGATTTTTATCCAGGGAAAAACACACAAGCTTATAGCTTCAGTAAAATCATCATTAAGCAAATTATATCTGCAGAAGAATGGGGACTAAGTACCCTAGGGGAAAAGGAATATTTCCGGCCTGACCAAAAAATTCAGGTTAAATTTAATTACTGGGATTATATTGAAGCATTTAATAAAGCTTTTCTCTATGAGAATCAATTGAAGAAATACATTTGGTTCTTCAAAATTTGTCCAAATGTTTATAAGAAGGACATCCCTAATTGGTTATACCAATGGTGGCTATCTTTTGGCCCTACTGTAAATGTTTTACCTGAACCTTATAAAGGTCTCTATGCAGAATGGGTGAAAATTTCACCAACTCTTATTGAAGCTGAACACACTAATAAGTGGATTGAGGGAATGCCCTTTTTGCACTTTTTTATTGAGTTTGGTATCCCATGGATTTGGAAATGGGAACCGGAGATGGGTCATACCTAGCAAAATATACCCTGTATTAAAAGGGTAACCTATACCAAATTTTGGAAAAGAATGCTTAGGAAAAATGAGCAAGGTGTCCTTGAAGGACAGTAAACTATTGATAAGATCCAGGATAATATCCGACAGTATAAAGAGCAAATTCAGTTGAAGCAACAAAGGGAAGCCCCTAGCCCGTTTCAACATCTATCAAGGAAATTAAATTTCCAAAAAGGACAAATGACCAATAAGGAATTAATTGCTTCTTACATGGAAGAGGTCAAGAAAGATTTAATAAAAAATTTTGGAATTGAATATCAATGCGAAATTTCTATGGCCACTTCTTCACATGATGATGAAGACAATTGTCACCCTGGGGAATCACATGATCCCTATGGAGAGGAGGCAGATATTTCAATTGATGATATCATTAAAAATGTGGAACAATCCATCACGGAACAAATTCAAAGTTCCGCTACAGGAAAAGGAAAGGAGAAAATGGAGAAATAATTGGTCTTTTGGTCCCTACCAACCTTCATAATGGTTTAGGGAATCTTTTACTTTTTCAAAAGCTACTTTGATAAAGCAGATGCTTTTATAAAGCAATGTAAAATTTTGTCTTCTTTTGTTTAGTTTTGCTTGTTTAGTAGATGCTTTCTTCATCTATTTAAAGAGGCTTTTTCTTTGTTTAGTGTAGGTTTGAATAAAAAGTTTTAGTTCTTTGATAGTTCTCCCTGTAAATTTCCAGCAAGTTTAAAGCTTTCAGTTTCTTAATTCTGGTGTGCTCCTAAGTAAGTTCATATTTTTCTTTTAATTCTCATATTGCATTTCAATTTTATTTTCTGTATCGCCGCCTATATGGCCGGCTAATTTCTTGTGCTGAATAATATGATGATGCTAAGATCTGGTAGCATGGTATAAAAAAAAAAAGAGTACCAGAAACAAAAATTTTGATGTCTGAGATGGTTTGAATTAAAACAGGCAGGGATTAGGTTTAATACCGAAGTCTGAGTTCGCCCACTTTGTTGCCATGTTTTAGGCGTTTTTTAGGGCTTGCCTCCATGAATGGTTAAGAACTAAATTCCTTGACAGTTTTTAATTCTGTAAAACATTCCATGTACAGTTTTCAAGATTTTAGTTTGTGGTTTCAGAATTGTAGTTCCTCCTAGTTGCGGGTTCCTGCTTGCCACTTCAACAACAGTTCCTCGTTTTGTAGTGATGGCTTCTTCTAGGCTAATATACAGCCCGATTTTTCTCTGCAGTCTTTTGAAATCATTTTCTGGATCCAGTGCTAGGGTCGAAAACAATGGTCCTTCTTGTAATCCTTGTGCGAATGCCGCCACTTTGATCTCCTCGGACGCTAGTGGGACTTCTAGTACTTATCTATTGAGCCTTTGGACATAAGATTTGAGTGGTTCTCCTTTGCCTTGTTTTACGGCGAACAGGTTGATCGTGCTCTTCTGTCCCTATATGCTGCTGGCGAATTGGATCGTGAACATTCTGCAGAACTCGTCATAGCTGTTAATGGAGTTCGCTGGAAGGGTTGAGAACCACTTCCTTACCGCACCCTTAAAGGTGGTCACAAGTACTCGACACTTGATGTGGTCCGTCAGCCTGTGCAGTAGCGACATCTGATGAAATTCCATTAGATACTCGGTAGGATCTCCTGCTCCGTCGTATCCGGACATATTCACTGTCCGGAAGTTGTATGGTAATTCCTCATCCAATATTTCTTCGGTAAAGGGACTTCCTTTTCTTTCTACGATCGATTTTTGTATGCTCATTTTCAGGTCTTCCACGACCTTTCCTAAGTCCTGTAACTGCCCTCGCAAGTCTGGGTCTTGCCTTTCTCATATCTTCTGTGCTCGGTGTTTGTCACGTCGGCGTTGTTGGCAAGAATTAGTGTTGTCTTCCCCATAATAGCTTTCCTCCTCCATCTGGTCGTCCGGTAAGAGGGGTAATTTGTTTCACTCCGCCCTTTTTTCGTTCATCGCGTCTAGAATTTGCACTATCATCTCTGGCGTGATTCCTGGTGGCAATTCTACTTCCGGCATGTTTTCCATGATTCTCCGTTGTCGCCTGGTTTCTGGCATGACCAAATCTATTGGGTCGACGTTGTTTTGGTTGATTTCTTCGACTCCACGATTTCTATTGACTCCGGCCATGGCTTTGATTTATCTCGACTCTGTTCCCGCAGACGGCGCCAATTGATGCATGTCGATTTACGCATCAATAAATTTCGCATTTGGTTTGATGGATTGGACGGGATTCGTGATTATCAAGGTATTAGGATTCCTTATCGTATTATGTTACCTTATCTTTGAATTAGAGTTAGATTGAGGCTCTTCTTAATTAATTACAAGCCGATTAAATTAATTAAATCCATTAAGTCAGTCCAATTTATCATGTCCTCAGTCCATAAAATATTATTTGGCTCTTAAATCTCATTGGGCTTAGGCCCAAATTATGATATAGCATCAGTAAACATTGTTAATTTAATTTTTAAGACTTTTTTTTGGGTTGAATCAGATCGGATTCAAGACCAACCAAAAAAATAAGAAGAAGGTTGGGTTGGTTAATACGGGCCAACTCAAATTCAACTTGAACCTAGCTCAATAAAGTTATTAAAGTGAGAGTTGTCCAGACGAGAATAATTAGAAAATAACAAATATAATTGTATGATACAATGCAAACCTCCTTTGATAATATGCTTATGTTTAACTAGTCATAAAAACTAACTTGTAAAGTGAGAATATTACGAAATAGGTAGTAGTATAGTAATTAATTAATATATCACGATTAAGAAGTATTGTTGGGTTAGCTAGGTTGTAATTTTTTGTTAACTGCAGGCCGGCAGTGGGCAGATAGGTGGCAAGATAAGAATCGAAGTGGCATGCATGATATAAGCACGAATATAATATAATTCTGTAAATTAAGCTGGCGTATGTATATATACTTTTTATTATATATACTACTAATAAAATACGACACTTTTCAAATACAAGATATATAATTATATATATATATATATATATATATATATGGATGTATGTGCAGTACTGCAAAGATACATGCAGAAACACAATGTCCAAAGACTTTTGAATTAATCATTTTTTATTATTATTTTATATACATATATATTAAACCCGGCCCGGCCGCTCCAAACGAAACTTCGTTTCTGTGTTCTGGAACTTACTAGTAAGTTGACTTGCAAACGTACAACTGTCCAAGTAATTGCAGAGCGTCATTCTTCATCTATTAATATATTATAAAGAAAAGAAAACAACAATTAAGTTGCATGTTTTATTTTAATTTAATTTGACAAAATTAAATTTATATTCACAATAATTTATTACAAAAAGTTGCAGCAGGCAAATATATATATATATATATATAGGTGCTAAAAGATGAGGATACATGTGGTATATATGCACTGTCTAATTACAAATATGTCTGTACGATGAATTGTTTTTTTTATGGAATATATTTATATATATAAAAGAGTTAGATACAACAAAATATATAATAGATATTCGTGCATGCATATTAGATTCACAATATCCGATACTTGGGATAACTTTTATTAATACACTATCTGAACTCAATTTAGTATTACAGCGGCCATGCACGCACGCAGAAACTTCATTTGTTCTGGAACTTACTAGTACAAATTGACTTGCCAAATTCCTCTACAACATCGAATTCCGCGGCAGGGGCGGCTCTATATAGTGGGGTTGAACCGCCGACGAATAATAGGTACCCCACCCCAGGCAAAGTTAGTGAGCTGTGTAATAGGTGATCATTTCGCGCTGTTCGGAGGCACTTGAGTCTAGCTAAATAAAAAAGTTATTTGACATGCATGATCACCCTATCCTAGATAAATAAATTTATATATATATATATATATATATATATATGATAATTTTAAAATTATATATCATGAATTATATCGAAATTAAATTTCGGACTAAAATATATATAATTATATATATCATATGTTCCATATTCCACTAATTGTTGATAAATTTTATGAGTTATGAGGAAAGAACGTGGCATTATAATAATATTGCATATTATGTCAAGCTGGCGTGGCAATTGGGATATACATACTTTTATCAACTTACTAGGTAATAGCTAGGTAAGTGTGCATACACTATATATATATATATATATATATATATATATATATTATATTCAAACAGTACAGTACCATAGGATATATCATTATGCACACAGATTTGACCTATATTTAATATTAATTAACATATCTAGATCTTAATTTTTTACTTGTATATACTGACGTGCTTTTAACCAATATATATATATATAAGTTTTGAAAAAGAAGGTTGCAATGAATCTGAGGAAAACAATTTGAAAAAATGGAAATCCTTCTTATTGGATGATCATGATACTTCCCGAAAATCGAAATTATCGACCCATTCTTTGTCCGGTTCTGGGCATCCTAGCAGCGCCTTCTGTGCCCCTTCTTCTACTTCCTTTGGCATATATTAATGGGTCAACAAATTTTGAGTAAAATTCTAACAATATAGGATTAAATAAACGAAATTTCAGATAATGTTATAGTAACATTTGCACTTTTGTTTTTCGGAAAATAAAATAGCAATTTTGATACTTATCTAGTTTTTTTATTATCATATGAATAATTATAAAAAGAAGGAAGTAAGAATATATTTTACATTTTGGGCCTATGATTTAACTGGCCCATGATTTTTAGTTGGCCCTGAGATCTTAAAACTTTTCGGCCCGATTCATGTTGAATCCAATAACACTGCGGGAAATTGAAGAAAGGTATCTATATATATCCGACCCATTCAAATCCTTATCCACCACGTCAATCTCAATTTTGGCAAGTTTGCTTTTCTCAGTTCTGATCCTACTCTCGGTTCGGATTATGAAGTTCGGTGATTTTGATTTATTAATCGTACTAGGGTTAGTGATCTGCGGGAGCAATTTCGTGACCGGAGAGTCACCGACGTGCTCGACGGTGTACCAGGAAGGCGGCGCGCCGGCGGTGTTCCAATCACCGAAATGCCCTCGGTGGACACTTTCAAATTTCAAGTTTCACTCCAATCGCCAATCACCGTCCGCTGCGTGTCAGTCAGCGATGCTCCAAGGCCGCCGGAAGTCACAGGAAGATCGCACTCTCTGTGTCTTCGACCTTCGCATCCCTTTCCCTGGTAAAATTGTAATAATATAAACTAGGTGATTCGTTACATATTTTAATTCCTGGCAAAATCTGGTTATTTAAATCTTCCCCTTACTCTTAGTTTTTCTGTTTTAAGGTCCCAAGGGGGCTAAAGAAGTGAAGGTTGGACTAATGGCGGTTTTTGATGGGCATAATGGTGCGGAAGCTAGTGAAATGGCTTCGGAGCGTCTGCTGGAGTATTTTGTTTTGCATACTTATTTTCTTCTAGATAGCACTTATTCAATTTTATCGAGAAATTTAATAAGAAGGCTGCCAAACAATGAAGAAGATAGTCCTGGCTTTCAGAAGACTGAGTGGACTGAGGACCTTGATCGTCAAGTTTTGGATCTTGGAAGGTGATTCTCTTTCGTATCATTTCAATAGTATGCCTATATGTTGCTTATTTACATGAATCACTACAATATAGGCAGATAAGTTGTTTTTTCATTTTTCTATAACTATTTATACCAAATCAGGAGGATTCACCTTTGAATAGATGGTTCGGTGAATTATAACTAATAATACCTTAAGAGAAAGTCACGAAAAAAACATGTTCTACTCAAATTATCAGTGAAATTATGTTTTTCTTGAAAATGAAAAATGTACCCTCTTTTTCTCTTTTTTCTGTTTCCTTTTCCTTTCCTTCTCTTTATGCCCAAGAATTTGTATTAGACTTTCAAATATGGGATATGTTTAAGATTTTCTTTTTCCATTTCTTGAATTCAATTTGTTGATTATGTTTCATGTTAGTTGGAAATCTTCCCAAGTTTCTTATACTGTCCTGTTTAACGGTCGAATTTGTTCCATGTTGTTTTCATAGGTGTTAAGTTTTCATTTAAAGCTATCTTAGTTTTTGTCAATTGGCACGCTAATTGTGAAATGGAGTTACTTTTGTGCAGGTTCAATGTGACACTGTCAGCTATTTTAGATGGATCTTTCCCTTTTGAATTATTGAGGGAAGCATTATTAAGGGCAATCCATGATATTGATGCTTCATTTTCTAAGGTGAGTTCTATTTATGTTTCTGAAGATTTAATATACTAATTTATCATCATAGCTTATGTGGCTATTTGATTTATTAAGGATGCATCTAGATACAACCTCAATTCTGGCACCACAGCAACAATTGTACTTCTGGCAGATGCTCAAATTCTAGTTGCTAATATAGGCGACTCAAAGGCATTTTTGTGCTCTGAAGTATATCAGTCTCCATCCGAGGCTAAAGGTTAGACCTTTCTTGTCTTTTGCTCAAGTTAAAAGGATCAGCCTACAAGTTTTTTCTGATCTATATTAGCTGCAGAATCCTGATTCTCTTGAGATTTTCTACTGTAAAGAAAGACTTTCATTTTCAGACTATTGATGTTCATCTTTTCCAGTTATTGTGCACTGGCGCAGACATGAGATTGTCCACTTGTCAGGAATGGCAACATATTTTTTTCTTTTCCTAATCCTTATTCTTGAAATTTGCAGCAACTGCATTTAGGATAGTCAGGCAGAGAAGATCAAACGGTGTTTCTTCGTCCTTGAAAGAGTACCACAACCTAAAATCAATGGCATCTAACGGATGGAAATTCTTAATTGCTAAGGAGCTGACGAACGATCACCATCCTGATAGAGACGATGAAAAATCTCGGGTTGAATCAGCTGGAGGCAATATTTCAAAATGGGCTGGTGTAGCTCGAGTTAATGGCCAGTTGGCTGTATCCCGAGCAATTGGAGACATACATTTTAAAAGGTAAAGACTGTTTATCTCAAGAAGATACATATTTGAAACTTTTAGAGGGGTTGAATAGTATGGAGAGATTGATAACAAAACAATAGATAGACAGAATTTGCACAATGATTTATAGTGGTTTGGCCTACTACCATTGTATAAACACAATTGAGTAGATTAATCCACTACCTAAGTGTATAAACTTAGGATTTTGAAGAGAGAATTTATTAAGTCACTAGGACTATTACAATTACAATAACTGGAATATGTCAGGTGCCTATCTAATATAAGTATGGTACCTAGCAGGACTATTTCCAGGATTCAAAGCTAAAGAGAGAACTCACTATGAGAAACCTAGCTCTATGTGAAATACTCTCAGATTTGTGATAAGCTCGAATTGATTCAAGAGATGCAGCAAGGTTATCTTAAATAGAGAGATCTTGAGAGGAGCCTCCAATGGGAATGAGGCTAGTAAATGGGCTGTCATTGAATTAGTCTTGGGCCACTCATAATGATAAATGAAGGTCTTCTTGGGCTCCTAATGATTGATTTAATGCAGCCTTGAAACCTGTTGATGAAATAAGACAGCTAGACAATATATACAACTAGATTAAATATTTTGTCAGCAATTCAAAAACCATGATAATTACTGAAAGGTCCCTGCTGAATTCCTGGGTAGTTCCAGCGGGCTAACATTATTCGTTACGAGCAGTTTGTGGCACACTCGATTCATGTGCAAATTAAAAATAAAATTGTTTAATACATGTCTAAATTAAATTCATTATATTGATATTATATTTTCTAATTATTTTTAATAGAATACTATACTTATGAAAAATAAATACTAAAATAAAAGTATATCAATGAAATGGTAAATGAAAAAGAGGAAGTAAAAATAATAAGAGGAGAGCAGGAAGAAAAAAGATAAAAATAAATTAATGTAAGAGAAAAATACTTATTTGTTACTAGCAGTGTGTGGCAAAAATAAAAATATAATATTATTTAATACATGTTCAAATTAATTACATTAGAAAATTATATCAATAAGATGGTAAATGAAAAGGAGAAAGTAAATATAGTAAGAGGAGAGAAGGAAGAAAAAAGATAAACATAAATTGATGTTAGAGAAAAAGAGAGAGATAGAGAGAGAGAGAGAGAGAGAAGAATAGCAGAAGACAGCAGAGGGTGCTGGCGCTTTATATAATAGTGTAGATATTAGCCCTCCACCTGTAGTCTACAATAAAGAATATATATGATTGCTATTTTATCCAGTCACTTACTTTACAACATTCTTTTGGGGAATTTGCACTTCATGATTTTCATTAATAAATGAATAAAAATCCAACGGAAATGCACACCTTAATCTGTCATAATCCTGACAGCTTTGGCGTAATATCAGTCCCTGAGGTGACAGATTGGCAACCTTTGAACGCCAATGATAGCTATGTGATTGCTGCCTCTGATGGTGTTTTTGAAAAGCTTAGTCCCCAAGACGTTTGCGATCTATTGTGGGAACCACTTTCTCAATTTACTATGCCACCGGAGCTGAATTCTTCATGTGCATACTCATTAGCTGACTGCATAGTGAATAATGCATATGAGCAAGGAAGCATGGATAACTTGGCAGCTATAATGATTCCAGTTAGAGCACCAGGTTCTTTTGGAACAGACAGGGATTATCCATCAATGGAAGTTGATTACTCGGGAGTAGGAGATCAAAGGCAGATCTACGAGAATTCAGGTATACTCTTTTGTTGATCTCTTGAAGCAGTTTGTTTTATTGCAGTATATGACTAATTCCCCGATTTAGAAATACCAATTAAATTCACAAAAGCAAAAGGCTTTCAACTATTAGAGTTTAAATATGATGAAGATAAAGAATATGTGATGTCTTACAGCCCAGCTGTATATAATTCTTTCTTGCGGAAGTTACTATATTTGATGCTTCTAGGAAAATATTCAGTATCCAAATCCTCATTATCATTATTTCATTTATTCTGAATTTATGAAAGATTGAATGTCAATGCAAAATCTTTTTTTGTTCAGCAGCACAGATTAACCCATTAATCAGATGTGCATTTGCCTACTCTATTTACTATCTAATAATTTTGTGGATTAGTGATGCTGGAAATATTTCAAAGCAAATTATGTTCCTCTGAATTTGGCTGCACTTTTCATGTTTGAATTTATGGTCTTAAGTTTCTGTTACTGAAATTCTAATCTTGCTGTACTTGTTTTGTTAGCCAATGTACACACTTCAGCACTCGCTGAACTGCAGCCTCATCCAGATATTGCCAAGTTTGATAGATTACTGGTGAGACTGAGAACGAATTACTTAGTTTTTGATCATATTTTGTGCTCTCTGTTTCTCACCGATTTGCTGTTTTTATACCAATGCATGCAATTCAAAATCACATCAACAGTTACAACAAGTGCAATAATAATGTTTCCTAGATGAATTTCAAGTTTGCGAACTGAATTATGTATATTGTTGGTGATAGAAATGTTTCCTGCAACTTTACTGATTTATGAACTTAGACTGGAATGTTGATCTTATTATGGTAATTGGACGGATCTATCCTTGCTCTGTTCTCTTAGCTCCAACTCTGAAAATGCTGATGATAGCATAACTTTTCAGATGACCTTGGCTAGTTGATAATGATCTTCAATTTATTTCATCGACTTTTATCTACACTGATGTAAGAATAGTAAATTTGGGACCAGGATGAGTTATGTAACACTCCTAAATGAGTAAAGATGACAGGGTATGCATAGTGCTTTAGTAGAGAAAGTATGATATATGTTTCTGTGATGAAACCCGTAAATCTGAGGAAGACATTAAGCAGGCGGAGGAGTTTTTATCTTGATGATAATTTTAAGGATAGCCTAGTAACTATGTCATAAAGCATGCATTTTATGAATACTCTTTATGCATGTGCAATAGACACACTCTTTTTTTTCCTCAGGTCGAAGGGAAGCATAACAATGTCGGATGCTTTTATTTGTCTGAGAACCTTGATGTGAATGATGATTACACATTCTGGATACATAAAGATGATCGCGAGTCTGTGTCTGACACATCACCAGCTTTAACTGGCGCCAATCAGTTTCTTTGGAGTGAGTTGAATTGTCATCTTCTTGAAACTCAATCGACTTCTCTGCTCACACAATGACATATTTGGCTTTTGAAAGGCACTTCCGTTTAAATAACAGGAATTGTTTTGTTTCTTTGTTGACTATTTGAATTTATGTTAACTGAAACATTATTTTTTGGTGCAGGTGGATCATTAGATTTTTACAATGATCAACATATATGCACACACTTTGGAATGTATATAGACGAGGATAAGGATCAGTGCATGAGTTCTGATGGCTTTGCAAGATTCCTTGGTTTGTTGGAATCAGTTCCTTTTCATAATATTGGTCAGAATGATCATGAGGCATCAGATACCAGGTAGATTGCTTTCCGAGTGAATTATCTGTTGCCTTAATGTTTATATCCGTGGTGGAAGGCTATCCGGAGTAATATATTTAGTTGCTGATGTTGATGTTGAATGAGTAATTAGCTTTCATATGAAAATATAGTTATTCAAGAAGTTCGTACCCATCTTCAGGGGAGCTGATGGCGTACTGTGTTGTAGTTTTAAATGATTGGACATAATATATTCTGTACATAGGTTTTTGTTGCAGCAGTAAACCTTGGTGCGGTAACATATGTTTTTAAACTAGTACTTTCCAAAGTATAAAATTTTAGCTTGGACATAATTGTAGTGTTGGTTTTTTTGGGCGATGTGTTCTTAGAATTGTCTCTCTGGTGCTTGTTCCTCTGTCATCTTCTTACTTAATACAGATGAGCATACATTTATGCCTTGGTGAATTCCATAGAAATATTTGTTATCTGGTACAACTAATTCACAATTTAGGTTGTCAAAGTTGTTCAGACAATCCATATTCAAGGTTGTTCTGCAATGGTGTTTTCTGAAATAATCCTCTTTGCTTGACTTACTCATGTTGGCAATTGGTTTCTCCGTCAGCCATCGCACATTGATCTCAGTCTTAATTTGAATCTTCTTAAGTAAAAATGCCATCTTCATAGGTACGTATTAAAGAAGAAGTTTGATCGTGGAGCATATGGAGAAGTTTGGCTTGCTTTCAATTGGAATTGTTCTCAACATGGAAAAGATTTCAAAAGGAGGCATGTTGAAGAAAATATTTTGTACAGAAATGAGCATTTGAGGGTAGATGATGAAAATATAGCTACAAATAAATTTGTTGAAGATTGCAATGTCGACTCTTCTGATGACAATATGTTCATTTTGAAGCGTATAATGGTAAATAATCAAATTCATATGCATTTCACATATATAATGTGCACCATGAATTTCATTAAGTCTTTTATTAAATACTGGATTTATTAAATTTAGTTTCTGTGAGCAGGTGGAAAGGGGAATCACTGCTTACTTGAGTGGGCTACGGGAGAAACATTTTGGCGAAGTATTTTCAAATGCCTCCAATTCGCTACAAGGTTCAGCATCTTCTGGAGAACCAGATATTTCCCCCAAAAATACGCATTGCAATGCATATGGCTTTTCAAATGTAAATGAATCAGTTGAACAAGATATTGAGGATGTGATTTTTAGGAAAAGAAGATTTCATGGATCTACATATGAAGAAGGATTGAATCATATTGCCAGATATGTCGAGTCGTTTGAGTCACGAGCTAATGAGATATGGCTTGTATTTCGTCATGAAGGTATTTCCTTGTCAAAAGTTCTGTATACTGCTGAAGAAGTGGTAACTGACTCTGACAAAGAAAGAAGTGAGCAGGGGAAGCGTGTCCAGATATTACGTCCATCAAAATGGTGGCATTGGTTAAAGACTACAGAAGCAGGACAAGAGGAATTTCGTAATGTAATATGGCAATTGGTATGCAATATTATTTGCTTAATTAGCAGAGCTATTCAATTTAGCAACCTTTGATACTCCTTTATTGCTTAATGGCCTATGTGGGTGTTTGCAAACACTACTCTTTTCGAAATACTAAAGTAGAAGCAAAAGTTCTAAAAAGTTGGGCGTGTTCAGAAAAAGAAAAAGTGGAAAGTACAAAAAGAAGTAGTTGAGTGTTTGGAGGAAAAGAAAAGCTACGAAGCATTTTTCTGCTCTTGAGAAACTTCCATTTATTTACGAAATAACCAATAAGCCAGAAGTTGAAGCTAAAAGCATGTCCTTAGGTGCTTCTAGCTTATTTATGCTGAAAATAAGCAAAAGCTGGTTTTCCAAGAACTCCCAAAGTGCTGAAAGAAAAGCAAAAAGCACAAAAGTGATTTTTTAGAGGTTGCAAACACTACCTATATGAGCCTGTATTAGGATAGTATGTTGAGCTTAATTCTGGAATTGGTGATTGAATAAGACTAAATAATAATTTCTCACCAGACAATCTGATGACATAATTTCTTACATTTTGATCAGTTGATGGCACTTAAGTCCTGCCACCATCGCAACATAACTCACAGGGATATCAAACCTGGTAAGAAGACGCCTGTGTTCATGAATTGTCTTCCTACACTTTACAAAATCAAAACTAATTGAGGATGTTATGTTTTACCTCTTGCAAGAAAACATGGTAATTTGCTTTGAAGATCAGGCATCAGGAAGCTGCTTGAGACAAAGTCCAAATGGTGACAAGAATTACACTACTAAAATGTACTGCAAATTTTTGTTATCCTTGTGGTGTTACCTTTTCCTGGTTTCGTTACAAGTATTTTGCTGAATGTTGGGTTATATTGCTGGGAATTACAGAATATGTACTTTTATAGCTTATGGTATAGCATCCCCTTAAACTTGAATCTCTGTTCTTTTTCGTATTGATAATTTAGGATGGCTTTGGATGCAATTTTATTAATTGGGTTTTGCTTGCTTTGGCAATCTGTGTAGATAACCTATTACCATTTTATGTATGGCTGCTACATGCTGTGGAATGCTGGACTCTAATTGTTTTCCTATGCTCTCCTACTAGTGTTTATTTTCTGATGTTACCATTGTTTTTTCTTTCCTTTGTTTTCTTTAACAATGAAATTATTGACTAAGAAAAAGGAGATGAATTTTCTTATGCCGTTTCCCAATTGATTGCAGGCGTATTATTGACTTTGGTAGTGCTGTGAATGATTTCACCGTGAAGCATTTATATGGGTCTCTTGGACCTTCTAGGTATGGCCATTTCAATATTCGGTTTTCATCTGTGAATTGTATTCCCAAATTTTACACAGAAGAATAGCAATCAAGTACAGATTAGAAAGTGAACATCAAATTTAGGCCACAGTAGTCTCATGATAATTGTTTAAGCTGTATTATGCCAAAAATTTGCATTAATGTTGTCTGTTTGAATCTTTCTAAATTTGCTCAAGTGAGTCATGGGTCATAATCATCAGCTACATTTGTTTCTCTATCTTATAGTGCTGAACAGACTTCTGGGTATGCTCCGCCTGAAGCTTTTCTAAATGCCAGTTGGTATAAGGGTCCTTCAACTGTCACTGCAAAGTACGTTGATTTCTATGTAATAACTTTTTTCCCTTTCATATTTGGGTTTCAGCAAGATAATGATAGATAATTAATTGACTTATCCCATTTCTTTCTCTAGATGAATATACTTTCCCTTTTCTCTCACAGGCCATCATATTTTTTCCATATAACTTTGTAATGAGTTCTGCAAGCTTTACTATAAGATGGCATTAGTGTTATGTTTTGAATGAATTAAAACATAAAATAACCGCAAAATCCAATTCTTTCGTAAATCTGAATATTATACTGATAGTTGTAACGTTTAGGTAATTTAGTAGGTAGTTCAACGGTATCATTATCTCAATTTATTTAGTTGAAATGGGTTACAGTTGACGCAAGAGTTGGTTTTTACTACTGAGACAGAATTACAGAAGAAATTATACACTTAAAAAATGTCAGCGTGGTCTCAGTATTTTAGTTTTTCTCTTGTAGCTCTAGTTTTGCGTCTACTTGTGTTATTGGCATTGGCTAGCTGGTGTCATAATAATTCATTATCTGCTTAAATTCATCATGAGCTTGAATTTTGACCAAACTGAACGAGAATCAAGCTCAGAAGCCAGTGAAGCTTCAGATATAAGTGATACTTGGTCACAATTGAACCTATGTTTGCATATCTTAGCATTACTGATTTTCAAAGATTGGTATTGTTCACTTGGTGTAAACTTGAGTTCCAAAGTCATGCTAAAAATTATATAATGCATCTGTCCTCTATTCATAAACATATTATATCAATTTATACGCAATAGATTCATTTTCTAATTGCTATTTTTTCTTAAATAGGTATGATACGTGGAGTGTTGGAGTGGTAATCTTGGAGTTGATTTTAGGATCACCACATGTGTTTCAAATAAATTCTATCACTCAATCCCTTCTAGATCAGCACCTCAAGGGTTGGAATGACAGCTTGAAAGAACTTGCTTACAAGTAAGAACAAATTTTTTTAAGCATCATTTGCCGAATGAGATTAACACATTGTTGGGTTCTCTTGACTGCTCACCTGACAATGCTGTTTGTGATTCGTTCTGACTATAATTTGATTCCAACTTCTTGAAACAACTTTCATTTACACTGGGAGATAAATACTTTTAAGGATGAGATGAGTTTTGAGTGGGTAAGTATCTTGTAGTGTGTTACATTTTAGAAATATATAGATAGAAGTGAAGAGAGAAGACGAGAACAAAATAATTATGGGGTATGACCGCTTGGCCTACATCCAAGCCACAAATTCCCTAAGGGCTAAAATAGGTTGACTCTTGATTACAATGACCACCTGTTTATATAGATAAATTGCACATGTGGTGGGAATGGTAAATGGAGGAAAACACTCCAAATCAAAACGGAAGGATCAAACATTCAAGTATATATATTTTGTGATCTTACAAATATACTAAAGAATCAATTCTTGATTCTCAACATAATGATTAGTCATTACCACAGTCAGTTTAATATTTGATGTTTGGAATTTGGATGGCGTCTTAGTATTTACTCATTTGATTAGCACTTGCAGCTTCAACTTCTGGATATCTCCCGCTGATTACTCTGGCACTTTGCCGACGTCAAAAAGATTCGCGACAACACAACATGCCAAAATGAAATACTTCTTTTTCCATTCAACACGAAAGCGACCATAACCCTTATTGTGTTTGAAGTTCTGAAGTCTAAATAGCTTTTAAATAGATAAAATAGAGTTAACAATCTGATGTATTCTATGGCATGGGGGAATCAGTAGTTGCTTGGAGCCTCTAACAGCAATCATTGATTATGTTTGTTGTTGCAGACTTAGGGCCTTAATGGAAATGTGCATCTTAATTCCTGGAACTTCCTCAAAGCTTCGCCAAAATTGGGGCACAAATGGCCAGGTGAGTTCTTTCCTTCTTGAATTTTTTTTCTTTAGCCAAATTTTTTTATGCAAAATTTGGACATTGTGATAATTGCTAAAATGTCTTTTCAACATGAAATATTTTCGGTGAATATTGAATATTATCGAAAGGTGATTAATCCAGTAGAGAAGCCAAGCGGACTAATTATAGCAGACATCAGCCCTCATATATTGCATATACTCCTGTAGGTCGCCAAAAAATCCATTATATATGTTCATTTGAAAATTGGAGGTTTTTTTTTTACTTGTGTATAGAGTTCGAGTTCACCAGTTCCCTGGAAATGCTCTGAAGATTACTTCTCTTATCTAATACGGAGTAGAGATCCTCTTAAAATAGGGTTAGACCATCTTCTCCTTCCCCTCAATTGATGCATGTTTATTTTATGGCTGTAATTTCACGTCTTCACTTTTCTCAGGTTTCCAAATGTATGGGCTTTGCGGTTAGTACGTGACTTATTACGGTGGGATCCAGTAAGTTTGCTCTTAACGAGGTTTAGTTTCAATTTACTTATGAAGAATCATGTTTCTTGCATAGAGTTTTCAATTTAAACTTGTCTGCGCATGTTTTGAACTTTTTACCATTTTTGTATCAGGAGGACCGGCTCAGTGTTGATGATGCACTGAAACATCCTTATTTTTCACCACCTCCTTAGTTAGAGGTCAGCTCATATAGATGTCTATGGGTGTGATTACAAACTTTCTGCTTTTGAGAAGCTAAAGTAGAAGGTAAGAGTTGTAAAAAGCTTGAGTAGCAAAAGTGATGAGTGTTGGAGAAAAAAGTGTTAAAGTAACAAAAAAAAAAAACCAGTTGACTGTTGGGAAAGAAAAAAGTTGAAAAGCACTTTTATTATACTAAACAAACTTTCATATATTTACAAAAATCACCTTAAAGCTAGAAATCGAAGCTAAAAGTTGGTCTTTGGGTGCTTTTAGCTTCTAGCTTATTTCTGCCTAAAATTTGGTTTTCCCCACACTCCCAAAGTGCTGAGGAAAAAGCACAAAAGTCCTTTTTTTTTTTTTTGGGAGTTATGCAAACGCTCCATTAATTTGATTTCACTTCCGACTCCAAAGTGTGATTGCAGAAGGCCACAACGTGGCAATCCAATATAAATCCAGCTACTCAGAGTTTCCTGCTGAAAGTTAGCCCAAAAGCTCACAATCACCATCAACCAATATTGCTTATCTGAAATATGCCTGCATAATCAGCTTCTAGAAAGTTGATGCTACTCAAAACTCAATGTAGCTGCTTCAGAACATATATCTTTCTGTTTGCTGCGTGAATTGTTGGAAGGAAATGAAAACGTGGGGAGGGCATTGCAGACTAGCCTCATGGATAGATACAGAGAAACGAGACGACATCATCGTCAAAGATATAGGAATCGGGACGAGATCATCTTCACGGTTATCTGCAAATACTTGGCCATTTGACTGAGGTTTGCAGGTATTTTATCTTTAAACTGTATTTGTATATATTACTTTATTGTAAACTATTATATGACTTGAAAAAACTTCTTCTCCAATATCGATAAACCTGTGTTACCTTTTGATATTGGTTGGATTAAGAATGTCATGTAATTTGTGCACAAGACATATGTTGGAGCTTGATTGCTGGGAATAATTGAAAGCTGAAATATTGTATGCATTTGCACATGGGAGAAAAAGGGTTTTGTAGTCTTGATGGAAAATCCCGGGAAGCTGCTTCATTTTTCAAGAATTTATTAGTTTTGGACAAATCATTTAACCTGCAAGGCTGTAACCAAATAATAATTATAAAAAAATAATTAAATTAAGAATAAAAACAGCCCAGATTTAAATGTTGTAGGTGGATTATCTAAGAATTATTTGTCTGTTTTTTGGGTATTGAAGACCATTTATATAGGTCAAGCCGGGTCAGACCACTAAGGTGCAAAGAGAGACTCGAACTCGAGATTCATGATTAAACTAACATAGCGCCGAACGGCGAACATAGGCTACTTAGGTTAAAAGGATTATTTGTCTGGTGTTGCCTATCTTCAGGTATAAATTTCAACATTTGCAATAAGTGATGAAAGAATATATAGATGAATGAGGTTGACTGAGCACCACTTTAATGATCAATATTCAGATATCCTCCATTCAAGTTTCCTTCCACTTTACACAGGAGACAGACACTCATGTCCAATAATACAAACATCTTACGATATTTGTTTGCTTCAAATATTTCACTAAATAATGTATTATTATCATTTACCTTTATAATTTATAAAGCAAGTTAACTTCGATTATCATAACTATGATCCATCTAATCTATTATTATTATTATTCAAGTTTGAACTTGATTTGATTTTGGATTAAAGTGACATTAACAGTTAACACGGATCTGAATTGAATCACATTTACCCGACAGATAATCGTTCTTTATTCTTTAACAGGGTATGAGAATAAAAATTGAAGGTCCCATGCAAATATATACTTTTCGAAATATTAGTAGCCAGAAAATAACAAAAAGATCGGTTATTATATTATCATTTTCTTGAAAACTATATTTTGCAAAACAAAATAAAAATTGACCCATTCATTACATTAAACTTATGAAATGGGAATACGGATACAACACGATATGGATATGGCAATATAGATTTTTTTGACATTTTACACTAGAAAAGTGTCTGACACAGTATCGGACATGACATGATAAAATTTTTAGGAGTGTCCGTGCATCAAATCTTAAATAAAAAGCTGTCCTATTTAACAATAACACCAAGAGATTCATCGGATTTAAGAGATTTGGTTTGGGACCCTCACCATCTTGACTTTTTCGATTTTGAATTAATCACTTATTAATTGCTATACAACTATACTTTCTTTTTACTTAAAACATTGTAGATCTAATTTGGTAACCATGACCAACAAATTCATTTCCAGCAAAGCTCACTATAACAAGGAATAATATACTTTTTAAACGAAGTATTAATAGGATTAATAGCAAAAAACAAACCCTAATTATGTGGAACTATATATTAATTATCAAATCCATTAAAGTGCATTAACATTCCATATCTTAGTGAAATTAAATGAGATTATTAAAGAAAAAGTTAAAGGACTTTAAGAAGTAATAGTGGTTAATGCCATGAAATACGGATACCATACAACACAAATATAACGGCATATATTTTTTTCGTACGTGCGAGTTCCCATGCATACGGCTCAAATGGCGGAGACCTTTCCTTCACACTAGCAAAGTATCCGACATAATATCCGTTATAAGATAGAGTAAGATTTTTAGAAGTGTATGTGCATTTGCTTTTATTATCATTCAAAGTTTTGAAATCTTGTTTCTCTTTTTTGTTTTTTTTTGGTTTTTATTCAAAGTAAAGAGTCGAATGTTTCCATTAGAGTGACTGATGCAAAGATTCTCCAGCTAAATTTTGATAACCCTAATTTGACGAATAATTTCCCTTTTCATTTTCAAGGACCCGATATGGAACTCTTTGGTGCCAGACTGCCAGCATATGAATATTATTAGTTGTAACTTGTAATTGTGTATCCTAAACGGTGTAGTATGGCTGCTTTCGTCTATAAAACGACGTCGTAATATACTTATTTAAATTACACTTTTTTATCAATAATTCCATTATTCCAAGTTTTATCTTTCTTTAATTCTTTTGGTTTTACTTTTACCGTCTCACAACATACAGTAGACCTGCAGCCTTTCTGTCCTCCAACGGATATAAAATAAGTGGAAATTTTAAACCCAAAAAATAATTTTTTCAAGAGAGAGAGAGAATGTGAAGAGAGAGAGACTGGAAAAAGGAAACACTTTTCTTTTACCAAAACGAAAGAAGAAAAGTGAAAGACTGGTTTTTTTCCTTTGGATTCCATGCCACCGCTTTGATCCACACGCTGCTGCTCAGTTCCCGATTCCTGATTTGTGAAATCGAGACTAAAAAAGATTAGTTGGCTCGGTCGGTCTTGATTTGGTTTTGGTTTAGCAACTCGCTGTTTGGTGGGTTTGTTAAAGTTTTTGTCATTAATGAGAGATTTGTTGGCTAAGTGTGGATTTGGTTACATTTCTGGTAGAGATCTTACGTAATTTTTAGTGGGCTTTTGTCATTTCAGTTGATTCATGGTCTTCTATTTATGCTGCCCAGGTTCTTTCCCAAGTTTAGGTTAAAGTTTCCAACTTCTGCTTTTTATTTAAATCTGGTCGTTCTTTGAAGCCGTAAAGTAACCTTTTTCTTCTTGTTGGAAAATTTTCTGGCGATTTATCTATATTTAGTGGGAAGCCCCAACTTTAAGTATTGTAGTGTTTGTTTGAACTTATTCGAGTTCTGTTGTAAATTCAGTATTTTGATTGGCCTTGGATGGCGTTTTAGCTTAATGGGTAGTGGTTGTTGAGGGAAAGAATTTCTTTCCTTCCTATTTTTTTATAATTTATTTTGTGTTCTTCCAAAAATTTGAGGAACAAATCCATTTGCCTGTTGTGGAGATCTGGGACCTATTTCAGCTCTTTTGTCCCATGAGGACTCTTTTCCCTTCAGATTCTTGTAAAGAACCACAGCTGAACGCTATCAATCCTCAATCATGGCTCCAAGTTGAAAGAGGCAAGCTTTCAAAGCTTGCATCACAGTCTCCTTCTTCAATGTATGCACTCTCTCTCTCTTTCTCCCAAGCTTATTAATTGATTGTCATGTGATTAAATATTGAAAATATTTCCTTTTATTTTTTTGCAATATTTGTAGTGAATCTCTTATCAAGGTTCCAGAACCTCGAGTTCTTCCCTTCTACAAGCCTGTTGACTATGTTCAAGTGTTAGCTCAAATTCATGAAGAACTCGAATCATGTCCCCCAACAGAAAGGTCGAATCTTTACTTGTTGCAGTATCAGGTCTTTAAAGGCCTTGGAGAAGCCAAGCTGATGCGAAGAAGCCTTCGCTCAGCTTGGCTTAAATCCAGTACTGTTTACGAGAAGCTCGTTTTTGGTGCGTGGCTGAAGTACGAAAAGCAGGGTGAAGATATCATTTCCGACTTGCTATCCTCTTGTGGTAAATGTGCCAAGGAATTTGGATCCATAGACATTGCATCTGAATTTCCTGCTGATAAAAATCCAATCTTTCCTGATATTATGCTGAATGAAGCTCTTTTCCCACGTAATGTATCTTTCCAAATTGGGGACGAGAAAATAACGTGCGACAGGTTTAAGGTTTCTCGTCTTTCTGCTCCATTCCATGCCATGCTCAATGGCTGTTTCACAGAATCAAATAGGGAAAACATCGATCTTTCTGAAAACAACATTTCCCCTTCAGGTATGAGAGCAATCTGTGAATTCAGCAAAACAGGAAGTTTGAGTGAAGAAATTTCATCTACTCTTTTGCTAGAAATTTTGGTATTTGCAAACAGATTTTGCTGCGAAAGCCTGAAAGATGCTTGTGATAAGAAACTAGCTTCTTTGGCTTCCTCCAGACAAGATGCTGTTGAACTCATGGAATTCGCTCTCGAGCAGAATTCCCCTGTTTTGGCTGCTTCTTGTTTGCAAGTCTTTCTTCAAGAACTTCCCGATTCATTAAACGACAAACAAGTGGTCGAACTCTTAAGCAATCTCGATAGGCAACAGAGATCAATAATGGTGGGTCCCGCCTCGTTTTCTCTCTATTCCTTATTGGCTGAAGTTTCCATGGATTCCAATCCCTCCTCAGACACAGCTGTTCTGTTCTTGAAACAGCTGGCAGATTGTGCAGGGTCCACCAGGCAGAAAATGGTGGCCCTTCATCAATTGGGCTGTGTTCGATTTTCAAGAAAAGAATATGAAGAAGCAGAAAAGTTGTTTGAAGCCGCTCTGCATGAAGGGCATGTTTATTCTGTTGTTGGTTTAGCTAGAATAGGTAACATAAAGGGGCGTAAAGATTGGTCTTTTGAAAAAATGAGCTCTGTAATTTCATCAAACACTCCACTTGGGTGGATGTTTCAAGAAAGATCACTATACTGTGATGACGATGATCAACGGTTGGGAGAACTTGAAAAAGCTACTGAGGTGGACCCTACTTTGACTTACCCTTATATGTATCGAGCTGCATCTTTGATGAGAAAACAAGATGTTCAATCGGCCCTTGGGGAAATCAATAGGGTTCTTGGATTTAAACTGGCTTTGGAGTGTTTGGAGCTGAGGTTTTGCTTTTATCTTGCTCTTGAGGATTATCAATCGGCTATATGTGATGTGCAAGCGATTCTTACTCTTTGTCCTGATTATAGAATGTTTGAGGGGCGAGTTGGAGCTTCACAGCTTCGAATGCTTGTGAGAGAGCATGTTGAGAATTGGACAACAGCTGATTGTTGGCTGCAGCTCTATGATAGGTGGTCTTTAGTTGATGATATTGGATCACTCTCTGTAATATATCAGATGCTTGAATCGGATGCAGCTAAAGGGGTTCTATACTTTAGACAGTCTTTACTTCTTCTCAGGTAATTCTTGATTACTAGTGTGATTACTAGATTTTGAATTTCAATTGAACAAGTGTATGCACTATCTTTTTCCTTATCATGCATCTAGAATACTAAATATTTACTGTATTTCCTCTTTAATAACTTCAACTCTTAGAGGTCCTAGGTTCAAATTTAAACACAATGCATTTATGTTTCATGTGCAAAAAAAGATAAAGAAAGAAAAAAACACCGCACCGAGATGTTACAAAGTACCCCCTTCAACTTTAAAAAATGTTACATGTACAGCTCTTAATGGCATTTCAGTCACGCAAAATAACTAGATTAGGGTACAAAATTTTCCTATTTAAGAGGGGGTAATTTCGACAGAGTACCCCATATTAACACAAAACATCAAAACCCTAACCTTAACAGAAGGAAGTGTGTTTTAGTAAGACGAACATGAAGTTCAGGGGGTCTATCTCAATTTCTCAAACTACAGTGGTGTACGTGTAAATACATCAAATGTGAGGCAGTCTAGATGTAATATACCCTTTTCTCCAACAGCTTCAGCTTTCGGTTTTCTAATGTTTGTTTCATTTGTGATCAGATTGAATTGTCCTGAAGCAGCAATGAGGAGTTTGCAGCTAGCTCGTCAGCATGCATCGAGTGAACCAGAAAAGTTAGTTTATGAGGGATGGATTTTATATGATACTGGTCATTGTGAAGAAGGGCTACGAAAAGCGGAGGAGTCGATTAGTCTCCAAAGATCGTTTGAAGCTTTTTTCTTGAAAGCGTATGCTTTAGCTGATTCTAGTCAGGATCCATCTTGTTCGTCTACTGTTGTATCGCTTCTTGAAGAAGCTTTGAAATGCCCTTCAGACAGACTCCGTAAAGGTCAGGTATGATTCTCATAAGACTAGATGAACTGAATCTTGTCCCAAGATGATGATTCTAGTGTCGTGAAAAAGAAAATAAAACAAGAGCTCTCATTGCCTTTTGAAATTAAATCTTGGGTGTTCTCGTATTGGAAGTGTATTATGTTTCTTTTTTTTTTTTTTTTTTGATAAAGTATTATATTTGTTTACTCAGTGTTGAATGTGAATTTTCTTTCAAACATATCCTGAAAAGGGGATGTTTGCTAAGCTAAAGTAGCAAATAGTTTGAGTAGTCAAAGTTGGGAGTGTTTGGACAAAAAAGTATAAAAGTACTTTCAAATAATAACAAAAGGAACCACGAATCTGTAAAAGCACTTAAGCTGTAAACAAAACTCAATTTCTGTTTCTCTTATGCTCAAAACTGAAGTAGACTTCTTCTTTTCTTAGTTTCAAACACAAAAGCACTATAACAGAACACTCAATTTTTGTTTTTTTTTTTTTAAAGTTAAAAGCAGAAAATCACTTTGTTCTAGAGTTTGCGAACACTACCAAAATCTCTTAATTGCTATTATAATAATGTAGTGGGCTATTTTGCCAAATTCTAATAATTTTTAATTTCACACTAGGCCCTGAACAATCTTGGAAGTGTGTATGTTGACTGTGGCAAGCTAGATTCTGCGGCTGATTGCTACATCAATGCCCTCAAAATCCGGCATACCCGGGCCCACCAGGGCCTTGCACGTGTCCACTTTTTGAGAAATGATAAAAATGCTGCATATGCTGAGATGACCAAACTCATCGAGAAAGCAAGAAATAATGCATCAGCTTATGAAAAGCGGTCAGAGTATTGTGAGCGTGAACTCACGAAGGCGGATCTTGAGATGGTCACTCGGCTCGATCCTCTTCGAGTATACCCGTACAGATACCGAGCCGCAGGTCAGGCTTCTTCTTATGAATAAGTGTTTTCGAGGTTTTTATTTTTACTCTAGCAATTGTGTTTGCGATTCCTGGATTTGTTTATTAAGCAGAAAATAGTTAGAAGCTAAAGCATCCTCTACCCAACTTTTAGCAGTTTCTATCTTCAAACTCTTGATAATATGGTTTAATTTTTCTTTCAAAAATTAATAGGAGTTAATTGCATCCAGCTCATGGGACGTGGCCTGTGGGTTATGGCTAATGAGCATAAATGACTGACTACGTGATAAAAAAAATCTCACAAATACATTTTTGACAAAAATATCGGCAAATTTTATTTATATTCCTTTGTTCTCTATTCTTTGAATAAGGATAGAGCGAGGGTAAATTGGTAAATTTGTAACTTTTTTGGCGCAAATCAAAAGCAGGGGCTGTGAGCACATTTCAGAACTATTGTTTTTTATGAGATTTTTTTTGGTCATAAGGGTTCTTACGCTCCTTAGTTATAACATCATAGGGGGTTCGATGCAATTAACCTACGGAGTTCACTACAAAAATAACCTTAAAGCTAAAATCTGAAGCTACGTGTTGGTCCTTGGGTGCTTCCAGCTTATTTTCTAAGTGCTGAAAAATAGCAAAAAGCAGAGAAGTGCTTTTTTAAAGAGTTTGCAAACACTGCCTTCATCTATCAGGGATACAATCTATAACTTCCGGAACCTCCCACTGGGGGTGGGTACAAATGTCCAAAACCCTAGAGAAAAGATTTATGAAAACTAATAAGCAGTTTTCTGTGTGCAGTTTTGATGGATAACCACAAGGAAAAAGAAGCAGTTGCAGAACTTTCGAGGGCAATCACGTTTAAAGCAGATCTTCACCTTCTTCATTTACGTGCTGCATTTCACGAGCACATCGGGGACGTGATGGGTGCCTTACGAGACTGTAGAGCTGCTCTATCGGTTGACCCTAATCACCAAGAGATGTTGGAGCTTCATAGCCGAGTCAACAGTCAAGAGCCTTGATTTGATTGATGATCATCAAACTAAATTATGGAAAAAAGAAAGAAAAAAGCTATTAGATTGTTGTAGCATTCAGTGTATTATACCTGATAGTGCCTCTTGTATTATCTATTCACCCCCGCTCATTTTCTCATGAATTTTGTATACTTGCAAATTTTTTGTCAATATAATTTTGTTGTTGCATGCAAAGTTGATGCATTTGGTGTCTCTATTTGATATATATCAAGATATTAATTGTATTTTGATTGGTGGTAATATGGTTGTATTAGAAACTGGAAATCTGCATTTGTAATCATTCAATTCAACATATTGCAATTAATCAAGGGCTATTTTGACAGGATATTGTTTTTTTTCTCTTTTAAGTTCATTTGTACGGGTTCGAGCCGGTCAGGACTACTAAGGTGAAAAATTCTCCCTATTAATGCCACTCTGTGGTTTTCAAGTGGCTGATAGGATATAGATGTCTGTTTGATTGTTTGATAAGAATTAGTATATATTCATGAAAGTTGACTCGATCGAGAAAATGAGCGGCCCATGGAAGCCCATTCTATTTAGCAGGCCGAATGACCCAACATAGAACCGCCAGCTGCCACCGCAACCAGCATCTGGTTCGTTTGTACAGAACGCCGGAAAAATCCATGTTTAATTGCTTATAGGTCTTGATGGGGGAAGCTTAACATGGCATCAGTAAACTCTTCTCTCACGCACATACAATTTTCTATGTATTCTGATTATTTTGTCCGTCGAATATGATCATATACTTGTACGAAAGAGATTTAACAAAGGATCTTCCACATAAGACAAGCCAATTGGTAGTATGTTGCTAGATATGCAGATTCGAAACTAAACTCCGGAACTTCCGTCTATAATTGGACTTCAATTTTTGAACCAGAAAGAATCTTTTTTTTAATCTAGAATATGCTAGTAGAATGTTTGTTGTCATTTTATACCTTAAAACTTATTGATCAGCTCTGCTTAAGCTTCACCTTTTTGGCTATAATCCTCTGATACGTATATTTTTCTAGGTTAACTTGCATAATCTTGACGATGGCAATGCTGAATTTGCAGCTTCTGTAAACAAAATGAAGTTTTTCACCTGCGATTTGCATATGGTTCTGTAAGTTCTGTTTAATTGCATGACATCTGTTCGTCAAATTGCCTAACCAGTATTAGGGAAGTGCTACGCCAGTATATATTTCACAGGTAATGCATAAACCCGCAACTGGAACAATCAATCTCTATGTTGAGAGAAACTTGTATTTTCACTGCTTAAGGCAACAAATAATCCTTTATTATCTTCTTAACGTGGATCAAAATTTTCGTGTTTAGCTTTCAGGAGCTTAGAGTCTTTGCAAAAATCATGATGAAAGAACTTGCTGTTATAGTGTTCATAGGAGTTTTCTTCTGCTCCATGGCATGTGCTATTCATGGGGTTTCCGTGTCGTGTATGATGGCATATGAAGAAGGTGGGGCTCCTGGTGTTTTTACTTCACCAGAATGTTCCCAATGGGTTTTTCCTGCTGAGAAAAACTCAACAAGGAATTGCAAGTTTTCCACACTTCAAGGCCATAGAGAGTATCAAGAAGATCGCGTTACATGCAATCTTGATATGAAACTGCCATTTTCAGGTCGTTTTGTTTGGCTGTGTGCAGCTCTTGAATCCGAAATTGGATTTTTACAATCTCGACCCTTTTCTTGATAGCATTCTTTTCGGAAAAAGCAAACACATTCAATAACATGAAGCTTATTTAAAATGCAGGTGAAGGTGGGGTTGAGGAGGTCACTATTGGTATTGCTGCGATATTTGATGGCCATGGAGGTGACGAGGCAAGTGAAACAGCTTCAAGAAAATTGGTTGATTATTTTTGCATGCATGCTATGTTCACTGCATACAATCGAGTGCTTATAAGCAACAAAGAGAATCACTCACTTATAGTTGAGAGGTTTGGACCAAATTCAATGTTCTGAAGATTTGATCAAGCAGTTTCATTTAGTTTTCTCAGTCTTCTTGTTGATGTTTATGTAGTTCTCGTAAAACAGCACCAATGATCGATCATCAACAAATTAGTTCGATTTTAGAGGAAGCATTGTTGAGGACACTCAAAGAGATTGATTCGGAATTTTCAAAGGTCATATCCATTTTCCACTCCATATGTTCTTGAGGTAGTAATGGTGATTACTTCAAGTTTTATTTCTCTTTCTCCAGGAAGCTTTGGACAAACGCTATGTTTCAGGATGTACCGCCACTATTGTTCTTTTGGTTAAAAGACAATTTCTAGTTGCCAATATTGGTGATTCTAAGGGACTTCTTTGCTCTCAAAAAGGTTTCTCCTAGTGACATTCCCATGCTATTTTTCACACCATAGGAACCTTGTTATCATAAATGATTATCAACTTGGGTTATCTATCTGGCGAATTACATTTGCTGTCCCTCAGTTTTGGCATAATTACAAAAAACTTCCTCAGGTTTCATTTATTACATTAATGAAGCCATCAGTCTTAGAGTCAATGCGGTTTGAAGCCTAATCAAAACCAGTCAAAGCCTCTCGTTTCCACAATTTTCACAAATTTATAAGAATAGTTAAACCTTGGGTCTTTATGTAATAAATTAAACCTGAGGGAGTTTTTTATAATTTCATCCAAACTGAGGGATAGTATATGCAGTTCATCCTATCTATTTAAGTGTTCCTATTTATCATCTAGGTGCTTCAGGAGAAGTTTATGCTGAGGAACTTACGAGAGATCACCATCCGGATAGAGAAGATGAGAAGGCTCGAATTGAGTCAGCAGGTGGCACTGTTAGTGAATGGGGTGTTCCACGTGTCAATGGTATATTGGCCGTCTCCAGAGCCATTGGCGATGTGTATTTAAAAAGGTAAATATGAACACGATTTACAAATTTATTTGTTTTTGTTACCCTTAAATATATTGAGTTGGACTGGTTTTTGGATGTTATGTTTTTTCTCTAGATATGGTGTCACAGCCGAGCCTGAAATTACGGGTTGGAGACCTTTTACACCTGAGAACAAATATTTGGTGGTAGCATCAGACGGTATATTTGAGACATTAACTCCCCAGAATGTTTGTGATCTTCTACGCGATAAGGCATCTCAACATTCAGTGCCGTCGTTAGCTGATTGGATTACTCGCCATGCTTTTAGGAAAGGCAGTACAGATAATCTATCAGCTATTGTCATTTCTGATCTTCATCATTCCAATGTGGGCACATGTGATCGGAAAGAAACCGACTCTGTAGCAATATCACATTGTTAATTTTGTATATTTACTTCAGAAATGGTCAGAAATTCCATATTTGTAAGTGGTTTTACTGATGTGATATAGATAGGGCATTCATCTTTAGCTCCTGATCAACGGACCGGTTCTGGATCTAACCAGTGTTATTGAATCCAGTTCCAGACTCTATAAAATGGTATATGCTCATAATGCCAAGTCCGAATCCTAGTAAACTTTGAGCCTTGTAAAAACGATGATCCGATGAACAAATATGTCAACTTTCCCATACAAAAAATAAGTTTGCCTTTTGTTTTGTAAAAGTAAAATTAAGAAGATGAGAATACAACGTATAATACATTCTATATCAGCTTCCCTTTTCATGATATAAATATGTAAATTATGACTTAACTAACAAATTTGATTAAATTTTGGATTTGGATCTTCATGGATCTGATGGCTTAGTTTCATATCCAATCATCTTATTTTGAATTACGGATATCTATTATTGGATATAATCACGACATTGTAATTGGCCCTAAGTACTCGGAATTGGATCAGATTCGGATGGCATTTGTTAAAGTTGACTCCATCAGCACCAAAGTCTGACCAAATTGTGAAATATTGGTTGAATCATGAATGGATCCTCGAGGGTCAACTCAACTAAGAAAATGAAACCAATAATAGACACAAGATGTTAACACAGTCCTCTTCGGAAACAAACTTGAATAATGAATATGAATACAAGACATTAGCCTGGGGAGATCAATTAACACAAACTCGTGGAGGAAATCCTCCTTTCTTGAAGGAGATGAAGAGTGTCTGATTGATCAGATTTGAAATCCATCAGCACTTTTTGTCATTGGAGCAGACCAACAAAGAACGAATCCGAACCTACAGACTGACCTCACGTGGTGTAAAAATTTAAGCAACGAACAATGCTGGATTTAGAACAACCTTTTCAGTTGAGACCGCCTATAACCCTGAAAACCGGTATTTCGTAATCAATAAACCCGTGTTATAAGAACATTTGAGAAACTGATGCAAATAAGCAAAATGTAGCATAAAAGTTTCTGTGTAACTGTTCAACTGCATGGTGTTTTAAGAGTTAAAACGCATACTTTACGGAAAAATGTGAGCTTTTACCAAAATCCAGGAGAAAAGACGCACTAGATGCACAGATAACAATCAAGAATATGAGGCTGTATACGACACTTTCTTAGAGAAATTAAGACAAACAAAATCATTTTATGAACATCACCAAGATTTCAACTTAGAATGAAGTTCACAGTAATGCAGGACTGGAAAATTGGTGCAAGGGTTTTTCTGTCCATGAAGTGATGAAGATTGGGCAGTTTTGTTGGTGAGCTTCAGGTTTCCTTTTCCTGCATACTGGGTCGACTTTACCAGAAATAATCTCATAAGGTTTCTGCATGAGACTTTTTAAGGTTTAAGCTACTCTTTTAAAGTTTCTTTGTCTTACCGTTTTATGTATATTAAGCTCTGCAATCATTAGTAAATTGAATGTTGGCCAGTGTTACAATAAGAAATCCATTCAGTGACAAGAACCTTAGATGGAAAGAAATAGATATTAACCAAAACAGCATAAGCTACTGAAAAGCAAACCTCAAAATGAAGATCTCACGTTTGTTACTCAGATCAGGGGAGAGGTAAACGTTCTTTACTGAGTCATTGTCCATTGAACTGCAGCGTGCAGGGATAGAAGAAGGTGGTCTGATTTGGGGTGGGGAGCATGTGTCACTTATTGGCATCTGATTACCCATTTGATGGTTAAGATACATACCCAAGCTTCCACATGAAGTCATTCCTGCCTTTCTCTTGCTCTTCAACCTTCACCTAACAGAGATATGAGGATCCAAACGACAACCAGCAGAAGCTTCCAGTTTTTCTTTTTTTATCTTTTATTACAGAATACAGTCTAATTATCAAGGTACCTGTCTTTTCTCTTCTCGAGATATCTTTGTACAGATGCTTTTCTGGTTGATGGTCCTTCCCCTGCTTTTAAGAGAGGAAGACGTATCAGAATAAAAATTTCAAAGGACAGTTTCTTTTTCCCATTACACTAAGCAATATGAATGTTATCTCCAATTATGGATCTAGTATGATTGTATTCCGAAAGAGAATAGGAAAAATTAACATAAAATTTAAACTTGAAATGGAGATGGGTCCAAGGAAATTTAACCAATTGAAAAATTTAATCAACTACTTAACTCATATATTAACAGTTAAAGCAGCATACTTTGTTATATTTACCCTTTCTGTCTGTTCCACATCAACAAGTTTTCTTCTATTTCTACTTTTTAAATTTTCTTTTGTCAAAATCAGGATCGGGCCAAGGCAAGGTATATGCACAAGTCAATGACGTGTAGGCAGTGGAAATGTGCGGGAACTTAGAGCATGAAATGGTGGAACCAATTCATGGTTTATTCCTACTAGTTCTAATGATCATGCAGCACTTGACTTTGAGTATACAACTTTTCCACTACCAAGCCACAGTTAAATAAAACATGTTGAGTACTTAAGTTATTTGCAATATTTTTTTTTTATCATAAAAATTTTACTTCCAGAAACGGACTTTGTATAAATATCCACACTTACACAGCCATTTTGGGGGGTTCCATATAATATAAGTTCTAAATGGAAAATGCTTACCAGGGGTCTCTTCAGGAAGCAAGTTATTTTCTTCTACAAGCACTGGATCACTCATCTTCACTGTAAAAGCAATTCAAAAATATAATTAAGGTGGTGCTGAGTTTTCACAATTAATAGGAATCAACTTTTATAAGATCACAGCAGCAATCTGAAGTTTGAACCAACATTCTTCAGGTTGACTCTTTCATGATGTTGAGCATGAGCATAATGTACATGCACATGCATGTGTACACACAGAGAGCAGAAAATAGATGTATCATATTAAATTGTCATTTAATGGATTATGAGAAAGTAAGTCTCTTAAAGGCTAGAAAGACCAATAAATTATGATCTGAAGTTTTACACAATCACCTGTTCCGAGAGTTGGCGAAGTGACAACAGCAGAATCTGGATTTGCTTTGGTACTGACAGCTTTAGGTAGGTATGGTATAGGTTGAGGTACTCTGATACCATCAATCAGTTGTTCTTCTGGAAACTGTAGTCGACTTGCAGCGATATGCATTAATGTCCGTGCCTAAGAAAACCAGTTGGTTATGGTACACGATCAAGATGATATCCCGGAGATGAATGTAAAACTGAGCAAACTTAAACAAAGACTTATGTAAGAGTACCAAAAACCAGCTGACAAGGTTATAAAAGCTGCAATACCTTATCTGCTGGCACACCATCATAGACATTCACTTTGCCACAATAGAAAATTGTCATCTGCCCAACTGGAATATCTGTTGAACCTGTGTTTCTGGAAAAAAGAAAGCACCATTTTCAGCAGAAGAACAACCTTCACGCGGTGCTGTCATATGCATTGCAAAAGCAAAAAGTTGATAGATTGAGATCAAAGATTTCATCTGCAGAAAAGATTTGCAAAACTGGTGCAATTACAGATACTCCATACAGATTTTTTTTTTTTTTTAATGTTTTGTAGAAATTTTAAAAGCGGGCAAACATGTGACCTAAAGATGCACCCTGCCATGCATCTTGTGACATTGATACCATAAAATCTAAATGCTAAATCTTACGGACTAAATCCATTGCTTACGAATTGAAAGAAAAACACAGAAAGACAAAAAAAAAAGTAATAGTAGAGAAAAACAAAAACCAAGTAAACAACCTAGGTTCAGCAGATTCGTCGTTGGCGGCAGCAAAACGGCTAGAAAAATCAGCCGAGGAATCAGGTTTGTCCAGATCTTTTCTGCAATACGGTGTCGTTTCCTCTGCGGATACAGAATTTGCCGCATCACCGCTTGCTCCTTTAGGAGTCTGCATTTATTTATAGATTAAATAGTTTAATCACTAGAAAACACTTATTTAATTAAACAGCATCACTAAATTCAAGGCAAAACACATAGAGAATCTTTTTCATTTCTTCTCCACTTCTTTTTTTGCTTTTTCTGTCTTTCCATATGAAGGAAAAATATATATAAATCAAAGAATAGACACAGACAAATTACGCACACTCTCCATAACAGCATTGTTGTTGCTATGGCTATTATCAGGGAACGAAATGCGAAGCCTCTTGCGCGAGCCAGCTTCCGATTCAGGTGTCGCTTCAAGGAGCGTCTTCAGCATTATCACTTGCTGAATCGCCTGGGATTTGTTCCACGAAGGTCTCCTCATTCCTACGCCAAAAAGTACACAAAAAAAAAAAAAAGTTTAAACAAACTAAACATCAACAAATTAAATAAGATAGGTTCCTCATTTCTGCATTGAGTATCTATCTATCTATTTTTAGTTGAATTTTCTTTTTTTCTGTCGCCAACCTTTCTCCTTGAGGTAACGGCGGCAGTCTTCCCGAGTGAGCTGAGCAATGTCATCTTCAGTTAGCAGGTGAAGCGGCTTGTCCAGAGGCGACTTGACGGCGGCGGTTTCTTCCGGCGGCCTGGAGTAAGATTCCGACATGAAATTCGGCCGAACTGTACGACTATACCTCAAGCAGAAGAAAATTGTCAGATCGATGCCGCCAGCTGAAAATTCGGTTGAAATTACTGGTATTTTTTTGCTAATTGAAGTTTGTGAGTGGGTGAGTGACAGTGTGGGGGTTGGGGAAAATGCGTCCGATGCGTCGCAGCTTTGTCAAAATTCTTTTCCTTCGTTCCTTCTCTCTCTCTCACTCTCTCTCTTTCTTTGTTTGTGTGTGTAGGTTTGGTGTGATTGGGGGGTGGGGAAGGGCGGGGTGCTTATTGGATGGGAATAGAGGGAATGGGGGGGGGCAACAAAGCTGCAACCCCAGGACGCCACGTACTTGTCTGCTACTGTTATTACATTTTGCCCCCTCATTTCTCTAATTTACGATGCAGTCCCTATGTGTTTATATATTTATATACCCATAATACAAGAATCCTTGCATGCAAAATCTATCACAACTTATATATAAGTAGAGTTTAAGATTAAATTTGTAGAATAGAATTTTCATGCTCGAGTCACCCAAAGATATAAAGTAGTGATATATTTGTGATTTATCTTGCAATGTTCCAAAGGTGTGATTCGTGAGAAAAAATTTCAAATATATTTTGTGTAAATTCTACATATCATTTAATATTGAAAATATATAATTATAGTCAAAGTTAAAGTACCAAGAACTCTTATATGGGATAGTTCTAGCTTAATAATGACTGCAAAATTTACTCGGACGTCGAAGATAAGGTCGACGATTACGATATCATTCCCACTTCTAGATCTTGTACATTCAATGTTTCACCGACTTACAGTGAACTATGTCAGGACTAGGAGAATATTCGGACATTAAAATATACGGATAAAGGACAGTAAAAGAAGAGGATAATGGGACAAGTATATTCAATAGTGTGTATATAACTTATCTTTCTTAAAGTAGAAAGTGAGCTATTTATATTTATTTTTCAAGAATTACTTGACACGTGGCTCAATCTGAGCCGTCAACTAGACTAGATTGTGCGGGCCAATAGTCTGCGTTGTAATTGGCTTTCTCTCTATGATTAAGTATAGTGGGTTTAAAGTTTGGGCTTGAGCCAATCTATACTATATTATATTTGACAGTTGTCTCACTCCTTAATTATCCTTCATTTGAATGAATACTATTTTGTGATTTTTTTGAGATTTTTAATTAAAAAAAAATTCCATTGGTGGTTGAATATTAATTAGATTATATTGGTTGGATAAATTTTAAATATCCCAAAATCTTTGTAATTAATTTTTTTTTTTTTAACAAAAGAGCAAAAGCTAACAAAATTTAAACTAAGCTAATAGTAGCTTTATCATGCACAAGCACATCCAGCGTCTTCTCCCAGATCTTACTTGGCGAATCCAAGTCTTGCCGCAACTTCACCAAACTGTTGGCGAGTGCGTTTCTCTCCCTGAAGACATGTCGAAGCTCAGATTGTAATAGCGTCTCTTTGATTTTTACTTCTTTTATGTGGCTGTACAAATTATATTATTTTAGCTCATGAATATTTCCCACAATTATTAATTCTTTAGATTACTCATTGTTTGTTGCTCTTTGAATTTTTCTTTTTTATGTGGCTGTATAAATTATGTTATTGTAGCCTCATAAATATTCACTCTGTTTTTTCCCTTTTATTTCTTTGTTATTTGAAAGATTCCAATCCGAATTTATCATTGGTGAATATAAAATATTCATATGTATTGAATATTTTTGTTGTTTAGTATATTCATCAATCTTAATGATTTCTTATTTTAGTGATTTTTATTTTTTAAATCATCAATTATATTTTTCTTCCCTTCTTTTACCGTGTTTCTTGATATCAAAAGTTTTAGAGACTTTTTTTAAAATATTTTTTAAAATTTTCGTCAATTTTTATAATATTTTCAGTAGTTGAAAATTTTATTTCAGTATCAATTTCTTTGTATTTGATTTTCTTCTTTTACTTTGGCTATAAAAAGGGGCTCACTTTTGGTTGGTTTATTTTGTCAGTTTATCCACTCTTTCTATGAATTGATATGTTACGTAATTTGTTATTCTTTGTTAAGTCAACACTTATGGATAATTTTAGAGGGTATTCTTTTTTTGGGTAGAATTTTAGATGGTATTCGTTCTACTTTTGATATCAAATTATTTAATTGAATTAAAATAAAAAGATAAATTAATATTTGTTTCCAAAAGATAATGGCAAAGGAAAATAAGTTAAAAAAATAGTTATCAAATAAAATTCCCATTTCAATTATGAAATTCATTTTTCAAGAACATTTTATCCAACTTTTAATTTCAAGGTTGTTACTAATATTTTTTAAAAGAAAGTTTCCTAAGTACATGATCAACGGATGATTGCTTAAGCCTTAATTAATGCACTTATTATATTTATCTTTTGATAAATAAATAGTAGTTTGGAGTAAAACTAACATCAATAACTTTTTTTCTTGAAAGATTTTAAATAGTTTAACTATATTCCGTGCATTTGCACGGGTTTAGGGTAGTATTAAATTAATTATGGGTTAAATTCATATCAATGGTGTTAGATCATGTATGGAAATGTTATTATTTTATTTATTGCATCATTATATCATAATCTGGCTCATATCTTAATTGAATATTAGCATCAAATTGCAAATATAAATAAAAACGTTTGAAACTATAGCAAGACTGATTAAATATTTATGTAGCATAACATTTTGGTATGGACTTAGCCATTTGGGCTTGTGGAAAGATGTTGGGCTAAGGTCCAAAAGTTCAATAAGTGGATCCAGTCTTTTGATGAGATTTGATTCAGGTATTAAATTTAGTGGAGGAGCTAAAGGAGACATTACAAATTTACAATGATGAGTTTTTATTATTTCAAAACCAACTCAGGTATTTTTTTTTGTATTTAAATTAACTTAGGTCTATGAAACACGGATACGACCACGACGACACTAATACGGACATGGTGATACATATTTTTTTTTATATTTTATATTAGAGAAGTGTCCGATACGATATTGGACACGACAATACGGATTTTTTTTTTGTATTTTATATTAGAGAAGTGTCCGATACGATATTGGACGCGACACAACACGGCAAAATAAGATTTTTAAAAGTATTCGTGCATCATAGACTCAGGTACATTCAGTGCGGGTATAACATAGAAATAAAATGTTCGTTTACTGCATGTTTAAATTTTAAAATTAATCATATAAATATCTGATATTCGAATTATTTATAATAGGTACACATTTTTATAAAATAATATTTTATGAGTACATTGATAAATAAAAAGAATTATTATTATTATTTTTTGGAATAGCTAGAAGAAAAAATGAGAATTTAGTTGAGGAAAAACGAGCACATAAAAGAGAAAATAACTTAGAAAAGGGGCCTTGCTTCGATTACACGAAGCGCAAGGTTTGGTCGAATACTTTAGGAAATTCTCATTACTGTCAAGAAATGAGAATATTTTGGGATAGGATTTTAATTATTTAGAAATAGAGGGACTTTTAATATAAATGAGGTCCATTACAAACTTATTAAAGAGATATTTTTTTTTAAAAAAAAAAAGAGTCCAAAATAGATAATCTAAGAAACCCAACTTTATAAATAGCAGGATAAGCAAATAAAAGGGAAAATTTTATTTTTGGTCCCATTTGATTGGAAGAGGTCAAAGTTAGTCTCATTATGTTCAAAAATTCAAATTGAATCATGTAAGATTCAAAACGTTGCTAATTTTAGTTATTCCTTTAGTTTTTGGACGGAAATTGTACACATGACCGTTACTATGTTATTTTTTAATATTTTTTCTTATTATTTTTAAAAAAATATTTGGCTTAATTATATTTTCGGTCCTATAACTATAATTCTATAGCAAATTTGGTCCTTAAGTTTTGCAATTTCTGAATTTTGTCATATAACTCATGGTTTAATGATATTTAAAAAAACTCTTATATTTAATAATCATTTAAATTAGGACTAATTACATCCAGATACCTCAATATTCGTTAAAATTATATTTTAGTTCGAGACTTTCGATAAATTATAAAATCCGTTAAATACCCTTAGGATTATTTTGTAAATATAGCAAATTAAAGTATATGATTGTAAATTTCATATAATTTATACCATCTGTGTATTAAATAAATTTTAAAAAAAGAAGTAAATATGATTAAGAAAACATTGAAGCGCAGCAATTGCAGATCGTTCAGATCTGCATCGTCACCCCCACCCTTCACACTTCCCAGTCCCAGGTTGGTAAATTCTTCAATCCCACCCAGATCTAGTATGTGTTTGGGTATTTCAGTGTGCGCGGCGGTAGTGGTGTGTGTGCGTGCGCCGATGGTGGTGGTGTGGTGCAGAGCGGAGGTGGTGGAGTTTGTGCGGGGTGACGGGGCGGTGGACTGGTGGTGGTGGTGGTATATGCGTGTGCTCGAGCAGTGATGGTGGCGTGCGGGCGGTGGTGGTGAATGTATGTGGCGGTGGGTGGGGTGGACTTGACGATGAAGACTAAAGAGGTTTTTTTTTTTAAATATTTTAATTATTAGTTAATATTTAAAAATTATAATATAAAATAATTTTGTATAAATATATATAAGTTATTATTTTAATCAATTAACGTAAAAGTTAAATGAATATAAAGTAATATTTAAATGTATAGAAATGTGGAATAAGTTAAAATTTAGTACATATGTATAATTAAGATAAATGAAATGTATAAAATATATTATTTTAATTTTATTATTTTGAGAAATTAAGAAATTACAAAATTTAAGGACCAAATTTGCTATAGAAATATAGTTATCGGACCAAAAATACAATTAAATCAAACTTTAAAAAAAAAGAAAAAGAAAAAAATGTTAAAAAATAACATACCAAGCAATGCAATTTCCGTCCAAAAATTAACAGAAGGACTAAAACTGGCAATATTTTGAATCTTATGGAACTATATTTGGATTTTTGAACATAATGGGACTACATTTGACATTGTCTCAATCAAATGGGACCAAAAGTGGAATTTTCCCCAAATAAAATGATGAAAAGAAGGCTGAAATATCAGATGAAAATAGTTAACAAGAATATCCAAAATATATATATCTTGAATAATCATCAAAGAGGGTTTTAGATATTATATTTATATGCAATATTTTTTATATATTTGACAAAAATACATCTTAATTCTTATTTAAATTCAAATATTACCACGTACAAGAAAGAGACTATGAATCTAATTAAGATGATTATTGAGATGGTTCGAATACTTAAAACCGTAGATAGTGCAAATCAGCAGCAGTTATTATGATCAGATCAGAATTGATGTTCCACTTAAGACAAGTTGGTAAAGCAAAGCATCTGATCTTATCAACTCCCACATCCAAATCTCGAAATTTCCAGCCCTGCTTATTCCAACTTTAAAACCATGTGAACTCTTTAATTTTACTTCCAAGTAAACTTATATTAACTAAAATGTGACGTTTAAGTTACTAAGTCTCCAGAAATGTTAAAAATTTACTTCCAATTTTAGTTGGGATAATTATATATTTACGTCATTTGATTTAGGAAAAAATAGAGTAATACTCTCTCAACTATTGAAAATTACATAGATATTTTTCGATTATGGCTCCGTCTAATAGTTATGTTCTGCCATTAGTCATTTTTTTATTTTCCAAGTCGACACTAATATTTTATTAATTGAACGTACGATAACTCAATCACTTTGTTCATTCCAATTAAGAATAACAAAAATGTTATGCATTGCAATTTTTTGTTAGACTTTTTAGGTTACTTATTTAAAAAAGATATTCAGTACTTAAGAACTAAAAGATAATTCGATATTTCTAGCAATAATTTCTCCCAATTTAAGACCAATCGGGAGAGGTCTGGAATTTGTTCGATAAAGACGCGTGTATTATCACACGCCTCCACGGTTTGCTTAGACGCGACACATCAGGAAGTTTCTCATTTCCCTTCCAAACGTGATCATATATATATATACATTGGCCTCGCCGTGAAGTAATCCATAACTCACTAATTCGGCAAACTCATTTCCGTTTCGAGTGGTGTTTTCTTCATTTGTAAACTGTTAAAAATCTGAAGTATCTTGAAGGATGTTGGGTCAGCAACCTTACCGCAAAAATGACGTGGAAACCGGCGGCCAGACGTTGTATCCGTATATGACCGAGAACCCAGAACTCCGGTGGTCGTTTATTCGGAAAATATATTCTATAGTTAGTATTCAGTTGCTTCTCACCGTCGCTGTTGGCGCTGTTGTTGTTACCGTTCACCCGATATCGCGCTTCTTCACCACTACTGGGGCTGGTTTGGCGCTTTACATTGTTCTCATAATCACGCCTTTTATTGGTACGGTTTTTGGGTTCTTCGACATGTATTGATTCTTTGGGTTTTTTTAGTGTTCTTTTATTTAATTTTTTTTCGGTGCGGTTGAAATGAGATTTTTACTTATTTATTTTTTAAATCGCAGTTTTGATTCCGTTGTATTTTTGGCACCAGAGGCATCCTTGGAATTATTTGTTTCTTGGGATTTTCACTGTGTCGCTTGCATTTTCGGTGGGACTGACTTGTGCGTTCACTAGTGGTAAGTCATTCTGTTTTTTGAATTTTCCATAATGTTATCTTCTAATCAGGTTCCGTCAATCACGATCTGAAAATGTATAATCAATATTGGCAGGAAAAGTAATTCTGGAATCAGCTATGTTAACTGCTGTAGTGGTGATCAGTTTGACTCTATACACATTCTGGGCTGCAAAAAGAGGCCATGATTTCAACTTCCTGGGACCTTTCCTCTTCGGTGCTCTTATGGTTCTCATGCTGTTCGCATTAATTCAGGTTTGTGAATATTACATTTTAAGGATCTTGAAGTTAATTTTGGTCAAGATTGATAATGTACATATGGAGTTCTGAGATTGAAATTTTTTTTTTGGGTGAATTTGCAGATTTTCTTCCCTCTGGGGAGGATAAGTGTGATGATCTATGGATGTCTGGCGTCGATAATCTTCTGCGGTTACATTGTCTATGATACTGATAATCTGATAAAGAGATACAGTTACGATGAGTACATTTGGGCTGCTGTTGCTCTGTATTTGGATGTCATCAACCTGTTTCTTTCTTTGTTGACTGTTTTCAGAGCTGCTGAGAGTTAGATAGATTAGTTAAAGCCTTAAAGGTGATGATCGAAATTAAAAATGTAAATAATGGGTTTTCTTCTTTTGCTGATTTCTAACAGATTTTAATGTTGAATTGTATGAATGTTCTGTAAACTGGTTATTACTGTGAAAGTTTTGCCCACAAGGTTCTCTCTCTCATCCAGTTGGCTGGGGCGGATTGGAGAATCAACGGAGTTACAGTTTTCATGTCTAGTTTTTGTAATATGTACAACTATAATCATGTATATTTGTAATGTTAATAATTTTTGAGTTTGGTTGGCTTTCCTTTTGAGCCTAAGCCCAAGTAAAACCCATCATACTTGGCCCAGCTAGGGAAGCCCACGAAATCTTGCATCATCCCATCCCGGCTGCACAAGCCAAGCCAAGCCAGATGAAGAGCTTAGATCCTGCCACGTGTTGCTTGACTCTTGGGAGAAACATTATAAATAGCCCACATACACATTCTATTTAGAAATCCCAACTTGTACCTTGATTATTGCATATACTACTAGCTAGTTTTTATTATTAAACTGGCATCCGTTATACTAGTCACTTTTGAGTTATATAAATTTCCCAAGTTAAGATCTTATTGGTATTAAACAGAGTAGTCGTATCATACCCGTGGATCGATCCTAGTATCAATGTCCGAGCTTGTTCGTTAGCAACCGCGTCGCAGAACCCAGATTGAAGTTCGATCGAAACAGGCACATTAAATAATAACAGTACAAGTGTTCATAAGTTCCAACCGAATGAGCCATGCCTCCAATTCAATTTAGGAATAATTAATGCGTTAAGCACTTCAACTTTTAGCTATATATCATTGCACTTAGACACCCAATCTTTAATATTTTGTAGATAAGTGTTCAACCTCTAATTAGTGTGTATCTTCGGTACCCAAGTACAAACCCAGTTGAATCTAATAGAAAAATCTGTTGGGTTGCGATAAATACTATATTTTCTTTCAAATAAGTTAGGGATTTATGTTAAATAAATTACTGGGGGATTTTAATTAGGTGCAATCAACTCTTTTTTTTTTTTTTGTTCAAAGTGTAATTTTTTCATTTATGATCCTAATTTTACGAGGTTGACTTAAATGCCTTGTAGGTTTTCTCTTTGGCACAAAAGTACAAAACAATCGCAAGTCATTGCTCAAATTAGCAGAAGCCCCTTTTTTCTTCTTCTGTATAATATTATACATATCAAGAGAGAGGAGGAAGGGTTGTTACATACTTAATTTTTCTTGAAAGTCTTAGGTCAATATGGATGCTTTGCTATGAGAGCAGATACTCAATTACCAAGTTGGAGAGAGGATCGGAGACTCTGTTATACAAATAAAATAGCATGTGTAGATATACATTTTTATATTCGCATCAGCTGCCTTTTTTGATCTCACTGCTTATAAATTGTTATACTCATGATTTCCCTTCTTGCAACTCTCAAGAGGCAGGAACGATATAGACATTGTAATAATCTTCATAACATCAAACCCCCTCGATCAAAATTCTAGTATTCAACAATGTCGAACGAGAAGAATGGTGACGTGGAGGCCGGAAGCCCGTTGCTGTACCCATCAATGCAAGAAAATCCACAACTGAGATGGGCTTTTATCAGGAAAGTGTACTCAATCCTGACCCTTCAAATTCTTGCCACTATTGGTTTTGCAGCACTTGTTGTTGCTGTTCAGCCCGTTTCTAGATTCTTTCAGACCGCCGGAGGCATCGCGGTTTATGTTGTCATCGTAATAGTTCCTCTTATACGTAAGTCAAATGAATTTGGTAATTATGTTATTTCCATTTTATCCGGTTCTTGGTTTTGAGTTTCTGACATGTATATTTTCGTTGTGTTGCAGTTTTGTGCTTTCTCTTCTTTTTGCAAGATAAGCATCCTGTAAACTTCATCCTGCTCGCGATATTCACTCTGTGCTTTGGGCTAGCTATCGGCGTGGTTTGTGCGTTCACCAGCGGTGCGCGGTTTTTATATTTAGTTTCAGTTAAATTATATATATTATATGTAGCATGCATTTTATATATAGAAGAATTAGCCGAAATTAATTTTATTTTATTACAGGGAAAGCTGTTTTAGAGGCGGCTATTGCAACAGCAGTAGTAGTGATCAGTCTGACGGTTTACACATTCTGGGCTGCAAAGAGAGGCCAAGATTTCAGTTTCTTGGATCCATTCTTGCTTAGTGTTTTCGTCGTGTTTCTCACAATATCCATATTTCAGGTCTGATTACTACTATTTATTTTTAATACATAACTGTTTCAGTTTCTATATATCTCTCTCCCTCCTCCTTTTACTTAATTTGTTAATCTATGATCTTTTGTCTCGTCTTTCAATATTTTTCAATCACATATATAATTTCATTTTAATTTAATTATTTTGCTTTTGATCACTTAAGAAACGACCCTCCTCTGGATTGCAGATTTTCTATCCACTTGAGAAATTCACAGACATGTTACTGAATGGGCTATACGTAATTATATTTAGCGCATACATCATATACGACACAGATACTTTGATCAAGCGGAATACCTACGATCAATACATTTGGGCTTCAGTTTCACTCTACATAGATGTCCTCCAAGTCTTTCTGCGTCTGCTGCTAATTATAATGTCCAGATCTTCTGATGATTGAATACCCTCAGTAAATTTATGTTGTTCTGCATTTGATCTTGTAGCTTTGTGAACTGTATCCATTCATGTAATGTTTGTGTTTGTGGAGAATAAAAAGATTCCGTTTATGGTGTGAGAGAATCACTTAAAGATTCCGTTTGCAAACTCTACAGCTTCCAACTTCCAAGTCAAGGTCAATCTGGAAGCTTTGTTAATATCCATGGATTTTATGTTTTTAGTTTTCTAGTATGGGTTTATTAAGCTATTGTTGAGTAAGACAATTTACTTTGCCAACTCTACATATATGGACGAAACGACTAAAGTTAAAAAAGGCCATAATTAATATACTAATAGAAGTGGTTTTACACAGGTTTAATAATCTTGGCTCAAAAGCTAAGAGCTATTTTTGTACTGCTTTTTCTTCTTTTCAGCTACAATGGAGAGAAGCCTAGACACACCTTGAGTCCACATTTCGTATTCTCTTGCATTTTTGCACTCAAACTCCACAACGCCACGGACTTGTGTTTTTAGCCCAAAATACCTTCTCTGTTCTCCGTCCTCAAACAAATGCCTTCCGGGCCATGCTGGGACGTCTTTACAAACATCTACAACTACATCTGTTAATTTTGAAACAAAATTGTTAGAATCATGAATCCAGTTGTTTGATAAATATATACAGAGCTAGAACATAGTTTATACTTTTCTTCTTCTTGGTTATGGTGCTTCCTACATGTTTGCTCTTCATCTTCAGCACCACCTGTAGAACAACAACATTGATTCTAAAAACTGGATTTCCGGTTAAACCAAATGAAGCAAAAATGTGCAGAACTTACATTTCCAGTTCGATGAATGTAAACCGAGACGATTTTCCAATGAAGATCACCTGCATTGTTTAGTTTTGCATTTTAGATATACATTTCTTGGTAAAGTAAAAAATTTGTATCTGTGCAAGTGTCATGAATTTACCTGTACGGGTTCTTTTGAGAAGTTCACTTCCTCTAGCTAGAATTTCCTGATTACAAGCAGCGAGAAAATTTTCTTCAGGAACAAGTTCCTCACAATAGCTGCCGGAATTATTGCTGCCGGAGTTATTGTTTCCTGTGTTTAAACTAAGCCCTTTTTCTATGGGGATAGCTGCTGCAACGTTCCACACTTCCTTTAGGGCTCTTGCTTTCAATGTTGCCACGCCGCGTAAAGCTTAATTAATTGAAGGAAAAGTAAGTTATAATTGATGGATTGCAATTGGATCAAATCAAATTCGTTTCTAATTATTAGGGTTTTCAGTTAACCTGTGGCGGCGGCGGCTGTGAGGGTGGATATATCGCCGTGGGATCGGACGCTGACCGCGGAGCTAATGGCGGACATGAGGTGGTCGCGATCGGCTCCCATTGTCTCCGCCGCCTCCACGCACTGGGCGGCCACCAGAGTGGCGGCTGAAGCCACCGCCATGTCCGTTTTTGCCATCTGTTCGTCTTTACCCTTTGCAGATGCAGACGCTGTTGCGGCTGCTATGGCGGCGATGGCGGCAGCCACTCCGGCAACTGAAACGGCGGCGTGTAGCTGCGCGTTTTGGGTTCTGGTTTCCTCTTTCTTCTTCTCCCTCCTTTCCTTTAGCCATCTTCCCACTGTCTTGCCTCCCGGCGTCGCCGCGCCACCTCCGTTGAAGCCGGCTCGGGGAGTGCCGGTGAACAGGGGGTGTAGAGTGTTGTTTGCTCGTAAGTACTGAAAATTGATGTTATTACTTATTAAATTGAATTGAAAATAGGCAAATAGCGTGGCAAAGAAAGACGTCAAAATCCAGAAGTACTGCACTACTGCAGAAGTTATTGACCATAAAGAAAGAAAAAAATGGGTACAATTAAAGTTTCACAAAATATAATTGAGGGATACAAATAGGGACTAAATTATAAACCTACAATTTGCCCTTCAATTAAATGTATACATACTTTCCATAAATAATATTGTTAGGTCAGAAAAACTTGACAATTTGAGCAACGGAACGCAAGGGTTAAAAGCTAGTGTAATATTATTTCCAATACAAGCTTGTTGTTATTAATGTGTTTCAATCCCAAGATGTATCATTATTTGTGCAAATATAAATTGCTAACTAATATTGATATATTGGCAGATTTGGGATGACTGCCCTATGGAGATTGCTGCTGCGTTGTTTAGCTTAGAATTAGCTTAGTTTACTTTTGTTTAGTTTCTTTTTTCAGCATAAAAAAAAAAAAAACTAATATTGATAAATCTATAAATAATATTTTCTTTTAATTAAAAAGTAAAATGATTGACAAATAATACATAAGAGTCAAGTTTTCAACAAATTTTAATTTTTTAAAAAAAGGAAAAAGAATAGTTTTACAACTTCTTATTCAGGAAAAAAATATTCATTAAAATCCTGATATTTATTATTTACACCTGAATAATAAATTAATTTATCACCTAATTATATTACATAAAAATTTATTTTAGATGAAAATAAACTTAGTGATTAAATACTTTGATTAGTATATATCATTTAAAATTTAAACTTACAATTTTAAAAATCTCAAAATTCATTAAAATATTTTTCATTATTTAACTTATATACATTTATTAAAACTTTTAAAAAAAAATTGGAAAAAAAAAATTCTTTAGTTTATTATTACTTTAGGTTTTTCAATCTAAAAGGTCAACTTAGACAAAAAAAAAAAAAAAAAAAAAAAACTTAGACAAAAAAAATAGTTTATTTACTTACTGTTATACATTTAGAAAACTATTTTTGATTGAAATTAAACTTTAAATATTAAGTATATATGAAATTGAAATTAGAATATTACATATCTTAAAATTTAAAAAAAATTATCATTCTATAATTTATATAGTTAAATTTTTAATAATATTTTCTTTCAGAAATAAATTTTAAATTAACCATCTTGCATACTCAATTTATTGCTAATATTATTTAATCTACTAAGAAAAGTATAAATAAGTAGTGTCCAAATGAATTTTTTAATATTTTTCTACAAAATGTATTTTGCACTCATAAACTATATTTTATTTTTATTTATTCTTTAAAATAATTAAATATAACACTTTTATCCCGCGATAAAATATTTCTACAGATAACTGTTAAAAGTGACATAGTTTCTTACTTCCCCAATTTAAAGTCATTGGTTTCAATCCACATTTCTTACTTTATACTTAAAAAAGGCTCTTTTAAAATAATTTTTTTTCTTTTGAAATGGAATAATGATAACTATAAGAGCAAACAAGCGAAACATTTAAGTATTTCTCATTACACAAAATTTTAATTAAATTTTAGATTTTAAATTAATTTAATTAACCTTTTATATTTATATTTATAAAAAAATAAAACTAAAATAAAAAGTTCGCAGAAAAGTTTATTTTTAAAAATTAGTTCCTGACTTTTTTTGTTTGTAGGTGCCGACCAAATGCACAAAAATACATTTAAAATTGTTGGAAAAACAAAAATTAAATAACTTGGTTTTTAGGGAGAATAAATGTTAGCTAATTTATCTGTATGATAGAGAGAATTGCCTACTAATTTAATTAAAAGGGTAAATTAGGGAATTCACCATAACAAAATCTAATTCTGGATATTTTGTACCTAAATCATTTCCCATGCAGAAATACTGTTGTTCGTAACGTGTTGTTTTGTTGGCTCAGTTGACAACGTAGACTGAGTTTATAATCTCGTTCACACCAAAAAAAAATTAAATGCATGCTGTCGTTTACACTAGTTTGGAGTTTCGTAGTAGTAAATGTTGAGTGAGAATATCGAAACTAAGATGAAAAGGGTTAAAAAATGTGGTAAAATGTTGCGTTAACATGTAAAAGGGACTTGTGGAGTTCTGGTAAGGCAAGTCAGGCAAGCAAATATGTACCAATGGTTTCAAACAACTTGAAAACAGAAAAACAGAGAAATCAATTTGGTCCAGTTACACACTCAACGACCTCTTCTTATCTTCAGAAATTGCATGAATTCATGGTCAGATAAAAAAATATATAATGCTCAAATTGGAACAAAAAATGCAGCATTTCAGTAATATTTCAGTGACTTTTTTATGCTTCTTCATCTGCTTATGAAAGGGACTTATCGTTATCCATAAATTATATTGATCTTCACCTTGATCCTTTCTATTTATTTTTTTTATTTTTTTCAACACTTAATTTGTTTCTTTAATACTATTATTTTTATTTTAGCAACTTCTTTATATTTATCTTTAATGGAATAAAGTGACATAAAATATTGATAATTAATAACCGTTTTGCATGTGAAAACACAGGGAAACTTGGCTAGCTAGGTATATATCCGTCTGGAAGCGTTTATAAAGTCAAAAAGCTGGAGAGTTGAGGGACGGCTAAAGCATTGTTGTAACTTGTAAAGAAACAAAAGTTTAATATCGAGAATGACAAAAGCACTTTAATTTTCTGATGAAAAGAAAACGTTGTGAAAGCTGAAATAATAGCCGCCTTGTGTTTGTGATCCCTTGCAAACTTTTCTTCTAACAAGACCCCATTATTGACTAATCATCACTTATATCAACAAAACAAGAAATTAAAGAGCAGGAAATATTCAAGAAAATGCAAAAATGGAATTAAGTGCTTGATCTCCATATATAGTGCATGGTATCGGTATGTGTGTGTATATATTATTTTCTATAAAAAATTTGTTCTGCTAAAAAAATAGAACTTATTATTCCTACAATCAATCCTCAGTATTAAAAATTCGGAATATGCGCAACTTATAACATTGTTCAAGATTCTTGAAAACAACGTAGGAACAAGGAAGGAAGTTGACAACGAGAAGCAAATGGAGTTTTTGGTAATAATATGAAAGCTAAAAAATGCGAAGAATTAAAATAAACTGTACCTTGACAACATCTTCATACTCGTCAGAAGGTGAAATTGGAGGACTCTCTGTTTCTTCAGTAAGACAGCCATTCAAAGGCCCGCTGCTATGAGATAGTCTTCCTGATGTTAATGGCGATATTTCCTACATTTTAATTCCCATTAAAAAGAAAAAAAAAAAGATCAGAGAGAGAATCCCACAAAAACGAAAATTACAAAAAAGCCCTCTAGCTAGTTTCTTCTGTATCATACAACAATGCAAGCAAAGATTTTGAAACTAAACTAAAAATAAGTAAAAGCAAGAAATTAAACCCTTACAGATTGAGACATGATACGCTCCAAAATGAGCTGAGAAGTGGCAGAAGAAGCAAAAGAGAAGGTGTTTCCAGAAAGCTTCGCCGAATCATCTTCTTCTCCGGCGGCATTTTCAGGTATCGTAACATTAACTTTCGGAAGCATTAAAGATGGCGACGGATTCGGTGGGCCCAATGCTTTAGAAACGTGAAGAGCTGAAGCACTCCACGATCTCGACAGAAACTCCATTGGGCCTCTTGGGCTTTCCGGCAGCTGTATTTCTCCGTTCGGGCCCTTCTCGGCCCATAACAAGTCCATTTTATTATTCATATTAATTATTATTACAAAGTCGTTGTGAAACAGGAATTATTTGGTGGCAATTCGATCTAATGGGATCGAGTTGCTTTTGGAGTTAAAATCTTTGCTTTGCTTGCATGGGAATGTGTGTGTTGTGTGTGCTGGAATTTATAGACTAGTATAAGAATAAGGAATTTGAATAGGGTTAATTTGGGCCTTGTGGGCCCACAGCCCGGCCCAGTTGGTCAATAGAATTGTTGGTGCTGTGGTCAATGGGGCCTCTGTCTGAGTAAACTTTAAGTACAGGAGCTAGTTTTCTTTTCTTTTCCGAAAGTACTGCTGATTCGGTACAGTTGGGTTTCCTACAGTTCCTCAGGTTTCAGCTTCACTCGTGTTGTACGTTGTGGAGGAAGAATGTGTTTGTGGTGAGAGTACAAGAAAGTAATTCAATTTGCATGCACTGTATGAGGGGTAGTGAAATTGTGTGATGGTGAAGATGTGAGAAAAAAAGTTCGGAAAAGAGTTTCCTGAGTGACACTTTTTCTTTGTTTTGTTTTTTTAACTCTGGTTTTGTTTTTCAAGGAAAAAGTTGTTTGTGTCAATTATTAAATGAGGAGACAGACATCTTTTCCTTTTAATAATCTCTTTTTTCTCCATTGGGATCCAAAATCTGCAAAATTTGATCAGCGCTAACAAACTTCTTTCTTGTTGTCATCTTTTTTTCTCTTTGACAATTTTGAGAATCATTAACAGTTGGAGATTAATTTAGTCAAGACCCGATTCGGAAATTCAGTTCTAAATAATTAAGATTTAAGGGTATAACATGAATATTCATCAACAAGAAGGGTCGTTTTAAACTAATCAGCTTGTATTAAGAACGAGTTAATCAAACAATTCTACTTCTTCATAGCTAAAATATAAAGATTAGGGGGGGGGGGGGGGGGGGGGGCAAAAACCCATTTTGTTTCTTTTTTTTTTTTTTTATAGCTACCCCATGTTTTAACTTTTGTGTAATCGTGTTTAATCTCAAATCTATCATATTTCTGAACTAGTATAATACAACTAACAACTTAAACACGGTATATATACTGAGTTTTTCAATTATATTCTTCTAACACTCCCGATTTTTAATATTCTATTTTCTTTTTTTTACCACTTTTACTTCCACCAAAGCAAAAGTTTTTGTAAAAACCACCCATTAAAAATAGCTCTAGATTGGTATTTTCTATTTCTATTTGTCTCGTGAGTGATAAATAATTGGATGATGATGGTCAATACTCAATATTCGTGCAATCAAATCAAAACCATAATGGGCTATTTTCAATTCAAACCCTTAGATATATGATATAAAAGTTGACACAACAAGGAATCATCAGTTCACACACCAAGCCAAAGCCAAAGCCTCAGAACTAAGTTCGAGACACAGTACAAATTTTGAAGGAAAGAAGACAAAGAATGAGACTGTGGTAGTTGTAAGGTTGTCTCCTTACATGTCTTAGGTAATGGCAACATCAAAACCCGACCAACCTTTGATCTTCCAATCTGCCCATTTTCTGCACTAAGGCGTGCTTAACCCATCATCACTGTGACCCTTTGTGATATCATCTTCTCCCAGACAAAAATACTCTGTTTTATCTCTTTGAGCAATGGCACCTCAGAACACACACAGCTTTCTCTGTTTAAAGCTGGAAAGGGTCAGGATAAAGAGGGAACTTTATTCTCTCTGCCTAATAGATCTCAAATTATCACATTGTCATCTCCTTTTCCAGTTTTTTCTTGTAATTTGGTATGATTTTGAATAGGATAACACCTTATTTTTTCTGGTTCATGTTTTATTTTATTTTTTTACTTTTTACAGTGAACGTGCACCAGGGTACAAAGGTAAAAAGACTGATCATCTATGGAGATGGATCTTATGTACTGGAGCAATATCCATGTAAAAAAACAGGCGCATGCATAATTATCAGAACTTTTTAGCAGATCATCATCATATGGGACGAATCATTTTCTGAACCACTGTTAATGACTTTGAGCTCAACTTGAAGTCATGTACAAGAAAGTTGTTAAATAAAGAAAAAGAAAACAGAAACAAAAGCAAATTTATAGTTGGAAATCATCAAATAACTCCAGAAACTTAAACAAAAAAATATACTCAAGGAGATATTTAAATGAGAACCATAGCAAATTAATAAAGGGGCCACAAGGTTACACTTACAGGAAGTGAAAAATGAGATGAACACACTAACCATTATGACCCAAAAATAATCTAAAACGAAAATTAGCATTGATACCTGATCCTAATAATTCCTATCTATTTGACTGCAAACCGCTACCACTATAGTATTGCTTTGTAGTTTCTTTTGAAAATTCAGCAAAAGTCATTCCATCCCTCAACCTCAAAAACAGAGGAGGAACAATCTCGTGAATCTTTCTACTCAATCCATTATTACATCCGTCCTCAACAAAATGCGTTTCCTCGTTACATGTCTCTGAATCTTGATCACCTAAAGATAAATTCTCAACGGGGTAATCTGTAAGTGAAAAAGTCTTGCTCCACGCTGGCTGTAAAAACACAACGAAAGTCTCCCGACTCAAATTATCCATTTCTCCCTCTTTTCTAACACTGTGAAGTGTTGCTCTAAGCCTCCCCTTTGACAATACATCTGCTGATTCTCCCACCTGAACTATAAAACTATTTCTAGAAGCTTTCACCTTAAGTACACGTTTCGTCTCTGGATGAAATACTTGTAAATATGTGTGCCCACTTGGAGATTCACATTCTCGGACATCATTTCCATTTGACAACATAAACATTGGAGCTGTCAGAATTGTGAATATCCCGTAATCGTAATGCCACTGCTGCCATAAGTCCGATTTATTACCATTGTCATGTAATTTAACATCTTCCCTCGAATTCGTTTTACCTCGTTTGCTATGTTGTTTTCTGTTTGCTGCTGCTTTAATGGCAATGTTATCGAGAATCGAATGGTAATGAATTAATCTGCCTTTTGCAGTTCCAGATTGTAATAAGCTCCGTTCCAGCTCACAGCCACCGATTAATTTATCACAAACTCGAGCAAGATTAAGCCCTAATTCCATCATACAAAAACCTAATTCCTGAAATGTGAACCCTAGATCCTTGAATTCGCCACCATCAACTTCTGCATCAATTTCATTACCCTTATCAATTTTAAATTCGTGGCCATACTTCATTTGCATTGCGAAGGACGACACAATTCTATCTAGATTCTTCAACGGGACATCACTCCCCAAATTATGATCCTAATGACACTTATCCACGAAAACTAGAGTCAATACAAAATACACTTATGAGCTGTGATTTAATTATAGTCAATTGAAAAATTGATTTTTACCTTGAAAATCCGTTGTTTCCGATCATCGTGATTCAGAAGAGCGAGCTTTCGGGCCAAAGGGAGGAGAGTTTGGCGGGTTTCAGGAACGCCATTAATGGATAGCAGGCCAGGCCCACCGCGCCCGAGGTTTTGCAATATTGTTTCGGCAATCAATTCAAGCCGTCGGCTTTCCTCGTTTGATGCCGGCTTTTGGTCGGACAACAACGCCATAAGATCGGAATATTGAAGCTCGTAGAGTTCGAGGGTTTCTTCCATTGTAGAATAGCAATTTCAGGCGGGGGCTAAGGTTTAAAGTCAGTATTTCCATGTACATTGCTAGTTTCTCAATAAATAAGGGTCACCCCTTCACTTGGATTAAAAATGTTGAATTTATTTGTGCCATTTCATTATGGATAGTATTAATTATTATTATTATTATTATTATTGTATTGTACATAAATTTCATCCTGTTAGATTTAATTAACCCGTGAAGTGAAGTGCAGAAAAGAAACAAAATTTTACAAGAAGTAAAATCTTGTCGTCGATCAAGAACTACTTTCCCATGAACAACTACAAGTCTGAAATGGCGGTACCATTAGCCCTCATCTGCACAAAAACTTACATCCACCATACAAATTGTACAAATTCGGCACCACAAGGTACTACTACCACCTACACTTGGTTCGAAGTTCCCTAGCCGCCACGACGTTAGCTATTAACCTCCCTTAAATTGTTAAAAATCCATCATCATCAACATGGTAATTACACACTAACTCCCTCATACTACATTCTCCTTAAAGCTCTTAGCCAGCCAGATAGCAGTTTCTCGAGGGGAAACCTTTTCGGGCCCGAACGGTTTCAGTAAAACCTGCAGCTCATCAATCCTTTCTTGCTGCAAAAGCTGTGCACTGAACTCCAACAACCCCTCCAAAGCCTCAGCCCTCTGCTGGTACGATGATGTATTAAACCTACGTTGTCTGGAATCAGAAGACGAACGCGTCGAGCCTCCGCCGCTCGTCGGGTTGTGCTCCGAGCACTCACTCCCGTTGTTGGGGCGAATCTGGACCATACATTTATCTTTAGTGATCGAACGGTCGCCGTGGAACGGTGGGGTGTAGGAGCACTGAGCTGAGGATAGTGAAGTTCTTCGGCTCGGTGGGAGAGGATCATCTGATGAGCCGATTGGAAAGTCAAACATCTTGTCCATTCGGGGAGCATTGACTGAGACGTCGGGAGAGTTGACACTGTCGAGTGGGCCACGTGCACGGGGTTTGTAAGGGGATGGGTTGGGGAATGCTCTTGTGGAGAGTGGGAGAGAGGCTCTTCGTGTCGGTTGGGAAGGTTTTCTTGCTGGGGTGTGGGAGACCGGAAGCTGTAGAAGTGAATGGAAGTAAAATAAATGAGTCTAATGAAAAGTGGAATATGATTTTGTTACATCTTCAATTAGTTTTACTATCATCAATTAAATATTTATTTAATTATTTCTAATATATTTATTAAATTTACAATGTGTTGAGATTAATTTCCAAATCTTGAATAACGATAAATAGGGCTATTTTAGTGTAGAAACCAAATATGCTCTCACTTTATAAAAGAGTATAGATATGGGTTATTTATGGACTGAATTTAAAAAAAAAAAAAAAAAAGAAAAGAAAACGAACCAATTCACGAGTTGAGCCAGGGTTTGATATCTTTGAGGGAGTGGATTGTCTTCTAAGATTGGCAGAAGTTCGGTCTGAAGTGATTCTAGGGGTTTTTACAGCATTTGAGAACTTCGCATTGACCAATTTCTTGACACCAACATCACCAACACTACCGATGGATAATTCAGAGAATTTCTCCGTAATATTGCTGGAAGATTTCTGTGCTCTTCGTGAGGAACATGGTGTTGCCAGATCATTTCCAGAAATACTAGGATTAAGAGCTCGATTGTTGCCAAATGATAGCCTTTTCTCTTTCTTGGCAGCTTCAGCTTCAAGGAATCTTGTTTTCTTGACATAATTGACATCAGCATGGAAAGTTTGCCGTCTGGGGTTGGTAGTCTTCAGATGAATATTCAGGATATAGGGACGAAGAAGTGGATGCCTCAGCAAATCTGCAGCCTGGGCACAGAAAGGAGAAATCAATAAATCATTATTTTGGTGGAATCAATTATATGTCACACAGATTTAACTGTGTGTGCGTGTGTGTTTTGCGCTGTTGAAGAGGAAAGAACATTGAACATACGCTTGGTCTAAGCTCTGGATTTTTTCTGAGCATACTTTTGACGAGCCCACGACTGGAAAAACACAAAGAGAATACAATAAAAGGCACAAGTTAGTGAAAAAAAGAGTTATTAGCTTACAAAGTTAATTACTTTCAATGGAACTGCAGTTTGAAAGAATAAACATGGTTCAAGTAATGGACTCACAATGGACCAGAATATATGGTTGGAAGCGGAGACACTATAGATTTATTTATTTTGTTGATCAAACCTTGTATATCCTGTTCATGAAGCAAATTATAAGTCAGCCTGTATTCTCCATTCACTACAATCAGAGACTTGTATATGCAATACGCATCAATTTCAGTAATAATATAGCAACAGATGATGGAATTTGTCTTACGAAAGCTTTAAATGCAGGCTTGTGTGCAGCCATTTCGTAAAAACAGCATCCTGAATATGACATGAAGAATTTTGTAAATGTACAGGACTAATTGACAAAATCGGAAGCATATATAGCAAGGTTTGAGACTTTAAAAAGGTTACCCAAGGACCAGATGTCAGACTTGGAACCATAAGGTATGTCAGCAAGAAGCTCAGGACACATATAACTCGGTGTACCCACAACCTGCAATTAGATCAGATACATAAAATTTAAATTAATTATGAAGAAGAGGAAATCCTGAAGAAATCAGAGCATTATAGTTGCTGTACTTACAGATGAAGCTAGATCCTCTGAAATCAATACTTTAGCAAGACCAAAATCCCCTGAAAATGTTATAGCAGGTATAGATGAAGCAAATTTCAGAGATGAGTTAATGATGAACCAACACTAAAACAAATTCTTGAACAATTATCCAAGATTAGCTGAGGTTGCAAAAGCTTTGTTACCTAGACGAATGTCCTCATCCTTCGTCAGAAATATATTAGAGCACTGAAAAGAAATGAAATGAGTCTATAAATGTGATATTGCTGCATGTTTACATCATAAGTGGAATAATATGGTTGATCTAATATACCTTGACATCACGATGAAGTATGTGGTTGGTGTGCAAGTAATCAAGTGCCATCAACAATTGAACTAACCACTTGCAAAGCTTCTGCTCGTCATCCAATAGTCGGACAATTAACAGTTTGTACAATAAATTTGGAAAAAAAAAAAGGAAATCTACAGAAATGTGAGGGCAAGACTAAGTTAGACAAACCTCCTCAGGGAAATGAACTCCATTTGTTTTTTTAATGGCTTCTGCCCTACAAATATTAAGAAACCCAACACAGAGCATTCAGTTACACAATTACACAACATAGTCGGTTATATTATGATATATTCCCAGATGGCGCCCTATGCTAGATAATGCATGTCTAATATTTGCAAGTAAAGTTTCTTCAGAAATAGGCAACTTACATGTCTCCTCCTTCACAGTAACCTATCACAATGCATACATAACAACCCTGAAAATAACACAATTCACATGTTAATGTAATGGTAAATAACAAAGCAACGACACAAACTCTTCAAATAACCTCAAAAGAATTGATCTTATAAAAGTAGGAGTGCCAAATTGACACACACTCAGAAGATAAAAAGAAAAGTCTTGATCTAAACTGTTGAATTTTCATAGAGCTGAGCTATTACCAAAGCAAATCCAATTCAAGCCCCTTATCAATTTCCACAGGTACCACTGAGTTCATTAGTCATGGTCATTCATGTAATTGTCAATTCAAATTCTAGTTCAAGTTATAACCAGATAACATATAAGTCTTTGTAAAGTTAAAACTAGTTCACAAATTACACATTTCATCATTCCCCTGCCAAGCGGACAGCATGAAGAGAAATCATCTTGTTTAATTTGTGAGAATATAGCAATGGTTATTCACACTTGTACTGCACATACCCTTTCCACCCAGGAATCTTTGTACTCCACAATATATGGGTTCTGGGCTTTAGCAATGAGCTCCATCTGAAAAGAGGAAACATATGATATCACATTCAATAATCACGGATTAAACAAAACTATAATTTGTTCACAAGAAAACAATAATCTCCTCCCCATAATGTGACACACAACTTACAAATACACATCTCAAGTGCATCATCCAAACAAAGTCAATATAAATTTTGGGTTATCCCATCCAAATGATCAGATAGCATCTCAATATTTCCTCAATGTATTAAATTACATTTCTTTGCAAATTAAAATTAAGTGGTCACCTCCTGGTGGGCCGATCTGCGGGTTCTATCAGTCTGCCGAGCAAGGCGAATTTTCTTCATAACATATCTTCAAGTTTAGCAGAAAGCAAAATTACCAACCAGATATATGAATACATTAATCACAACTATTATAGATTAGAAGTATGTATTATACTTTTGCAGGTATAATCAGGCTCTATTAGTAAGTAAAGAATTGACAACTTTCCCTTACTTCTTCTTCTCTAGTTTGTGCCGAACAAGAAGTGCAGAACCAAAAGATCCTTTACCGATCTGCTCCAGTATATCATAATTCTCCATTTTACACACTTTCAGCTACCACCTCGATCTATGATATCTCCTAAGATATTCAATCGCAAAATACAACACCTGAGAGTATTAAAGGTCAAATTATAAGAATATATACACGTCAACAGAAGCCAAATATGTCTAACCAAAAAAAAAAAAAAAAAACAAATATGCGTCACACAGCAGAAAATTGAAAGTGCAGCTGTTTCAGTTGCTCTGATTTGTTATTTTGCAGATTATAAACAGTGAATACGTTAAACATAAGCGTTAAAGATCTATTCATTAGCATACTAATAAAACTCTACATCTAGAAAATAGCTGCAGGAGTTTACATAAGAAGAGAATAATAGTGAAAATTGCCGCAAGAGTTCACAGAACTCCTTTTATCTACCGAAAATAAAAGAAACACACTAGGTGAGGAAAGAAACGTCTTCTTGATGAGTACAGTACACAAAAATGAAAAGAAGCAAACTTCCGGGAAAAACCGTATAACAAGAACTCTTGAAAGAGAAAGGAAGAAGGAAAAACAAAAGCAAAAAAGGCAAATAATTGAATTTTGCAGAATAAGTAAATAAAGAGATCAAGCTTAGGTTAACTCAAGAAAGCCAGCAATCAATTTACACATGTCCAAAAGGTAATCGCAGGTTGCAAGTAATTTTCTCCAACATTTAGGTAAAACACATCATTCAGTATACAGTCCAAAAATCGCAAACAAAACCCACATTCCACCTTCTTCCTTCATAACTCCGTAAAACCTTAAGAAAACAACAATTTGTGGCAATACAACGAAATAATCCACACTAAAATCCAAAGATCAAACCAGAATCTATAAACCCAAGGGTTTTGCCATGAAAAAGGGGGAAATTTAACAAAATCACAGAATAATCCAGCACATTGTCTCCAAAACATTGCAAGTAAGGGAGAAAATAGGAAGCAGAATTTTTACCTCAGAAATGCAGGAAACAAAGCACAGATAAGATGCAGATCTTTGAAGTCCAGTGTGGAGGAGGAGTAAATTTAGGAGCATGTGAAGATAGACAGAATAGGACGGGAAATAATCGAGAATTTGAATATTTTATGATTTTATGTGTACTCTACTCAGGAGCAGGAGGAGGAGAGGAGGGGGCAAATTTGGAAGGAGCGGCAAAAAAAGACAAAACTCATTATTATAAAAAAAATCACGGAAAATATAATAAAGGGATTTTTGTTTTTCAAACTTTAATAAAATGCTATAAACAAGACTCAAGAGAAAAGGAAATGCTACCCACTTCTTTCTTTATGAGAGAGAAAGGAAGAGGATTTGTCAGTAACTCACTGTGTGTAGTGTGAGTTCTGTTTTTTTTTTTAAATATATGCATACAATTTGATCCTTGTTATTGAAAAAATCGAATCAAACTTTCACACTGGAGAGTGTGGAGTAATAATTGGTGGCCGGTGTGGGGTTGAGGAACTCATAAGAAATTAACTTTAGATTTTTTTATTAAAATTAAATAAAAAGAATAAATTATAATTATTATATTTCAGACAATATTCATTTTTCCCCACTTAGATGGGGATAATACAAAGTAGGAATTTATGGCAAATGTTTGTACTTAATTAGATCGAAAAGGCATGTAATTAGCCTCCTCACGTTGATGCTGAAAAAACGTACAATCCGGAATTTTTTGAAACTATTAAATATTTGTAATAAATTTGTAGCGAAAGTAATAATTTCCGATATTTATTTTATATTATTAGCTTTTAATGGTTTAGATAATCTATCATAATGGTGGGGAGTGACAATAGATGTAACAGGAACACCGTATCTAAAATTCTAAATATATAATTTTGTCTTTGTACTCTTCATTAGATAAGGACCCATTATTAATATTATGTATTATAAACTTTAAATTATCTAAAACAAGAAAGTCCCAAATCCATTACTTCACCATCAAAAAGTGAAGTATTTTTTAACATTAAAAAATAAGAATCGAGGGGTCAAAGTGTAATTATTCGTGGGTAGGTTGATCTTGTGAATCTAGAAAAAGACAGGAGAGGTAGCCTTAGGTATTTGAGGCTATATTGAGATAAAACAGAGAAAACAGTGGTGGTGGGCCACTAAGATATATATAATTTCTTGTGAGTTTGGTTTTTTTTTTTATCTGACTTTTTCCGGACTCGATACTGTATAGACTCAATTAGTAACGATTCTCTCCTCTCGTCTCCCCTCTATCCAATTTGGCATAGTCATTAAAATGATTGGCTGTAAAATTATGAGATTTGATTAAATGAGTCAAAGTGCTACACATAGGTCTATTAAAGAGAAGTCTAAGAAGAAGAAAACTTGTCCAAATAAAGTTTGTCTTAAGTAGTGATTAATTAGGGGACATTAATTAATGTGGGTCACCCGTTTCAATTATTTGAAGGTGGAATTATAACTTTTTACAAATTGTGACATCTACGCCAATTTATGGATGGATAATGCCAATTGCCAAGCATATTTCATACCATCACAACTAAAATTTAATTTACATTATAGATATTATACTGTATATTATCACAGATGAAAAATATCTGTAAATTTTTTATTTTTGGAAATGCCAGCTTGTTGAAACACTTGTTCTTGTGATGGCATTTATTTATAGTTATAAATAAATAAATAAAAGATATAGTGATTTTTACATGAGAACTACTTAATGGGCCAACCATACCAACAACCTCCCATCAAAGTCAGAATCAATATCAAAATCAAATTTATTTGTATTTTCAATTTAATTTGAGTGGGCTGGCACTGGAACTGGCAGCTACAAATTTGCTACTCCGTGCACCCAAGTACGTACATTAATTGTGACTCTCATTATATATCTCTTCCTTCCCAAACTACGTAAAGAGACGCGTAATTCATCACATATTCAATCTTACTTTTCTTAAATTTTAATTGCCATGTGTTGTGATTTCAAAAAATAACTGAGGTAGTATATTTTGGATTTGTCACGTGGCCTCGTCCTATCTACGAGCGGAATGTACTGACGACTCAACATGCTGCATTGCTGCTCGAAGCCATTAACTAGCAAAGAGTATAATTATATCAACAAAGAACCACCAAATACCCTCCTTGTCGAGATCTCCTTTCCCATATACCGTCTTCGCCACAAACTTGTTCACAAGACGTGCTTAGGATTGAACCATGCTTGTCTCTCTTCCAAAAACCCTAATTACTTATCTAATTACGTGGGATTTCCATATCAAATCAAATCTTCTCGTTAAAAAAAGACTCAAACATTGAGGAAACCCTAGCACGATTATGATACCATTCTTAATGAACTCTATCTCCAACTAAAGTACGATACCATTCAGTATTTCATGAAATGTGGTACCTCACTCAATCTACAAAAATTCCTATAAATATAAATATGGTATAAAATATATGAAAAATATTAAAAATTATGTATTTTTATGTATAATGGATCCCACTCAATAAATATAAAATATATCATATTATGGAGTCCAAATATTATATTAATATGTGACCCTACTCAATGTATTTTTTGCCTCTACCACCCCAAGCTAGACCTAGAAGGTTAAAGAACCCACCTAGAAGGTTAAAGAACTCATTCATCCTTTTAACGAATCTTGTCATTTGGAAGAATTACGCTCGTTAGATTCATCCACAGTTTTTGGAATCGATAATAATAACGGTGATATATCATACTTGAATACCATTTTCGAGTACGACATCATATTATGTTCTTATATAACTACAATTATTTTTACTAGTTAAACTTAGAAAATTAATGAAGTTGAACAAACATTTTTTTTTTTCAAAGTTTGGTTCAGCTTTTGTCCAAATTAAGTTTAAAATTTATGGTAAAGTAGCTTGAGTTGAGTTCACATAATTTAAAATTTTATAGTTAATTAATGAATTTAAAATCCTTTTAAATGAAAGTAATATTTAAATTTAATTTGTCATACTCAAGTAATGAAGTTTCAGCGAATTCTTGACATGGATATCGAGAATATCTGGGATCTGATCTTCTCCTGATATTGGACAGAGCGGCCCAACCCACTGGGCCTGCTCATTTAGTCTCAACACAGGAAAATTCAGCTTAATGTTACTTCACATAATTTACATCCACACGATCATGATATTCTAATTAGAGAGGACAGGACACCCACTTTGATGATCAAATTTGTTATGGACCACAACGCAAAATTACGATACGACATGAAATAATAGAATTCTTAGAAATTTGCGTCCATTATCTTTTTCTTTCATTCTTTTCTTTTTTGGTTATTGTTTTTAAGAAACACAAGTCTATTTCTTTGGCTCCCAAAATATCTTTTGCCGTACGATTTTTGACATTTGAAAAGATTTTCGGGCCCCATTTATTTTAATGCCAAAAGATCCATAAAATAGCAACAAGTACTTTGACCATTAATTTGATGGTTTACTCATTAGAGGGATTGGAGAAAAGAATTATGACCAAAGAGATTGAAGCCAAGTTGAGCTAATTACTTGGTGGGGATTTGGAGTGAGTTATTTACTGAATGACCAATTTGAGTATTTTTCACCTAAAAATAAAGTCACGTGCTAGTCACATGAATTTTTCGGGCGAGAAAATATAACTCTAATGAAATTTGTCTTTATTATGCAACTTTTTAAAAGTTAGGGAATAAATTATTACTTTCGTAAAATTTATGTCCCAAATACCCCAATTTTCCAAAGTGAACGAATTAATTGTCGAAATATATATACATATATCCTCTAGCTTTCTAACTATAGCATGGTTGCAGTCAATAATTGATTTGGTGGACATAATTTATGGGAAGTGGGCCGTGGATTACCTGTCGTGACTTTGGGACTATTGGGCTTTCTAATTTCTTTTTCTTTTCTTTTTGTTTCCTCAAATAACCCAAATCCAATAAAGAGATGGCAAACTTTTAAATTTATGTTTGCCAATTTTCCCCCATAATTATAAATTAATAAATAAAATATGGTGGGATATTATGAAATTGAAAATTTTGATGTGAACTCAAATTTCTCCCACAATAATAGAGATCATGTGATGAGGCTATTTCAATCAAAGGGTATTGTCAATTTTTTCCCCATGCTTGATAAAAAGACAACTTATTGGAAAGATAGAGAGTAATGATGTTGATGATCAAATATTCCAATGGAACAGAAAAGAAAAATAAGAGGTTGAAAAGGAATTGAAACTTAATTTTCAAATGATAAAAGACAAAGCAAAAAAGGGAACTATAAAAACTTTAATTAACTCGATCAGAATATATATATATACTTTAAATTTGGCTGAAAAAGAGCACTACACAAAAAGATACATACAATTGTCATGATTTCTTGGCATTTTCTTGGTGGATTTTTAAATTGAGAAGGAATCTTGTAGACAAGAATCGAAGAACGAATTGATGAATGTATGTACATAAATTTAATTATTATTATATTGTATATATTAGATTAGATTTATGTTATCTTGTTTGACGTTGGAAAGAAAAACCACGACTTCCTCCCACCTAGGAGCTAGCTTGCAAGCTAGTAAAAAGTGACAAATTTACAATATTTGTTTGACAATATATGAAGAATAGTGTTGAATTTTAACTTCCAGTTAGTTGAATCTGGACTTGAGTATTAATTCCATCACTTTGATTTGTAATTTGAGTCGGATCCAAAGACTTTAGAACGTCACCATTATTTGAAGTTTTCCGTTTCAATTTTTGCCTCTCTCATGTTATAATAATATGATCCGACTTTCTTGGAAGGTTAAGTTCAATCATTACAGTATCTAAAGTACCAAGAGTGGGGTGAACTGGTCTCTTAAAAACCGTTTTGACATTTTATAAAAATCAGAGATATTTTGCAGCGAAAGTCTTTTGTGTGTCAAAGGATTTTGAGCTGTGTAAATCGTTTTACAAATATTTTGAAGATTTACCAAGTAGTATTTAGTTCCAGTTAAAGTACCAGTTGTAAATACTTAACAGAAAGTAAAAGTAAAGCAATAAAAGCACACAGTGATTTATACAGGTTCGAACCCGAAAGCATACTCCTGTCCCTAGGTTTTCACCCAAGATTTTAACCTGTTTTAAATTAACGGTATTAGTAAGAATACAAATACAATTTAAAGCAGTAAAAGAACCGTAACAAAGAGAAAAGAAAATCTCTCAAACACATAGAGAAACCAGTCGCAAAACCAGCGACCAAACCAGTTACAACACTAACTAGTAAGTCGGGCATGCTCTGCAAGTTGACCCTGAGATTATTCTTCTAGCCTGCGGACAGCAGCGACAATCCCAGTCACTTTTCCCGGATTTACCGAGCGAACCCCCAGCGACTCGAAACTCCAGGCAGCTCTGCTACACTCAACTGGTTCCAGACCTTCTCCTCGTTCCACCTATCCTTCTCTATGCGTCCCTCAGATAGGCGAGCACTCGTCAGGAGGGAATTCGAACTTCCAGAAGTCTGCAATTGAGGCTATTCAATTCTATCCTCACAATGAATACAAGCACAAGGCCAAACCCAAGCTTATAGCTTTAAACTTCTGAATGCACGAATTAGTTCTTCTCTTCAATCTTGAGTTCTTTTATAGCTATGGCCGGTTCCAACGTCTTTGAAAGCTCAGAAAGTAAGTAGTACTCGTTTGAATTGATCTTGCAAATCAATCATCTTTAAACATAGAAAAGATCAGTTCGACTCAATCTTTATTTTTCAACTCTGGAACAGAAACAACTAGAACTTTCCTTATGCAAACCTGCAGCATTAAATAACTGATACAATGAAAGATTCTGGGAAAGACTTTCCTTGTAGAACCTGCAGCACACGGTTAGAAGTACAAGGAAAGATATATGAATATACTCTTGGTTCCAACGGCTAGAATGTATCAAATAAGGAAGGAGACTTCCTGCAAAATCTCCCAGCATATCAGAATCAATCAGTTGATATATCTCCATAAGCGTCATTAGAAGTTCATGCTGTTAAAAACGAGTAGATGACAAAATAATATGTTCCCATAATAATAAAAGTCAGCAACTGATGAATAAGAAAAATATTTAACAAATCATTCAAATAAGACAAGTAAGACCAGGTCGAATGTGGTAACGAATTAAAGGCTGAATAGGTCAAACATGAATCTGTCATAACCAAGAGATAAAAACATATAAGGAAATATATATAGAGAATCATACATTACATAGAAGGTAAGACTACCCAGTCAATTAATACATGAATATTCTCCTACACGATTTTGTCATCATTAAAACATAAAAATAATTTTACCCAAAGAGGTCAACAAATCATATCAAGCGGGAGGCAAATGCTTGAACCGATATCTTTGCTAATATGGATCATGACATCAACACTCACTTTTTTAGTTGGGAGAATCCGCCTCCCCCAAAGTAGAAGATTGTTTCCGGACAGAGATGAGCCTCGATTAGCTGTTTTCTTTACTTTTCTTTGTCAATAAGAAATAAAATTAAATAAAATGAGAATAGTTTAGAAAACCAAATTAGTTGGTTGTTAACTGGATAACAATTAGATATCTTTTAAAAAGGTGATCGATCAGATCACCAACCAATTCGATCCATATTTTGTTGATTCCTCGATATATATACCTATTTTGGTGGGACTAGCCGTGCCAAGCCGACTAGGGATGAATCATAATGTAGGGTACGTCTTAATTATTTTATATTTGTATGGGCGGGCCGGGGGATCGATATGTCAACCTCCTAAAATTGGCATGGGGTATGCCTTTAATTCTTCATTCCTTTTTCCTTTTTTCCTAGACTAGAAGACAATTAATCAGTCAAATCTCTATTACATAATTCTCTGACATAGGGGGCTAGAGTCTGAATTTTTATAAAAGATAAAGATAAAGAAGATAACCTTGGCATGGGATGAATTTTTATATTTGTAGGGGCTGGCGAACCGACAAACAAGATTAATTATTAGAGTACTCGAAATATTTAAGGATGAGCTCAAAAATTTCAAACTCTAACTTGAACTTTTCTTGATTTAACTTATCGATCAGACTTGCAAACTGACTCTGATTCCTTTGCATCCTTGTATCACAGACTAACATATATCCATATTAGATAGTTAATTAGCATTAGAAGAAGGCCTTAATTCTCTGCAACTTGAAAGGGTAATTATTGCCCATATCATATTAATTCTCATTCAATTCGGACCACGTTAGCTATTTGTTATCGGCCACAACTTAGAGTTGGATATATCATATATGGATCTGCATGCCCAGAAATATTCATTTGAAGGTGGGTCAAATTAGGATCCAATAATGGACTACAAGTGGTCCCGATTTCAGTACTAAAGTGGGAGATGGGTGATCCAAATGGAAGTTAAAGGAGGCGTTCCAAGATTATCACCAGAATTATATATATATATGATGAGTAAATAAAGTGAAGCCAGTTGAGTTTTAATTTGGAGATATATAATATCTTGAAGAAATATTTTTAAATTTGATTCATTAATGTAAGCTAAGTATTACCTAGCTTATGTTAAATTTGATTATGTTTTTGTCGTCATGGCCCGCGAATTGAATTAAGTTGGCTCAAGTCAATCCAAATTCAACCTGATCGAGTCAGAAATTTGGAAGTCCTTTAGAGTTACGCATGCAATTTATAGGGATAATTACACGTACAAACGGATTGAGATTTGCTTAAAAATCCAAAAAAAAAATTGAAACCTTAAAATCTTACAAATACTCACTTAAAATATAAGAATGTATACATAATAAAGGGGTAATTGTAAAATTATAAGATTCCCCTGGTAAAATTATAAAAAATATAAACCTCAAGGGGTTTTAAGTTCCCCTCTAGTGATTCAAGTCTATCCAAACTCGGTCTTGTGTAGAGCATCACTAGAACCAACCCACTGCATGCATGCGGTGATGATGAGCCGACTCGACTCAACTTACACCCCTAGACAATCTGCATTTGTCGAGGGTATAATGGACATTAACACATATCAAGTGAAAACTATTCTCTGATGCAAGCAAACAATATATAGTACTGTTCCTACAACCTGATTGGGGGCCAGATCACATGTCTTGCTAACTCAATTATTAGTACAAAATGGATCAGAAAACTGTTGAAATCAACACAAATAGCAACAGTACTTAATTTCTTCATCTTAAAAAATATTGCATTTTTAGATCAGCAGGAAATCATATATAATATTGGCCTGGTTAGTGGGAATGATAACAACCTCTGTAGCCACAATCACTGGCCATGGAATGGATTAATAGGTCTATCCTCTGGACCTCACTTTCTTCTTTTCTTTCTTTTTTGTTTTATCTTTGCATAATGGGGAACTTATACCTATGTTGCCTTCAATTATATTAGTTCAATACAATAATGTAAGTCAACTATATGAATATATCAGTTTGTACACATACAAGATATATCAATCATAGTGATATTGTACTATTTCAACTTTAGGCACGAATTAATTTTGTGAGTCGAATGTTCGAAATGATTGTGATGTGAGCATACATTTGAGGTCTTATGGCTCCAAATGTAACACGCTCCCAAAACTTGCACTTGAATAATTATGTTATATAGTTGGAGCTAGAATAACCGATAAAATATGATTATTAATGTCGTATATTAAGAGTTGGGTCAAATACACAAAATTCTTGAGGTTTGCGTTATTTATAATTTATCATTGGAACCTTGCAATTTTAATTTACACTTACCCCTGAGGGGTACTATTTGTAAGATTTCAGTTTACCAAGGGTTTATTTAATTATAAGATTTCAAGATTTATGAGAAATATATATATTACATTTGCAACATTTAATATTTTTCTAAACTCTTAATGCATATAAAACTTTTTCGTCACTCAATTATGTTGAAGTGTTTGCAAAAAGTAGACACATCAATTGTGGATCAACGACCAAAAGAAAGATTTTGCAATGCACTTAGCATCTATGGTTAATTTTTAAATGTGGCTATCATTATCCGTCATATATCTGATGTTTCCAGCACTTGGAAAGACACTTTCTCTATTTGATTTAATTATTAATTTTTTTCTTAGTTATCAAATCATCATTTTAATAAAAAGATTATATTTTTCACCATTGTAACGAAAAACTCTTCATTACACATTGAGGCACTTGCACTTTCAGAAAAGAGAAAAATAAATCCTTAATCAGTGGTGGAAACAACCAGAATCCTAGATTAAAGTATGGTACACTACTGAAAAAAATATGATCTTTTAATGACAATTAAGTATCTTTTTTTTTTTTCATTAGTATATATATTCTGGACAATAATTTATGTACATAAATCTTTTCCCTTCTTTCTATTAATCTACTGAAAATTTGTCAAAATATAAATACAATTATATATATCAAAAAAATTTAGACAGATTGAGAACATCTGTATCCAAAAAACACGAGTCCTAGTTTTAATTACAACCATATAATAAAGGCATAATTGAAACTTTTCCAGCTCACAAACACACGATTTTACACCCCATTAATAAATAAGAAGAGAATAAGTACAGTCATTTTCATGGCGGCTAGCTAGTAAAATTCAATTTGTAATTCTTACATTCTTGAATATAAAACAATATTATATTATGTTGTTAATGCGGCATGCATGCTCGAGAAAAGGATCCATATTTGGCAATTTGCTTTATTAATTATAACTCTTTAAGTGGATTTCATGAGAAAAACGATCTTCACTTTCTTGTGATCTGTGATACACAGACACTGCACAACATGAATGAGTTCGATAACATATTTTTTTTTCCAAAATTTTACTGTTTACAATAAAGAAGTGTATACATAACAAGATATGCTATTTAAAAGTGTTCTTAATTACTTCTTAAAAAAAAAAGAAAAAAGTGTTCTTAGTTTCATCATTCTAAGAAAACAAAAGAATATATATCCATATTATATGGTAGGTACTGTCGAATAATTAATATTCCGAGTCCATTACCTCATAATCATTTGCTCATTTACTTGATTATTACTTGGTGGCTTTTGTGGGCAATAATACACCTAAAAAGCCTTATATATAATTGAAGTACCTGTAAATGCGTGCTTATGAGGTTAAATTTTCTTTTATAAATGTCATTATCGCACACACACATTTAAGAATGAGGTTTTATCTGGGAACTTTTTCAACTTGGGCAGGTATTTAACCGACACAAAAACGAATGAAACTTCAAAAAAGGTTCAATGCTTTTAGCGATAATGAAAATGATTACTAACGCATTAACTATATATAATATAATCTTGAAACTGCATTGACTTATTCGCGTTGTGAATTATGCGAGACAAGACGCTTCCGGTGCATGCCGTGAAAATAATCAAAATCTGATGAAGGTCTTACAAGAATAATGAAATTTCAGGGGTGTTTTTGTAATTTTTGAAACAAGAGGGACTGATTTGTAATTAAAGCAAACTTGAAGAGTGGTAGATGTAAATCTCCCTATATATAATTCCATTCCAATCCATTAATAATTTACTTGAGGAATGGACTAATTAATTTATCATCATCGGAATACATGCATTCATCTGCTTGAATTAATGGACTTAATTTTCCGTTGAAATAATATGTATTAAGAAGTACTTAATGCATAAAACGTTTTGAGGTGTTCAACTCATGCATCTTCCAATTTTCTATATATCCCTATCATGCACTTATATCTATTCAGCCATGATCATATATATATATAACATGCAGTGCATAAATTAGTTAGAGACGGTTTTAACCAGCTAGCCCAAGTAGAACTGAAGAGCCAGAAAGAATTAATGTTTGTAATGTAATGTAATCATCATTTTTGCACTACGAAATAGCTAGCTAGGAAGCTGTAACTAATTTAGAATTGAAATTCGACGTGTAAAGTTGAGAATTCAGATTAGTGCAATATGCGTGGGCCGGTCTGAAAGAAAGAAAATTTACTTCTTAGATCGGCCATGCATGTTTGAATAAATTATATTTCTGGTAATGACCAACTACAAACACGTGCGAGGAAAAAAAGGGAGCTTTGCAGCATGACGACATTGATTAATTCTTGAACAATTAATTTTATTTAATTATTTTGATATATATAAATTAAATAATTCACTTTAGTTTTGGTTTTGGAGAAAATTAGTACAAATTAATTAATCGAACAAAGACACATTTATTATTATATTGTGAATTAATGGTCGTTTTTGTCAATCAACAATTAAAGGTATTCACGGTACATATTTTCAACACTCTTGCAGGAAAGGTGATCGAACTCTTAAAATTATTATAAGTTTTTTCTCTAAAAACCACTTGAGCCATGCATCATTATAAAATATCTCTGCTAATTATAGTTTTTTATTATTTTACTCTAAATAGTTATTTAATATATAATATAAAATCAAATTAGCTTATATATATCAAATCTTGATTAGGGTCTCGTCTCGTTGCCGCTGAAAATTAGTGGTGTTTTGTTATGTTGTTTCTAATCAAAACAAGCTGAAATAAGGTGGAAGTTTAGGAGCGTCTATAGGGGTGGCTTTTTCTTTTTTTGTTTTTTTAAGAAACAAAGAAATTATAACATTAATACCAGTTAGTAATTACATAATTACAAATAAAATCAGAAATATTGTCTCAACCAAGACAAGCGTATGCTGCATTCCTAACCATCATGAAAGCTACAAAATTTGCATCACGTTTAACAAAATTAAAACTACAAGATTGGAAATAAAGCTTTAGCATATATATCCTCAATAATATTTTCTAAATACGAACAATCTTCTTCCAAGTTAGAGAGTTTTCTAACAACATTAATTTTGCAATCTCCTTCCATCACAATCTGATGCCATTGAAAATCCTTAGCGAGGTTAACGGCAGATCTAGAAAGCAGCTAGCAAGAGTTTCCATGTACTATTCCGCGTCAAATGGCCCCTGAAGTCTGTTCGTTTCCCAACCTACAACCATACCATTATCGTATACTTCCCCTGACGACTCCGCAAACAAATTAAGCTAGCTCCATTAAAGTTAACTTTCACCACATGTATGAAATGGGCCAAAATAAATGGCTAAAGCACCCCTAGACTTACAAGTATTAATTAATTATATCTGTATATCTCCTTTATGATCTTTTGCTAGCTAGCTTTTGGGTTACAAATTGAAACTCTAGACTAAGAGGGTGTTTGGCTGAGCTTATAAGCCCCTTAAAACATCTTATAAGATGTTTAAGAGCTTATAAGATGTTGCAAAGTACTGTTTGGTAAATATTTTTTAAAAGGAGCTTATAAACTCTTAAAATAAGATGTTAAGGAGCTTATAAGCTCCTTAAAAATAAGTTAGGAGTCCCAACTTATTTTAAGATATTCTTAACATATTCCCCTATATTTTGACCATGTCAATTACATAATTACCATTACTAACATCTTATAAGCATATGGTTTTATTTTTTATCCAAACACTTTTAGATCTTATTTTTAAATAAGATTTAAGATCTTATACGCTCTAAAAATATCTTATAAGATATGAGAGCTAATTATAAACTCTTTAAAATAAGCTTAGCCAAACACCTTCTAATTCAATTCGATTAATTAATTTGTTTTCCAACTCATGAAATAGAATTAAGAAATCAACATTTTATATACAGAAGATTGCGCACCGATTTCGCGATTACGAACTAATAAAAGATCGAGTTGATCAAATTGTCAGATTTCTATATTTTAGTCATATCCATTTCAATTATTAGTTATGCAAATTAAATAATGCGGGTCATTATTAGTCGAAAGATCAATTATCACATTTGTACGTTAAATAGTTTATACACCATAAGAATAATTAGATTAATTTTGTACTAATTAATTACCTGCTTTTTCTTATCTCCATGCATGACTCCGTTTTCTAACAACCAAAATATTGCAATCTATACTATATTATATTTGAGAGTGGTCTCACTCCTCCATTGTCCTTCATTTGAATGAATACTATTTTGTAATTTTTTTAAGATTTTTAATTAAAAAGAAAAAATTCTATTGGTTGATTAGCATTTACTAAAATATTTAAAGATTCTAAATTCACTCCTTTAAGATACCTATAAATCCCTAATTTATTGCCATGATTTATGTTTTCAAAATTAGAATTTATAGATTCTCCTTCGTTCTATATATGGTGATACAATTAAACAATATTTATTTACTAAATAAATTTGATACAAAACCCTCACTCTCATCATATAAATCACTTCTTATCCTTCATTATGTTTTACCTCATCTCCGGCTCTCCCTCTCTCTCACCCATAGATCAACCCATGTTGGATTCTGTTGAATTTCTTCATTATTTTTTGTATTTCTGTCCTTAATTGTAATCTTATATCTTATCGTGGGGCTTTTTAATCTTTTTATATTTTAGGGTTGAGCGCTACTATATAAGTGTTCCCATTGTATTTTGTATTTACTTTTGCCATCAATAATAATTTTTAGATTTTATGCTGTTTCGTTTTCTCTCGTAACCCTACTTCATCTTCTTCACAAACTCTGTAAGTAGGGTTTCTTCATGGTATCTTGAGCAAGTCGTTTCTAGGTCTAGATCTATTCTTCTCGATCTTGTTCTAGTTCGATCTGTTCTTTTTCATCGCTCTTTTGCGTTGATTTTGTGTGTGCGATCTATTTCCTTTCGATTTGGTCTCCGCCGTTGCTTCTTCCTGCCTTTCCTCTGAATCGCCTTTGATTTTTTTTGATGTTTTCTACCTTCATCAACAATGACCAACTCTTCGCCTAAGGATGAGAAGAAGACCCCTGCCTCTTCTTCTGTCAATGAAGACTACTCCATCCATGGGAGCGAATCGAACATCAACACCAACCTTATCACTATTGTTCTCACGGACACCAATTATCAAGCCTGGAGGCGATCTATGAAGACCGCGTTCGAAGCAAAAATGAAATTAGGGTTTGTCGATGGTACGATAAATCCGCCTGAACCATCTGATCCATCCTTCAAGATCTGGAAAAGGACTGATAGCCTTGTCAAACTATGGATTCTTAACTCTATTTCTAAAGAGATGGTTGAAGCGTTTTCCTGCGCCGAAACTTCTCGCGATATCTGGAAGGCTCTTGAGCGCAGCTTTGGGCAGTGCAACGGATCTCTTCTATACAAGATTAAGAGACAATTGTGCTCTGTTTCTCAAGGAAACCTTTCTCTGTCTGCCTACTATACCAGATTCAAATCGCTATGGGATGAACTGTCAAGCCTGTATCAAACCCCTGCCTGCAGTAATGGAATCGACTGTCTAGTACTGAAAGAATTCCACATCACTCGAGACAATGATATGCTATTTCAATTTCTGATCGGTCTTAACGATCTCTATGGTACTGCGAGGAATTAGATTCTCCTCAATGATCCTCTTCCTTCTATGGATAAGGCCTACTCCATGTTGCTTCAGATCGAATCACAACAAGACGTTCATCTCACCTTCTCTGACTCCAACAATTTCGCTGCACTGATGGTTAAGAACAAAACCTGTGGTAACACTGGTAAAGGAACCTTTAAGAAAACTGATAAACCAGAGAGATGGTGCAACATTGCAAGGTCAATTCTCACAATACTGAAACATGTTTCAAACTTACTGGAGAGCCGGAGTGGTATTTGGAGATGAAGAAGGCTAGAGGCAGGGCAACTGGAAGCTTTGGCAGAGGATCTCAGAAAACTACTGCAAATGCTGTTCTAGACAATCCAATTGGATCTGTGCATCAGTCAGGTTGCCAATCTAACCCTAGCCTTTCCGCTGCTGATATTTCTACCTTAGTTAGATAGGAAATGCACAAATATATGAGCACCAGGACCTCCCTCCCTCAGGAACTGGTAAATCTTGCTACTGAATTCTCAGGTATGATCACTCATAACTCCTATACCTGTTTTGATAAGATTTCTGACCTTCATTAGATTGTGGATACGGGTGCCTCAAGTCATATGTACTCTAACCTTAAACTTCTCACTGATGTTGTTAAACCTAAACATGACATTACTGTTTCTCTCCCTGATGGATCTGCTCAACTTGTTGCCTTAATTGGATCTGTCTATTTGAATAGCAAAATTACATTGCAAAAATGTCCTATATGTTCCTAACTTCAAATATAACTTGTTGTCTGTCAACAAAATTGTTGGCTGCACTGACAACACCTTTACCTTTTTCAAAAATACTTGTATTCTGCAGGACCAAAATACTAGACAGATCTTGGCCAAAGGCAGATTGTTGGGCTCCCTATATGTTTTAGATTTCAATAATACTGTTGGTGAAACTATTTCGAACACTTTTAATACTTTTACTGCTTCTATTCTTAAGAACTCAGATACTGTTTGTGACATTTGACATAAACGTTTAAGACACATATCCATTCACACTATGCAGCATTGCATCTGCCTTGTAAAATTGATAAGAATGTTGATTGTGATATCCCTTGTGATGCATGTCAAAGAGCCAAACAACATAAATTACCATTTCCTAAAAGCACCATCAACACCAAAAATCCTTTTGATCTTATCCATCTTGACTTGTGGGGTCCATACAAAAAGGCCACATTCTTAGGATGTCACTATTTCCTTACTATTGTTGATGACTTTACTCGGTGTGACTCTTTTTATGCCTTCTAAGGACCAAACTTCCACTCTCATTCAAAATTTTCTTAAAATAGTTTTCACTCAATTTGAGAGGAAGGGTAAGGTTGTTAGAAGTGATAATGGCACAAAATTTATTAACCAAACCTATGCTAAAATTTTCTCTGAGCATGGGATTTCACATCAAACTTCTTGCCCTTATACTCCACAACAAAATGGTGTTGTAGAGATCAAACATAAGTTTCTTTTGCAGGTGGCTAGAGCTTTGATGTTTCAATCTAAGCTCCCTATATCCTTTTGGGGAGATGCTGTTCTCACAGCCACTCACCTTATCAACATAATACCTAGTAGAGTTTTGGGTTCGAAAACCCTTCATGAAAGGCTTTTTAAGGCTGCTCCTACCTATGATCATTTAAAGTCTTTTGGTTGTTTATGTTATGCTAACAATTGTGATCCTCATAAGGATAAGTTTTCTAGTAGGGCACACAAATGTGTTTTTCTTGGATATGCTCCTGGGAAAAAGGGCTATAAGCTCTATAACCTGGATATCAAAGTCATTACTCATTCTAGAAATGTTATTTTTTATGAACATGTTTATCCTTACTGTCAAAAAGATACTGTTTTGCCTCTTGCAGTTGATACTGGTAATGTTCCTTTGTTCTATATGGATGTGGACAATGATCACTCATCTGATACATTGAATATGGAACAACCTACTCAGAAGGTCTTAGCTAACATTGGTATTGTATCTCCTAACCCTACTCAACAAAATCCTCAGGCTCCTATCTCTACTAATCATTTACAAACTGGTTTTCTCAAACAATATATTTCTCCTGCTACTGATTTACAATCTATAACTAAGGATTCTATTGTTACTACTTTTCCCACCACTGATTCTGAGAACTCTCTGGACATCAACCAAGAGTCTACTACTGACTCTTCTCATGGTGATGTTCCCAATTCTCAATCACACATTAATCAGTCCTTGAGAGTTAGTTCCAGGGACAAACATCTTCCCAAACATCTCAAAGATTATGTTCATTACACTCTAGTGGGTTACACACCTAATACTGAACAGTCTTTTATTGCTAACACTTCTGATTTCCCTTACAGTCAAGCATACAGGGCATTTATGGCAAAAATCTCTCCCATCAATGAACCTATTAGCTACAAGCAAGCTGCTAAACATCCAGAATGGATAGAAGCAATGAACAAAGAGCTCCAGGCTCTTGAGGACAACTCCACTTGGACTCTCACTTCTTTGCCCAAAGGTAAAAGACCCATTGGTACCAAATGGGTCTACAAGGTAAAATTTCTTCCTAATGGTGATGTTGAGAGGTACAAAGCCCGTTTAGTCGCCAAAGGTTTTAATCAAACCTTTGGAATTGACTATTTTGACTCTTTTTCCCCTGTTGCTAAGTTGGTCACTGTCCGGATCTTCCTTACTATTGCTGCTGCTTTTGATTATCACATTCATCAATTGGACATTAACAACACTTTTCTTCATGGCCATCTAGATGAAGAAGTCTACCTTCTTCCTCCAGATGGCTATCTTGAAGCAAAATCTGGCCAAGTTTGCAAACTTTCAAAATCTTTATATGGCCTCAAGCAAGCATCCCGACAATGGAATAGTGAATTTACTTCTAAAATTATACAGTTTGGTTTTGTACAATCCCAACATGATCATTGTCTTTTCACTTTGCGCAAGGATTCTGTTTTTTTCATGCTTCTTGTCTATGTTGATGATGTCCTTTTAGCTGGGACTGACCTTGCAGAGATTGAATCTGTTAAATCTTATTTACATGACTCTTTTACTATCAAGGACCTTGGTCCTGTGAAATATTTCTTGGGTCTTGAGGTTGCTAGGAGTTCCTCTGGGCTTCTTCTAACTCAAAACAAATATATTGTAGATCTTTTGAGAGATACTGGTTTCTTACATTGTAAATTTGTTAGCACACCTCTGCCTACTGGTGTACAACTGTTTGATGATACTAGTCCTTTATACTTTGATTCTTCTCAATACAGGCGATTGATTGGTTGTTTGCTTTACCTAAACCTATCTCGGCCTGATCTCAGTTTTGCTGTACAACAATTATCTCAATTTGTGGGGCAGGCCACTGAAGTTCATTGGCATGCAGTGACTCATTTGCTCAAATATTTGAGTGGTTGTCCTTCTGCCGGCCTTTTTTCTCCTTCTCAAAATTCCTTATCCTTGTCTGCCTTTTGTGATGCAAATTGGGCCACGTGCCAGCGTACTCGCAAATCCACTACAGGCTACTGTGTCTTCCTTGGCCGTGCTTTGATTTCCTGGAAAACAAAGAAGCAGACCACCGTTAGTCGCTCTTCTTGTGAGGCGGAGTACAGGAGCATGGCTACTACCACTTGTGAGCTTTTATGGATTTCTTACATCATTAAAGAACTCCATATTCCAGTTTCTTTGCCAATTCCGCTTTGGTGTGATAGTAAAGCGGCAAATTAGATTACCGAGAACTCTGTCTTCCATGAACGCACGAAGCACATCAAGATCGATTGCCACATAGTGCGGAATCAGGTCAAAGCGGGCTTCCTTGTTCCTTGCTATATTCCTTCTTCCAGTCAATTGGCGGACTCTTTTACAAAAATGCTTAGTGGTCCTATTTTTCGTAATTTACTTTCCAAGTTGGGATTCCTCTATTGTGAGGATCCCACTTGAGGGGAGGGTGTTGAATTTCTTCATTATCTTTTGTATTTATGTCCTTAATTGTAATCTTATATCTTATCGTGGGGCTTTTTAGTCTTTTTATATTTTAGGGTTGAGCGCTACTATATAAGTGTTCCCATTGTATTTTGTACTTACTTTTGCCATCAATAATAATTTTTAGATTTTCTGCTGTTTCGTTTTCTCTCGTAACCCTACTTCATCTTCTTCACAAACTCTGAAAGTAGGGTTTCTTCAGATTCCTTTTGTTTTTCAATGTCATAGTTTTCGTTTTATTGTGTTGTTTTTGCTTTTATTTTTTTGGTCGACTTCTTCCTTTTATACTCAGCGGCATCAATTTTCATCTGTGCATTAGGTGATTCTTTATTATTGTTTTGTTTACACTTTTTATATTGTTTTTTTTTTGGAATTTGTATTTTTTTTTTTACTTTTTATTATTGTTTATCTTTTTAATCTATTTTTTAATTACTTTTGTTTATATCTTATTGTTGTTTTTGTTTACTTTCTACTGTTGTTTCTTTTAATTTTTTCTTAATTATTTTTATTTATATTTTATTGTTGTTTTTGTTTACTTTTTATCGTTGTGTCTTCTTTTAATTTCTTCTGAATTACTTTTGTTTATATTCTATTGTTGTTTTTGTTTATTTTTATTGTTGTTTTTTCTTTTATATAATTTCTTCTGAATTATTTTTGTTTTCGTTTACTTTTATATTGTTGTTTCTTCTTTTAATTTTTTCGTAATTTTTTTTTATATCTTATTGTTGTTTATAAGTCTTTGGTTCATAATTAGATTCATTCGTCTGACCAAAAAAAATTGGATTCATTCGAATTATTTCAGTTTTATTGTTTTGCATTTTTTCGATTACTAAAATCTCTTCTATGGAAGATAAATTATAACTTAGACAACATTACTAAGTTAGTTTTCTGAAATCTATTAGAAATTCCTTGATTTGTAAGTTATTCATTTGTCTTTCTCGGATTTATATTCACATCTAATTAAAAAAAAAGATAAAATCTTTTGAGTTTTGCCATTCCGGTTTGTTTGTTTCTCTTTATTTTTCAATTTAGATTTTATTGATATTGATTTTAAATTTAGTTTTCTATCCAAAACTTGATTTAAAATTCAGATTTAGTTTAGTAATTTTTTTTTATTATTATTTCCTCTTTGGTTCTATGAGAAATACTTAATTGTCTTTATTTTTTTTTAAATTTATTTAAGTTTATGGTTGCAAAAGTCATGAGTAATATTTTTTTTCTTTTATGCACAAAAATTTTATTTGAATAATTGGTAACTGCCATTAATTTCTTCAGTCATTAGTTTTATTTTATGTTTATAAAAATATAGCTTATTTTAATATTATGTCTTTAGAGGGCAATTAAACAGTTTGTATTTTTTATTTTTATTTATTAAGATGAATAAATTTTCTTTAACTATGAAAAAGATATTACATGTTTACCTTTAAACTCGAGATTAAAACCTTTCGATAATTATCTTTTTAATTTGTACGATAAGTTTGTAGGATAATAACCTTGCGATGCTCTCGCATCAGTTTTGATTTTAAAAAAAAAGTTTGTAGGATAAAAGGCAAATTAATCTTATTTCGTTTTTTTCCTTTAGTATTTTCTTTTTTAATTCGTTTCTTTTATCAGAGCATCAGTTTTAATTTAAAAAAAAAAAGTTTGTAGGATAAAAGGCAAATTAATCTTATTTCGTTTTTTTCCTTTAGTATTTCCTTTTTTAATTCGTTTCTTTTATCATTCTGGCGCGGCGGTGGCAGAGGATTTGGGATGGGGACAAAGAGTTTTATTTATTTAGAGTTTTATTTTTTATACATTTTCATTTCCAAGGGTATAATGGGAACAAAAAAATGCTAAAAATAATTCAAGGGTATTTTTGTCAGATCATGCTACTTTTTTAGGATATGTGTTGGGTTGGGTTTATTTTGTAATTATATAATTACACAAGAGAATTGTTGTTAATTTTAAAAAAAAAGAGGGGGTCAACCTGTAATTTCGATATCATAAAGGGAGTCTAAATGCAATTAACTCTTTTTTTATATTATATTTCAAACGGTTTCAATATTTTTCTTAAGTTTCTAAATGTCTTGATTACCTAATTATTTTAATTGATACATTTTCTAACATATATAAATTTCACAATATATATCACTTAAATCACTCCTTTAAATTGGTATAAAGTAATTAGAAAACTATTGGGGTTTTCCTCTAAAGGTGGATGATATTATTTTATGCATTTCTATTTTCTAATATATATGTAACTTAATTATTATTTTTTTGATCGGCATAACTTAATTATTGTTATATATATAAGTATATTTTTAAAATATATACGTACGTAGCGCGGGTTTATGCTAGTATATAATAAATGAGAGGAATAGGGTAGGATAGATATAAAAAGGTATTGTTTGGTGTGGTGTTTTTTGTCATGTGGGAAACAAACTTGTGCCCGTGACATAATTAATTGTTCCAGACAGACGACAGTACCATACATCCTTCTTTTCTAGCTCTGTATTACTTTGACTTCATTCTGCTAAAGCTAAGCATCATTATCCCAATTATACCTTATTATTATATTTGACTGTTTCCTCAATCAAAAGTTAACAATTTTATATATTTGATTAATTATATCAATATATATATGTTTTTAATTTAGCAATTTGTTTTTTAAGTTGAAGTATTAATTATTTTGAGTCTAAATCTCATTTATATGGATTGAGCTAGTTGGGATTATTAAGTTGTAAAACTCTCCCTACCAATAACAAACGCAGCAGTTCGAACTCGAAATCTCTAATATTCACTTGATGGTTTTGAGTTGAAGTATTGATATAGTTGAATATTGAATGTAGAGATTGTTTAATTTTTAATATCATACAGCATAGTTTTGCTGCCAGCTAATTAATTAAGATCAGATGCCACTAATTTACATGCATAATTGCATATAATTTTACATAAATATATACGATCATCTTTGGTCGACTGAAGCATATTATATTAACAACTCATTTCAATTAGACAACAATGGGAAAAAAGACTTTTTCCATCCAAACTATCATGATTTTCACATTTTATCATCAAAATTTTTATTTTTTACGGTTTACCTCCTAAACTACACGAATTTAGTACTTTGTCATCTCAGTTACCGGAAATTCTACCAGAAAATTGTATTGTGTCATATGAGAAATATAGGTCTATCTTGTATTACTCCCCTTAACGTCTCGAAAATAAATTCTCAATCAATTTCAGAAAACTTGGAGTTTTTATCACCCAAGTGGAATAACGATGAATTTGATAGTTTATTTTTAAATATTCAATTTGGTGATAAAAACTCCTAAGTTTCTAAAATTGATTGAGGGTTTATTTTGGAGACGTTGAGGAGAGTAATACAACGTGAATTTATGTTTCTTATACGACACAATGCAATTTTCTGGTGTAATATTTCCATTGGAGATGACAACTTACAAAAATTGTGTAGTTTAGAAGACAAATTACAAGAAAAAATAATTTAGATGGTAAAATGCAAAAATGGTTAGAGTTAAAATAGGAATAATTATGTACCCAATCTATTTATGCCATTAAAGAGTGTTGCTTACATGACTTTACTAGCAAGATCCATATAATGAAGAATTAAGTGGAAGTAGATGATCCACTGTTAGTGCCGGCCGGCGTCACTTTAATTGCATATGCATGCGTAAGCGTTGGACCAGACCAGACCAGACCAGACCAGACCACTTGATTCATTCGTCAAATCTGGCAGGTTGGGTTTCAATTTTCATCAACCCACAATTTTATGCTGACAGCACTCCAAAATCCCTTTCAATTTGACCTTAATTGACCACCCTAAACCCCAACCTGATGATGCTACTTGGACTTGGAATTATTTTGCAGTTTGGTGATTATTATTTTATATATATACATATTAAAAAGAAACTATAAATTAAAATTACAAAATACGTATCTTATTTATTTTAAATTATATCAAGCAAGCGGTGATGGTTTTGCATTTTTGTTGGAAGTGGAATTTAAAGTGTAATGGAAGTTTGAATTTGGACTATACTTTGGAGTTTGGACAAGTAAAATGATTATTGAATTTGATGTGGAAATTATTTATTAGTTATTATGGATAGACTATAGAGAATTGACTTTTTGGAATGTCAAACTCTTTACGTTAAGGAATTTGAATGCATGACATAAAAGAAATTAAATGGAATTGAAGAGCATTACAAATTGCAAACTTAAATTCTAATTTGTATTCTAAACAATTTAATTTGTACCAGATGGATATATAATGGATCATTCCATACCATGTATTGATTAGGATGTTATTTTGTCAAAGAATCAATAGTATTAGTACACTACTACATATTCTAAGTCCGAAAAATATCGCTTATAAAAGAACAAAATCCTAATCATTTGTATGTAATAATATTATGTAAGGGCTTTATTTTTGTTTCTTTTTTTTTTTTTTTTTGATAATTTGGTAAGAAATTAGGGTTTTCAATATTGTAATTAATATGCTATTGATATGAGAGACAATATTGCCAAACATTCGCGACCAATTAAAGAAAGTCGATCCAAATAATATACATCTCATTAACTTGCATGATCCAATAAATATTGTCATTAACACACACATGAAATTTATATTTTGTTTTTTTGGTTTCCACCTGGTGTATTTCGTGCTCGGTTCTGCAGAAGCCCAATTTGAGTAATATTTCTAATCCAATTGCTCTATAAACAAGTTAGATTTTAAGCTCTATACCTTATTTAAAGAATTTAGTGGCTCATTCTACATTGAAGTTGGATATGAAATTTATATAAAATAGAGACTAGAAGTGTATAAACTTAATTTTACTCGGAGTTCCCATTTTAAGGCAAAGAAAATTCCAATCTTGTGAAGATGCATGATAGACGCCACATAAACAGTCAAACTTTAGTCAAGTCGACAAAGAGAAAGATATATTGAAAAACAAAAAAAGATATCGAAAGAGAAAAACCTAAATTATTTCCTTTTCAATTTGTCTACCTCCATTCGTGTAAAAAGTCTAAAACCGGCAAACAAGATGGAGCAAAACTATGTAAGGAAATTCTTTGATTGACCATTATTCATCTTTCATTAGGATAATCACATGATTTTATTTTTTCAGTAAATTGAACAATAGTGAAAATTTAAACACAATCGCTATTAATATATATATTGAAAATTAGTTTTTTGATTAAATCAATTTTTTTTTAAATCTCTAACCCAATACAATTTTTGAAAATTTTACATTGTTATCATCCCATTTTTTTCTTTTCTTGTAGTGCATTAAACGCTTCTTAATCTAAATTAAGATATATACAAAGTCTATCTCATTTTGATCACACTAGCTAATCTCAGCCGTGCAAATACATATATACCCCAAGTTAGTGGTGCTAATCCACTACATCAATATGCAGCCGACCTACAGCTTTAATTTGGTAATAATACGTGACCTATCGGCTCTTTGCTTCTTTTCTTGGAAGAAACAATAAAATTGTTGTCTATGATGTACGAATATTTTTTAAAATTCTATTTTGTCGTATCGAAGATAAATTATATATTATTTTTTCGGTTAAAATCTGAAGATGAATTATGAGTTGTCTTATCCAAATTCATGATCGAGTTGATTTAATAAACGTGGATATAAAATGATTGTGTTTGTAATTAATGGTGCTTTAGATGGATTAATCCCTTTTTTATTGGATAAATGGATAAGCAAAATATGACAGTAATTTTGTTTTAATTTGTATAAAATATGGTCTAAATTAAACACCATTAATTAATGAGCTAGGAATAAACTATATATTGAATCTGAATTGCTTTTGCCAACGAATGATTTCGGATAATATTTACTCAAATAGATAAGTTTGACCTTAGTCAACTAATTTAATAAGTCAAGTACTTATAAAACAACATTGTATATATACCAATTATGCAGGTACTAAAAGTAATTCAACACCATATATAATTAATTAGATTTTGATTTCTCGAATTATTTCAAAAGATTGGAACTTATACATGATTTCAAATACTGATGATAGATATATACATAAAATATATTCTATTTCTTGAATTAACTTAATTTATATATAATCTAAAGCAACCTAATCCAAAGTAATATTAATAATTCCCATATGATCATACACATTGAAAATGTGTAGTGTTATGATGGAGAGCTGGAAGGAACACAGCCATTGAATGGAGCTAGGCAAGAAATTTCCCCCATCTTTTTTATGACCAAAAAGGAAACAAAATGTTATTAATTAAACATTTTTTTTTCGACATATATATTTTTAATATTTAAATTTTGACCCCACATCCCACTAAAATTGCTACTCTCTTTTCAACTATAAAAACCCATCCTCTAATTCGTAACTCGGCACTACTCTCACTATACCAATTTTAATGTTAAAAACATAAATATATATTCATCCTAGACCGATCGAGTACTCAAATCTTAGCACGCATTATCTAGCTTCTTAAAATCTTTAGTATTTCTTAAAAATTCTTGTTATATAATTAACTTTTTATAAGCTAAAAATGGGCAACGCCGACCAAGTGAATCCGTCGGAGAATTACTACAACTTCGAAGGCGGCGGCGCCAACCACCGGGTGGCCATTCCGCCACCGCAACCGTTCATTACGTCGCTTAAGAACACTTTAAAGGAAACATTCTTCCCGGACGACCCGCTCCGGCAGTTCAAAAACCAGCCGCCGAGGAAGAGATTCGTACTGGGTTTACAGTATATTTTCCCGATACTCGAGTGGGGCCCACGTTACACTATGCAGTTTTTCAGAGCTGACCTCATTGCCGGGATCACCATAGCCAGCTTAGCCATCCCGCAGGGGATTAGCTACGCCAAGCTTGCTAACTTGCCGCCAATTCTCGGGCTCTGTAAGTATACGTACAAATCTAGCTAGTAAATTAACATTCATTATTATTAAATATAATATTTTTAATGTTTTATGTTTTCAATAATATATTATCAATTTTGTGTTTTTATTTAGATTCTAGCTTTGTTCCGCCATTGATTTATGCTATAATGGGGAGTTCAAGAGATTTGGCTGTTGGGACTGTGGCCGTTGGATCATTGCTCACAGCTTCCATGTTGGGAGAGGTGGTGAATGTGCAGGAGAATCCAAAACTCTATCTTCATCTTGCTTTCACGGCGACTTTATTCGCCGGACTTTTCGAAGCTGCGTTGGGAGTTTTCAGGTTGGAAAATTACATTTCAATAATTTCACATAAGTAGAACCAAGCCAAAATGAGACGATTTGAGTTTGAATTTTTGTAGAACATTAACAAAATACGTCGTTATGTTTCATTGTTTCTTGGGCCGGAGAAGAAAAATTTTAAATTTTGATAATATTCACGTAAAATATGATTTCTTTTTCTTTTTGTTTTCCGGGTTTGGGATACTGCAGATGTCTAATTGGGAACAATCATTTCAATCCAACTGTTTCATAAAGCAGCTAGAATTTGAATTCTAAACCTTAGTCGACTATTTTATAAGTAAGACGACAGTAAAAGGAGAGAGTAGTTTTTTCTAGTGCCGGTCATTCCTAGTCCCGTTCTTTAGTTTCTTTAGCAACGTTCAAAAAGTTTGAAATTGGCCAAAAATTGACTCAATTTTGGATGTTTGGTAAGAAAGACTTGGACGTAAAATATATACATAATAATAAATTTATATTAATATGGTGCACGCACGCAGGTTAGGGTTTATTGTGGATTTTCTATCGCATGCAACGATAGTAGGGTTCATGGGAGGAGCTGCGACGGTTGTGTGCCTCCAACAGCTAAAAGGCGTACTGGGCCTCGAACATTTTACGCATGCCACCGACGTCGTCTCCGTCATGCGCTCCGTTTTCACTCAAACTCATAAGGTATAGTCTATAGAGAAAATAAAAATATTAATTAATTTCGAAAAAATTTAAGTTGTACAAATTAATTAGTTTAAATATCAAAAGGTTGGAAAAAGAAGCTATAAAAATTAAAATGATCACAACTCGAAATGTTTCTAACTTATAATTTTAAACAGAAGCATGCAAAAATTGTTATGGTTTTTGATGTTTCATGGTGTGTTGCTTCTTTGAGCCTTGACAAGACTAGTCACGTTATAAATGAATTATAAATAAATATTGATTAATTTGTAAATAAAATTGGGTATATATTCTTCCTAGCTTATAATTATCTCAACTTAATTTCGATCCGGACGACAATTGTGAGGTTTCTATCGATCTACTTTCACTCAACCAATGGAGCTGAGCTAGGCAGAACTAACTTTTATGTACTGTTTACTCAGTTTGCACGACACCACCTTAGCGAGTAAAATGATAACTAAAATTTGACCAATCGAAAATTGATTGATGTTTCGTCATAATTAATAAAAAGTGGTCCAAGAAATATCACTCTTTAATTCCCTTTTTCTTGTTATGTCAGTAATCGCCAACTTTAGTAAAACATGCATATTCAATAATTGAATATTAATAAAAAAATTAAAACGTACGTTTTAAAAATGCATTTAATAAGTCGAATATTAATTAATTAATTAATTTGTTTGCTTAATTTTTTTCTGACACTATATTGACATGGAAATATTTATATATGCAGTGGAGATGGGAAAGTGCAGTGCTGGGATTTGTTTTCCTCTTCTACCTCCTCATGTCCAGATACTTCGTAAGTTAATTGGACCTTAATTACAATTTCTCTCCAATATTGCGACAAATTAACTTATGTTTTCAATAATAATTATATATATATGCTAAGTTAATTCACATTGATTAATTGTAATTAAATTAATTAATTCTAAAAATTAGTAAGGAAGGCAACAAAGTCAAATGATTTATTTCTAGGAAACCACGGATCGTAGTAAAAGGGAAAAGGGTCCACACCCACTATCAACGTTAATTTTTCAATAATTTCATGGTTACCTCCTTTCCTAAGTTCCTTAAAGTAGTACTTTAGTTAGACATCAATTGTCAATTGATCTTTTTTCCTGATTCAACCTACTCCAAATGAAAAACTCAAGTAATGAAATATATAATTAATTAATATATATACAATTAGTGAGCTTTTTTTACATATGAGTAAAATATTAAGATTAGCTTTAATCGATTTCACATGCATATATAATTAATAAACTAATTGATAGCTTGTTTGACATGCCAGGCCAGACATTTTATAAATAACTTGCAAGAAACTCCATAACGACTTTAATTTCTTGCAATTATATAATCTCAAGAAGTAGAATAAATAATTAATTATTTTATATATATTTTGGTTGCAGAGCAAAAAAAAGCCAAATATGTTTTGGGTATCAGCAATGGCTCCATTGACGTCCGTGATACTGGGCAGTCTTCTTGTCTACCTCACTCATGCTGAAAAACATGGGGTCCAAGTGGTACAATGCAAATTAAATAAATTCTTCTTTTCCCATAAAAATTTAATAAGATATTTCTATATGTTTTGTAATGATCTCCTTAATTATTAATTGAATATATATGTTATTGTCTAGCTAGCTTGTGAATTTCACATGATGAGACATTGCAAGATTAGAATTTATAGGTCTCATGATTTTGGCAATGTTCGACGACATGTTACGACTTTAGACAAAGTTAGACGTTGTTTGTTTTTACATGAAAATAATTATAAATAACTTTTTGCAGATAGGACACTTGAAAAAAGGGATAAATCCACCTTCAATAATGGATCTCAATTTCGATTCAAGATATCTGACAACAGCTATCAAAACTGGCATTGTCACGGGCATCATATCTCTTGCTGTAAGTACTCTACATTATTAATTCATCTTTTTTTTTTTTGGAATTTTTTGAGTATAAATATATAGTAGAATTCAATTAAATTATTTGTCTTGTCTAATTAGTCTAATCAATACATGTACTATATATGGTTTAATTTTTGCATGAAAAATGGGCTGGGATTGGATTTATATATCTTTTTATATTACAATAATAATGCATGAGAAATTATTTTTGGTGTGACATGCAGGAAGGAATAGCAGTTGGAAGAAGCTTTTCCATGTTCAAAAATTACCACATTGATGGCAACAAAGAAATGATTGCTTTTGGAATGATGAATATTGTTGGTTCTTGCACTTCTTGTTACCTCACCACAGGTAATTAATTAATTAATGAGCCTTAAACATCTGGGCTTGGCCCAAAAACACACACTTATTGGGCTTGGCCCATATGAAATCGAAATAATGGATAGTTAAATCTAAAACCTGTAGGCCCTAAGATACGACTTACCTCAGGGGTCTGATTGTAATTTTTTAAATTTGAAACAGGCCCATTTTCGCGGTCGGCGGTGAACTTCAACGCAGGATGCAAGACAGCAGTTTCAAACATAGTGATGGCAATTGCAGTTATGATAACCTTGTTGTGTCTAACTCCATTGTTTCATTACACGCCACTTGTTGTTCTATCTGCTATCATAATTGCAGCCATGTTGGGCCTCATAGACTACCAAGCAGCAATCCATCTCTGGCATGTTGACAAGTTCGATTTCCTCGTCTGCATGAGTGCTTATGTTGGCGTTGTCTTTGTCAACATTGAAGTTGGCCTTGTCATGGCAGTAAGTAGTACACTTAATTATCATATATATAGATTGGGCTAATTACATATAGACCTCAAGGGAATATGTAATATTACAATTACACCCCTCTTAGTTAGAATATTACAAATACAACCATTGAAGAGTTTGAAAATTAGAGAAAAAACCAGCACCAATAGGATTTCATTAAAAAGATGAAAGAATATGCAAAAATATTGTGTACGGACAGTCATGCCCAACCATTGTTGTTTAAAAATCTGGAAAATGTTAATATTTTGCTATTGACTATAACTCCATCTAAATTTACTACATAAAACAACACCCAAATTGTTATTTTGCTGTATAAAAATTATGCTACAGTAATCCAAGGGTAAAAATGGAATTTCAGGTCTAAGTTTTGCAGACGTAACCCAAAGGTTGACTAAACCCTAGTTCCATGGTTTGTTTTATGTAAATTCAAAACTCCTCAATGGGTGTACTTGTAATATTCTGACTAATAGGGGCCTAATTGTAAGACGGCATACCATTGTGGGGTTTATATATAATTAACCCTATATATTATATATATATATATATATATATATATATATATAGATGGCATTAAAGATAATTGAGTATGTGATTATTAATAATGTGTGCAGATTGGATTATCTATTTTGAGGGTGCTATTATTTGTTGCAAGACCAAGGACTTTAGTTCTTGGTAATCTTCCGGACTCAAAGGTTTACAGAAGTGTTGATCACTATCAAAACGCGATAAATGTGCCAGGAATTCTGATTCTTGAAATTGATGCTCCAATTTATTTTGCCAATACAAACTACTTGAGGGAAAGGTATGTACAATACACAATCAACACAAAGCAAACTACTTTCTAGTCCTGTTATTAATATCAATCAATCAATCACAATGACTAGGATCTAACAAAGTTAATGTGTTCGTTGTCAATTTTGCAATTATTTTCAGGATATCAAGATGGATCGATGAAGAAGAAGACAGACTAAAATCGTCTGGAGAAACCGGATTACAATACATTGTACTTGACATGAGTGGTGAGTCCCGTTTATATAAGGGATAATTACACAAACTCCCCTGAGGTTAATTTGCTTAAAAATTCAGAAAAACTATTGAAACCTTACATATATATCCCCCTAGGGGGGTAAGTGTAAGGTTCAAGGTTCCGATGGTGAAATTATAAAAGGCACAAACCTCAGGTGTTTTTGTTAATTGATCCTTCATATAATGATCTCTAATCATTTTCGATAATGAAAAAATTAAGTTAATTATTTACTGAATTATTTAATCTATCTATTTTTTCACCAGCCGTTGCAAACATTGATACAAGTGGGATTAGCATGTTTGAAGAGGTTAAGAAGACCATTGATCGAAGAGGGCTCAAGGTAATTTTATTTATTTTTCGATCTAGTAAAGATCAGAATCAATACTATGACAACTTAAGGTTATAAAATTTTGTTTATATTATCAGCTAGCGATGGCGAATCCTTGTGCTGAAGTGCTGAAGAAGCTGAACAAGTCAAAATTTCTGGAAACAATAGGGCAAGAATGGATATTTTTGACAGTAGGAGAAGCAGTTGAAGCATGCAACTACATGCTTCACACGAATTTCAAGTCAAAGAATATGTCTCCAGATCATGATCAGTTATCAGAAAAATATAGCAACAATGTGTAATATATATAGCTAGAGTGATCGATATGTGGTGAGATTAAAAGTGCGAAGGCGTTGTTTTTTTCTCCCTCTTATAAATAATGTATCCATGTGCAATTTTATGTATCCTAATTCCCGTATAATATTAGGTTGCCTGACAATTAATGAGTAGAGAAAATGGGTTACCATCTATATGGGTTTCTCAACGTTCTTGCTTTCGACGGTTTTCTTGTTTTGTACTTATTGGGATCATCACTCTGCTATATATGTAGTTTTATTAGCTTTCCTGTTTGAGAAGATAGTTCTGTTAGAAACTAGAACAACCATGATATTGGAGGAAAAATTACTTGTATTAATTTCTGTGTAACTATACAATGAGAAACAAGGATACATATACGGTATAATATCGACTATCTAGGGAAAGTCAAACATATCTTTAAGGATCATCGAAAATCCCTAAATTGTAGAACTTTTCTAACTAACAAGTTCGATCCATCCCATATTCCCATGCATCAACACATCTATCTTCACGGATTGGGCTCCTCTCCAATATAGGTTCTCTCCAATTTCATCCAATACATAGCTAGATGTGTGACACCTAATAAATAATTTAATCTAATGGTGTAGATTTTATTTTCTAAACTGCATAACTAACCCAAATTAGGTTAACTTATTTAAGGTAATACATTTGTTTAAGAAAAATTAATATATATATATATATATATATATATATATATATATATATATATATATATATATATATATATATATATATATGAATTAGAGCAGAATTTGCAGACAATGAGGAAAAAGTGAGAAACTTTGGGAGAATAATTGAATATTAGGAATCAAGAGATTTTTCATTTTAATTTTCTAATAATAAATATGCGCGATTTTTGCAATAAATAATTACTTTCTTTAATTAAATGTTCACTGAAAAAATTGAGGACTTCTTACTTTGTATTTTAAAAATAAATAAATAAAGGGACGTGTAATTAATTGGTTAGGTATTTTTCTGCTTACATGTGATAATTATTAATTTTTCTTAAATAAATGTATTATCATAAATAAGTTAACTTAACTTGGGTTAGTGATGCAATTTAGAAAATAAAATCTATACCATTAGATTAAATTATTTATTAGGTGTCACACATCTAGCTATGTATTGGGTGAAATTGGAGAGAATCTATATTGGAGAGGAGCCCCATCATATTTTCACGAAACAATCCCTTTAACATGGTGTTATAAGTAATTAATCACATCGTGCTACAAGTCTTTAAGTGGAACTTCAAGAAAAAGACACTAAGCTTCATTCACATTTTTCATCAAAGTACTATAGTTTACAATACAAGTCTTAATTCTCTAATTTATTGCAGAATCAAATAATTCTCTTACTTTATCCGTTTGACCTTGCAAACAATATCATCTACTAGGGGGCGTTTGAACTTGTGGATTATGTAAATCAACTTAAACTCCTCTGTAAAGATTATGAGAAGATTAAGTAATGGGGCCCACTTCTTAAAAACCTATTTGAAAGTGAAGATGGCTCATCTTCTCATTTAATCACCACTTGCTTTTATTTTGTTTGAACTTAGGGGTCGTTTACTTTCCTGGAAGACCAACATGGATGTTTTTTAAACTCATGTTAAAAATTATGTCATGTTGAATTTTTTCTGCAAAAAACCTGTATATACTTTGCAAGTTTTTGATAACTCATTTGTCCATGTTGTTTACTTATTATCTATGTTTTGCCGGGTTAAAAACACAATTTACCTAAACAACCTCCATTTTTCTTCTCCAAATGCAGAAAACTAATAATATTCTGCAAATAACATAAACCTCCCTTATTCTGCAATAAATTACATAAACACCCCCTGAAAATGATGAAAGAAAATAGTAGCTGAAAATTTCACAAATACAACTTGGAAATCACAAACAATAAATCATAATCACATCAATTCAAACAAAAAATAAGCTATACGAGTTCATACAAACTAGTTTCTAGCACCAAAACCATCAAAACTAGTCTCTCAATACAGCAATTAAAGCAGTCATATTACATAAGTCTAACTCACTGGCTTTAAACCAAAATATTCTCTTAATAAAGGTAATAAAAAAGGGTTAAACTTCAAGTCCTTTAAATCATATTCTACAGGTTGGACCAATCCATGGCACCGTGCCCTGTTGCCTTGTCCTCGCCAAATATTTCAACCCACTGCTCGTACATTGGAAATGGATTTCCACGAATGATGTGGTGTGTGGTATGTTGCTGCCCGAAACAGTTAATAAGCTCAGTAAGTAAAAATACTTCAATATTAAATAATTATAGAAAATTGCCAAATCTTCAGTAAAAAAAAAAAAAAAGAACGAGATATTTACTACCAAAAGAAATGCATCCCAAGTATGTGGTTCGGCCTCAACCATGAAAGTGTACTCAACCAGCAAAACAAATTTTACATATCATGGCATCTGATTATGAAACAAATTGTAAACAACTTGCTTATTTCACAAAAAAATAACAAAATTGCCAACGAATGAGTGAGAAAAAAAACACCAGCATTTTACAAAATTTAAGTACCAACAATTGATCGATAAGAAAACGTTCAGGAGTTCCTCTATTCAATCCTTTTCCTTCTTCTTGTTGCTGGATATCTCGTTCTTTCACATCTTCTCGTTTTTTCCTGGGCCTCTAGTGAGTTACAGACAGAGTTCGAAAAGGTCCAAACTTTGATGATTTCATCATCTATCAGTGAGGTGGAAAAACTGCTGCATAGGTATCCTAAATCTACACCGACTTCTTTCTGGAATATCTTTCTAGTTGCTCTGCAACGATTAGTAGATTCTATAGAAGAAATATGGGCTTCTGTCGTCAACACGCTGGAGTAAGGGCCATTAGGAAAGGAAAATGAACCACAGCTATTGAAGCAGTTGGAGGCAGGGCTAAGGCAGAGGGAAGGAGTAGTTCGCTTACTTCTACCTGGGAGAGAAAGTCCCCTCCTTGAGAAGCGGAAGAAGGGGAAGTCAACCTCGAAGTCTTTTTTGATGGATCATGAAAAGATAGTTGTCTCATCAATAGATAGAAATAGGGTTCCAAACCTTATTCTTGATAGATTCCCTCTCTATCTCTTTCGATCTATGAGAACAGATAAGGCTATATATCAATCGATTTGAAAATAGCACGTTCATATCGCTTTTCGTTCATTTCCGCCGCGCTAAATCTTTAGGTACAACTGCCCACCTTGCAAACAAAAGGCAGGGGTGACTCATTTACGGGTGATTCTAGGTAAGAAACTTTATGTGTCATTTGTAGTCTATCTCTTTCTATTTCTTTTCTATATATGGAAAGTTCAAAAATTATCATATAATCCAGAAATGGAAATTCAAATATAAAAGAAATAAGGGAGGTTTGTGATGATTTTTCAATCTTTTCTACTAGGTAATCTAGCATCCTTATGCATGAGGATAATCAATTCGGTCGTTGTGGTCGGACTCTATTATGGATTTCTGACCACATTCTCCACGGGGCCCTCTTATCTCTTACTTTTCCGAGCTCAGGTTATCGAAGAAGGAACCGAGAAGAGGGTAGCAGAAATGAGCTACATACCGGAAAAAAAGAAAGAAGAAAAAAGAAAGAAGAAAATAAACTCTTTCTTGGCAACTTGGACAACATTAGGCTATGGATTTAGCGGAGAAAGAGGTCGTAGTTGTCAATAGCTCAACATACGCTAGGTTCCTACATTCTGCTCTCAAAGGCATTCCATTTTAAGTATTATTTCTCTTTTAGAAGTTGGGTGGTAAAAAAAAAATATCGCTGCTACTCTTGTTGTGCACCCACATAGATCTACAACTATTCCTATTCCAGATCTTAATCTGACATGAGCCATGAGGCTATGAGAGAAACGAAAGCAGCCTCAATTACCATCGAACCTTTATTTAATTTAGTTTAGTTGGGCAATCCCAAAGGGAGAGTGTATGGTTCCTCAATCTTGGCTTGGATTTAATAAAATAAGGAAGATTCTTTTTTTGGCAACAACAATAATAATGATAATGTTGCTAAGAAATTATTAATTTTTACCTGAAGGGTTCAGCAACAAGATTGAAAGGCAGATGAGGAGAGCTTCTAGTTTTCACCAGTAAGGTTTATCCAACAATGAAATATTTTTCTCCTAATTTTGATTTCAGATTTTGTTGGTTTAATAATGACATTTCTTTGTAATAAAATCCAACTTTTGGATACAATGGTAATTGCCCATCATGTTCAAAATCATGTTATTGTAACATGCCTATTTTGGCATGTTGAGATTTCATGAGAAAACAGCCAAATTAACGGGCCAGTGGGTAAGCCCAGGATTTGCCCACATGCAAAGTAAATGGAGGTTAACGCATGTTAAAAATGAAAAACATGAGCAATCTTTGGAAGTAAACGAGGCCTTAGTGAGTAAGTTACCTCCCTTTTGTTTTAATAATTATACCCCCAACTTACAAAAGCAATACATCCATGCTGGATGAGTATATCTGCCTCTCCCTACTGATTTCTAAGAAGGAAGAACACAATAGGACCTCAAGATCAACTAATGTCTGGGAATATTGCACCCCTAGTTTTCAGCAGGTGAATCCCGACCAAACCACGGTAAGATCTAATTTAGAACCCAATACCTTAATGTGAAATTCCTTCAGATCTCAGGTGAATCACTAAAAACAAAAATCTAAAACAAAAAAAGAAAAAAAATTATTAATTTCTAGTTGGGTTTGTGGATCGGCCATATCTGAGTGTTCGTCGCCGCACCTCAATTTTCAGATAGAACAAAAAATGGAGCAACAAACCCAGTTCATGAAGGAGTCAAATAGATGTTGGGATTTTTAAGTTGGTGGGTAGATGAAAATAATTTAATTGAAGTTGTTGAATCCGCAATAAATTCAGATAGCTTTTGCTCTTTTCATCACTCAAGCTCACTTAATTACACCAAAAAAGGTGAGATGAGCAAGTGGGTTTAATCGGTGAATAGTCGCAATAAAGAGGGTGAACAGTACCGGGCTGGAGATTAAGTGCTCCAGCCCGACAATTTTAAACGCAGGTTTCAAACACGAATTTAAGTGGAATTAAGTGAAATTAAAATCTATAATCTTGCCTAAACACTTGTTTCAAACGCCCCCTAGGATTATAAGTAGTATTATCACGATGAACATTAGTAACAAAATTCTTTTTTTCTTGCAATTCTCCATTGATTGTAGCGGTTTAACCTAGAGGAAGGGAAGGCAACATTTACATTTGAGCAGAAAACTTGAGTTGGTTACTTTCAAAGAAAGAATGTATGCGGTGTTTGCTAATTTTAAAAAAGAAGTTTTAAAGAATTTTTTTTTTTTTTTTAGCACTTTGGTTTATAAATACTCGTAATTTCGGTTAAATTTAAGTTGAAGTAAACTTAAAGTTTCAATTATTTAAGTATATGCTTGTTGATGGTTTATATTTTGGGCGACCCACGTGGCACGATCTTAGAGAGTCACATGCCACGTGGGCCTAGTCAAAATCCGCTCGCCACGTGGCTATAATCAAAGTCCAACGGTTGATCGTGTCAAAGAGCCCAGCAATCGAGCGTCTCAGTTGCCATGATGATCCTACAGGAAGGGCTCAAGCCTCGTGTAACGCCCCGAAAATCCGAATTATTATATGGTTCGTCCGAATCGAACATTTGCGCAATTTCTTATTTTATTTGATATTTATTATGTAATTTTAGAATTATTTCGTATATGAATGAATTTCTGTATTTAAATTACAAATTGTCAATGTGCGTTTAATAATATGAATTTTGACTGTAATTACATGTTATTTGGACAACGTGAATTTTTGAACTTATTTGGCGAATTACGACTTTGCCCCTTCGATTTCTAAACCTTAGTCAAAATTTGACTAAGTCAATCTCTCTCCCTCTCTATTCCATTTACCCACAAACAGAAAAAGGAGAAGAAAGAAAAAGAGAGAAAAAGAGAAGGAAGAAGAAAGAGATTCCAACGATCGTTCCGACTCCATTTCCCGACGAATTTTCGAGCCGTTTACGTCTACGAACTCCCCGCGATCTCTTCTACGAGTAAGCTCTCATAAAATTTTTCATTTAATGCCTCTCATGATTCGTTTTTCACATTTTTGATGATAGTTGTAGATTTTAGTTTTTTATTCGATTTTGATAGTATTCGTGGATGGATTTTCGTGTTTATCGTTTCTATATGAAGATTATATGTTATAGATGATTATATGTGAGGATTAAGGTTTGATTTGCATGTTTTAGTGATTAATTATTGGATTAGGGTTTGATTTTCGCGTATGTTTTTGCTGTCTGCGAGTTTCTGCTCAATTTGGTCGCACACGGCCTGGTGCACACGGCCTGAGGCCGTGTGCATGAGACCGTGCGCGTGGAAGAATTGCACACGGCCTTGAGGCCGTGCGCGTTTCTTGATTGTGCACGGCCTCGGCACACGGCCGTGCACAAGGCTGTGTGGATCCGGTGAACAGCCCCTGACCTTCTGTAAGTCAGGGGCGAATTTGGCCTACGGGTCCCGCTGCGGCTCATCTTTTCTGAATTCTTTCTTCGCTTGTGTATTCGATATATATGAAATAGATATGAATTTCATGATTTATGAATTTACAACATGTTCGGGTATATGAATAATGCGTTTTAAGTTTTCGTTAAATTTTCTATCTTTTGCATGTGAAGTCCGATTTTCCCGAAATTCGAATGCATACTCCTTTATGATAATTTAAGCATGTATGTAAAGTTTCGTTGCATTTGGACTTGATTTGCATTTTTAAATTTGAGAATTACTCTGTTTTCGTTTGAGAATTTGAACTTAAGTGATTGATTTAATTGTATAACGTGCTCCTATGTGTTTTAATACTTTCGTATAAGCCGTGCATCGTCCTTAGTCTTATTTGGTTGTGTCTTGGGTTTTTGCAGACGATACTCCCGTGGAGTAGCGCCCGTTCTTGCTCTTTTTGCTCATCTTTTGCATAGCCAGGTGAGGCTTTCCGTTTCTGATTCCTGTACTATTATGTATATATATAAATAAGCCTCTCCCGATATAAGCCATGTTTACGTTTTGTTTCACACTGTTTCTATATATATATTTAGTAAATATTTATGCCTATTATGTTTATTTGATTTATCGAAAATATTTTGATATGAAAAAGTACTACGTATATTCTTTCAAACGTTTGCGAAAGAGACATGTAAAACCTCTTTAATTTCTAAGGCGAACTTTAGCCTTCGGCCTCGCATATGACATGTCTCGAACGGTCTTTTGGCCAACCCGAAATGATTTGAAAAGCGAGTTATGAACTGTATGTATGTATGTATGTTTGGGCCCGGAGTCAAGATGATAGGACGAAGTCGGTAGACATCGGGTCTACGGCGGAAATTCTATGATTCCCTCCACCTTTGGGAGCTCGGGGTGAGGCCGGAGTGGCAGCCCTTTGAGTACCTGAGATTATACTGTATGTTATGCGTAGTTCGGATTTAGCGGTCCGCCTACATTGGAGGAATAAGGGTGGCTTCCGGTTTTATGTTTGGATATTGGACTTTAGGGCTCGACTCGCCGAGTCATATGATAAGTTATGTTTTATGTTAAATCACCACCCGATTACGAAAACCTTTCTTTTATGTTGTTTTCTTTAAGTTTAAAAATGGTGATTTATTTCCGTTTTATAATATACATTATTATTCCCTCCTCACTTAGTCGTTTGACTAACCCCCTCTGTTTTACCTCTGTACTGGTTTCAGGATACTAGGCGGGATCTGCGTCGTCGTCGTCGCGTCTTAGAGTTGCATTATTTTTGCTCATGTATAACTCTTTCCCGTATGGCTTTTATTTATATGTTTTAGGATTATTAGGGATTAATTACTTTAAGTTCTATTCGGGATTATGTATATATTGAACCCGTTATTATAATTATCGGGATATTGTATCGAACCCGTTTGTTATTTAATTAATTGAATTTCGTTAGCCTTGGTGGGCTTTAATACTTGTGTAATTATTTATGTTTTAATGTTTCGTTTATTTCGCTTCAGCACCTCTGTCATAGTCTTCCGTTGTTTTTGAAACCCCCGCCTAGTTATTGAGTAAATGCTTGCCGTTCGCCGGGTTTCGGTTCGGGTCAGATCCCATTTCGGTTCCGGATCGGGACTCGGTGCGGGGCGTGCGTTACCCGTTTGGGGCGCCCGCTACACCTCGAGCTCGAGCACCATACGCTCGACCGTAGCTGGTCAATCCTCATGTCCATCTCTAAGAGCAGGACTAGGGGGTCGAGGTGCCTAGCTCGAACCTGTCCCATCCTCGCACACTCATCCCGACTGCAGTTGCATTAAATGCGCTGCACCTGCCCTGACTACCCTCCGTATGGAGGTCAATCTGAAGTGACAGACAATCATTACTTTTTAAGGAATAAGTCTGACTCGAGGCTCAGGCATTAAATGTCCTGCAGTCGAGGCATTTAATACACGCCCAAACAGTGTACTTAGTGCGTATGGAGCCATCCTATAAATACCCCTGACATTTATTATGGTTGGTAAGTTCACTTCAATGCTCCGACCCTACTCCTTATCTCCAAACACCTTTTCAGTTCCCTTAGACTGACTTGAGTGTCAGAGGTGCTACGCCGGAGACAACCACCTCCGGCCAAGTAACGCCTTGTTTGTATATTTCAGGTCAAAGTCGGATTTCACTCTACAAATTCAACTGACGGGTTAGGACACATGGTCGATCCTGATCACTTACTAGAAAATACCCTCATCAGTTTGGCGCCATCTGTGGGAAACCACTTTCGACCTTAGAGCCAGCATACGCGAACCATGGTGAGCAAGAAAACTAAGAGCACCCCGAGCGTCATAAAAACTCAATCTCAGATCGAGGCTGAGCGGGCCGCCGCCGCGGTAGCAGAACCTGCAGCTTTCGCTGCTCGACTCAATGGGGTCGACCCTCCCGAGGAGGAAAACCACCCTAACGAAGTATAAGAAGACGCGGTCTCACATGCAGACCTGCCTGCGGTTGTGCTCCCCGCCTAGCCATCAACACAAGATTTAGCTGTTAGAGTTGTGCCCTGCAAAACCGAACTGCTTGAGGCATTTCCTCTAAAACTCTAGAGTAGAACAATCTAGTGATTCATAATAGAAAGACGTTAGTAGTCGTCTAATACTACTTTTGGTCAAATTCATCATATTACATTTATAAGTGATTGCATATTGTTTATTTTATGTATGGATGAAACCCCAAGATCACAATAAGCTAAGGGACTTGGTTTCACCATTTGATGGGAGCCATGAAATAAGTACCCAATGGTGTGATCTAAAACACTCCAAGTCGAAGAGTTTAAAAGGCACAGGGGATGTCGATCAGACTCGCTTGAGACTTGCTCATATGACATAGCTTTATGAAAGTGTGTCCCATTTCATGACATTAGTATTTTGACACTACTATGCATATGAGGGTGCTTAATGGAGATTAAGTTCACCGAGGATCCCACCGGGAATGCCTAAATGGGTTAAGAATCATATAGAGTCTTAGAGATTATGAGGATTTCCCTAGCCATGATCGTGTCTAACTAATCCTTAGACTTGAGGCTCCATGGTTGCCTTATGTATGACTGGGGCATACTTTGACATACTATTGAATCCCTCTAGTTTCACATAAGCTGTATGATTAGGTATGTTCTAGTTGTGCATGGAGGCTGTGAGGGTCAATACAGGATCTATCACTTATTACAAGAACAAGAAGAATTCCTATGAATTCTATTGTAGTATATTCCACCACTAAATCCTTGCGCAAGGTACAGTTGGTCTTCACTAGGAAAGAGTTCCTAGAGTGTAAGATCAAATGGAATTACTATAGGAATGTTATTCATAGCATTGCAGACTACTGGGGTTCCATTTTCCATACCCTAGCTCTCAATCGGGAATTGGATGATAGAAGGATCGTATCTCACGGAGATCATGAGGCTGAAAGGTTCATACCACTTCATCGATGGATGGGTGGCCATGGACACGTTGCTAGACGTTATCCATTGTCTGTAGGAATGTATTTGTTAAGTCAATGAGTTGATTCACAAATAGTCTTTAATTAAATGAGTTTAATTAAAGTCACAATTCTAACATTGAGAATGTGTTCCTACTACTGTCCCATCCCCGCACGCTCGTCCCTACTGCAGTTGCATGAAATACGCCGCACCTGCCCTGACTACCCTCCATACGGAGGTCAATCTGAAGTGACAGACAATAATTCCTTTTTAAGGAATAAGTCTGACTCGAGGCTCAAGCATTAATGTCTGCATTCGAGGCATTTAATACACGCCCAAACAGTGTACTTAGTGTGTGTGGAGCCATCCTATAAATACCCCTGACATTTATTATGGTTGGTAAGTTCACTTCAATGCTCCGACCCTACTCCTTATCTCCAAACACCTTTTCAGTTCCCTTATACTGACTTGAGCATCGGACGTGCTACGTCGGAGACAACTCTCTCCGGCCAAATAACCTCTTGTTCGTGAATTTCAGGTCAAAGTCGGATTCCACTCTACAAATTCAACTGACGGGTTAGGACACGTGATCGATCCTGATCACTTACCAGAAAATACCCTCATCACTTGTAATTTTTGCTTCTAGCTTCTAGACATTTCTGTAATTATCAAACTTTAATTGGATAATTGTTGTCCTTATTAAAATATTAATATAATATTTATTATTATTTATAAAGCAACACGATTTTAGCTAACAAACAATTACATTTCCAATAAAAGACATCACGATTTTAGCCAACAAGCAATTACATAACAGGGAGAGTTTATTATTTGACCCATTTAAGTTTCTATTTAATTAAATAACTCTCAAGTTTGAAACTCTTTAATAGATAACCCTTTTTAATAATTAAAATGAATAATAATATTAATAACTTATCTAATTAAGAAAAATAGTTTACCCACTTTTAAAAATTTAATTTTAACGCCAAAACTTATAAATACTACAAATGAAACCCAAAAAAATCAAAAATTTAACAAAGAATCCTTATCAAATCTCCTCCGATCCATGGCCAACGTGCCGCCGGTGGTTTTCCGCTACGGCGGAAACCCTTCCACCACCCAGCAACGCCGCCTTCCAACCGCCCCTTTCCAACCCCCGAGATCCTCAAACGCCGGCATCCCCTTCCTCTCCTTCGATGTCGGCTCCAAGTTGGTGACGGTGATTTACCACCCCAAGGCCTCTCATTGAAGGACTCGTTAGCTGCTGCTGCAATAAATCTTATTGCCCTCCATCGATTTGAAAGGCTTTGAAAGGCCGCAAGAATTTAACTAAATCTAGCAACCCGCCCACAAATTCTGTAAAAAAGCGATTTGGCATGCAAAAAACGATCGCTTATTGGATGCCAAATCGCTTTTTTACACATTATCGCTTATTACAAAATGATTCACCTAAAATGTAAAACCTGAATATGAACAGCAACAACAAGAAAACGAATTCATCAATTATTTGCCCAAAATCAAAATATTTTGACCTAAACAAACTACGCACATGACTTTTCACTATAATTGCCCAAAATCAATATATAATTGCAGCTATGCCAGGATTTGTTGTAACTAAATCACTTAAGCGATTAAGATCAATATTTTTCAAAGATTGATATTTTAAGCTATAACGTGAATGAAATAACATAAAAAAATACTTTAAATTATAATTTAGATAGTGTAATTATTTATGATTCATCAATTAAGAAATTAACTTTTCGAGTGGTTTCATGGAACGTTATATGAATTTATATTTGTGGAACATGTGTGGATAAATTTTAAAAAAAAAATAAAAATTGATCAATCAGAAACCTTAAAATATTTAGCTCAAATATCGATTTTTTAATAAGATGGATCCTAGTGGCTTAAGAGATTTAATTAAATTACAATAAATAGTTTAAAAGAATTTATTAATAATGCATTTTCAATCATCAGCTATCATATCGAATCAATATTAAAGCATTTTAATTATCATTTTCGTTTAATTGATACACATGAGACTTGTTCTACAAATATAATTCATATAATGTTCCATGAAAACCTAGTCGAATGTCTTCAATGTAATAACTTAAACTTCAAGTTTGTAACAATATATATATGATGTTTGAGATTGTTTTTAAAAATAAAACCTACTCGAATGTCTTCAATGTAATAACTTAAACTTCAAGTTTGTAACATTCGACTAGGTTTTATTTTTAAAAACAATCTCAAACATCATATATAAATTGTTACAAACTTGAAGTTTAAGTTATTACACTGAAGACATTAGACTAGGTTTTATTTTTAAAAACAATCTCAAACATCATATATAATTTGATTGACAAAAGTCTTGTTCTACAAAATACAATTCATATAATGTTCCATTAAACCATTAGTTGCAATCTCATAATAAAATATTTCCCAAGTGTGTTTGACAAAATAAAGAAATTGTTCTAACTATTTACACACTACTTTAGTAAATTCATATACTATAATATAGATTAATCCGGTAAACTTGATTCATGTTGAATACTCGTGCAATAATTTTGGATTACCATATTTGAGAGAATTTTTACTAAAATAATCTTTAATTCATGTCATTCGTGCTTTTATTTTTTAAATTTTAAGTTTGAGATCCAAAATAATCACGAATTTCTTCTATTTTAATTTTTTAATTTGATTTTTGTATAAAAGCGATTTGGCGTCTCTTAAGCGATCTCAGAGATCGCTTTTTAACATATTGGGGAGGCAAAACTGTTAAAAAGTGATCTCGCTTGCCTTAAGCGAATAATCTTTAATTCATGTAATTCGTGCTTTTATTTTTTAAATTTTCAGTTTGAGATCCAAAATAATCACGAATTTCTTCTATTTTAATTTATTAATTTGATTTTTGTATAAAAGCGATTTGGTGTCCCTTAAGCGATCTCAGAGATCGCTTTTTAACATATTGGGGGGCGAAACTGTTAAAAAGCAATCTCGCTTGCCTTAAGCGAATAATCTTTAATTCATGTAATTCGTGCTTTTATTTTTTAAATTTTCAGTTTGAGATCCAAAATAATCACGAATTTCTTCTATTTTAATTTATTAATTTGATTTTTGTATAAAAGCGATTTGGCATCCCTTAAGCGATCTCAGATATCGCTTTTTAACATATTGGGGGGGCGAAACTGTTAAAAAGCGATCTCGCAGATCGCTTAAGGGAAGCGAGATCGCTTTTTAACATATTGGGGGCGTAACTGTTAAAAAGCGATCTCGCTTGCCTTAAGCGATCTCGCAGATCGCTTAAGAGAAGCGAGATCGCTTTTAACATGTGTAATTGTTCAAAAGCGATCTCGCTTCCCTTAAGCGATCTGCGAGATCGTCTAAGGTAAGCGAGATCGCTTTTTAACAGTTTCGCCCCCCCAATATGTTAAAAAGTGATCTCGCTTCCCTTAAGCGATCTGCGAGATCGCTTAAGGCAAGCGATATCGCTTTTTTAACTATTTTTTTATTTAATAATAGTATAATTATTATTATTTAAAGATTAATCTAAAAACAAAAATGAAAAATAAATTTAGGGTTATTTATTTAAATGGAAACTTGAGGGGGTCACTGAAACAAATTTTCTCTACATAACTAAAATACATAAATATACATATTCATGAACTTCATTATACGGAAAAGATGATCCGTTCTTTGACCCCCAAAAAAAACAAAAAATGATCCGTTGCCCTTCTGGAAAACCCACCAAAAACTTACATTGAAGTGAAATTTCTTCCACTGAACTCTCTGAACTGAACTGAAAATTCGGATTGCTGTATGGCTCCACCCATGAAACCCAGCAAACTCAAGAAAGACCCGAAGAAATTTCAGAAAGGCAAGAAGAAAAAGAAGAAGAATAAGAACAAGAATAATAAGACAGTTCCCGTAGATAATAAAGCTATTGATTCTGAATGGTGGGAAGTATTCTGGAAGAAGAACTCTCCTAACCCAGGTAATCCCTCCTACTTTTTATTAATTTATTTTGAGGGAAATTTAGTTGTAATAGTGGATTCTCCCAAATCTTAAGAAACCCTTGAAATGAAAGATTGTAATTTGGGTTCCTCTCCACTTTCTTCAGTTTTCTGTTCAACTAAAACTATTCGATTTCTGTTGCTATAGTGGATTCTCAGCTTTAATCTGTAAAAAACCCTTTTGCGGAACCCTAAAGATTGCATTTTTGGTTGGTTAGGAAGCGCAGGCGATTGAATCTTCATCCGGGTGTTGTTTCTCTTTTCGTCTTTATATTTTAATTGGTGTTTCGCAATTAAATAGGACAATGTGAGAATTATGCATTTTTTTAGTGATAATGCTGTGAAAAATTAGTGATTAAGCTCTTAAGTAAACAATATAATTGAACTTTATCATGAGAACTCAAGTAGACTAGAACCATATTTTGACTTCTGTTATCTTATTACTGTATTTATTGTTTCCCAAATAAAAATCGGTCTCAGCATAAATTCATTTAGCTAATTTGCAGTTCTGCTAATTTTGCAGCTTCAAACACACCTCTTAACGAAGACGAAGGCTTCAAGCATTTCTTTCGTGTCTCCAAGAAAACATTCTCCTACATATGTTCTCTAGTGAGAGAAGATCTCATCTCCCGACCTCCATCAGGCCTCATCAACATCGAAGGCCGTCTCCTCAGTGTAGAAAAGCAAGTTGCCATAGCTTTAAGACGCTTAGCTTCCGGAGAATCTCAAGTCTCGGTCGGAGCCTCATTCGGAGTCGGCCAATCAACCGTTTCCCAAGTCACGTGGAGATTCATAGAAGCCATGGAAGAACGTGCCCGTCACCATCTCAAATGGCCTGACCCTACCCAAATCGAACTGGTCAAAGCCGGATTCGAATCCAAATCCGGCTTGCCCAATTGCTGCGGGTCGATCGACTCGACCCATATCATCATGACCCTACCTGCTGTCCAAACCTCAGATGACTGGTGCGATCAAGAAAACAATTACAGCATGTTCATTCAGGGCATTGTTGATTCTGAAAACCGTTTTCTTGATATCGTAACAGGTTGGCCCGGAGGAATGCCCGTTTCGAGATTGTTAAAATGTTCGGGTTTTTACAAGCTTTGTGAGAGTGGGGCACGTTTGAACGGGAATGTTAGGGTTTTGAGTGATGGTGAGGAGATTAGAGAGTATATAGTTGGTGGCCAAAGTTTTCCTCTTCTTCCATGGCTTATGACTCCGTGTGGAGAAGATGAGAAATTGTTGGAGTTTAACTCGGTTCTTGCAAATGCAAGATTTGCTGCTGTGGGGGCATTTGGGCAATTGAAAGGCGGTTGGAGGATTCTTAATAAGGTTATGTGGAGGCCGGATAAGAGGAAACTGCCTAGTATTATTCTGGTATGTTGTTTGCTACATAATATCATTCTTGATTGTGGAGATAGTTTGTGTGGTGATGTTGTCTTGGCTAGTCATCATGATTTGGACTATAAAGAGCATGTTTGTAAGCAAGTTGATCCGGTTGGGAAAAGTGTTAGAGAGAGTTTGGCTAAGTATTTGTCGAAAAGAAAAGAAAAGGGTTTGCGTGTTTGATGAAAATTTCTTGGATGTCTAGGCGATGTAAGAAACAATTTTTCTCATATATGAGAATATAATTCAATTTCGATTTGAGCTTCTTTTTCTTGTGTTATATTAGCATTTCCATGGTTTAGACCTTTGCTTAGAATGATCCTTTATGATTGTCATTTGTTAGTGGTATATGTATATAGAAATTTCTCATGTTGAAAAGTAAACAGAAACTAAGGCTATGTCTGGATTGAAGGATTTGGAGCATGAATTTCAGAGTCTTTATTATTTGAGTGGATTTCAATCCATGCAGATGATTCCAAACATAGCTTAAAATAGGAGTCCAATGATTTGGAATTCATTGTAATAGAAACTTATCCAAACAAATTCATTGATCCAAACACAACATAAGGGGCTTCGATTATTGGAGTAAAAACTCGATCGGGATCTTTATTTCTCTGGTGCTTGTTTTAGCTACAAGCTTACAACATAGGATGATGAAAATTTAGGTGCAGTTATAACGGCAAAGGCATCGAGGGATCTCAAACTGAATAGTTGTGTAACATGTTTTGGTGGCTGAAGGTCCATAAGTTTCCCTGCACAACTTCAAACAGATATCATCTCTGTTGATTTCGCAGTCCCATTCAGGATGCTTTGCTTCAGTGCAGTTTTTATCAGCCGCCTCCACTGCATCAAAAACACGACATGTTAAGTAAAGTTTTGCTTTTGGAGAAACGAAAGATTGGAGTAGTAAAAGTTAGGAATGTTTCGAATTAGGATAGAGAAATGGTATACCTGAGAAAAGAGCTGCAATTACCAAAATGCAAAGAATGATCTGGATTTTAGCTATTCTTACACTAGAAATATTTGTCTGTGTTTGTTTTCGTTGAGGAATTCACAAGTGAGAAACTCGATAATCCTCACATATCTCTTTTAGGTGAAATGAGTGCGGTTGAATTATGTTCATAGATAGAATGTCTGCGAAATCTGCCATGCAAAATATTAATTCTTAATGGATTGTGGTAATGTTTAGTAATATTGGAAAGTAGTTCATGAGATTTGTGAAATGATCACATTATTTGATACTTGGTTTAAATCAGTGTAACGCTGTAATATGATGGGGTTCTCAGTAGCCTGTCATATTATTTTTTTCTAATTTAGTTTATTTCTAGAATCCTTTGACTTGATTTTGATTATCTAAGATCATATGTATAAATTAAGATGATAAACACTCTTATTTTTGGAATCATGATTATGAGACTTCGAATATTTTCATAAATAGTACATCTAATACATTTAAGTTTCATATACTTTTTTCTCTAATTGTCGTTTCTCACGTTTGACATGTGAGATGCAATTGAATTTCATGTTGTCATTACATGTTTAGCTTAATGGATCGGCGCAATGTTAGCTCAACCTATATAAATAGGATGTAGAACTAAAAAAATTGAACATCTGGTAAAAGTAAATTTTAGCCAGGTTATCTCTTGGTTTATGCTCTTGACTATCTCATCCTTCCTAACGTAATCGGTATATAAAGTACTATCTCTACTCGATACTCTAACCAACAAACACACTAACTCATAGATAAGAACTGGAGATTTAGCTTATCAACAACATTTACGACACACAAACGACACAACTCGAGCCAATGAACACACATGTTCTGACCATTTAAACTAGTTCACATGCCACACAAAGTCGCAATTAATCAAACAACATCTGTGTTTAGTGATCTGCAAAAGCCTTTTTGGAGAGCTCGTTCCACCCAACATTGTGCACTGTGTTTCTAATATTCTTTTCCTATCTCTTGCGAATAGTAGTTTAAGCGGGACAATTCCAAGATCCCTTTGCAATGCTATTAGCCTTGAAATCCTCGACTTATCTGTCAATAATTTGGGTGTTATACCTCCTTGTCTAATGGAAAATATATATGACTTATCTTGAGGTGTTGAATTTGGGAAGAATTCTCTAGATTAGTCTTGATTAATCAAGAGTTGGTTTACTAGTATTTAATTAGTCAAGTCTAGTAATTTCTAGTTAGTCAAAAACGTGTATTATTAGTGGTGAAGTTAATGAGCTCTAGAATAGTGTTAGTAATTAATAGAGAGTCTAGAATAATGCATCACAAGTATATATATGTGATGGTGTCAAGTTATGTACCAGCCAAAAGTGAGAGTGCGAGTGAGAGTGAGAGTGAGAATTGTAATCTAAAGTTTTAGTGTGGGCTTGTGAGGGTGTAAATAAAGTGTGGTCAGCTTGTGGGTTAATCAATTGAAGAGAAAATCTTCCAAATATTTGTTTTCTATTTGTTCGAGCTTCAACAAATTTCAGTGGATATTTATATTGAGGAAACTTGTTAAGTTTGAGGGGAATGATGCTAAGCAATGATTCACAATTGAGGCCTGATCTGAACAGCACCTTGTATATGAAAATCCCACAAATTAAGTTCAATTACGCCCTCCTCCCACAAAGCTGATTCAGCTTCTGAACAACTTCCTCAATCTGATCTTCTCTGCTTAATTCTAATCTAATCTTCTCCCGTTTTTCTCCAGTTTTGCTTCTCAACTTCTCCACCAACTACCACATCTTTAACCACTCTTCGCGGACTTGGCTCAAAGTTCGTATTTCCGGAAAAGGGAATTAATACGATTCTGGGACTCATCCCAATTAATAACAGATGTAAGAAATTAAACGTACATGCATGCCCCGAAAGTGAAAAATGTAACGGAAGGATTAATGTTGCGAATTGAAGCTGATTCTCTCGTGCATTAGCAAATCGCGCTGGACGGTATTCTAAAAGGTTACGTTAGAGAAAGCGGGTTTCCGTTTTAATCTCACTCAAGTTTTTATATGTTAAAATCAATGATATATATATATATATATATATATATATATATATATATATATATATATATTATATAATTCAGAACCTTGAGGCTATCCACCTAAGTGTATATGTGGATAGCCTCAATGAATTATATTTTGCCATGTAAATAAAACTATTATTTATTATTCATATTTATCCAAAAATTAAAAATTTTGTGTAGATATGTTAGTTATAAATCAAATTCAAATTTAAAATATAATTTATAATATCATTATTAATAAAAAAAATATATATAATATCATTCAAATTAAAATAGATATTTCCAAAATTTAAAAATAAATTAGTTTTTTTTTCTTTTTGGTCAAAATAAAATGTTAATTGATTGAATTATAATAAATTCATATAGTAATAACTGTAGTAAATTATAAAATAATAATTTGTGTTATTAAATAAATTAATACCCATGCCTTGGCACATGGGATTTTAACTAGTTGTAAAATAATTTACTTCCAGTGCGAGATAGTAAATTAAATCATGAGTCAACTATACAACCCTTCGGATATATGCGTCGTTTGCAATTTCACCATCGCAATCTTGTAAACTTATAACTTTTGTAAGGTTTTTCATGAGTTATATGTATATATTTTTATGTTTGAAGGAGAGCATTTGTAAAATTTCAGTATATCAGAGAGATATTTGTAAGGTTCAAAATTTCGATGATTTTTCAAAGTTTTGAGCAAATATGAGTGTGCATAATTATCCCTTAAATCATAGATGCTGAATATTGATTTAAATATAAGTTTCTTATATGGCTGTCTATTGACATATTACATTTGGTTAAGAGCATTCTGAAAATTTGACCAAAAAAAAAAAAAGAGCATTCTGAAAACAGTAAAGTCATTAATCTTATTCAACCGAGAACTAAGCCTAAAGGCGTTAAATAAAATTACAGTTTAGGACAATCATTGCAAACGCAGAAAGGACCTGCAAAACCAGTATTTTCAATACATTGCACAGTTGTGGAAGGTCCAAACTTGTTCTTGCAGAAAGCTGAACATTTAGCAGGGTCTCCACCATCACACAGGATTTCAGGATGAATCTCGAAGCATTCCTTTTTTTGATCCTGAGCGAATGTCATCTCCACTGCAGAAAAAACATGAAATATTAACCAATTTAATGGGTCAATTCCACAAAACCTCCTGAGGTGCACTATGTACAATTTCAGCATCGGAACCTTGCAACCTTGCACTTACCCTTAAGGGTTATTATGTATACATTTTTATATTTCAAGGGGGGTATTTGTAAGGTTCAAGTTTACCAGGGAGATATTTATAAGTTTCAAGATTTCGGTGGTTTTTCGGATTTTTAAACAAACTTTAGGGGTTTGTGTAATTATCCCCAGTTCTGATTATCATGAAAATGGATGCTAATGCAAACAACAGGAATCATTACCAACATTAACCCAAAAAAAGAGGTGAGATTAAAGCTATTACCTAAAAAAAGGGCTGCAATTACCAATATGCAAAAGAGTACTTGGAGTTTTGCCATATTCTTACAGATGGAAGAGAATTTCCTGCAAATTAAATTGTTTAGAGATTTGTCTTTTGATATTTGAGTTTGCTGAGGAAGTGCTGCTTTTATAGGTGAAAGGATCGGAGACCATGTAATTGTAATTGATAGAATGCATGCAAAATCTTCAAAAAGTACTTATGACGATTTTCATTTTGAATAGCAGGTTATTTGACATTTTGATTGAAATTATGCTATATTATTATATACTTACTATTTTATTTTATTTTTTATTTATACTTACTATTTTTCATAGGATGATATCTTTAATTTAATATTGTATTTTGATATGTGGAATTCGTCATTGGTGCGTAGTTTCATACTTTAGTACTTTATATTATGGAATTGATAATTCCAGATCAAATTTTCTATTGCCAGAGAAAAATCATTGCAATTCCTTATATACCCTCCGTGCAAGATATTTAACTAAATGACTTAATTATTCGACTTTTTGTGGCCTAGTCATCAATACCATTTGTCATTGAATGTAATTGTTTCATTTTCTCGTAAACTGTAACAGCCCGAAAACTAGCTTACAGATTCTGTTCACTTTGGGAGAGTCCTCAAGGAATACACCTCACGGTTTTAAAATACGTCTACAAGGCAAAGGTATCCACCTTCTTATAAGGAATGTTTCGTTCTCATTCACAACCAATATGGGATACTACATACACATATATTTTAGGATTCAAGTTTGGTTTAGAATGAAGCTCAAGTACAAAATATTCAAACTTGAGCTCGGGCTCCATTCAAGCCAGCTTATCGAGCTCACCAATCAACTCGACTAATCTTATATATATAGTTTAATTTGTTGTATAGTACAGTTTCGTTTGAACGCCTTTCTTAGAGTTCGTTTACTACACTTCTCTGAATCACAATTAACCTATGATCATGGCCAAAGAAGTTCTTTGTTTAATTTTGAAGCTATATGTTAAGGGTAACGAACTCGCTTGATGGCTTGTTTGATAGCTCGGCATTCAACAACTCCTTTCGATAATACCAAAGTTCAGTTAGTCTAATTAATTAGATGAGACATTAGATCCTTTAAATAATGTCTAAGGTTCATACCATGCTACCTCAGTTTGATATAACACTTTATCCCGTCAATTTGATACTTAGAAGTTAGACCAAATTGCCTTATATGAGATTATTTACATGTGCATATTTCAAAAATATTATGAGTAATTTATACTTTAAATTTTTAGTTATTATTTTTTATGGGATGTGTGAGTACATGTCTGTGCTTAATCGATCTCATCTACTTTTAGATTCATTTTTCTTGGTGGCTTGCTTGGTAGCTTGGCATTCAACAGCTCCTTTCGATATTACTAAGTTCAATTAGTCTAATTAGAAGAAACATTAGATCCCTTGAACAATGTTTAGGGTTCATGCCATGTTACCTCAATTTGATATAACACTTTCTCCCCTCAACTTGATACTTAGAAGTTAGATCAAATTGCCCTATGTGTCATAAAAATAGATTTGCATATACATATTTCAAAAATATTATCTTTAAACTTAAATTTTTAGTTATGATTTTTTATGGAGTGCGTGAGTACATGCTTGTGCTTAATCTCATCTACTTTTAGATTCATTTCTTCTTTTTTGGAAAAATCGCAATTTTGGTCATGTAGTATATTGTGTTTTGCAAGTTTAATCCTTATATTTTAAAAATAGGCAACTTTAGTCCTATAGTAATTGTATTGTTGCAAGTTTGATCCTGACATCAAGTTTGACCGTTAAATCCTAAAAATTTCAGTTGGTTTTTCACTTGGAAAAGAAAATTGTGACCCTAAAACTAAAAACTGAAGAAAATTTGGCCAATAAATGTCCTAGTACTTCTCTTTATTCATCTTCACTCTCAATCTCTATCTTTTTCATTCTTACTATTTACCATGTCTTCTTCTTCAACCTCTTCCTCTAAGCAATGTATTTTTGTGGTATTGTGACGTTGTGGACAAAGAAAAATCGTAGGATTAAATTTGAAAGCCTGTGCTTCAAATATTTGTGACTTTTTTAAGTAGATCGACCCTCTGATGTGTGCTAGAACGAATATATTTTTCACGGTTTACTTCGTGGCTGAATTGTGAAAGTCCATAAAATTCTGAAATGAATCACCGAATTCAAGAGCCATATATTGGCACGTGGTTTTTCCGTCGTCCAAAACTTGACGACAAGACCAAACTTGCAACAATACAATTACGAAAGGATTAAAGTTGCCTATTTTTAAAATATAAGGACCAAACTTGCAAAATACAATATACTACTGGACCAAAATTGCAATTTTCCCTTCTTTTTTTTTGTGTGGATATTATGGTTACTAGTAAAAAGCATGCACTTTGCGCGTGTAGTATAATTATTTATATATTTAAAATTTTAAAAATATTATTTTTGAAAATATATTTATATTATAAAATTTTTGACATGAAAGAAAAAACAAGTAATATTGTATAAGAATTATATATTTTTTATCATATTTAAATATAATTAATATATCTTTAATTGTTAGCTCATTTCAACTTTTAAATGAGGTTATAGTTAAATACTTAATATTTTATACATTTTATTTTTCTAAGTAAAATTTCTTATTCATTAATTGGATATTTCTATTATTTCACAATGACTGAGAACATATACTTTTCATTTAACTTTGAAATGTAGTGATATATAATTTTTTTTTTTTTACTTTATTTACTTTTTTTCATATTTTTTCGTGCATCTTACTTTTTTTAAAACGTGATCTTTGTTTTTTTCTCTTTTATACTCTTACATTTTCACCTAGTCTATTTAAATTCAATATCATTTTAAAAAATCAACTTAACATGTTACATTAACTCTAATATAATAATGACCAGGACTTCGTAAAAATGTATGTATTTAAGTTCAATAAGATGTATTTTAAAGTATCTATATTAGTCAATAATTAGAGTAACAAACTTTAATATCACTTGTCCTTTTTCTCCTATTTATTTTCTCTCTAAATTTTAATCTAGTATATTTCCTCGTTCTATTCATTTTTCTTAATTTTCTTCAATGTGTATTTTTATTTTACTTTTTCTTCTTTTTTCTATGTGTTCCGCCTCTTTACTTTTAAATTTTCACATTCGTCAAATAAAATAATAAAAGTATATTCATATAGAAAATAAATCATTGAATCTTTAGTCTTAATAATATTGTAAAATATATATATATATATATATATATATATATATATATATATATATATATATATATATTCATATAGAAAAGGAAATTATAAACCTTATTTTAACATATATACAATCTAAAATACTTAAATATATATTTCGATGAACATATATCTACTAATTAATAAGTTTGATAGGATGAATTTCAAAAATTTACATAGTTAAGAAAATATTATGAGTAATTTATACTTTAAACTTAAAAAGTTAAGTTATTTATCCAATTCAAATTAAGTAATTTAAATTTATATAATATAAAAACACTTAAAAGTAATAAAATAATATATGATATTTAAAAGTAAAGTTATACGTGATCAATATAATAAAAATAAAAATAAATTGCTTACATTAACGTAAAATCAAGCGGTTGATTGTTTTTAATTGAAATATCGCTTAAATTAACTTAAAATTTAGTTCGGGATGCCAAATTAAGGCCACTCAACATGCACCATTTCAGAATTTAAATGTGTCTGTTAATTGTTTTAATCTAAACTTCATCTACTCATGATCATTTTCAATTTTACCGATCGACGTAATAAAATGAAAATTCTTATGTTCTATATAATCTCATTCAAGTTTTATGTTCTGTTATATTAATAACAAAGATATAGACGAATTTCGTACTATTTTAAGGGCAAATTACCCAAACCCCCTAGTAGGTTTACAGCATTTACGAAAAATATCCTGAAACCTTACATTTATCACCCTGTGGGGGGTAAAATGTAAGGTTTTTCAGGGGCTATTTGTAATGTTTCAAGATTTTTTTGTATTTTCAAGGGAGAATTTGTAAGGTTTCAAGATTACAATGGTGTTTTGGATTTTTTAGGTAACATCAGGGGAATTTTAGTAATTTTTCCCTATTTTTTAAATCTAATTTAACTCAATGCAAAATATTCAAAATTTTGGTTTTTATTTGTTAAATATAAGATACCATCTGAATTAAAATCAATGATATAGTAAAATAATTTATTTCCACTGCAAGATATATAGTACATTAAATCATAGAGCCAGGTGATCATGATATAGATATCAGATTCTTATTCATTGACATAGTACATTTGATTCAGAGCATTCTGGAAAAAGAAAGATCGATCATATACAAATTCTTATTCATCTGATCAGAAGCCTATATATATGAATAAAGACTATATATAAATAAAATTAACAGTCATTGCAAACGCAGAAAGGACCTTGAAAACCAACATTTTCAATACATTGTACAGTTGTTGAAGCTCCAAATTTGTTCTTGCAGAAAGCTGAACATTTAGCAGGGTCTCCACGATCGCACAGGATTTCAGGATGAATTTCGTAACATTGCTGTTTTTGGTTCTTAGCAAATGTCATCTCCACTGCAGAAAAAATCAATTTAATTGTTAGGGAATTAAGAAAATGGTTGTTAATGCAAAAAATAGGAATCATTACTGACATTAACCCAAGCAAAAAGGAACACCCTGGTCAGCTGAATCCTTACAAATACCCCCCTTGAAACATAAAAATGTATACAAAATACCCCCTAAAAACCTTAGAAATTGGGGTAAGTGTAAGGTTACAAGGTTTCAGGGTGTTTTGTTCATAAACAACGTAACATCAGGGGGGTTCCGTAACTGGCCCTTAAAGTTATTACCTGAAAAAAGGGCTGCAATTACCAATATGCAAAAGACTTGGAGTTTAGCCATATTCTAACACACAGAAATTTCTGCAAATTGTTTGGAGATTTTGAGTTTTGATGAGGAATTCAGAAATCACAAGTGAGAGACTCGGACAATCCTAGTTCTAGTTCTGCTTTTATAGATGAAATGAGACTATGTAATAGATAAAATGCATGCAAAACTTCCAAAAGTTATGACGGTATTAATTTCGGGTAGGCGGATTATTTGACTGAAATTATGCTATTATAATTATTACTTTTATTACGGGGGTATCTGTAATTTAATATTGTCTTTTTGATAAGGGATTTGTCTACAGTTTCATACTTAAGTAATTTAGCTTCTCTATATATGTTATAGAGCAAAATCCTTTACGAATGCATAGTAATAGGTTTTAAAGTGAGATTTCCACAAAAAATGGAATTAAGGAGAATAGAATGAAGAAAAAATTCAGCAATATATTGTGTGAATAGTATTTAATACTTTGTTGAATTTCAAAACTGAAGCGGCTATAGATCAGGACATGATTATTTAAGATAGGTATTATAAACGTAAATATTTTGTCTGCGTACGTTCACAACTATTTTGAGTTTTTAATTTTAAGAATGGATCAGTTACAAAACCCCCTTAGATTTACATTATTTATGAAAAATATTCTAAAACTTTGAAATATTATAAAAATTACATTGAGGTTTGTAAAACATTACGAATATCCTCTAAAACTAATAGGAAATTGTTGACAATCGTAGACTCAGGGGGTATTCGTAATGTTTCAAAGTTTCAGGGTATTTTCGAAAAAAAAAAAACTAACCTTATATAAGGAGGGTTTTCGTAATCATCCCTTTGAGAATTGGGAGAAACAGGACAAAATAAAATTTTATTTTAATTTTTAACTAGTATTTACCATGTCCAGACATTCATATATATTATAATAATGAAATTTTATTAGTAACTTAAGATTAAAATTATATAATAATACCATAAATATAAAAGTTTAATTTAAAAAGTAATTTTTATCATTTGATTTGATTTGAAATATAAAGGGATAATTACACTTACACCCCTTCGACTTAGGAGTAAATACAGCAAGATCCCATGTACTATTGGAAATTATAGATAGATTATCTAACCCTAACGGAAACCTTAAAAACTTAACGAAAAGTTATAAAATGACTAAATTATCCATAATAGTTTTGTTATAATGTTTGCTATACACGAAATGAGCGAAGCGATTAAGTTGTTGTCGAGTTAATAGAACGTTAGAATCTACTTGGAAGTAAGAAAATGACTAACGGCAGGACCTAAATATTAGATAGAACCATAGTCGAGGGGGTGTCTCTGTAATTTCTAATAGTACAGGAAATCTTGCTGTATTTACCCCTAAGTTAAGGAAGTGTAATGTAATTATCCCAAATATAAAATACCTTATCTCAGATGTTGGATCAATGTTGTAGTCTTTTGGATAGCCACAAACAATCACATCTTTATCTAAACTAAAATAAAAAATTATATCTATAATTTAAAGAGACTATCCAAGTAAGCAAGAACACAAAAAGACGCTTACTTGGATATATGGTATTAAATTACTACAAACACATGTAAGATGACTTGGATAGCATTAGAGTACTACGTAAATGATGACGTTATTGTAATTACGTCATTTTATTTGATCTATATGTTTAAATCATGATACTTTATTTGTTATGTGGTTTTTGCACTACTTGGGTCCTTCAAATCCATTTTCAGATCAAAAGTTTTTGAAAAAACTCGGTTTTTATTTCATTTTAAAAGCAAAATGGCCAATTTACCAACTTTACATCAGAAAGTAAATCCATTTTCAGATCAAAAGTTATATTGGTAAACTCGGTTTTTAATGGTTAGCTACCAACTTGACATTAGATATAAAATTACTATTTAAGAACTTTCACAAAAAATCAAAATTCAAATTTCAAGAATCATAGTATTCATAAAACAAAACCTGAGGAATTACAAATGAAAAATGATATTAACCCTTCTTTATTCATGAAAATTCAAGGTTCAAACATAGCATTAACATGCAAACACTAACCCTATTGACCAATTTCCCTTCCCTAAGAAGCTAAGGGGGTACCCACCCCTCAAGCCAAACCACACATAAATTTCACCAAAATAACTCCTATTAACATATATAGTACAACTATTTTTTTATGAGCATACCAAATATACAAATGCTTAAGATTGAAAATCTTGTTGCACATTTAGATACATACACAATATCTAAAAACGGAATCAGACAAAATAGAAATTGCTACTCAATCCTTTGTTGAAGGCTGAACACATGCACAAAAATGTCCTTTTTTACGCCTCTGCCCATGTCGTCCTCCCCCGTAAAGATAATCTCTCAAAAGAACTCTTCTTTTCGACTCAGACATTTTCTCCTTACCTTCTTTTCCATCATCAAGCTTCAACAGAACAAACTGCAGCTTTTGAACTTCTAATTGCAATCTCCCGATTTTCTCAGACATTCTTCGTGCTTGTTCAGACACTCTCCTCTTCCTAGTACTTCCTTCTCCTTCCAAATCAAAGGACGAAGAATATACATCGGAAAATGACCTGTCAGCATCGATGCTCTTCATCAATCTCCCATTAAGCTCAAAAAGCTTCATTACAGCTATATCAGCTTCTTCAAGCTGTCCCTTGAGAGCCTCACATTCAATAACAGCTTTCCCCCTTTTGCCTTTCTCAGTAACATCGAGTTTCCTCTTCAAGTCCTGAACTGTTATCTGAAGATTTGCTAGTTTCTGCACATCCGAGTCGAGCCTTTCTAGAACCCTCCTCTTGTTTCCTTCTTGAACCGACTTGGAGATCTCTAGTTTGTCGACACTCAAATCTTTCTCAATCACACTCAAATCTTTCTGTTTTCTCATTGATCTAACACGACGAATTTCTGAAGATACTTTTTTGGTCTTTCCAACTGTGAGTCCGACTGTGCCATCTGGATCAGAAGTTTCCCATATCTCGTGGATTTGATTGTCTGCATCAGCAGGCTCTCGTCTCTTGCTGTAGCCATAAGATGAGCTGTCGGATATCTGATCGAGAACAATGTCTTTTGTCAAGAGTGTGTTGTTTTCCTCTGTGATTTCGGATGTGTTTCTCCTGTTTCTCCTGTTATAATATTGGCCACTTTCGGATTGTAGCAAGTTGAGTTGCTTCAATGAAGCTTCCAGCTTGGAGTGAAGATCAGTGTTTTCTTGAACCATTAGCTCCTTCATCTCAACTGCTGCCTTTGCAATTGCTTGAAGCCTAATCCGTTGATCGCGTAGATCAGAAAACATGCTTTCGCATGGATCATTTGTAATTTGAGCATCCTAGAACCAAACAAATGAGAGAAACATATTGAATTAGACCTTTTTTAAGAAAAAGGTAATTACCAAAAAAAAGTACTTCAGATTTGCCTCAATTACAAAAGACCGCCCCTCTATCTATTGAAATTACAATTACCCCCTAGCACTAATGGATATAGGTGTTTTCTTGTTATTGGAGCAACAGACGATGGTGCTATTTGTTAACCGGAAAGCAAACATATGAGAGATAAACATAGAATTAGATTCTTTTCCAAGAAAAAGGGATATTACAGAAAAAAAAATTCAAGGTCTGCCTAATTACAAAAGATTCTATCCATTGAAATTAAAGTACCCTCTGAAACTAATGGGTGGAGGAGAATTGTTGGGTACTATTGTAAGGTGGAAGAAGAACTCAAGGGTGGTCAATGTAATTGCAATAGAAAAGAGTTTTTTTGTTGTTTGTAATTGAGGAAAATCTCAGGGGGTTTTTAGAAATCTTTTGACAAAAAAGGAGAGCTACCATCATATTGCTAAGATATTTATTGAGTTAAGAATTACCTTTAATTCATCGTTTTCAGGATTTTGGAACTTGATATGGATGTCGGCGTGGTTCTCCAGAGATGATATACATTCCTTCAAAGAAGCAATCTCAGGACCATAAGCAGCTAATTGACTTCTAAGACCTTCATTTTGATCTATATAGCCAAGACACTTGTCATTTAGCTCACTAAACTTCTGCTCATAAAGAATCTGACTGACCATAAAATACTGTAATTGACCAAAAACTGATGCAGCTCGACTCTCTAACTCATCAATCTCATTTGTTTTGGTTTTCAGCTCAGTCTTCAAATTCTCTTCTTGGATTTTGCTCTTATTATGCTCACCTTGTAATTCACGCAACTCAACTTCTAGCTTCTGGATTGCTTCATGCAAGAAATTATTCTCCCCGCTCAAATTGTCATTATCTGCAGACAGTTTGAGAATTTCATACTCATGAAGATTTTTCAAATCTTCCATATTTTCACTTAACTCTAGTTTCTCATTTTCTATCAAATTTATCTTCTCTTCTGCTTCCTGAAGCTGTAATGCCATCTGATGCAACAATTTCTTCCCATTTTCAATCTCGTGACTTAACTCATCTTTGACTGTGGCAACAATAGTGAAATCATCCTCTGTTTTCTGCAGCCTCTCCTTGAGGCCAATATTTTCAGTTCTTGATTCTTCCAATTCGCCTTCTGTCAAGCTTAACTTTCCCATAAGAGCATCTTTCATCTCATTAAGCTGATGATTTTCAGTTTTTGATTCTTCCAACACGCCTTCTGTCAAGCTTAACTTTCCCACAAGAGCATCCTTCATCTCATTAAGATGAAGATTTTCAGTTCTTGATTCTTCTAACTTTCGCTCTGTCAAGCTTAACTTGCTCATAAGAGCAACATTCATCTCATTGAGCTTATTTCTGTCATCCCCAACTTCTCTCAATACCTTAACTTTCTCATCAGCAAAGCTTCTGAAAATCAACGAGACATTCTCCAAATCCAACACTTTATCACACAAAACATAGTTTTCCTCTTCCAGAGCATCCTTCATCTCATTAAGATGAAGATTTTCAGTTCTTGATTCTTCTAACTTTCGCTCTGTCAAGCTTAACTTGCTCATAAGAGCAAAATTCATCTCATTGAGCTTATTTCTATCATCCCCAACTTCTCTCAATACCTTAACTTTCTCATCAGCAAAGCTTCTCAAAATCAACGAGACGTTCTCCAAATCCAACACTTTATCACACAAAACATAGTTTTCCTCTTCCAGGACATTATTCTTTTCCAATAACGATCTTTTTTCCTCACAAATCTCGAATTTCTCTCTTTGCAAGACCTTGCAAGCATCTTGCATATCAATTAACTTCTTCTTCAAATCCTCAATCTGAATCACCATCATTTCCTTATTACAATCTCCCTCCTTCAATTTCATCCTTAGTTGTTCATTCATCTCAACAAGTTCAACAGCCTTTCTCTCCAACATTTCTACCTCTTCTGTTCTCACCTTAAAATCATCCTCGATTTTATTTTTCTCCATCTCGAGAATCTCTGAAGCTAAATTTAGTTGCCTAATCAAAGTAACAAGAACCGACAATTCAACAGTGGATCCCACATTTTCTTCCTCAGCATTAAAGAGGGATATTTTCAAATCTTGAATTTTACTCAAAAGCTGGTTCACATAACACAGGTCTTGTTCAGCTTTATCTGACAAACATTTGATCTCAACTTTTTGCTCAGAATTATGATGCTCCAACTGCAAGATCTTCATTTCTGACAAACGGTATTCCTCCAAGAGTTTCTGGTTCTTTACAACCAATGAGCCATTAGCTTCGTTCAACTCTTCTGCATTTATGCGCAAGATATATATCTCAATTTCATTATCTATTGCATTATCCAGAACCTCATCAAGTTCTTGTTTCCTCTGTTGGCATTCTTCTTGCAGAAAAAGCTTCTCGGCTTCAACTTCACTGAAACGAGCTTCATTCATCTGAACATAGCTGCCCTTTTCTTTCCTCTCCACATCAAGAGACATCTGAAGTTCGTCAATTCTACGAAGAGTTGATTCTTTCTCTTTCTCAAGAATTACGCATCTTCCTTCAAGTTTTCCATAAAGTTTCCCAATATTTTCCAGTTTCACCTTTGTGTTCTCCAGCTGAGAAGTCAAACCATCTTTTTCACTTATTAAACCAGCCTTCTCATTCACAAGCAACTGGCACGAATCTTCCAAGATTTTCGATTTAGCCTTTAAAGCTTCGAGCTGACGGTGCGCATCCGAAAGGGAATTTTCTAGAACCGTGTTGTTCTCAGAGAGTTTTCCCAGATTCTCTTTAGTTTCCTCTAGTTGTTTCACGAGAGCAGTTTTCTCATCAAGAAGAACAGATTTCTCATTGAAAAGAGACTTGCAAGATCGTTCAAGTTCTTCTATCTTCCCTCTAACAGCTTCTAGTTCAGCATTTAAATCAGATAGAGAAGTCTCCAAAAGGGAATTTTTCTCGCGAAGCTGCTCCAGAATCAACAGCTTCTCCAACAGAGCAGCTTTTTCACAACTTTCCCTCTTGCATGTTTCTTTCAAACTCGAATTCTCTTCCAAAACCGAGAGGTGATTCTTGTTCAGATCACTCAGTTCTTCTTTCAAGCAATAAATTTCTTGCTGAAGGGCATTTCTTTGATCAACTCGAAGCTCAACTTCCTCGAGAAGTTTCCCTTTGGATTCCATTAAGCTGGAAATCTCATTCTGCATATCCTTTATTGACAAGGCAGAAGAAGTATTAACCTCATCAAGATTCTTGTTATCCTCCTTAACCTTCACAACTTCATCTTGCAAACTCCGGTTCTGACTCTCAGCAACTTTTAGAAGCTGAGCCCTGTTCTGCAGCTCAGAAGCCATAGCCCGAAGCTCTTCCTGAGTTTGAGCATGCAAATGTTGCAAAGTCTGAAAGGCTGTTTCAGCCTCAACAAAACGCAATCTTTCCTCTTGTATGCAAGTCCAAAGCCTTCCCAGCTCCGTCTGCTTCTCCGTAAGCTCTTGAGTTTGATTTCCCATTTTCAGCATCAAAGATTCCAACTCAGAATGAAGAGACTGGTTCGATCTTTCTAACAAAAGACATTGCTCTTCAGCACCTTTCAATTTGGATACTCTGTTTTCTATCTCCAAATTGAGGCGCTTTTCCTCTTCTTGGGCAGTAGCAAGTTTCTGCTCAAGATTTGATATCGTCTCCAAGCATTTCTGATATTGCCAAGCTGCAGCTTCTTTTTCCTCGGTCAATTTGGAAACTGCTTCTTTGAGAACTTCAACTTCACTTTCTGCCTTTGCAGCTCTTTCCTTCAACTTCCTAGAATCTTCTTCAGTAAGATGCAACTTGTTCTCCAGGTTCGATATGGTTTCCAGAGATTGCATGTACTGATTTAGAGCTTCATTTTTTTCACCAGCTAACTTATCAATCTGCTCTTTTAAAGATTCTGCTTGAACTTCAGCATTATTTGCTCTTTCATTGAGCTTTTCAGCATCTGTCTGGAGATTTGATACCTTTTCCACACAGTATTGGTATTCTTGAAGCTTAGACTCCTTTTCAGCTTCTAACTCAGCCAGCTTTTCCTTCAGGAGAAACGATTCCTTTTCTGCTTTATTTGCATGATCATTAAGAACTCTAAAATCCTCTCGGGTTTTTGACATCTCATCCTCGAGCTGGGAAAGTTTATCTAAACTCTGTTGGTATTGGACAAGGCCAGCTTCTTTCTCAGCTTCCATCTTAGCAAGAGCTTCCTTCAATGCTAAAATCGCCTCAGAATCACTTTTTTGATTTATATCCTTAACATGATTGTTGTTCCCATTGCTCTGCTCTTTCTCTTCCATCTCATCAAAATTAAGGTTTCTTCTCACTTTCTCAACCATCCCAAATGACTTTTTTTTATTGGCTGCAGAATCATCAGTAAATCCTCCCATCTGTTTGACAGTACATGATTAGACAAAACTGAGAGAAACAGAGAAACATTTCTCATGAAATTATTGTCATATGATAAAAATGTACCGGGATGGACATGTCAGGAGTTCTAGGATCGTCAGAAAAGTTCATGGGAACTTGAGCTTCTGTCATCCTACGGTGAGCGTGGCGAATAACGCCAGTTGCATGGTCATATCTCTCTGCAAGAGCACGATATGCTCGATAAAAGTCCTCAACCATTCTCATCAGTTCTGGCCGTTTCTTGTAGTACATTTCTGCTCTCCTTGCAAAGGAATCAGCATCTTCTTCAATGAGCTTTATCATTGATTTGACGTTTGCATCCATATCTACAAAAACCAAAAACTCAGTTCCAGAAACATTTGATGACTATCATAATTATCACCACATTTTACCTTGCATAAAGTTCAGAAAATGAATAAATAAATACCTGTGAGATTTTCCTGGAGCCATTTTGAGTTTTTGGGGCTAATGTGGCTATCCCACCACCACGAATACATTCGTCTAGAATCTTGATGCGAAAATTTCGCCATCCTTTCCATGTGAAGCTAATTCACTCAGCAGATTTTCAATGGCAGCCGCGAAAAATTGCAAATAAAAAAAAAAAAAAAAAAACAAAAAAACCTTTGCAGCAGTACTCAATTCAGTAGTAATAGATAGAATTGAGTTCAGATTCTCTTTGTCTCTGCACATAGCCAAGATATATAGTGTAAGTGAATCAATAATTGAGTTACAATAATCACCTTCATCTATACTATGGAATATAATTATCCATGTGTATATAATATACATTAAGATCAGAGCTTCAAGTACCTTGAGGATATTTAAAACTCGAAAAAATTCAACAAAATATAGCAGCCGCCTCGAGAGAGAAAATCATCATAAGAATTACCTTGACAGAAATTGAATAATAAGTTAGACACAAACAACAAATATAGTGAAATAACAACAAAATAATAAGTTACATAATAAAAAAAATAAAATAGTAAAAAATTCACAGACAGGAAAAGAAACAGAACTTTAGCATGTTTTAGATCATTTACATTTTACAGCACCGTCATCCGAACAAAACCATACCGGAGAAAACTAAAAGAAAAAAAAAATCATAATTCCGTAAAACCGAGATCTGACTCTGATCATCAGAAACTCAGATCATCAAAGTAACTCCATGATCACCTAATTTTTTTTTTTTTTAAATAGTAATAAAACAAAAACCTCTGATCATGATCACCATGAAATTCTTGAGGAGAACATGTACATCAAAAATAATTCAGGGAACAACAAGTCAACCAAGCAGTCATACTGTATATTCTGCAGGAAGAACTACATTCAGACATACACAACAAACTAGGATTTTGACTGAGTTAGAACAAAAAATATAAAAGGAAAAAAGAAGAAACTTACTGGTAAAGGGAAAACGAAACGGGAAAATTGGAAGGAGAAAAGATTTCTTGGAAGCTGTGAGAAAATTGTAAAAGACAGTACAGCAAAAAACTTTTCTTTTCAGTACTATTTCTCTCTCTCTCTCTCCTTAGTCTTTACTCACCCCATTAGCGTTTTCAGATCTCTCTCTCCTTTCTTGAATTCTCTCTCCAGTACAGTACACGCTCTCTTGGTAATAAAGTTTCTTGAATTCGCTACTGTGCGTATTTTGATTTTGTATTGTAATATATTATGCTGTGCTGTGATTTGGTGACTGTGCGTGACTCAATGGCTTCGTTGGAATAATTATTGAATTCAAGAAAATGACAAATTTAAGACAACTTATGTATTACTTTTTCCATCTGTTTGGTTCTCACGCTCTCTCCATACTATAAATAAATCAAAAAATAAATAACTTTGACCATAAGAAAATAAATAAATATATTATTCCTTTTTATATATGTTTGCTTGGTAATAAAATACCGGTGTTAGTATTAGTATTCGTGTAATCGCATTTTTGGTTGATTAAGTCGAGGTTTATGTTCGGCGATTTACGATGTTGTCCTTTGGTTTTCTCGTTAGTTGGGTTTGCCATTTTCTATGATATGATTGTTCCTTTGCGTTTTACTCGTGGGTCTCCAAGATTCACGGCACATCAACGGTCAGAGTTAGACAATGTATTTACAAATCAATTATTAAAAAAAAAAAAAACAGAATATCCTTCTATTAACAATGAGAATTTTTTTTTTTAATCTTAAAGTAATGTATCATACAAAATTTTCAATATTTTAGTTTTAATATATATTAAAATTGTTAATGTAATATATTTTATTGCAGATTTTCAAAATTGACTTATTATTGTAATGGCAAAGAATAAGGCATTTCTACTTTATAACCAAAATCATGATTTAAGATGCATGAATTTATTTAACCACACCCTGATTAAATTTTATATTAATTTTTCTAATGAAATCACTATATTGGATAAATTTCATGCAACTCAATCATGGCAATTAATGTTTTATTTAATTTCCCACCTTTTTCAGACTGCAAATAATTTCGGTCATTACACTTCTAATCTAATGAGGAAATCTCATCTACTTTATATGTGTCTAAATCTATCTTTTGGGCAATTATTAATTAAAATAGAAAAAGAAAAAAGAAACGTAGAGCGAGGATCGGAGGACTAAACGAAAAGAAAGATTCCGTAGGCGTAGGCAAGGCAGCTTTTGAAAAGTTGACGAGGGTATAATCGTAAATTCGGTCATCGATGCTTTGCTCTTACGATCACGTTGTCTGTCATTCCATCCAGGCTTTTGTAATGTGGGGCTTGGACGGTGCCATTAACGGCCGTGCAACGACAACCGTCAAGCCAATGACGGAAGTTTTTGGCCCACATGAATCATAATACATCACATTTAATTTTCTATCGATTTTAATTATTCTTCGACTGAAATGATTGTTGGCTTATAATTTTGTTGCCTATCATAAATTACACATCCGACTAAAATCCGCTTTTGTTTTATAACTTTTAACAGTGAAGTGAAGTGATTTGCTGCTTTGTTTTATGCATTTGGATCATTAGGGAGTATTAGTAATTATTTTTCACTTTTCACCTCTAATTCAAAATAATGGATGATCGAGTTAGGAAGTAATTAGTAATAATGATTGGATTGAGTTTAGTTGTGTTGAATTTTAAATTAAATTAGGTACAATTATGAGAAACAACGTCATCATTCAAATGAAACTTAGTGATGTAAATATTGTTAAAATTGAGTGGATGGTATGAAAAAAATAATGAACTCGAGCAGTATGCAAATTCATCCAGTCAAGTCGGGATATGGGTAGTCTTTGAGCTAGCTTACTTCATTGGACTTCTATACCAATAGATTAGTTATGAATTTATTAGTAATTTATAATTTAATTAATCTAATGTTTATTTACATTGCTTATAAATAGATAAAATAGCTACTAATTTTCACTAGATTATTTTTCATAAGCCTTGACAAGAATCAAATGGACTATTTTGGACTTAAATCATTAATAAAGGACATAATTAATTAAGGCCTAATCAATAAACAAGCCCTAATCTGATTTATTAAGGGATTTACACAAAAATAAGGTAATCGAATCCAAATCAACTAAGGACTCTCGAAACCCTAATAAGTTTGGACTACGAATAAGTCTATAAAAAGAGGTCGGAACCCTCATAATCAATAATAAGAAAAACTCGGAGAATACTCGAAGAATTCTCAAAACCTTTGAAAAATCTAAGTTTAGAGAGGAGGCGGCCGAGCACTCCCCTCTAAACCCTAACCCTAAACCGTTGGGTTATTACGTGATCATGGCTAGATTACGTGATAATCACCCAATTTCATTTTATCATCAAAAACACATCGGATTATTGAGGTGAAAAAATCGACACTATCACCTATCTATCATAATCTAAATAGGTAAACTAGCTCTTTATCCTTATAAAAATTTTGATGAGAAAAAGCAGAAAAATGGTATAAACTATCCTTTTTTTTTTTTTCTGGGTAAGGATATAAACTATCCCTTTAGCAATCACATGGTTATGAGTGATATTGACCCAAAAAAATAGAAAATGGTTATGAGTGATGGAGTGGTTGAAATGTTGACACTATCTCTTTCTGTCGCCAGCCAGCAAGATGGAGAAATAATATTCAGGCCATTAAACAATCCCACCAAGCTTTTGCATTCACATTAAATTATATTTGACATGACTAAATTAGTTAATAAATTTAATGAATATATGAAATAAAACATGAATATAAATTATAAAATAAAAAATTCAGTTAGTTTAGTGAAACAGACACTAAATTTCTTAAATAAAATTTAGGATTCAAACTCTAATTTATACATAAAATTATGAGGGTCATCTACAATTTTTGAACCCGAAAGAAACCGGATGGGAAAATAATCAAAATATGTACCTAATTATTTGACTTCTCAAATGGCCGGCGTCGCTAGCCCTTATCAAGCGGCCGCCCCAAACTTATCATCCTTTCTTTTTGCCTCTATTTCTTTCATAATGCGTCAAACATGATATTATTTTCTAGAATTTAAAGTGTTATTTTATTAATCACTCAGAATGCTGATGGAAATACAGTAACTCAGAATCCTTTTCATTCCTTCGTTTTTTTTCCCCCTTTTCTAGAAGAGAAAACAAGAATTTAAAATGGTTTTGATAACACCTACTAAATAATTGGGAGGCCGCCAATTCAGTGGCAAAGGCCTACTAAGCAAAAACACATGGCTCAATCATTTAATTCTTCAGCAGCCCAGGTTGGTCATATATGGACAAGATAAAAAAAAAAAAAAAAAGAATTATGCACTTTATATTATATTATTACATTAATAGGTCAGAATTAAGTTATATCATGTTAATACATATATTATTGATGTGGTTTAATTTTAAATGATTCATATAAAAAAGAAAATGAGGGTACTACTTATACTCACAAGTGCTATACATATATAGAAAAATGTAGAAAATTGGGAATCATAAATCTACCATTCATTATCCACACGTGAAGAAATGAAATTAAAATAATATGAAAAATACAGTGCTTGCATGAGTCCTAATATATAGGATTTGTTTGGTGTCCGTTCTATTTATACTTTCAATTTTCCAAAATTTCCAAGTTTCTAAACATGGATGCTTTGTCGCGACCCCCCGGGCACGGAGAGGAGAACCCCCCCTGCTTGGGCACCCATTGGACGCGCGGGTATAACCTCCATCACCACCGAGCACAACCCTAAAGTTTGGCTTAAACCACATGCCAAAAGAGGTTGCAACCATATGGGGATTATGCTTGGTGAATTTGGTTATAAACCCTTCATTTCCAATGTGATCTTTCGATGTGGGACGAAACCCCAATGCATACGGCCTTGAGACACCCCGTGAGGGGAGGCCGTGCGCCATTCACACGGGCTTGCGACACGCCGTGCAGCAGCCCGTGTGGAATACCTGAACCATTTTCACGCTGAATATTTCGGGGCGCTACATGCTTAATTTTGATACTTTTTTTAGAATAATGATTAATATTTGATTATTTGAATTAAATATTTGGCTATGCAACATGCATATACTTGTTTAGTGTTTTCTCTTATAACATGTTGCAATAATGTTGAAATGATTTGTGGGGCTCAGACTAACTTTATATCAAATTTACAATAACACTCTACAAAATTGAGAAGATTATTATAAATTTGTAATTACTAAGCTAGTTATTTTGACTTATGTGTTTGGGGGCCAACAAGCCGCATGCTTATTTTGTTAATTCTTGAGAAACTCTACACAATAATGGGAATGAGTGATTTCTTTTTTTTTTTGTTTGTTACGTAATTTAGGAAAAACCAGGAAAAAAAATAATTAAATGTGGGATAACATTTGAAAGTTGTTTGGTGCTATCAAATATTTGGTAAGAAATGGACAGTTTATATCCTAATTCCAAACAAGTCTGCTGGCTATTATTCGGGTTATCGACAGACTGATTGTCAATTTGTTAAGATGGGATTCATTGTTATTTGTTAAACTGATGATTATCTATTTCAATTCGCATTTGGGCCAAAACCAATAGCCGATCAAGAGGGTGGCCAATGGGAGTTGGTTATTGGGTGACTTTTAAGATTGTGGTGGAGTCCTTTGTCCGAAAAGACAACATATTAAGAAATCGTTAACATTTAAAAATAACGTCATTTAACCCTCCAAAATAACTAAATTATCAGTTTATATTATTTGGGTCACTAAAGCAGGTTCTCAACCGAGCCCGCCACTAAATTCAATTTGGGTAGTTTATATAACAACTTCTATTTTGAGATATTGAATCCAGATTGATTTAAAGGTCCATTAACCACTGTCTTTCTCAAGTTAACAACCGTTAAACCTCAAATAAATAACAAATGTAAACTAGTGGCCCAAAATAAGACTGCTTAGATTATTTTTTTCAGGAAAGTGTAAACGGCCTAAACCGTCAAGGGCGCACCACCTAATCATCCCATAAGCTAAACAATTATGGATTAAGTTTTTTGAATGTAAACAATTTCTAAGGTTTCTTACTTGGATGGTTTTTATTGTTTTAATGTAGAAAGAAGTAGCATTATATTTAGGAATAATTACAGTTACACCCCTTTGACTTAGGGATAAATATAATAACACTTCCTCAACTATTAGAAATTATGGAGGCAACCCCTCAACTATAGCTTCGTCTAACACTTAGGTCCCGCCGTTAGGGTTAGAACTTATGTCAGCAAAAAAGTTCCTAAGTTGAGGGCATGTTGCTATATTTACCCACAAGTCGAGGGGGTGTAAGTGTAATTATTCTTTTTTTTTAAGTTAACGGTCGTAGATATAATGGCAATTTCGCAAGTTTCTATTAAGTTTTTAGGTTTCTGTTAGGGTAAAGGGATTTGTTTGTAATTTCCAATAATTGGGGAATCTTGCTGTATTTTTTCTTAAGTCGAGGGGGTGTAAGTGTAATTATCCTTTATATTTGTTTACTTTTAATTCTCAGTCATTCTGCATTCGAATTAGATTGAATTATGATTAAGAAATTTTCTTAACCAATGAAGCAGAGTATAGTTAAAACTAAGTTTTCATCTTAAAAAATATGACAGCATTTTGTTTTGTGATTAATCCTTACTTAGTAGAAGAATGAATAATGTATGAAGAAGTAAACATTACGAATAATGGAATGGTATGTTATCATTGTCTGGATAACGAACTCTATAGATAACTTCTTTTTTTGTCCAAATTTACGCCATTTTGCTACATTTCTCTCTTTCTTTCCTTTCCATCTGTGGTCCACAGGCCAACTAATTCAAATTTAGTAATCCAAGGTGGAAGTGATCCTTCTAATTCAAATTTCCTTTAAAATACTGCAGTTAATAAAAATAAGTAGAGTTATATCTTAACTAATATTTATATATGTTTTTCTTAAGCTACCAAATTATAGTCAACGACTTAAATTTGAACGTGTATTAGCCGATATAATATCTTGAAACTCAACCACGAGAGTGCGGAAAAAATTAATCTATCCTTAATCAAATTAATTTTGACTTTGTGTATGAATCGAGGGTCACTGAAGTCGATGGTAGAGTCTGATTTAAAAAAAAAAAAAGGTCCATGAAGTCCACATGCTATATTTCCCAACTGTCCTCCTGCATCTCCTACAAAGGTAACCATATCAGTCCCTTTTTCGCTTTAATAATATAGTAATAGTCCCCTGCTTAATACTTGAGCCTGGAACCAATGTTTTTAATCTTTATTCCAGATGGGCCTGGTTGTGGGCCAAGTCACGCGTTGTTGTTTGGGCTGGACTCTTTGAAAGCTTTTTTTGGATCCTGAAAAACGCCTAAAGAAGATTACATATCCTCCCTAAGCAAATCAAGCACACTATCGGGAGGATCATTCCAGCAAACTTCAGCTCTGACAGTGTGTGTCCCAACTTCGCTAAGTGATCAGCACAATTATTTCTATTTTTACGAATGTGGGAGATAGAAATGTCCTAGGACTCTTTGAAATTACAGAATTGCGATACTAAAAATTTATATTTTTTGATGTTAATTACAAATTTCAAAAATCTTATATTAAGGATCCTTAATTCGATTCAAAGCTTAATTTAGTTACAGTTCAACTCTTTCACCCCAGTCCCCACTCACCCATTAAAAATTTACATGAGAAAAGAAGATAAGAAAAAAGTGAACTAGAGGATTTTGGGCAAGTCTGCCACGTCAGAGCCGCATAAGTTCATGAATCCAAGTATCCGACTGTATAGGAGTTAGCCAGTTAGGCAATAGTATAGTATAGTATATACGGAAAAAATAATTTAAAAAGGATAAAAGAAATATTAAATACCGGCTACTTACTCGGCTCTCCCTATTCATCTCCTTCTCCAAAACACAAATATCAAAATCACCACCACAGTTTCTCTCTTACACGCACGCACACTACATTTTTCCACTGCCTGTGCTGCAAAACGATGTCGTCATTATCATCTCTAATCCGTCGGAGAAACAAATTCCTAACACTTCACCTCAGAGAATTCTCATCTACTCCGCCGAATTCAGTCAGCCGTTCAAGTGGAAGAATAGAGAAGATACTAATCGCTAATAGAGGCGAAATAGCGTGCAGGATTATTCGAACAGCTAAGAGATTGGGAATTCGAACTGTCGCGGTTTACAGCGACGCCGATGAGATGAGCTTACATGTCAAGTCGGCTGATGAAGCCGTTCGGATTGGTCCCCCGCCGGCTCGGCTCAGCTACTTGAGCGCCCCCTCGATTCTCGAAGCTGCTGCCAAAATCGGCGCTCAGGTTAGACATGCTAATCTGTTTTCTATGCTTAGTGAGATATCTGTTGCTTAATTTACATGTGAAGGCTAAGTCAGTCATAGTTTTATGGCTGTTTTTGCCGTTTGTTAATTCGAGAAAATGTCAGTTCATTGATGTGAAACTGAAATGGTGTCCTAATAACTGAAAAAGTGACTTAAACGTATCCAATTGATGAGTGTGGAAGGCATGAAACTCAGTCATTGGTATTCAAAGCTGAATGTTCTAAACGTTGACCAAACTTGCATTATTTGTTTGTTTATAGGCTAAGGGTGGGGGATTGATTTTGAGACATTCTCTAAACTTCTGCTCATTTGAAAATCAATATGAGAGGTAAACAAAATCAAGTTTGAACAAATTTTATGCTTTCAAGTGTACTGATTTCAACTAATTGAACCAATTGTAAGCTCAAGCCATGTAAGCCAATCAAGGTGCCCGAGCTGAATTTTCCCTTTGATTTGCTGTTTATTTCTAGTCTGAACAGGCTGATATGTCCTATCATAATTTTAGACTTTTGCCGCAGCTCATGCGAGCTGATTCATTAAGCTATCTCAAGCTGTTAACAGAACTTAATAAGTTGATACCTCCGGTGAGTGTTTTGTTGATGAGTTTTGTCATACATTGACACAGCTGTTTAGACCATGAAATTAGCTTCAGCTGGCTAATTCATGAAGTTATGTCCAATTGAGGAGAGTAACTTTATAAGTTTTATATAACTCTCTCCAGAAAGGGCCTTGTTAAAATAACAATTTCTTTGAGTTCTTAATCGCCAAAAGTGTGATGGAGTTATAGTTGTCATGAATATGGAATCCATGAAATTAAGAAGTCAAACATTTTATACTAAACTTGCATGGAAATTACCAATTCATGATTCAACATGAATACATGTAGTTCATTCTAATTGGAGTAAGGACACAGCTTGGTGCATATTTGTCTTCTGTATTTTTTTCAGCTCATAAGTTTGATTGCTTCACTGTTTCTGAATGCTCATGGTATAGATCGTCGATTGCTTACTGTTTCTGGAAAGCACTTTTAGACTGGGATATCTTATTTGTGATAATTAGGCTATCCACCCAGGTTATGGTTTCTTATCAGAAAGTGCTGATTTTGCTCAACTTTGTGAAGATGAGGGTTTAACATTTATTGGACCTCCTGCATCTGCAATTCGTGACATGGGTGATAAAAGGTAAGACAGTGGAGCATGTAATACCCTCTGTTATTCAAGTTATGGTCGATGCATCATTTTTGTTCATGCTTACAACTAGCTCACATGCATGGACACTTGTACAAGCTACAAAACATGGCATATTGGAGCACTTAAAAGGATAAATATCATATCCCACAATAGAGGAGGTTTTTAAGAATCAATCAAAAATAAAAACAAACAAAAATGTCTCTATCACGTTCAACTTTATCTCAGCTGCTTCATTTCCTATGTGTACTCTCTTTATTATTGTGTTGCGACTATTTATTCAAATTATCAAGCAGCAAGTCATAATCATATGATTGAGGGTCCAGAGCAACTTAAGCCATGTGCCATGTGTCGGCTGTTTTGTCATTTTTCCCAGTCTCAGTACATGTATATCTTTTGTTTCGGATAGGGAAAAAGATAGTTGGTTGTTCTCCAATTGACAATCATGTTAATTGCATTCGACTACACCCATTTTATGTTTCCTTTCCTTTCATTGTCACATTTATTTAATGCTTTATCAATTGCAGCTTTTATCAAGTTCTAATGGTTGTTGGACATTATGTGCCAGTGCTTCAAAGAGAATAATGGGTGCGGCAGGAGTACCCCTTGTGCCTGGATATCATGGGAATGAACAAGATGTTGATCTAATGAAGTTAGAAGCAGACAAAATTGGCTATCCTATATTGATCAAGCCTACTCATGGAGGTGGAGGGAAGGTGAATACTATTGAGTTTTCTCTTAATTATCCTGTGGTTATTTCTAAAATTATTTCTGGTGTAATTATTATAGTTAGCTCTCTTTCTCTCTCACACGCATGAACCTTTTCTTGAGACACAGACACTTTATGGTAGGACATGCCCTATTTTAATTAAAATTGGGAACTGTCTGCGTGTTTCAAGTAAACTTGGCAAGTAATAAGTGGTTTGATCGGTTTGGTATAGATATATTTGGAGTTGCTCTCATGCTTGAAGTAGTGTGCTCTCCGTATGTTAAAACCTACGGATGCTCCTAAGTCAATATTCTAATCATGTGATGCAGACATAAAATGATAGGTATCATTATTAGGCCTTTTGTTAACTTGTCAATACTTTACAGAGACTTGCTTGTTAGTATCTGAACTAGTAGTTTAATGGATTTTGATCATAATTTGGTATCTGGCCTATTTTAGGGTATGAGGATTGTGCAGAGTCCAGATGATTTTGTTGATTCATTCATTGGAGCACAGCGAGAGGCAGCTGCATCTTTTGGAATAAACACAATCCTGCTGGAGAAATATATCACAAAACCGCGGCACATAGAAGTTCAGGTCCTCTTATTTGATTTATATGATCAGTTTGATTACTTTATTCTGTGGTTTTGTAGATTACAATTGGTTTCTTGTTAATTTGTCAATCATAACGGCTTTCTCTGTGAAATTGTCATTCTTTTTCCTTTTCTTTTATGCCATTATTGCAACCACTCTAGGGGGATCTGGGTAATGAACTGGGCAAATATGGTTGTAGTTAATACAAATAATTGGCCGATAAAGACAGCTGAAAAAGAAGCGATCTACTATATGCCATGTTAATGAGAACAATGATAGACTTACCCTTCCTTTCTAACTGTAGATATTTGGGGACAAACATGGTAATGTTATACATCTGAATGAGAGAGATTGCAGTGTCCAGAGGAGACACCAGAAGATTATTGAAGAAGCCCCTGCTGTAATATTATTTTCTTGCTTTTTTCCTTCAGTTTCTCATTTGTGGTTTTTCCTGATGATTGCTACCTAAACTGTAACAAACATTCTGTACCTGCAGCCAAACATCAGTACTGATTTCCGGTCTCACTTGGGTCAAGCGGCTGTATCTGCAGCCAAGGTGATGTATGCTGCACTATGTTGTTTGCTCTTACAAGAGGGCTGCTTACATTTTTAGTCTTACATGACTGCTTCTTGGGTCATCCTATGTTGTTTGATATTTTTTCTACAAAATAAGCTGTCAAGATGAAAAGGTGATAGTCGCATTAATATCTTAATATTTCGAGATGCATATACTACCTCTTTGTTGTGCTTTCCTGGCCCAAACTGATGCTAATAATGAGAATTTCATGTAGTGTTAATCTTTATCCTTGTTAATATTTTCTGCTAAGAGCTGCACTTCGACTTGCTCTCTGCACAATAGAATGTACAAGGGTTCTGGAAATTCGCCACTGGAGAATTTTCTGATGAAGTATATGAAACAGGAACTAGAAAAAGGATATGTGTTATCATTAGTTATATGGCAGAATGGAATTGGTATCTTACATAGAAAAGATTGTCGCCTTTGACTGAACTATATGAATCTTAAAAGAAAACATTATGACATTTTCCTTCATTTTACTCCCTCCTACTCGTGCTGTCTTTTCAATAAAAGATAAAGTCTTGGACCTGAGAGATTCTCAAGTGCTTTCTATAATTCTATGTATGATCTATACATTTATTTTCAAATGTTCAAATGCAATGGGAATATAGTTGTTTTCAAATAAGTCTTTAGTCTCTCCACCTGTTTTCATTGGGATTCCTCTGAATAACTTTGTTTTGTTTTATTCTTTATAGGCAGTCAGTTATCACAATGCCGGCACTGTTGAGTTTATAGTTGATACTGTTTCTGGACAATTTTATTTTATGGAGATGAACACCCGCCTTCAGGTAGTTTGATTTCTCCAAGACATGTTTTCCCTCTATTAAATGCTTATATCCCTCTAAATGCAGAAAAATGTTCTTTCTTGCAGGTTGAACATCCTGTTACTGAGATGATTGTTGGTCAAGACCTTGTGGAGTGGCAGATACGTGTTGCTAACGGAGAACCTCTTCCAATTAGCCAATCGCAGGTGCCCTTGTCAGGTAAAAATTCTTCTGCATGTATCTGTAACTTTCAATATGATGGTTGTAAGCTGATGTTTCAGATTTGAGGTTGAAATATCTTATGTAGAATTTTAACTTAGATTTCAGATTGAGGGTCCAGTCAAGGAAGGACATTCCATATGTGATTTTCTGGTTTGTCCATTACGAATATGAGTTTTGAGATCCTTAATAATCATGCATAAATATTCAAGGTTGACAATCAGATCAAATATCTATGTTGCCATCTGCATGCTTAAAAATGACTATCTACTAGGATTTTTATTTCGTTCTATTTAGGTAAGCAATTGTGTTGAAGATTTTAAGCTATCTTACCTAGGTACTTTGTCAAAACTGCGGCTCAAGGCATCTTATTTTCTGCATGAAAAAGGTGTTGAATTGTTATTCACAGAATCCGACGGGTTAAGTTGTTAGCATTATAGAATAAGAAAAAACTTGTTTCTGTTAATATGTTCTTTAGCTGATAAGTCTTCCTGGAGTTCATCATTCTTCATTTCCATGATTCCTTATGTGTTTAACTTTGACAGTGGAATGCATCTGGAAAAAGTTATATTATTAACTTTTTCACGTATACCCAAGTTGTTGAGGCTCCTCATGTACTGAACTTTGAGCTCTTGCCATTCTTCGATTAGCAAAATAAAATGATATGATTCCTCTCCTTGGGTTCACTCTTTTTATCCCTATTGGCATTTCTTACAACAGGTCATGCATTTGAAGCCCGAATATATGCTGAGAATGTACCAAAAGGGTTTCTCCCTGCAACTGGAACTCTTCATCATTATTGTCCTGTTCAAGTTTCGTCAGAAGGTACTTAAAATAAGAGTGACGACTTAATGAAATGAAATGAAAAGAAGACTTTGGTACAACTTACGCATCTTTCAACCTAGGATCTATCATTTTCTTCTTATATTAATTTGCTCATGTCAAGTTAATGTCGATTACCAGTTAGGGTCGAGACTGGAGTTGAGCAGGGAGACACAGTTAGCATGCATTATGATCCCATGATAGCTAAACTTGTAGTATGGGGAGAAGATAGAACAGGCGCATTGATCAAAATGAAGGATTGCCTGTCAAAGTTTCAGGTAATCTGAGCTGGAGATAAATATCTATCAATTTCTGTTGTTTTTGAATATCAATTGCTTGCTAAAATACTGCCCAAGGTTTTGCAAACTTCCAACAGATGCATATCCCATGGACATCTGAAACGGTTGAGTTTAACCACAAATTACTGATATAACTTTTGGTTTAACATCCTTCTCATGGGAGCACAAATATTAGCTGATTTGCGCGATTAGTTAACTGTTTTTTTTTTTTTTTTGAAGGTGTGTACCCATTTTAGCACCGCATTTTTTCCATTAATCTCCATTTCCGAGTCTTTCAATTAACTGATCTGCAGAGCTTTTATTAACTTTTCATCATTCTTGTATTATTTGATCTCTAATCTCAGTTATTATATAAATTGAGTAGAATCTGATGATCATTGGGTTGTACAGGTTGCTGGTTTACCAACCAATATTGATTTCCTCTCAAAAACTTGCAAACCATATAAAGTGAGTAGAATCTGATCATTGGTTTGTACAGGTTGCTGGTTTACCAACCAATATTGATTTCCTCTCAAAACTTGCAAACCATGGAGCTTTTGAAAAGGGGGAAGTCGAAACCCATTTCATTGAGTTGCATAAAGAAGATCTATTCACTGATCCAAATGATCAGTTATCAACCCAGCAAGCATATAATGGAGCTGTTCATGGCGCCGCCATTGCAGCTGCTTGTGTTTGTGAAACAGAGCATACAGCAACAAAGGAAAATGCCTCTGGTAATTTAGTGACACAATTTTTTCAGCATATACTCCAGTATTATATTCTTCTAATCATTAATCCTATAATCATGCACAGGTAATCTTTCTGTATGGTATTCTAACCCTCCCTTTCGAGTCAACCATTGTGCTAAGCATACAATGGAGCTTGAATGGGAAGATGAATTTGGCAAGGGTGGCTCAAAACTTATACCAGTACATGTCAATTACCTGCCCAGAGGGAAATATCTAATTGAGGTTGTTTTTTATTTTGAGATCTCTTTGGATATTATTTCTTGTACTTCATAAACACATCTTAAACTAATTCACATTGTATTTACAGACAGAAGGAAGCAGTTTTCCTGATCTTGTGCTCAAGGTAGTCCACTTAAGAGACCATGATTTTAGAGTTGAACATGGCGGTGTAAGCATGAACGTCAGCATATCTGTTTACCAGAAGGTGAATTCTTGCATCCAATTTAATATCATAACAGGATATTTTCTTGGGCGAATTACATCACCTACCCCTGGAATTTTCCATAATTACAATCTAGTCCCTCGTTTTTCAGAAGTTACAAAAAAAAACCTCACATTGCACTTTATTACAGAAACCCCTGAGTAGGCTGATTATTTGCATTTTCGCTTTATGTTGTAGAGTTTCGGGGAACTTTTGTAATAAAGTTAAATGTCAGGTAGTTCTTTTGTAATTTCTGAAAACAGGGGATTAAATTATAATCAGAGCAAACCTCAGGGGTATTAGATGTAATTCTCCCAAGTTACTTTTCCGGATTTTGTCTAATTACAGTCTTCTTTTGTTTTGCTTGTTCTAGTATTCACGTGTCTCTTTCAATCAATCGTTCTTCTGTTTTCCTCTAAGGCTCATACTTGCTCAACGTTTTGCAATAATTTAGAGTACAAATACTGTTAACAGGATCAGATGGAGCATATTCACATCTGGCATGGATCATGTCACCATCACTTTAAAAGGAGAAAGGGATTTGAACTTGCTGATATTGATGAATCAGAACACAAACGTGTTTCTGAGTCATCATCCTCTCATCGACCTGGAACTGTGGTGGCTCCTATGGCCGGCTTAGTAGTTAAAGTTCTGGTGAAAGATGGTGCAAAAGTTGTGGAAGGACAACCTATATTAGTCTTAGAAGCTATGAAAATGGAGGTTTGTTCTATTTTTCTTCCTGAAGTTTGTTCCATATTTACGAATACTCTCTGAGGTTTATGCCGTTACGAAAAAAACCCTGAAACATTGAAAATCACGAAAGACACCCTGACGTTTGGCAAATCATAACGAATGCACCCTTCAAACTAACGGAAAATCATTGTCAATCATAGACTAAGGGTGTTTTTTTTGTAAACGACACAAACTTCAGAGGGTAGGTTTACGTAAGTATTCCTTTCTTTCCTTTCTTTTTAATTTACTTTCCTCTGCAGCATGTTGTGAAGGCAACAAGTGCAGGCTACATCAGTGGTCTTCGAGTCACTGCTGGCCAACAGGTTTCTGATGGTGCTGCTCTGTTCAGAGTAAAGGTCAGTGATGCCAATAATGTCTGAAAACACTGTACCTAAGTTTTTGTTTATTGTAGCTTCTAGCATTATTCTATATTTATTTAGGCATTTTCGTTTTTGTTTTCGATTGTGATGTAACATGCACTATCCTTGAACAGGAAGAGTGAAAGGTGCAGAACTGATCTTGGAATTATTTGTGGGTAGGAGGACCGACCCATAAATTTCACTGTGTGCATGGGGTTAGATTTCCTAATTATACACTTTTCTGGATGTCCTACCTGTTTGTAAATATCACCTAGCTAGGTTGTCCTCTTTGTGTTAGAAATGTAATAAGATGAAAAACTATAATAAACTTGAGAATCTTTTGTTTAATAATTAAATATCTCAACACGTCGGTCCCTATGCATTGCAATTGCATGCGGGTATATTTGTTCAATATTTCAGCCTTGCACGTAAAAATTCTTTTTTCACGAGTGGATGGCGATACATTTAAACACATGATCTCTTTGGCTGAATGAGAATGACCACTTTTTCAAATTGTTAGAGAAGAAAATTATTAATTAAATATTTAATTTTCTGAATATTTTTTCTATGCTTTATTACTGTAGTTTTGTCACGTGAAAGTTGGGAACTGGTCATGAGTTGGGTTGTCCCTGTACGTTTTTAGTTTTTGAGTCTTATGGACTAAATACATTTAACTTCCGCAATTTGCTTGATACCCTTTGATGTCAATGCCCAATATGCTGAAAAGTGAAAACCCTATAAAGCTAGAAACATTGTTTCTTCTTGCAACTTAATTTTCCAGTTGTCGATGTGAAGTTTGCCTGAATGCTTATGCTGCTGCCTTCATAGTTTGTGGACCATGATCATAAGCCTAAGCTAGTTTTAAATATTGGGATAACTTACAACTCCATGTAAATTCACATACCCTTCGGAATCAGCAATACAGCATACATATATCTATAATTAAGAAAACATATATTTCTAGCTAGTTTCGATCGATGCCTCTTCGGTGGCATAAGAAGAATGATAGACCCGTTTTTTCATTCCTGAGAATATTTTGTAGGAAATTCCGAAAATTGGTATATTTGCTTGTCGCGAATGCTTGGCAGCGTTATTTTATATGCATCTAGTTGAACAAAACTTAATTTGTGGAGAAAACACTAGAAAAAGTGAAAAACTAACGAACAAAAAAACAAGATTTCTTGTTCATTGGGCATTGAATTTCCTGACCTTTTCCGACCAGACAAGAGCACATGGACATATTTGGATATATGCTGGAGTGCTGCTTATCGCTCTTTTGATTCACCCGGGTTGTCATTTATTTTCAAATTTGTGAATTATAGCTTAGCATCAACTGAATTTAATATCTCATATAAGTTATAATAATTATCTTTTGTTTGCAATTTTAAGTGTTCATTATATTTGCATCTATATGGAGTTTGTTACCTACAAGTTGTGACCCTCTTAATCAAAATATTATACTTACACCCTACAGGAGTTTCATAAATACAAAAACACTAATTTTTTTTAGGGTTCCATCAAAATTTTGATAGAATATTTGAAAATTTAATGGAATATTCCTATCAGAATTCAAAAAAATGAGTATTATTTGACTAGGGAATCACAATATTAACTGGTTTCTTTAATGCATGATCTCAGATTCTCACATATATACGGCATACCAAATAGTCGTGCTTTATTCAGTATTTTAATTTATATGATAAAAACACAAAAATTAATAATTAAAGCTGGATAATTAATACTGTTTGCTGTATCATTGTATGTGAATCCAACATCCTCTGCATAAAAGCGAAATCCTTTTTCGTTCCAGGGTTCTCTGTAAATTGGTCAGAAATATCAAATTTTGTGCCTGAAATGAATTGAGTTTCAGCATGTAAATTGGTCAGAAATCTAGATATTCGTGCCTGGATTGAGTCTGTTTACCATGTGGTGATCAATATTTTAATTTTGATTGGCAATAATGACATAGGATATTAATTTTTTTAGTAAGTTATTATTTATTCAATTCAAGTCCTCAAGAGTGTGAGATTTACCAGGTTCATTTGTTATAGATTTGGGACTTTTTTAGAAAGATAGAGTTGTCTTAATTGAAAACGCCAATACACTAACATAAGGTTGGCGAATACGAGTAAGAGTGGACCTTTGTTTTCGATTGTCGCCAAGTTTCGACAATCCATTTTAAGCGGAAAAAAAGTAAACTCCTCATGAAAGGCATGTTGAAATTGGATATTCTATAAATATATAATATATGTGGAATTGAAAGGTAAAATTTAGCATTTTTTGTAATGTGTTTAGATAAAATCTATGATGTAGGAATACTTTAAAAAAATATTATAAAAATATTTTTTATAATATTGTATTGTGTTCGACTATACTAAATGTCAAAAAGAAAAATTACATTTGTATGTTACCCTTATTTCCGCATCCGTATTCTATGCGCGTGAATTAAAGGTTAAATTAGATGTAGCAAATTCCACATGAGTGCTTAATAATTAAATAATGAACACTGAACAGTGACAGCAAGTTACCTAATCTACATAGTTCACCCGCCCTTTCCAAGAATTCGTTAAATCTCGTCGACAAAGCATAATTCGTCTCAGTGTTCGTGGCTTTCAAAAAGCTCAAATCTTGTATCTCTCTCACGTCTCTTTCGTATGCGATGTCATTCTCTGTTTCCAAGCTCCCATTCTCTCTCTCTCTCTCTCTCTCACATCACACTTGATCTGTTCTGTCCATGACCTTTTTCTCCCTCTCTTTCTAGCCTGTATTTATTTCCTAAGGCTCCACCATTTCACCACTATGACTGTTAAACAATCACTGACCTGCTCTTTCTAAATTCGTCCTTGTATTTCAAATGGGTTCGGTATATTCTCGTATTTTTGGTTTTTCCCAGCTCCTGATTTGATTAGTGAAGCTTCATTTCGTAATTTCGTTTGAGCCCAGAAGAATGGATTTCAAGAATTTTGAAGAAGGGCCGTTGGAATTGAGAGTGAAAGATGCGGAAAGTTTGGATGATAATCGAGAGGGCACTGTGTTCTTGAGAGCTGATACGATTGATTTTAAGAGTTGGGATGTTCAGTTGGATAAGCATTTGAGTCGGGCTTGGTGTAGAGATACTGAAGCCCATAACATGACTGAAGAATGGGAAATTGATTTGGCTAAGCTTGATATCAAGAATGTTATAGCTCATGGAACTTATGGTACTGTTTATAAAGGTGTTTATGATGGCCATGATGTTGCAGGTTAGATAAGATTTCATTTCATCTTTTTTTTTTTTTTTTTTGTGGCTTTTTTCTATTATTTTGTGGTTAAATTGAGTGTTCATGGTGGTTCTTGATTTGTGGGCACTGGCTTACTGTTGTTACTGGATTGAATTCTCTTTCTCCCAGAAGTATGCCTTATAGTTCATTAAATTAACCCTTTATTACTTTTTTAATTTAGTGTCCTGTGAGAATTTTTGTTTGGTTTCTGTTAGAATAGTCATAAATGGCATTATTATTTATTAGCAATATAAATTCGTTGTCTGAGTGGTATGAGGCTGTATAAAGCTAGCTGTGCACCATTGTTATTCAGGCTAAGAACTGATTTTTCTTGTGCAATTTGCATATTTAACTACAATTAATCATGGGACTTCTGAAATTTCATAGTAAAGGTATTGGACTGGGGAGAAGACGGCATTACTACAGCTGCAGAGAATACTGCTCTTCGTGCATCTTTTAAACAAGAAGTAGCCGTTTGGCATAAGCTTGACCATCCGAATGTCACAAAGGTGATTATAAAGCTTCTGACAAAGTTTGACATGTAAAAGCTCTCTAACTTTAAGACATGATGAGTTCTTAAATCTTAATGTCTTAATTTTCTTGCTTTCTAGTTTGTTGGCGCCTCAATGGGAACCTCACATCTTAAGATCCCTTCTCAAGGACCTTTGCTTGATACTTGTAATTCACTTCCATCCAGAGCATGTTGTGTTGTGGTGGAGTACATTTCTGGTGGGACGTTAAAAAAGTTCTTAATTAGAAATAGTAGAAAAAAGCTCGCCTTCAAAGTTGTCATTCAGCTTGCTTTGGATCTTGCTAGAGGGTGAGAACGAAAATGAAAAATCATGCTCGAGTTATTTAAAATTCATACATCATGTCTCTTATAATTTTTGTTTCCCATTCCTATAGATTGAGTTACCTTCATTCGAAGAAAATCGTTCATCGTGATGTCAAGACAGAGAATATGCTGTTGGACATTAATAGAACTTTGAAAATTGCTGATTTCGGTGTTGCTCGAGTCGAAGCTCAGAATCCGAGGGACATGACTGGAAATACTGGAACTCTTGGTTACATGGCACCCGAGGTATATTCTGTTACTATTATTAGGGTCGATTATAATTACACCCCTGGGAGATTGTAATATTACAGTTGGAACCCCTTAGATCAAAACACTACAAACCCAACCCCTCACAGTGAAATTAAAACATTACACAAACCACCCTTGGAAGTTTGAAAACATTACAGATAAACCCATACTAGTGTAATATTACTATTTTTTGACCTACCAGCTATTGAAAACTAATTAACGGCTTGAAATTGTAGGTTCTTGATGGTAAGCCTTACAATAGGAAATGCGATGTGTACAGTTTCGGCATATGCTTGTGGGAAATATACTGCTGTGATATGCCCTACCCCGATCTCAGCTTTGCTGACGTGTCGGCTGCTGTCGTTCAACAGGTATCTTCTATATCAAACCATTCTTGCTATTATTATGAAAGAGGATTGTTGTTGGTTCTTCAACTACTCCGAATGAGTTTTTTGAAAAATATAGTAAATTGCTTATAACAACTTTATCTTCAGTTTTGTGTATTTATATGCTTTTATTTAATTTTCACCAGAATTTACGACCGGAAATTCCTAGATGCTGCCCCAGTGCATTTGCAAGCATCATGAAAAAGTGTTGGGATGCAAAACCCGATAATCGACCTGAGATGGATGAAGTTGTAAAGTTGTTAGAAGCAGTGGATACTAGTAAAGGTGGTGGAATGATTCCAGATGATCAAGCTTGTGGATGCTTTTGCTTTTCCACTGTTCGCGGTCCATGAACACACATTAATTCTTAGTATAAGCTTTTTAACGGTACACGAGGCTAAGTTTCAATTAAATGTAGTGAATAAGTTACTTGTTTTCTAATGTGAAATATTTCCTAAGAAAATAGTTATAAGCTTTTGCTGTAATTTTGAGATTAAACGCAGAAAATATATTATATATATTTCATTTATTTTTCTTGATCTTCCTGTTAGCTAGCTAGATTGAAAAATGGAATTTTGGAATTTAGTAAAGGTCTATATTCGATTTTTGTACTGCAAAGCTGCAGAAATGCCTTGGTTTGAGGATTCCTTTTTCTTTTGATGTTCCTCGGATTCTGACTGTGATTCAATTAAGTAAACTGTACATTGGTTCTGAAAAAGATTCTCTATTCCTTTTTTTTTTTTTTTTTTCTGGGCATGTTCAGACATTCATGAACTGGATACTGACACTAAGAGAACAAGAATATATGCATGCCCTCTAATTAAATAAAGGGTTAATTACATCTAGACCCCTCGGAAGTTCGCTAAATTACAACTGGTAATCCTCTTAGTCAAAAAATTACCACTCCAACACGGAGAAGTTTCTAGAAATTTTGCGGCTAGTCAGTGTTACCGGTTGAAATTTCTCTCTCTTTTGTTCCAGTTTAAGGTTCAAACTCAGTATTCCTACTCTTGATCATCTTCTTAGTAAGAACTATGTGATTTACAATCAAGAACAAGTTTCATGTTGAATTTAAGTGAATGGCTATGAATTTGGACACGTAAAAGAATAAGAGAATTTAGTATATTTTTTGTTGGGATTCTTATGAATTGGGAGACTAATTCCAAATTTCCAGCTGTCTGTTGATAAACAGTAATAATGATGACAACGACGATAACATTTAATAATGAGAAATGACAAAACATTGTATTTTATTAATTATACCCTACTTCTTCTCATCAGGTCTTGGATAACATTATTAATATAATAATATAGGCAACGGTCAACTAAGCACCGAATAATATATCAAATTATCAATTAATAAAATTCTGATAAGACCATGGTAGAGCTAATCTGAACTACAGATTTGGGCCGAGCTAGTTGGATATTGGGCCGAAGCCCATAACATGTCGCTTCTAATCGAATCCCAGGCCCTAATTTGGCAGAAAACTAGATACTAATGAGAAACTAACATAACAAGATCATAGTTTAGATAGACATTTTGCTAGTCTTAAATTTTTTTTGGTTTCTTGGTCGTGATATTAATAAAGTAGTTGGAAATTTTATCTAAAAAAAAAAAAGTCTCGACTTACATTAATTCAAGTGATATTCCCATTTTTGTTTTCGACTTTATTACTTCAAACCAATTTAATTAATAGGGATAATCGCATTAAACCCCCTCGATCACCTTTTCCAGGTTTCACATATTCCTCGCTAACGTTTCTTTTTTCACATTCCACCCCCAACCTTTATCGTTTGTCATAATTTTTCCCCTAAATTCAACGTCCATCCATTTTGAGACACGCGCAGAAGTTTAGAAGGATGTATTTGGATTTTCTACTAATTAGGTAAGGGCAGAAAAGTAATTCACCATTCTCCCACCCAATTCCTAACATCCTGCTTTATATTTGAAAAGAACCCTAATTTCCTCACAGTTGAAAATTTGGGTGAAAAAGAAATTTCAGCCTAAGCGATGATTTCTGCAATTGTGGTAACCCAGTGATGGAGAGAACTTTGTGGACGACTATGAATCCTGGTTGACGCTTCAATTCTTGCGCAGATTTGAGTGTAATATCTATTCTTTATAATTTCTCTTTGAACAACTGATAAAAAAATTTAATTCTTAAATTATAGGCTGCTGGAGGTTGTAATTACTTCACGTGAATTGACCCTCTAGCTTGTGATCGATATCGCAACATAATACCTAGGTTGAACGTGATGGAAGCTGAAATTGCTAGAGTTCGAGCTTTCGAAATAAGGATGTGGGTTTCATTCTTTCTTTTGGTTGTTGCTATTGTTTATTTTCTATTGGGTTAGAATCTGTGGAAAAGATTAGGGGAAAATGACTGCAAATTATGTTTTTGAAATGGTTGCAGAGAAGGTTAGGGGTGTGGTTGTAATTTTATTAGTTAGTTATGTTATCATTGGGGATGTCTTATGGTGATTGGGATGTACTAACTTGCATTATTAATGAATGATAACTAGTATAATTTGTCTATATTTTGTTCCTTTTAGATCATGGGTGTTTTATAGCAGAAATTTTGGTGTAGTTTACCACAAGAAATGATCAGAAAAAGACAGAAAAACTGTGTGCATAAGGCCAGAAAAATGAGCAGCAATTTACATCAAAAAATAACACAAAAATGAGTGTCACTTTCATTGTAATGATCTGAAACAATTTAAAGAAAAAATGACTCGAAAAATGAAACAAAATGAGTGCCTAATTGAAAGTAATGACCTGCAACTATGGACAGCAAAAAATGACAAAAACTGACACCAAAAATTGATGGAAAAAAACTACAACAACCCACAGCAAAAATGACACAAAAAAAAGCTGCCCAAATGAAGGTAATAACCTGCAACAAATCACAGCCTTCTTGACACAAAAAATGACACAAAATGAGTGCCCAAATGAAAGTAATAACCTGCAACCATTCACAAAAAAAATAACACAAACTGACACCAAAGTTTGAAGGGAAAAACCTACAACAATCCACAACAAACATGACCAGAGATCAACAGTCACCATAAACTTGAAATCAATCTACATTTCATCCATCAAATACCAAAACCTGACAATAACACATTGTTTCATTTCATTCAAAAACAAAAGCTAGTTCAAATGTCAGAAATGTGAAAGATCAATAAGTAGTTTAAAATGCAGAAACTCAAGCATTGTTTTTTACAACCAAAATGATAGAATCTTCAGTTGGTTCTTTTTGAAGATTCAGGTGGCTTGAACTTTATAGAACTTGGATTGGATCATTTTCTGCTCCTGCAAGGCAGCTTGGGAAGAGGTTGAGTGACTAATCTTTGACTCTCTGCCACAGGTTTTTCCACAATACTAGTGCTTCTTGTTCTTCTTCTTTCCACAGTTATTTGAGATTGACTCTGGCTATTTTTTCTCTTCTTTTTGACACCCTACAAGCAAACAATTCACAAAAAGCTTTCAAATTTCCTAGGACTTAAGAACTAAGATTGGGCTTTCAACAAGAATTAAAAATTTAATAGTGCACTAATCTCGAAATACAATGAAAAAGGGTCATCTGGAAAAGGTTATGGGGTTTACTCAGAATTTCACTAAAAAAAATCAAAAACAAAGAGATGAACCACAATGCACACCACATGCGAGACAACAAGGTACAACCATATATAAACAATGGACCACAGTGCATGCCATATACGAGACAATAAGGTACAAGCGAGTAAAGCCAAACCATGGACCACTTTCTCAAAAGCATCAAACCGGTAAAATTTTTTGAAATAAAATGCAGAAAAAATCAACTAAAACTCACCATAGTTAGGAGCATTCTTCCCAGAAGGAACATCCTCATCACCTACGCGCAATCGCCACTCCATTTCAGATATAAAATTTTACAGTAATCAAAGAACAGATTAGGAAAAATTTTAGGGGGTAAAAAGAGTTGAAGGTTAGGGTTTTTTACTTAAGTTAATTCTTGTGTTGTGTCTAAATAGAAAATAGAAAAGGGTAATTGAATTTCCAGATATATCCTTTTAAACTTCACACGCAGAGCGCGTGTCTCAAAATGGACGGAAAAATAAACGGGCGTTGGATTTAGGGAGCAAAGTGTGACAAACAACAAAGGTTGAAGGGTGGAATATGAAAAAAGAAACATTAGGAAGGACTGTGTGAAATCTGGAAAAGGTAAGAGGATTTAATGCGATTATCCCCAATTAATATAGTTCTTTTTCTAAGAAAAATTGAGAAACTAACTACATACTAGGTAGTAGGTGAGGATTTTATAGTGAGGTTTCAATGCACATGCAAAACGACGTCGTACATGACATATGGATTAGGTAAATTTTTTTAAACTTTTCATCCATTCTTATGTAGAATATAATTAATAATCTTAGAAATATGTTTAGTTATGGCTAATATGCCATTTAACTGTAAAAATTAGCAGGTCGTTGATTTTCACCCACTAGTAATCTCGTTTAAACCTTTCGACTCGCAAGTTATCTTGTAATTGATCGCTTATATTACTGTTGTTTTTGGTGTTGCAGCATAACCTACCTTATGAGCAAAAGTGACATCCCTTAACCAATTATTTTGTCCTTGTTAATATGGCATGCCATTATAAATTTAGTCTTTTGTTAGCATCCGTAAAGGTAAACAAGTTCTTAGAACATGTAATTAAGGGAGAATCTCTTTGGTATATGAAAACTCTATTTTATCCAATGGGACTTGGTCTAGATCTAGTGCTGACTGGTTAGATCACAAGAGACAGACTTTACCTGATTCTTTCTAAGAGATAGGGAATTCGAAATCTAATCTTTAAAAAAGACGGTTGGAAAGAGCTTTATTTGTCGTACGATGCTGTATTTTCTATATCATTATTTAATTAGATTCACATCTGCAAAATCAAATCAAACAATTAATATCTTATTTCATATCTAGAGATAACTTCTAAACTTTATTTCATGTCAATCAAATCGAATATAAACAACATATTATCCTAGAATTTATTCGAGATGGGTATCTTCATTTATTATTTTTTTTTTAAAAAAGAAATAACACAAGAAGAAGGTGCATTTACATCAGTTAGGCACCCCATTTTGCAAGCTGAAATGGAACCTACATATGGAGAAAAAATGGTTAAATTCCAATTTATTTTTTCAAAATAAGGAAATTCCCATGGTTTCATTTTTAGTGAAAAAAGGTCAAAAACTATGCATGATTTAAGAAAACCCTTTTATTGAAACACAAATCCCATTCCATAAATAAATGGAGACGTTACTTTGAGCCTTCATTCATCTTTCTTCTCCACCAAAACTCAGAACCAGAACGCCGACTGGCCCAAGATTTTCCATTTCTTCCATTACTAACACGACAATGGGGCCCCTCGATAACTTCATGTCAGATTTCCTCACTAAATGCGGCGGCGTCGCCGTGATCGACGGCGGACTCGCCACGGAGCTCGAACGCCACGGCGCCGATCTCAACGATCCGCTGTGGAGCGCCAAATGCATCCTCACCTCCCCTCACCTCATCCGGGCTGTATGTCTTGCTTCTCCTTTTTTTTTCATTCCTATTATATGTGTCTTTAATATTCTGATTCTGTCCAATTTTTATTTTTCCATTTGCATTTTTAATTTCTGATTATGAATATTAATGGCGATTTTTGTTGCTCATGCTATTAAGTTTAATGTGTGTTTTGTATCGCCGAGATTCTCGATTGGTTTGGGGCTTATTATATTTTTTTTGGTCGAATTTTGGGGCTTATTATATGTACGTATTAAGCTGTGTGAACTGCAGTTCTACATGAAATCCCAAAATGATAAAATATAATAGGGTTCATCATATCAGGTTATTTTGTCAGCTCTTAGCTTATTCTTTTTCTATGGATTATCTTGTGAGTTAGCTAGTTTCAGAACTTTGCAGTGGGTGGAACTTGGAAGTGATGCTTTGAATATTAGGAGACAAAAAGGAAAATAATAGAAAAATATAAAAATTATGAGGTATGGACCACACCTAGAAAATTATCATCTTTATCCGGCCACATGTTGCATTTACTGAACCATTATGGTGGCATGAGATAGCTATTAAATGATTTTTGTGGGGCATCACTGAAAATAATTAATCTTTCTTATTAATTTTTTTAAACAAAAAATGAATCTTTTCAGGAGTTAGAGCGCATTCTTGATGAAGAAATGATATTTGATATAATTTGCGTTTGTTTCAGGCCTTCAGCAATTGATAATTGTTAATGTATTGATATATGGACCTATTCTTAGTCCTTATCACATCATGCAATGAAATGCTATTGCATTAAGAATTATTCTCCAAGATTTTAAACTTTGACACCTTATGGCTTTAATCAGCAGTCTCATGGTTTTTATCTTGTATGGAATGGGGCAGGTTCATCTCGATTACCTTGAAGCCGGTGCAGATATAATAATTACAGCATCTTATCAGGTACTTTTGCCTATTCATCTAATTTAGAAGCTTCTTTATTTTGTGATATGTATGGGTGAAACTGAAGTTTACCATTTCTTAAATTGATAAGGCAACCATACAAGGGTTTCAGAACAAAGGTTATTCTCTGGAACAAAGTGAGGACTTGCTCAGAAAGAGTGTTGAAATTGCACGAGAGGCCCGAGCATTATACAACCAAAAGTGTCTTGAAGCTTCTACTAATAAAACTTCAGGTGATAAGATTCTCAAGCAGCGTCCCATATTGGTTGCAGCATCTGTGGGAAGTTATGGAGCTTATCTAGCTGATGGTTCAGAATATAGGTACCCTTTTTCTTTCTATATTGAGGATATAATTATTACATAATTTTATTTTTTTTGATTAATTTATCCATATGTTCTTTGCTGATTTGCAGCGGTGATTATGGAGATGCTATGGATTTGGATTTCTTAAAGAATTTTCATAGGATGAGGGTTAAGGTTCTTGCAGATTCTTGCCCTGATATTATAGCCTTTGAAACAGTACCAAACAAGCTGGAAGCTCAGGTAAATGTAGTTAATTGAAATAAACTGGACATGGCTAACTTTTCGTGGCCCTTTTGAGAAGGATTCATGTATGTGATTATTAGTTGTTGGTGAGTTTTATTTTATATTGAAATTAGTATTTTTTGCTCGAGTAGGCGTTTGTTCAGCTAATTGAGGAAGAAGGAATTAATATTCCTGCATGGCTATCTTTCAACTCGAAGGATGGAATTAATGTGGTTAGTGGCGATTCTTTACATGAGTGTACTGCCGTTGCTGAATCATCCAAGAAAATAGTTGCCGTGGGGATTAACTGTACTCCACCAAGATTTATCAAGGATCTAATTCTATCCATGAAGAAGGTATTATAAATTGTTTCTGATCTTTATACATTTTTCTTGTGTTGTATCGTCTTCTCCATTAATTCCGCTATGAATATTGCTTTTATGAAATTATGTTTGTTATTCTTGACTTAATTTCACTTCAGGTGACGACTAAACCGATACTGATTTATCCAAACAGTGGTGAGAGTTATGATGCTGACCGGAAGGAATGGGTGGTGAGTTTCTTCATTTTATCCATTTCTTTTACATCATTCTATCAATTATAGGAGGCCCTAAAAACCCGAAAAAAAAAAAGCCAATTTTTAATACTTCTGTATTATTTAAATGAATTTATGAAATTAAAAATTGTGCAAGTTATCTGTATTTTACATATACTAATTTAAAGACATGTGACAGACATTCTTACATCAAAATGATTGGATTTTGTGGGGAAAGTCTTTGAATACTGTAATTACGTGCCGATGAGAGTTAAACACCGAGCCAAGAATAAACTATTACAGAAATAATCCAGTTATCAAACTAATACAGAGTAGTTCCAGACAGAAAGAAACTTTTAAGTGTTCTCATAATTCAGACAACTAATGAAATATTGATCATTTTATGCAGCAAAACACAGGGGTTTCAGACAAAGATTTTGTTTCGTACGTGAACAAATGGTGTGAAGTAGGAGCATCTCTTGTGGGAGGGTGCTGCAGGACGACGCCACAGACTATCCAATCTATATGTAATACCCTTCCTAATAGACGTGCCCATTCTGCTTGAGAGTTTGGATAATGTGGTTCGTGGTTCAGTTTGGTAAGTTTTGTTTAAGCTATTATTACTGGAGAGAGAGAGATGAGACTTACTTGTATCGTGCTTATGACCAATAAGATATGAGATATATCTACTTGTTGGCAAGACTTGTGTAATGCTCTGTTTTTCTAATCAAAGTAATTCTCCTTCTTGCTTCTTAGTTTGTCTTTGCTCAATCATTACTAAGTTTTATTTCTTGGAAGATTAAAGAGGTGAATCGAGGGTGAGGTGAGAAACTTATAATAAGGGCAAGATCGAAATCTTTCAAGTAATAAGTGATTTTTAGCACTTGAATGGGGCAGAGGGAGGTCAAAACTAACTAGATAGAATACTTTGCCTCCCACTTCACCGATCAATACTATTCATAGTCATGATTGGGAACACAAATTTATGTTTAAGAGAAATCATGAACCAACATCAAGCATAAAATTTGAACAATTTTACATAACACTTCGATACCAACTCCACATTCTCAAAAGTAGGATTAATTGCTACTAAACATTACAATAAAACCCAACTCAGAAAGGCTAAAAATCTCAACGTATAGCTACAAAGACAACAATGCAAATCAAGCATCAAAACCGGAGTATATCCCGCTTTCTCTCAGCATCCTCTTCTCTTCTTCAACGTAGTTTTTCCCTCTACTGGCTTGACCAAGATCACGTTTCCTCTTTTCTTTCTGTTGGAACGAAAGATTCTTCTTCTCCCTCTGAGTTTGAGCATGTAAAAGCAGCTCTCCATCTGCTAATGCAGCCCTTGTTTTCTGTCGTTCTTGATACGATTCTTCTTCTTTTTGTTTTTTTTCCTTTCCCTGCGACCAAGTCCAGTCCTGCTCCTTCTCTGGCTCCTTTGGTGGTGGCACCTTCAACACTGAAAGTCCTCCTTTATATCCATGCCGACTCAACGCATCAAAATCAATACCTTTTTTCTTCTTCTTAGCAGAATCCACTGTAATCAGAAGCAGAATTGATGGTTCAAGCCATTATCGTTAATACAATTGCAGAATGATATCTTTATACAATAGAATCCTGAACCAAATGAATGGAAAAGGAACGAAGAAAAACTTTCCTTTAAGAATTGACAATATACATTTCGGCAAAGAATCATTTCAAGAGCATTTTTAAGCAGTATATATGAAATATATAAACAACGAAACGAGTCAAATTTGCAGCCCAATTTAACTTAAAACATCGAAGAAACGCATAATTAAACTTTACTTTGAGAAAGCCATAATTTTCAGGATTAAGTACGCAGAAATTGAGTGATTGAAGATATATACCTTGAGAATCTTTCAGCTTTGAGGATTGGCTGGTATCTCTCTTTGTAGTTTTGGAGCCCGAATTTTTATCTTCCGTATCCGTATCCAGGGTCGAGGAATCATCATCCGACGACGACATATCATCCTCACCATCGCTCCACCTTAATCCCCTCTTCATTTTCTGCCGATTAGTATGGAATTTGATGAGGTGTAGATTGTAGAATCCCCAATTGAGATGAGTAGGGTTCGTTATCCGGGAAACAGCCTAAATCCGACGCACCCAAGACTTGAGAGTTGAGACCAGGCAGGTGATTAGGGGTATACCATTCAGAAAAACCGGAAACAGAACCAAAAAAAATCGAACCGCCCCATTAACCACTTTAGTAAGATCCGGGCTTTAAACGGGTTTTTTCTTTTTCTTTTTTTAATTTGTTGATTTTCGACTTGAAACGGTTGAACCCTAATCCTTTGAAAGCCCTAAAGGCGCCTTTTTTTCTCCCACGTCGCTCAAATTTCCAAATTCAGCGGATAACGTGCTTCTATACCATCTGCACCTCTTGTACGCCTCTGAAAGCAAAAAAGGTGTATCTTCTTCTTCTTCTTTCCTTTGTTCCTTTTTTAAAGTATATGGAGTTTGGTAGTAATATGTAGCTTGATTTTTTACTACTGAGTCACATCTGGAAATCTGTTGATCGGAAATTTTTCAGTGTGGAATTATACGAGTTGTAACTGGTCGACTTTGTAAAAGAGTGGTGTGTGAGCAAGAATTTGCAGGCCCATAGTGTTGTCGACTTTATTGAATCCTTGTAGAACTTCAAAAGTAAAAATATTGGAACTTTAGAGTGAACTGTTACCATTTCTGAAGATAATTTTGCAGCCTTTTTTGATGATGGTGCCGTAAGAATTTTCAAGAGTTGTGCAAAGATATGTTTTATAAATAATTTATGGTGTTTGCACCCCTGAATCCTGATTTTCTGCAAAAGTTGTGGCTGGAAGAAGAAGAAAAGGTGTTATAGTGTTATACAATTGCCTCCAGTAATAGCCAGGAATGAGACTGTTGGCTCATGCCTGCTACTGTTGCTACTTGCAAAAACCCAATCTCATTTGGTTTACACCCATACATGCTTCAGCACTACTGGAGTTGGTTTAGATGTTTTGGGTCCCAAAGCAACACATATTATCATATCTTTAGAATTGTTATGCTAGGATGTACCAATCAAAATTATGAAAAAATTTCTTTTATCATATAAATTCTGATTGGTTGAAACTATATTCTTTCACTATCTTACAGATACACGCGGCGATCATTGTTTTTTTTTTTTTTGTCACTATGGAAATCAAGGTTGATGGACTTGAAGGTTCCTTAGTTTTGATTAAGCAAGGAGCTGAGGCTGTAAGTGAATTTTCTCCATCCTTAGTGTGTTCTAATAATGGGTAATATCCTTATGAATGCCTCTTATGTTAATAATTAGAAGGAAACAAGGAAAACTATAATGAGCATCTGACAATCTTATGTATTTTCCCTTTCCCAGAGAATTTTCGAGTCAACTTTTGTTGGTAGAAGATCTATTGTTAAGGAACGTTTTTCTAAACAATACCGACATCCATCTTTGGACTCAAAGCTCACTCTTAAACGTCTGAATGCTGTTAGTTTTCTAAACCGAGATTACTAAGAACTCTAAGGCTTTGTTAGGATTGAAGGATTTGGATTTAAAGAAAGTATTTCAATGGATTTAAATCCTCCATAATGATCCAAAAAATGGCTTTTAACAAGAGTTGAAGGGTTTGAAATCCATTGTAATACGAATTTATCCAACGAGCTCAATGGATTTGAAACCCTTACTTTCAAATCCATCGATCCAAACACAGCCTAAAATACTTTGCTGCCAACTTGACTCTCTGTGAATACTGAATCAGGAAGCTAGGTGCATGACAAAAGCTAGAAAGCTTGGTGTTCCAACTCCAGTTCTCTATGCTGTTGATCCTTTACTGCATTCCTTAACATTCGAGTTTGTTGAGGGTTCTGCGGTGAAAGATATACTCCTTGAATTCGGATCCCAAGGCATTGTTGAAGAACGATTAGATGATATTGCAACACAGATTGGTGATGCAATTGGCAAACTACACGATGGTGGTCTCATCCATGGTGATTTGACGACATCAAACATGTTAATCCGGAGTGGTACCAATCAGCTGGTTGGTTATCAATTATTTTATTCTCTTCTTTTTGGGTTTATCTTTCCAGTTATGAATATTATTTTTAGATACATAATAATTGTTTCTTTTGTTTCTTTTCAAAGGTACTCATTGATTTTGGTCTAAGCTTTACTTCGACCCTTCCGGAAGATAAAGCAGTTGATCTATATGTTCTAGAACGAGCACTGCTGTCCATGCACTCTTCATGTGGAAATGTGGTGAGCTGTCATTGTTTGCCATATTTCGAGATACCTCATGATTGTTGATATAGATAAATTTTTGTATTATTGTCGGAAATGTAATTTTGCTTTGCTTTGGCATTGATGTAGATGGAGAAAATTCTTGCCGCATACAGGAAATCCTCAAAGCAGTGGTGTTCAACCTTGAACAAGCTAGCCCAAGGTACCTTCTTGCTTTCTTTGGACTTTTATTTAATATTTTTTCTCCATGCATTTTCTAAAGTTTTCTTCTATTATCTTTTTGTTCTTTTGTTGCATGCTTTAGTGCGACAAAGAGGAAGAAAACGAACAATGATTGGATGAGCTATCAACCATCTATTTATCACCAAAGTAAGATGTATAATTTGTGTTGTAGTCTATGAGCATGAATCAAAGTACTGTCTTTTTAAGTTATATATTTATAACGTTTTTAATTTTGGACCAGATTTTCTCCAGTAAGGATATTTTGGTATTTTCCTGTGCAGAAATGTTTGAAGCAACAGTATAAAGAGGTCACATTGGATTCAAGAAGTTGTGGGAGCATGTTTTATTCTGTATACTTAAAAGCTCATCCACATAATTTAATGTGAATTATTTGTTCTTATTGAAGCCTAGCGAGTCTATATTATGTTTTTCCAGCTACTTTGTGCTGCAACATCAGTTTGAATTGGTCGTTACTCGTTAAAACAGTCCATTTTCTATCTGTATTGATTCTCGCTCTTTAAGATCTGCTTCCGACATTTATTCATTACCCGTTCTACAATTTAATTTCTGGTTGCTTTGGTTCGTTGATTTCATTTCAAGCATCTTGCCCATGAGGGATTCATCTTTCGAAGTGGTCCTGAAATGAATGATTTATCTTGCTTGTAAAGCTTGTAAATGGCATAGATGAATCACTTTCTTGTTCTGATCCATTCTCCTATGAGAGGTCATTGTAGTAATGTAGTTGTATTCTAGCTATATTTTGACATCTCATAGTTGTTATAATCCAGTGGTCCTATCCGATGCAGTAATAATTCCATGCTTCTTTTATTGTGATTGTTTTTTTTTTTGGTAAATTATTGTCATCTGGTGTATGAATGCTGCACATGTTTTTACATATGATTTCGATGATACGTGCAACAGATTATGTTGTACATTCTTGAACTTTAGATATATTTTTACTGCTCTACTTTAGTTTGTTTTTCATAATTCTCTGTGGTTGCATTATTAGAATCCAATCTGAGCAGTGTTCGCCCTTTGAAAAAGATTTGATCTTTTTTATTTATTTATTTGGTAAAACATAGTCGTGAACACATTATCCTTAGGGAAATAGGGATGTATGCTCCGAGTTGAGCCGAGCGTTGGCTTTTTTCTTCAGGTTCAAGCTTTATGAGCCAAGAAAATGGGGCTCGAGCTAAAGCTTAGCTCGTTTGGCTAGAACTTTGAGTAAATATGGATTCGGGTTCAAATTTCATAAATTTCAATAGTTTACATTGAAAGCTCAAGTTTGACTTCTAGTTTAAACTTAAAAGGATTTTTTGGTTAGACGCATGGAATGGAATTGGTGTAAAGAAAGGGAATCCTATGTATAGCCTTATGTTTATGTTAATTAATGCTTCTTCCAAGCAATGGAATCAGCTGCAAACTTGCGAACAAGAATAGTGAAGATTTGAAATTTTTACAAGCTCAGTTAGAAGTTATAAGTTAGAACTCGAACCGATTCGCAAGTGGGCTTTACTTCCCTCCATTATGATTTATGATACACTTCAATTATCAATAAGGGGAAACAGAATTGGTTAAAATCGAATTTGATAAATAGATCAAAGATTTATAAATTTTAGAATTTGTAATAATAAATCACAAATTACATAATAAGAATTCATTAACTATCTTTCCAACCAACCAATTATGTTTAAAGACTAAAGTCGTCTTCAACTCCAGAACACACCCAAACAAACAGGTTCGCCGCCAAAAGTCATCCCGCGCTTTTCTTAAATGTGATTTTAGTTGTGCGATTGTACGCTCATTTCTTCTCCAAGCTCAACAATGGATGCTCTCTACAACACTCATGTCAAACTCTTAGCCTTCGATTTCCTCGCGCTTTGCCCCAACCCAAGAGACTCATCATCCTTCTCTCGTAAGGGCATGCCCGTCTCACGCGCTGAGTCGCTAGGAGTTGTCGTGACTCGAGATCTCAAACCCGGAAAATTCCTCAGGTTCACCATCGACGACGGCACTGGTTGCATATCTTGCGTACTGTGGCTCAACCAACTCACTTCTTCTTACTTCTCCAGGCGCAGCCCATCAGGTGTTCGATCAAACGCCCAACTGGCGGCGAAATTTGCTTCTGAAATTCAGTTGGGTGTTGTTGCGAGGGTAAGGGGTAGGATTACTGGGTACAGAGGGATGGTTCAAATTACGGTTTCTGATGTTGTTTTGGAGAGGGATCCCAATGCCCAGGTTTTGCATTGGTTGAATTGTGTTAGGCTGGCGAGGAAATGTTACGATAAGTTTTGCAGGAAAGGTGTTTGATTATCTTAATGTTTTGTTGAAGGTTGGCTGTTTCGTGAATTAATATTTTCTGATAACCTAATGAGATTTAATTCTTGCTATATTTTTGTGTGTGAGTGTTTGTAAATTTCAAAAAGTTCTTGCTAGACACATAAATTAGTCAATTGTCACCCGGGACCAACGGATCAAGCTCGACTTGAGTCCACGTTCGAGGTTGCCAGACTCTTGACTTGAGCTTACGAGTAAGTATACTTTGGAGCTCGAGTTTTGAGCTCAAATTTCATAAAATTAAATATTTTTTTGAGTTAAAAGTACGAGTTCAAATTCAAGTTTTATGAGTTTGGCTTTACCTTGAATCTTTGTTGGGCTCGGACTCGGTTAGTTGACATTCTTATATTTCATATGCCTTCTCTCAATTCTGTGTGTGTGTGAATCATATAGTCGTTTTGTTTAGTAGTTGAAACAATGTAATAATGCGAGAGTGGGAACATAATTTTGTAAAGTTACTTAACTTTTTATTTTTTTCTCTAGCTAGATGATGCTTAAATAAGTTTCGTCATTTATGAATTAATTGAAAAATTAATTCTTGAAAACACCTTTGATAACAATCCAACTTGTACGTAAAATTTCATTTTTTTTTTTCTAGACCAAGACTTCCATCGTCGACTACAGTGACTAGTCCCCTCGCTAACTTGTAGGCACCTCATTGGGTGGGACAGCTGACCAGGAGATTTAAGATTGTTCCATACCCAAAGTCAGAATTCGAACCCCTGACATTAGGTTAAGGATGGATGAATCCCTTCCACTTAACCACACCCTCCTCGTTACTTAAAATTTCATGAATGAGACATTGTTATGTCTTTTAGACCTATAGCCATAAGGCTGTATTCCATTTACTGGCCCATCTTTGGACATAAACAAAGTTGGGCGCTTGAGGATCTTCACTTCCCTCATATTTCACTTCTAGTCCAGTTACCATTTCAAATTAAATAAATAAATTCTAGGTACCAAGTACCAACCATTTAATTTATATGAATAGATTTATTTATACTCTTTAACTTATATTAATTAGTATACAACGAGGGGTTATCCTTCTTTTTTTTCCTACCCGATTTTTTTCAGGGCTCAGGTATTGTGGAGGCCTAATTGGGAGCAACCTTCTCAACTTAGTTGTTCCATGCAAAAGTTAGAATTTAAACTCTAGACCTTTTTTAAGAGATCTAATGCTTCATCCCACTAGATCAGCTGACATTTAGTAACGAGGTGTTAACTAAAATATCTGGATCCCCTTCTAAAGGTGCCTCCGGCCACGTTTATCCGATGAATTTTTGGTGTAATGCAGTCCATCTCAAACGTTGACAGGTGATTTACTATACTATGAATATAAATCCATAACTACTCTACAATATTATTAAATTTATTTGAAGTTATCTTTAGATAATAGTAAAATTTCAAATACCATATCTCTAAGGTTTCTGCATTTTGACCACCATATTTCATTAAAGATTGGATTTGGAGGTTTTTCTTTTTTTATTGGCGAAAAGTTTAGGTAGGTTCGACGTCGATCACCACTAGGACCAAAGCATTATCCCATGACTCAAGAGTCTTGTCAATAGGAGTCGAACTTGCCACTTCTGACAAGTACAAATCCACTATTTACCAACTATGTTAACTCTCATTGGCATTAAGGATTGGAGTTAAATAAATGTATTACTACTTTTGTATTTTTGGTAGGTCAAACCATTTCATCAAGAAAATTTATGAAACAGTCTTTCCCAAACTTGCTTCCCACTTGTTGTTCTTCTTCTTGTTATTATTATTATTATTATTATTATCATTTTTACTCCTTCAACCTACTTTTAATTAATTCCATAGTTGATAACTTGATAAACACAACACACAATTAAGCTTCTGGTTGCTTTTTTTTTTTTTTCCAGGTTGCTACATGAACACATCGTGCCGGTTTTATTAAAAAGAGAAGTAAAAATTTAATTAAATATTAAATAAAATGATATATGACTAAGTTTTTGTTCAAATTAGAAACATTTACAAGTTGCAGATTATGCTGAATTAAATCTGGGTATCCTAGAGTTTGGTTATTTACAATTAAATTTCTTATGTTTGAAAAAACTATATAGTCCCTAATTTTTTTAATAAATGAGTAAAATACTCCGAAAATACCACTGCCCACTTAGGATTTTAATTCTGAGTTGTTCGAGGATATCTTTGTGAACTATATAGTAATTTCTCAAACAAGAGGAATCGATTTATAAATATATCAAACTTCAGGTAGCCAAATAATTTAACTCTACAGATCGACTAATTAAGGCTCCTATGGGGAAATATGAAAACTAGGAAAATGAGAGGGTGTGAGGATTTCATGGAGGGGGATAAGGAAAGGCAAGAAATCAAGACAGTGACAAGATCTTTGGCCATGTCAACTGGAACTGATGATTTGAATAAAATCTGTTTCACTTTAACAAGTTAAAAATTTGGTGAAAATTTTTCTACCTCAGTTTTACACCCTTTGGTGAAAAGTTTCACATCATACATACTAGCTTGAAGAACCCTCTATTTTTGCTTCCTTGTGATCTTTGCTTTTCTTATTAATACATATATAATGTACATTTGTACATATGTATACAAATTTAGGATTCAAAAGTCAAATGCATCTGATGATATCATACAGATCGAGCTTCACCTTCTCTTAAAAAGAACTATATAAGAAGAGAGAGAGAGGGAGAGGGGTTTCTTGAAAAGCACTTTTTCTTAAGAGAAGATCAAATGAAGGTCATTGTTCAAGAGTAATAGAATCTTGTAAAATATTAAGACGATTTCGTGCATTTAAAATCATAAAATCGTTGTCATTGTAGCTGTCTTAAAGGTTTCTTTATTTTTAGGAGAATGGTTTTGTACACGGTATACTACTTGCATTCGAATGAAGGAATTTGAAATTAAAGATATATCTTAATTAGTTAGCTCCAATATTAAGTAATTTTGTAATTTATCAAATGATGGAGAAATTAAATATCTCAAGTAGATACTACGAGGACTTGTCTTTTTTTCTTTTCTTCCTAATGTAAGTTTAATAATAAATTGCAGCTACATAAATGGGGTTTTTCTGAATTTATCTATCAAGTTGAAATATTAATTAATCCTAATTGTTCCCACGTCCTTAGATGAATCTATTTATGTGCATTTGACAACTTCTTGGAATATAAAGTCATATATTTTGATCCCTCTGCCGCCCTTAGCTTCTACTTTGATTAATACTTTTTTTTAAAAAAAATACTTTGATTAATACTTACAAACAAAGACTTACAACATTATTAAAAGATTTTTAATAACATAATTACTTCAATATTAATATTTTGTATATAATAATTAGTCCATATATATATTTTTTAAAAATCAGAACGTAATGTTATTATTAGTACGTATTGTGGTGCCTTGGGACAAAGATTGTCCCATATCGAAATTTGAACAGAAAAGAAATTGATTTATAATAATTGTCAAGGAACTCAAGTATATCTATTTGATATTTCTTCTAGGTAATGATTTGAGATTCGATATAAGTTTATAATAATTGATGGATTCGGAGGCAATTCTCGCGTCGTGGATTAATGAACTCGTGAATTTGGGACGTGATATATATGATAGGAATTCACAAACATGCATAAATAATTATAAAGTGTTTTTACTTTTTAATTGATTGGTTGTATCTCAACTCATAAGAAACATCTTAAAATTTTAATCACATAAGCATGGATTCATTTCACCTGAACACACGAACAACTACCAACTATAAGTGGTTCTATCATATGGGGCTTTCTTTAAATCCTTAACTATAGTGCTAATCTTGTACTATTATGCTAATGATTGGTATCAATTTTATTTTTCAAATCAATTGATGTTGCCATTTTATTTTGTCTCAACATTACTTCCAATATATTAACAGTCAAATGAAGCCAAAATGTGACATTTGTAAAAAGGATTTTTCCCAAAAGAAAGCACATCTCCTACAAAAATAATTAATTGTTTTAGTGCTTGATTAGATGGCATAGTGACAATATGGGAGGCCACAAAGATTTCTCCCCCCTTTTTCCCTCTTTCAAAGTTGTAATAAAATGGAACATTATTAGCTGGACGAATTGAATACTTACACAAATTCTTGAATTTAGTTCGCTTAAACCATGTTACTAATGTCGTTAGTGTTCCAACTTTCAGTTTGTAGTTTGATTGAGGTATATTTCTGAAAATGGAGGAGCTAAATTGTAATTTGTTAAAACATGTCTAAATAAAAAAAAAAAAATCATAACTAGAAAACAACTCTAATGGTGATTTGTTCAACAAAGACTAAAGTGGGTTATTAGGGGTCCATAATTGGGAGATTTGGAGCTAGGCCTTCTTGGATTATATCGCCGTCCATAGACTTGATTAGATTAATCTTAGGAATAATTAAACTAATCCACTATTTGATTGGTTAAACAACCTTGAAAATGTGAAAACAATGACTTATATTGGGACCAACACACGGTCTCCCACATGTGGCATGTGGGTTTTTTTAAGATTAGTCAATTAAAATCCCTAACCCTAGAGAGCTTAATCCAAGAAATTACTTTGTTATAACTAGTTAAATTATTCAAAATTATTCACTTAACTCGGAGTTTGCACAGAACCCTAGAAGATCGCGTGGGCCGGGGTTCGACCCAAAACTAGGGCTAGAAACCTTGAATGACCCTAAACAAGATCCTAATTACATTAAAATAATCAATTTAAGTGTGTGTTTAATGAAGGATTCTCCCAACACAAGAACCTATGAATGAGCTTAAAACCTATGTTTCAATGGAATAATCCCAAACATAAGTCCTTAAATTAGGACCTATTGTATAGGGGTCCCAAGACACAAGTATGGTTTGACCCAAAAAAGAACCTCTAAATTGCTTTACAAACAAACATGGTGTTCTTGCATTTAGATACACTAAAAAAGATAATGTAAATTCCCTACCCAACCAATATGCAAACTTAAAATATTTCTAAACCCAAAAAATAAAATTTGGGAAATTGCTATTCCCATGCACAAAAATTCCCTCTTGACAAAACCCAATAAAGTTATTTGGAAGATTACTCAAAACCCAATATTTTGGAGTTGAGAAGAGTTATCTCTACAATACAAAAATTCCCTCAAAACATTCCAGCAATCTTGAGAATTGGTAACCCTAAAACCCCAATTCCCCAAAGAGCCAATGCACCACAATTTCTTTTATTTTCAAGAAATTAAATAATAATATTTTCAAAAAAAAAAAAAAGAAATTAAGTAATAATTTAAAAGATTAAGCTTTTCCTGCTGACCGCGGGCAGTCTTGCGGGAACCCGGGTAGCCTGTGGGGGTCCTGTTGGAATAGTGAGCAATATACATAGCCATGCCACCCTTAACCTGGGTCAGGGTCCCTTGGTTTTGAGCATAAAAACCTCGAGAAATACACACACACTCAGTGTGAGTGTGTGAGTTGTTTTCTTAATTTTTTTTTTGTCTTCTTTTTTTCCCATCTCTGCACTTTATTCTCTTCAAAATTCGATACTTTGCTCTGTACTCAGAACGAGGTTTTTGAGAACCCCCTACCCCCCCTCCCCCCACCCTCCCCCATGCCATAAAACAGAAGGCTATATCTCTACATTTGTTTCTCATTTATGTATATGTTCTGCATTGTCCTGTTTCCTACATTCAAGAATCTGATTATCTTACTGCTCCTCACTTCCCTTTCTTGAATTCCTTTGTTTCTTTTCGCTTTTGTTGTCTACTTGTCAAACAACATACACACATGGAAGTTTTTTTTATGTGGGATTCTTGGTGTTTGACTTGGCTTTAGATATCCTTAAAAATCAGCATGTCCAGAAACTGGGATTTTGATCTTCTTTCTCTCTGTTGTTTTCTCTTCATCACTTAGATAAATTATTGGTGCCCGTTAAATCCCATCGACCAATTATTTTGCCCGCTGCAGTTTTTGAATTTTTTTTTTAAAATTCGTATTTTGTTGAAGAAAAAGGAGGAAAGTTTTGATCTTCGTGTTAATTTTAGAGAGTCGAGAAAGGTGTTCATCATATATGAAGTGGTGAAACAATGAGAGATGGAAACTTAAAGAAAAGCAAGGTTTGTTTGTAAACTTTTTTAGAATAAAAAGAAAAAGAAAAACAGTAGTGCATTAATGAGCTTTTATGGGTTTCTGCAAATGTTACTTTCAAGGTTTTTCTGATTTTTGTGTTTCATGTTGAAGGTTTCATGGCCCAAGACGCTAGTGAAGAAATGGTTCAACATCAGAAGCAAAACTGAGGATTTTCACGCTGATGACGTCATTTACGAAGGTAATTTAATCTGCAAATTTTAAAATCCCATTTGGGTATTCTGAAAATAAAAAATGAGTCTTTATCAAGTTCTATTACAATTTTTTGAGATTGTCTTCAGTTGGCATCAATCACATGTTTGTTTTTTTCCCTGCACAAAAATATTTGAATTTGCAGCGACTTTCTGCTATGTTTCAATCTGCTGAGATCTCTTCTTTGTTATATATCACATCTCTGAAATGGCCAAGATTTGATTTTTATTTTCTCTTCAGACTCCGAAAAGAAAATTTTAATCTTTATCTGCTGTGGCTTTGTGCAAATGTGGGTCATATGCTGCAACAGTTAATGACCACAGCTTTAAAAACTTTAAGTTTTTGCTTTTTCAGGTGTTGATGAAGAATGGAGTGGCAATTTCTCAGAGAGGGAGGCATGCACTATCAAGAAAAGCAAAACGGATTCTGCTATCAAGAAAAGCAAAACAGGTTTTTCATAATCAGACAACTCTTGGTTTTTCCTTTTGGCCCACAACAATATTATTACTACCCATTGCTCTCCACAAAAATCTTTAAAAGAGTAAAAAAGATAATAAAGAAACAAGCTTATTTCCTCAATGGATTGACAGATAAATCGACAAGACGGGCTTCCGATCGTGCCCGACGAAGTAAAATCGACCTTGATGCCTCCCAAGTTACAGATGCGCAAAACTACAAGTAAGTTTCTTCTTTGATCTTTCTAGCTTTATGCGTATTCATCAAAAAAAGCAGCCTACATATATAAAACAATTAAAAAAAACTCAATTATTATGTTTTTATAAAGGATGTTTGTGGCAACTTGGAATGTGGCTGGGAAATCTCCACCAAGTTATTTAAATCTTGAAGAATGGCTACACACTTCACCTCCTGCAGATATCTATGTTCTTGGGTGAGTTAATTAGTTTAAACCATCCATTTTCGTCCTATATTATTATTGTCTCTAATGATTTATTAATCGAAGCCCATTTGATAATTTTTCTAAGATTTCAAGAAATCGTCCCTCTAAATGCTGGAAACGTTTTGGGCACAGAAGACAATGCCCCAGCCAAGAAATGGCTGGCACTTATTAGGAAAACACTAAACACTCTTCCAGGAAGTAGCGCCAGCTGTTGCACACCTTCACCAATTCCTGATCCAATTGCTGAACTCGATTCCGACTTTGAAGGATCGAATCGGGAAAAGGGTTCATCTTTTTTCCACAGAAGCTCGTTCCAATCACTGAGCCGAAGCATGAGAATGATGGAAAATGACATCTCAGTCCAACAGCCAAGGCTTGATCGAAGGTTCAGTGTTTGTGATAGAGTGATGTATGGTAATAAACCATGTGATTATTATTATGACACAAATTTCTCATCTGATGATGAAAACGGGACGAATGAATCACCTTATGGAAATTACTCTCCCGTTATGTATAACGGTTGTGTATCTATAGATGATAGAGAGAGATCTTCGGGGCAGAATAGGTATTGTTTGGTTGCAAGCAAGCAAATGGTTGGGATTTTTCTGACAGTTTGGATAAAGAGTGATTTGAGAGATGCAGTTAGGAATTTGAAGGTGTCGTGTGTGGGAAGAGGGTTGATGGGATATCTTGGAAATAAGGTAATGTTTTACATTTTCTATTTTTGAAATTCAAGAATGGGATTTTTTGTGGATAAGTGAAAGAAATTTATCTTATTATGTTGTGTTTTTTTCTTTTTCAGGGTTCAATTTCGATTAGCATGTCTTTGCACCAAACGAGCTTTTGCTTCGTCTGTAGTCATTTGACTTCTGGAGAGAAAGAAGGTGATGAGCTGAGGAGGAATTCTGATGTCATGGAGATTTTGAGGAAAACGAGGTTTCCACGTGTGAATGGAGTTAGTGATGATAACTCACCTCAAACAATTCTTGATCATGAGTAAGTTTCTTCCTTTTCTCTTCTTTTTTTTTTTTGGTTGTAATTCGTTGTTGTTGGAAGTGCTAGAATCTAAATCTTGTTTGTGTTTTTGTTCTAGTCGAGTCATATGGCTTGGAGACTTAAATTACAGAATAGCCCTTTCTTACCGATGTGCAAAGGCTCTTGTTGAAATGCGTAATTGGAGAGCATTGTTGGAAAATGATCAGGTAAGCAAATAAAAACGGGCCCATACTTTTTTTAATTTACACTATTGATTAATTACTTAAAATTGGCTTAATAACACCATTGACTAATTATCTAAATCCACAGCTTCGTATAGAGCAGAGACATGGTAGAGTTTTCACGGGATGGAACGAGGGGAGAATATATTTCCCTCCAACATATAAATATTCAAATAATTCTGACAGATACGCTGGTGAAAATATGCACCCAAAAGAGAAACGAAGAACACCAGCATGGTAATCTTCATTCAAATTAAGGGAATAATTTCTATGTATATATTTGATACACCACTTATATTTTGTAAACATATATTTATATAGGTGTGATCGTATATTGTGGCATGGTGATGGCCTCCAACAACTATCATATGTTCGTGGGGAATCTAGGTTTTCAGATCATAGGCCAGTTTACAGTATATTTTTAGCAGAAGTTGAGTCTATAAACCGCAACCGTATCAAGAAAAGCATGAGTTATTCTAGCTCAAGGGTTGAGGTCGAAGAGTTGCTTCCATATGGATATGCTCAACAGAATTTTTTCTAAGGAAAAGATTTGACATTTAACTAATGCATGCTCAGATTTTGGATCAATGTTGGGATATGAGGAAAAGCAGCTGCTGAACAAGTAGGTTATTAGCTAATTGCTATTAGTTTTGAACAGACGACTTGTTTATTTTTCTTTATTCAGTAGCTAAATGAAATAATTTTTTCTTAATTTTCCAGTGCAGTATGTGAATTTTACGTGGAAATATTGGCTTTTGCTTGTAGATGAAATTCAGACAAACATGGAGAAACTGATCTTCCAGACAGACAGACATGGTAATTTGCAATTATAATATTTTTTCCCTATATATATATAAATATATATATATATATTTTTTTTGCCAGATACCCTTCTTTATAAATTGATTATTTTTGTATAATTTGTCGTGCAGGCAGTATCAAGTTGTACAAAGATGCTGACTCAATCAATTCTTCAGTCTTAATAAACTTGAGATTGTAAAAAATAATGAGGTAAGAATTTCATTGCTAACCTGTTGTTATATCCTTTCATTTACAATGATCATTAGTTCATAGGTGTGATATGATATTTTCATGATTTTATAGGACTGCGTTGCAACCGGGGAAATATACATGTGACTTTGCTGCAAATACCCAATTCTTTTTTCCAAGATTGTAAATATTAGCAAATTTTGGAAACTAATTATTAATCTATAAGAATTATCCTAGTTATTAACCAAGAAAAATGTGGATAGCCATTTCATAGTGAGGAGAGGAGATGTTTAGATCCACCTTCCACAATAATAGGGAAGCTTGCTAACCTCATAATGTATTCAAAGAACAAAATAATGGATGAAATTATTTATGAATTCAGGTTTTATTTTAGGAAAAATTACTAAAAACCCAAAACATAACTGTGAGCTTGAAACCTTGTAAATATCCCCCGAAAATGCAAAAATGTCTTAAAACTTTACAAGTATCCCTTGGAAAGCCTTACATTTATCCCCTCCCCCTCTCCTTGCGGGGTGTAAATGTAAACTTGCAATATTTTAAGGTGTTTTTTGTAAATGCGGTAAACCTCAGGAGTTGGGGTAATTAGCCCTTTATTTTATCAATATTATCATATTTTCATTCAATGATTTATTTATATTTCAATAGGGAATTCAAATTTTCAAGTGTTTTTGGATAAACTTCAAAATGAATGTATTATACTTAAGAAAAAAAAGCATATTGTTAGGAATCAAACATGACAAAGTACAGAATGTATTCCATTAGTGGCTGAGAAATCAACTTGGGTAGTAGACATGGCTAAGTTTTGAAATTCCCTTGAAATAGAACGAATTCCAACAGCAAGCTAGAGATTCATTGTGCCAGTATGGAATTGAGGTTTGATTGTCTTTTTGCAGACAAGATTGGATCTTTGTCACTTTGGAAGTTCAAATTACTTGTTATTAAGACTTTCAACTTTACCTTTGTCTTGTGTTTGTGTGTCTTTTAATCATACTATTTTCAGGAACTGTCAAAAGCAATGAAATCAAGCAAAGGGACCATATCATGCTTTACTTAATACTTTTTTGAAACATATTCTGTTAAAAAAAATTTACTACATCTATTAGGTGGTTGGACGGATTCGGGAACTATTTATTCAGTAAATCTTGATTATATTTATATGTTTTTAACAGAAAATAAAAAACATGCCGTGAAGTACTCTTTTTCATTAAGGTTCTCCAACGACAATTAAAGTTCAAAGTATGTTTCTGTAAATTTTTAAACTTCAAGGTATATGAGTTTAGTTATTGCTTTTTTTTTTTAAATGGAGGGCCCACGAAAGCTCTTTAATTTTGTACATTAACACTATTTTAGGATCAATAATTTATTGATAGAAACAGAGAAAAATATAACTTAATACATAAACCAAAGGATATTTGTGTATGTCTCAATTTTGAAGTCTTCATACTATAAATTTCTTTAATAATGTTGAGTTCTTGATATGATTGGCACCGGTCACGGCATAGTAATATTAGTAAAGTTTTCTTTTTTTGGTAATTAATACTAACATTGGTAAAGTGATTCCTAGAAATAGGCCTTGTTTACTTATTACAAAATAAACACTATTATATTACAAGAATGGCATGTGGCGGCGTTAGCGGTGGCTGGTGCAGGCCCCCCCGGCGGCCCCCGCCGCTTTATGAGGTTAATTTTTCATGCCTATACAGCTACCTCCCTCCGTACGTACTATACTACCAGTTGCTGCCACAAATTTTTTCCTTTTCTTTTTTTGTTTTCTCTCTATGTTTTATTTGCTTCAATTCTGAATTCTCAGTAGTCAACAATTTGCAGCAGTTTTAATATTAATCTACAATTACTTAGTTATTTATATAAAATTAATAAATGTGAATAAAATGATGAAACTATTTGTATTTCATAAGTTAAATATTTATTATTTTTTCATGACAATCTAGTGAAAACTAGATTTATTAGCCTAAAAAGGACTATATAGAAAATTAAAGAAAAAAGTTGGTATTAGAAAAGAAAGAATGGTCTAAAATTTGGTGCCTGCAACAAGTAGACTTGTTTATTAAGAAAATGAAAAGGAAAAGATGGCCAGGGCAGTCGACCTTTGTCCCACAATTCCAAGGGAATATTAACTGGAGACTCTGCGTGCTTTAGTTTACACCAACAAAATCCAGTGTAAAAATCAGCTTTTCTATTTTAAACAAATTAAATTAATAATTCCTAAAGTTTAAAACTTACAATTAATTTAATCCTTACTTTTTAAAACACCCCTATTTCAGTCTTCTATGTTATTTTTATTTGCTAGTTAGTCCTTAAACTAATAGAAAATTATCATACATTTAATTTATAATAAAAAAAATTGAAAAATAATTGACTAGTTATCCTTTAAAATCTTCAATTTCTTTATAATCAATCACCTTTTCTCCACTTTTTTGTGGAAATACAAAATCAAGGACTAATTTGAAGCTAGAAATAAATATTATGCAATTCCAAAAGAGATTGAAATGATTGTAAATCTAAATTTGAATCATTAGAGTGATTTAACAATAATAAATAAATAATTATAAAGTGAGAAATATATGACAGTTAAATCCGACGGCTAAATGTTAGAAGGACATGTTTGGATGTTTCCAAATTCCGAATTTTGGAGAATCCCACAAAATCAAAGCCAAAGCCAAAGCCTGCTCTGCTCTGCTCACAAACAGATGTGACATTTGGATTTTGCTACTCCTACTCTTGTTTCCTCATTCACTAATTGCATAGGGAATTGCCATTTCATCATTTCTTCCTAAACACCCCTTTTTTTGTTTTTTAAAAATTTCTTTTCCTTTTAATTCTTCTCATGAGACACAACACAACACCTCACCTGACTCTTATAAAATAACAAAAAGCAGCGATATATATTATTTTAACTTAATAAAAAGTTACAAAATGACTAAATAATGCAAAACTATTTTTGTTATAGTATTTGCAGTTTGCTATACATGGAATAAATAAAATGATTGAGTTGTTGTCCAGTTAATAAAATGTTAGTACCTACTTGGAAATAAGAAAATGCCTAACAATAGGACCTAGGTGTTAGATTGAGTCATAGTCGATAAGGTGTAAATATAATTATCCCTCGTTAATCTAAAGAGACGACGTCATCAATCCATGATTTCTTTTATAAGAAACGACCTAATTAAATATTTATATATAATATACCCTTTTGACTACTCGAGATTGGCCTCATTTTAAGGTAACATCTTTGTTTTGTAATTTTTTACTAAAAGATAAAGAAAGAGAGACAAAGATCCAAGTGGGGATATGGAGAGTCTGAACCCTGGTTTCCGATTTTAGGTACAAATTATTTTCTATTTCTTTCAATTAATAATATTTGCAAATTAAAGCTGTATTATATCCTATCCTTTTTTCTTAAAATATCATATCTTGATTGTATAAATAATTGACAATTTTAAAAGAGGAAATATCGTATCACCTTCCTTATTGAGGCAATAAATTGACATTTGAAATTTATTTTCTAATATTAGTAACATTCTTCTATTATTATTATTGTACGGATCAAGTAATTGCCTAATTAGGAGATCGAGTTAAATTAGATTTTTGATACAACGTATTTTCTCCTCAAGTCATCTCAGAATAAGTTTTGGTATAGATTACTAATTTTAGATTTATGCTTTATTACAAAAGAATAAGAAAATGAAAAAAAAAAAAAAAACCATTATTGCTCAATTCAAGTTAGGACATGTTTTGTTAAAAAAAATTATACATGAAGAGGTTATAAAATATTGAATAAATTAATGGGATGATTACAGAAAATTCTTGAGATTAAATATTTTTCTAAAAATACATTGAAATCTCGAAACATTACAAATACACCTGGTCACTCCCTTGAAACATATATAAAAATGTATACAAAATACTTCATAAAAAACCGTACAAATACTCAATCAATAAATAATAGTAAAATCACAAGGTTTCTTGGTAGTTTTCGTAAACTTGAGAAGTTTACGTAACCGGCCCTAAATTAATCTAATCTTAGTTACATGATACCTTAGGAGCTCCTCCCCATGTGTGGTAAAACACCTAATTGCCAACATAGTAATGTGTTATGGTCCCTCCACCAATGCTATAATGCTATTCAATTTCTTCTGCAAATTTCACATGCTTTTTGAGCGACAATATCCTGAGCAAAGGTACTGTTTGTTTTGTACATTTTTCTAATATGTTGCAAAATTCATTTTCTGATTTGATTTATAATCAAGTGATGTCGTATTAACTTTACTTCCATTTTCATGCCTAATCACATCAAATCCCAACTCAGCAAGCCTCTCGATCCTAGTTGGGCTCTTTTTATTCTGATCCGGCCCAACGGACCTCACTTTCGGCCCACCTAGGACTGCCCAACTGAACTTGCGGTGCAGTTTCAGTGGTGCTGTCTCAAAATACTATTGGATGCTGACCAGAGATGATCACGTGGCAATCTCTTATTGGTTAAGAGGCCTCTCTATCAACTCAAATATCATCATCACTGGTCAGCTCTTGCCGGTCCTTGCGCAGTTAATGTCAATCACGTGACGAACACGTGACGAGTTTTTTTTATTTATTTTTAAATGATGTATAGATAATTTTCTACTTTTGGCAAAATTTACATTGACAGAAATATCATGGTCTTATCTGATAATCAGACCTTGTACAGTCCAATGGAAATAAAACAATATTACACTACTATAAAATATGAAATGACATGTCGTCATTGCTTGATTAATTAGGATAATAAGGGAAAAATAAAACAAATATTTACATACATATTTAGAGGAAAAAATGCAATTCATGTCCTACTAATATGCCAAATAGTAACAGCTAATAGTTATCCTATTATTTTAGAAATTACAAGCATAATCTTATTATTACCTAACTATTGCAAGTGTCATGATCCCAATTAATAAAAATGACATGTGAATGACACATGTCCGTTAAATTTTATTTGGGTGGGATTTGACATGCGTGCGGTAGAAGGAAGTCCAGTTTTAAGTCACGAATGAAGTTTAAATATTTGGAAATTGTGAAAATTGGACGAATTTGAAAAGTTAATTTCTTCTTGGGATAATTATATTTACACTCCCTCGGTTTAAGGGTAAATATAACAAGACTCTCTGTACTATTGGAAATTACAGAGACACCCCCTCGATTATAGATCTGTCTAATACTTAGATCCTGTCATTAGTCATTTTCTTGTTTCCAAGTAGATACTAACGTTTTATTAACTAGACAACAACTTAATCACTTTGCTCATTTAATGTGTAGCAAACATTATAGCAAATATATTATGGGTAATAAGTCATTTTACAACTTTTTGTTAAATTTTTTAGATTTTCGTTAGAACAAGAGGATCTATCTGTAATTTTCAATAGTATAGAGAATCTCACTTGCTGTATTTATCCCTAAGTCGATGGGGTATAAGTGAAATTAAATTGACGAGAATCTTGACAAATACAATGAGAATAATCCGATGGGTGCGTGTCTCACTAGTAAAATTGACGATTTTTATTGTGAATTTCAAATGAGAATTGGGCATTCCAACTAAAATCGGACTAGTTGGTGCAAATTGAAAATTACAAAATCAATTATGAAAAGAAAACTTAGACAGAATACGTGTTTGGACGAATTTGACCTTATAATTTTCACCTTGAGTGAGATTTGAGAAAACAGATGCCCAATGAATTGAACAGCTCTTCATTGGCCATTGTTGAGACAGGAAAAAAGTAGGGGGACGTATTTCAGAAACAAAAGAAAAGGCAAAAGATTAGGTCCAAATTTTACCATTTCAAGCAAAAGCATTGATGAGCAGTACAGTTGATCCATCAGAAAGTGTACATATTTATGTATATATGCGTAATAATGATGTCACATTATTATGCTAAACCATCAGTAGGATTTTGGTGTTAAAAATAGGGTTTGCTTGTTAAAGAAGCATGTCAGATGAGGTTGCACTGCAAATCTCAGAGGTATTAATTAAATCAGTTTTGGTGCACACGAGGGAGGGAGGGATCCAAGCCCGAGAGAGTGATGTAGATACTAATAATAGTGCTGCAATTGGAGTACTCTTTGAGTAATGGTACAAGTCATCATAGCAGTACAGATCAAGAAAGATATTGAAATATAATGCAATTTAGACTCAGAGTAGCTAGGGTTCAAAGAACTGAAACAAGTTCTGACCAAAGTAGATTGGCCGAATTGATGAAAAAATAGCATTTCAAAGTATTTGTTTTCTGAGTGTTCTCTGTCAAGAATTATCACCTTCTTCTTTTGGTTAAAAACCCAATATGCAAAACAAAAATTATACACTTTAGGCTATTTGTACTGCGTGAGGCCATCTATGCTAGATTACTATGCCGGTATGGGTGCTCTAGGCATAGATTACAACAAGTTATTGGTGTTGACTTGGATTTTGCAAAATGGTCATGTATTGATTAAATAAACAAATATCTTTTTTGTAGAAGTGTCAACTTAATTGGCGAGGTATTTTATGATTTTGAATCTTGAATTTACATGAAAAGTAACAAAATGACAAAAATGACAAGAACACCTACGATTATACAGTTTGGTTAGGAGTATGTAGCAAAATAAACTAAATGCGAGTTGGTCTAGTGAGATAAGATACTACAAATTCATTAAGTAAGGTTTAGGGTTTAAATTCTACTTTGTTCACGGAGCAATTGGGTAGAGAGAATCTCCCTTAATTGAGTTTCTAGACTAAGTGAACCTGAAAAAAGTGGATAGAGAACCAAGAAAAAAAACATATAAAAAAATAAAAGCTTATAGCCAAATGGCCCGGATAATGGGCTTTGGAAGGCCCATTAAGCCTCAAATGGATGCAAATAATAAGACATACTTATCATTTTGATGGTCGGCATAATGGGCTTTTAAAGGCCCATTAATCCTTAATGGATACAAATTGAAAGACATACAACTGCTAGACCAATGTCTTGATGGAATGGGCTAGTGAAATTAAGAGGTTCATTTTAACCAAGTAAATACTTGGCTACAGATCGGGCTATGTCGTGTCCACGAATTGTGCAGAAAGTAGGAGAACTCGGAACATATGTAACATGGTTTTGATACAATTACATCACAAACTTATAATTATGTGACTGCCATTTTGAAGCAGGGATGGTCTGATCTGCATTTCAAGAAAACAAATGCAGGGGGTGTTATATCAAACGACATCACTTGAAAGATAAAATAAATAAAAAAAAAACAGAGCGAGAAACAAGCTGGAACCAGGTTAAACTGTTCAAGTGTATGATTGTCCAAGTTTTGAGGCATAGATGAATCGATCGACTGTTTTCCCCTACAAGTGTAGTAATTGGAAGCAACAATTTCAGTTCAGAAAATTAGGCAACTGGAACCCACAGTTAAATCCTCCTATAACATAGATCTAGGTAAGCCAGTCTTCTACAGAAATGAAAACTAAGAAACTTTACAACTTTACAGAAACCCACATTTATGATAGAGAATATGGTACAAATGCAGAGTCAACAATGATGACATTATTTTTCGAGAGAGCATATATTGCTGGTAACTGAATGATAGTTCTTATTTCCAAGGATCATTAAACCAACAATCAGTCAATAGTTCGAAGCAATCCTTAGTGGAATTACAATCAACATAATTTTCAGTAAAAACACATATATCTCCAGCTTGCTCACACATGCTAACAAAGCAAGTAGAGTTGAAGTAAAGCAGCAACATAATTACGCATTACTTGTTCAAAAAATGCGACCTAATTTCTTATTATGATTTCGATAGTAGACTATCCAACTTCAGATTAGCAGCTGAAGCAGAAATGCTGAAACCAATTTAATGCTACAAATATGGCAACAGAGAGAAGCAACTGTACACCTAGATGTTATATTACTGTAAACGTGAAGTATACTCTTCCTATTCTATGCAGAAGCACAAGCTGATCCCCAAAAACCGACAGCAATGCGCACCTACGGTTAGTATTTGGAAAGATCTGCTTTCCCTCCAATTCATTTTATACAGCCAAACAGACCCTTCACATTGCAAACTTTCTACACCTTAACCGCCTTAGTTTTGGAATTTTCTGCCTTTTTCTCTGCTGATTGGTCCAGTGAAACCTGAAAATTACGGCACTCTGCAGAGCAGAACGCGCAGAGGTTGCTGCATGAAAACGTGCATTAAACATAAGCATCGCAGTAAAAAGGGGTGTGGAAATTAAGCAGGACAACAAAAGACATGGCCCGAACAAGTAATGGAAACAGAAAAGGTGGAGCTTCTTTACTCAAGATGTATTAGCTATTAAGTTTCTTACGTGATACAATGAACTACAAAACAATGATACCAAATTCAGGCTGATATTGACATTACTTGTTGGAAGAGAGTAGCTTAATTTAATTTTGAGCAAAAGATGATTAAAACTGCTATCAGAATTGAGAAAGTCAAGAAAGTAGGTTAAAAGAACTTGAAAGTGAAGTAGCTATCAGTTGCATTGAAAAAGAAATCATTATCACAGTGGTGAGTGGTCCTGGGTAATTAGTCAACGCCATCAATAATAAGATAAGACTTAAATAAGAAGCAAACAAGCATAAATCAAAAGAAATCAAACGCACATTCAAAGGTCATATTTTCTAATCATTTACCCAGATAGCAAAATATTCCTGAAAATGAAGTATTAGCTATTAAGTAAAGTAAACATATAGATTCCTAAACAATCAAAAGTTTGTCACACAAGAAGCAAATCCAGAGTAATCAAAGGGAAGAAGGAAGAAAGAAACCACAAATCCAATTGAAGAATACATCAAAATAAGAAGATTTAAAGAGGCACGCCAAACATAGATAGAACAAAAAATGAATGCTTAATTTAACAATAAATTATAAAATCCACTGGGCACTCTGATCAGTGATAATCAGTAGAAGTAAAAAATAGATTAAAATTCAAACTCAAGAAATAAATCCGATCAAAGAGCACGAAAATACATAATTACATCTACGAAGAAGCAAAACATAAACTAAAATTGGAAACGCGAAGTTCGTACGTAAAAATAAACATAAACATAAGCACCGACTAGAATCAGTTCTAAGTTAAATTTACGGATTAAATGAAGCAAAAAGAATTGCTCAACAAATTTGCAAACAGAAACAAATATTAGGAACCTAATAACCACAAGGATCGAAGAACTAACGCACAAAATTAGCATAATAAAAGATCTCTACCTATACATGAAAACTTCAGAATTTGGAGCAATCCGCTTCTTACAATAGTAACAACGTTCCAGAAATCCACCAATTTTCAGCTGGTCACATTCGGCAACAATCGCCGGAGAAGTAACGGTGGAAAAAATCGGCCGTGACGGCTCCGCATCAGTGTCAGTCCTCATCACCTTTACGAGACCGACGGAACCGGCGTTTGAAAACGGCGTCTCTAGGTAGTTCGATGAACGTCCGCCTCGGCTCCGCTTCACCGGCATTTTCAATGGAGAGCGAGCTAGGGTTTTTTTAGTACTCTTGAGCGTATGGTATGTATCTGATGTACTGAAATGAAATCAAAGAATGAAAATGAGTGTAGAAATAGAGATGAACAGAGAAGCTAGGTATATATATAGGCCACCGTGGGCCCTAGCTGCGGCCTTCTCTAGCGAACAAAACCGGGATTAAAAATTTTAGTTTTTTTTGGTCGAACCCGGTCCACCCGGATTAAACTTTTAAGCACACATATATAATCTTTTTATTTTTTATTTATTTATCCATCCTAATATTATATATATTCTTCGTCTTTTTTCTTTTTAATTTGTTAACTTTAATTTCCTTCAGATATTAAATTACTAATTTTCTAATGTGAAACAATCTAGTGAATAATAAGTTACAAACTTTATAATTTGATATTAACTTATAAAGTTATGATTAATATAATGGAAAAATTATGATAAGAGACTAGGATCTTATTATAGAGAAAAAATTATAATGAGGTGATTTAAAAGTTTCAAATAGAGTCTAGCTAGTATTCTATAGTAGCTAATAATTCGTGCAAGTGATTACATATCCTACAAGTTAAAATTTACGTGCAAGTAATGATCGATCAACAAGATCTACTAGCTAGCTTGTCATTTCTGATATTAAATAAAGATTAATAGGTAGCATAACAACCTCAATTGATTCAAAGTTTTATATAATTGGTCAAGTATCAATATAAATCGGTCAAATTGCAATCTTAGTACCACGAGACAGACCACTCTTTAATTATTTTTTTTTGGTAAGAACCACTCTTTAAATTTATCCAGGCGTTTTAGTTAATTTAGTCCCAAATTTTCAAGTAATTTACGACGAATATTAATGTCATCCCAATTAAAAACCAGTTTCTGTTAGAAAACTAACTTGTATATAATTTCCATTTGGTTCGTACGTATTGGCTTAATTAAATAATGGCTAGCTAAAACTCATGATCTGTACGATTCGATTAATAATAATGGCAACAAGCTAGCTAGCTTTAATACTTTGATCAGACTACAAATAAAACAATTTGAAAATAAGACTGATGATATATGAACTAGTGATCGATTGAGTAATATTTGAGTACTGCGTCTGTGAGTGAGCTGGCTAGGTTTCTAACAACATATATGTGCGCCGCCTATGCATTTTCTAAAATACTAAATTGAAACAAATTAAAGAATGATATATAAAAAGTGATCGATAAACAAAAGGATATATATATACAAATTAAAAAAGATTCTTGTTATTTGAATTAAGGGACGGCATGCAGTGCAGGTGCAGCGGTACAAATTAAAAACAAAAAATCATAAAACAATTAATGTACATTAATCAAAATTGTGAAATAAATGTAATGATTGAATTGATATAGTAATCAATCTTTACTCTTAAACTAAAAAATTAAACACTACGTAGTACATACCATTATTCTAACTAAATATATATATGAAACTAATCGCCGTCTAAAGCTTCCTTCCCCGTGCGTGAATTAACTATACTTCATTAATGGTCCATTTTGTTGATGGACTTGACATTCTGTGTGCATGCATGCATGTGTCCATGTATTTTAGTGTTTGTGTTCGGTCTTGGACTTGTCTAATTTCTTGTCGCAGTCCTTGGACTTTTCCTTCTTGTCGTGGGTCTTTGACTTAATGTTCTTCTCTGCGGCCAAAATCTCCTCGTGAATCTTCTTGCCGAGTTTGTCAGGGTGCTTCGCCTTTTTCTTCTCGTTCTTGAGCTCGTGCTTCTGCTCCTTTTCCATCCCCTTGCCCAGTTTTACAAGATTCTTTCCCTGGTGCTTTATCTCCTTTTCGTCCCCCTTGTCGAACTTGTCCTGATGTTTCTGTTCCTTTTCGATACCCTTTTTTAATTTTTCGGCGGCCATCTCGTCATGCTTCGCCTCCTTTTGGAGCCCCTTAGTAAGTTTTTCAAGATTCTTTAGGTCGTGCTCGAACTCCTTTTTCTCCGACTTTTTGATTTTGTCTTCGATCTTTGATTTTTCGATCCCCTTGCCAAGTTTTCCAAGATTCTTTAGGCCGTGCTTCAACTCTTTTTCCTCCCCCTTTTCGATTTTGTCTGCGATCTTCTCCTCATCCTTCGCCTCCTTTTCGATCCCCTTGCCAAGTTTCTCAAGTTCCTTTAAGTCGTGCTTCAACTCCTTTACTACGTTATTTGTGGCATCCACTGTCACCTCCAAGACCAACACACACAATACGAAAACTGCCACCACCTTCATTCCCTTCATCTTTAATTTAATTTGTATTTCTTCTTCTCTTTATTACTCTTTGTGCCTTATTTTTTCTTTTACTTTTTTTCTTTCCGTTTTGTTTTGCAGAGTGCTTCTGCTGTCCTTTTTATAGAGGCATGGAAGCATATTTTTGCTTGCAAGCCGGATAAGTTTGTGGTTTCCAATTTTTTCTAACAGAACTAGAAAGAAATACTAGAAAAACACGGTGAAAATTATTTCACTTGGTCCGAATTACTTAGATTATAGAATAAGTGAATCTAGATAACTCCAAGATTTATATATATATATATATATATATATATATATATATATATATATATATATATATATATATATATATAAATTGTTATATAAAAGAATAGTTTTGATTTGGAAATTTATATTTCTTTTTATTTTTGTTCTTAATTTTAAATGTACGATGCATTGATCAGTCAATGTATCAATGTTATATTATATTATTATTTATTATTATATTTATTATATTATTATCTTGAAAACTGTATATGGATTGTTTTACAAAATTAAAAACTGTCAAGGGATTTAGTTCTTAACCAGTCATGGAGGCAAGCCCTAAAAACGCCTAAAATATGGCAACAAAGCGGGCGAATCCAGACTTCGGTGTTAAACCTAATCCCTGCCTGTTTTAATTCAAACCATCTCAGAAATCAATTTTTTTTTATTCCCGGTACTCTTTTTTTTTTTTTTTTATACCATGCTATCAGATCTTAGCTCCATGATATTATTCAACACAGGAATTTAGCCGGCCATATAGGCGGCGATACTGAAAATAAAATCAAAATATAAAACAATAATTAAAAGAAGAATATGAACTTACTTAAAAGTGAACCAGAATTATAAAACTTGACACTTTAAAACTGCGGGAATTTTACAGAGGAAATGCTTTTAGAACTGAAAACTTCTTAAAACTCTATCTCCAACACAAAGAAAAAACCTCTATAAATAGAGGAGAAAAGCAAGCATTAGATTCTAACATAGGTGAATCAAAAAACAAATGGACAAAATAAAATAATTACAGGGCAAAATTATACAAACCTTTATAAAAGGAAAGCTTTATTAAAGCTACTTTTTGACAAAATTGAACGCCTTGCTCCATTATGGGAGCACATAGGGCCAGTTAATGGTTGGCTTCCATTATTGATGTGCCTTTCCTTTGTCTGGTCTTGAGCCTTTAATTTGCTCAATAACATCATGCTCAATATTATTGAGTATTGTACCAATAGAAACTTCTGCCTCATCAGCATACGGATCTTGTGATTCTCCAGGGAGACAGTGCTCATCTTCATGGGAGGATGTAGCCATAGAAATATATGGGATATTTTGTTGAGTATATGATATTTTGTTGAGTATAACCCACCTTTGGTTCCCATTTCCAAATCTATGGGATAATTTTTGTTCTTAATTTTAAATATACGATGCATTGATCAGTCAATGTATCAATGTTATATTATATTATATTATTATTTATTATTATATTATTATATTATTATTATATTACATTATTATTATTTTATATTATATTATATTATTTTATTATATTATATTTTATATATATATATATATATATATATATATATATATATATTTATACAAGTACGAATTGTTTGTTACTTTTTTGTGATGACTAAAATAACCTTAAAAATAAGTAAAACAATACAATTAGATAAATTTATAATTAAATAAGTAATAATAATACTAGGATTCTACAGTTGAGTAATCTAATAGGAATAAGATTACTTCAGAGTCCTATTATACTTTCTTTTTTTTTTTGAAGAAATAGTGAATTTTATATCATAAATCAGAAATTATATAATCCATTACAATGATGGGAATATCACCTAACCCAACGCAGGCAAAAGCCGCATTCCTAGCTAAAATGTGAGCCACACAATTGGCTTCTCGTTTGACAAAAGAGAACTTACAAGATATGAAATGACCTAACATAGCTTTAGACTCCTCAATAAAATTACCTAAATAAGACGTGTCTTCGACTTTCAAATGGAATTTCCGCATGACATTCATGCAATCCCCTTCAAACTCCACATTGTGCCACCTGAAATCCCTAGCGAGATGAACCGCCAAGAAGGCCTCGAACAATTCCGCAAACTCCGAGTCCATAGGTCCCCGAATTCTATTAGTTTCCCAACCAATAACTTGTCCTCCTGATCATTTCGTGCCACCACTCCCATACCGACATCACCTTCCTCCTTGAACAATGCCCCGTCAAAATTTAATTTAGGGATAATTACATATAGGTCCCTGACGTTTTCCCTATTTACATCTAGGTTCAGGAGATTCATTTTTTTACATATTAGTCAATTGACCGGCTAACTAACGGTTAAAATTAACATTTATGTTAGAAAATAAAAATAAAATAAAATAAATTATGAAATGACTACATTACCTTTTGGACTATATTGTAAAATTGCCAAACTATAAGGACCTAAATGTAAAATTTATTGCCGGAGCCACCACCTGGGTGGTCGACACCTTATACCAAGATGATCCTCTCGTCGAGCCCGTCATAATCCCCAAGTCCGTTTTTCCATTCAACAACCACATCGGATTTAATTTTAATTCTAATTTTCGAATTTTACTAAAACCCTAGAAATTTCAATTCGAAATTAACGACAACTCATTCGTCGAATTTCTGATCCGGCTTCACCAATGGCTTACCCATGTCGAGGATGTCAGGAAAGGTATTCTGATCACCGGAGATGGTCGCCGGAAAAACGCGCGCCACCTCATTTCCCCCGTGCCACCTTCGGGACGCCATATCTCTGTCATCGGTGGTCTGATGGGAGTGTGACCACCGCCAAAATGCTCCTCTCGTCGAGAGCTTCAATTCCTGACCAACCTCAGCCATTGCCGTCGCTGGAGAAGTGAGATAGGATAATATTCCGTCGCTGCTTCAAACCGCCGTAGCGCCGCCGTGGCTAATCAAATGGCCACGACACCACCACCATTGGACTCGTCGTGAAAAACCGGTCCGAAATCGGCCATCCTCCGCTATTGCCGTCGCCGGAAAATCCTTTCCGGCGAATAACGCCACCGCCGGAAGGTTTTAAATTTTTTTAATTTTTTTTCAAAAAAAGTGAGATATTCATTTCTTAATTTTTTTTATTATTTTTTATTTTTTTAACAGAACCGTTAATTTTGACTAACGGTAACTCGGTCAATGGACTAATATGTAAAAAAATGAATCTCCTGTACTTAGATGTAAATAGGGCAAACATCGGGGACCTATATGTAATTATCCCTTTAATTTAATACTCCCTTGACTTCGACGAGACTATCTAACTTGGTGAGCACCTGGATTAGACCCACCGTTAGCATGGTCATGCAAGATCACCTCATGCATTTGATCACTGCAGAATTTCCTAGCACACGCCACAACATCAGCTGGTTGCTCCTTAGTTCCTTCAGCCCACATTCTGTTCCGAAAACACCAAACACTCCAAAGTGCCGATGTAATCATGCACACATGCTCACTTCTCAATTCCGAAACAATATCCAGAATGCCCCTACTGAAGTTCTCCTCTAGACGAATCACATAACGCCGAGGAATGTGTGCGAAGGCCCAGACTTGCCGGGCAAACGGGCAAGAGAAAAAGGTATAATTTAAATCCTCGATCCCATACTTGCAAATAGAACAAGAGGGACTAACTCGAGATTTCCTCTTAAGAAGATTTTCCCCCATCTTATTACAAATCCTCTAAATAAAAATCTTAATTTTAGGAAGCAATTTAATTTTCCAAAGAAGAGGCCATACCTTCATCAAAACCGTTCTCAGCTCTCGACACGAAGACGGAATCAAGTCGAGCGCAAGGTGCTTGAGAGTACTCCTACTTGGATAATATGAATTATATCTATGATATTAATATACAATAATAACTAAATATATTAATTATAATAATCAATTTAATAGTATTAGGACTCAAATTTATTTACTATAACAAAATTTAATAGTCCAACTAACTTATGTTTGATATATAAGTTATTAAAATTGCTTATAAAATTTAATAGCAGACAAGATTTATAACCAAAATTCAAATGCAGTTACATAATATAATATATACTAATATAATTTTTCATCTAATCTAACGTGATTCTCTTCAATTAAATTAATATTTTTATGAGATTTTTCAGCCCTCTTCAATTATGTTGCTATTTTTCATCATAAATTAAATTATTTTAAACGTTTATTAGGCATGTAAAATATTTAAATTTAGAGTTCTTCTAATAATAATTAGTTATTATCGATAATTACTTTAAATTTTATTAATATATTTTTTTAATCGAAAGGGCAAGGGTCGTGGAGTTTTAACAAGGACCCCCTTATCTTATAACCAAAACATCCCAAAATAAACAAAGGTCCAAATCAACCACCAAAATATGGCCCATTGAAAATTACAGAAATGAGCTAAATAAAACCTAAGCAAAATACATTGAATAAGGAAATTATAATAAAACAAGTGCATCATATAACAGTGATTCTTCTTATGGTTGCTCCGAATGCTGCTCCAATTGTTCAGGCTGAAGTAATCATATATATATATATATATATATATCAAAATGAATGAGTGAAATGTTTTAGAAAAGATGTTTATGTGGTAATTAATTGGAAAAGTTAGAATTGATCCATTTTGTCATGTAAATCGTTTCTATAATTAATTTAATTAATTATTATTTTTATAACTTACATATGTATTTATTGACTTTCCATACTTTTGTTTATATCAATTATCAAAAAATTTGTAACTCCTATTTAATTATAGAACTATATAACTACTTTATATAATATTAAAATTGATTTTTTTTTTCAAAATATGGTTTTAAGTAAATTTTAACAAGCTTTAGAGTTATCCATACGGTATTGAATGTTCGTTAATAAAAATAATGATAAAATAATGTATTCAATATATCTATTAAAAAAATAAATTAATATTTTAATTTCTAACAAATATTTTTGATATAGAAAATTCAAATGAAAATTTATCTAACTAAAGTAAGGAAATTTTTTTAAATATAATTTTAAATAAATCATTTTATGATTTTAATAATATAAAATAAATAAACAATTAATTTTCTTGAAATATTTTTTTTTTTTCAAATACACGTGTCTCATGTTTATTTTCTGGTAGAAAAGTTATATTTTATTTCAATATAAATAAATTTCTTAAATTATTATATTTGAGTATTAATATTTTTCATAATATAAAAAAAATTTTAATAATGAAATGATGACTCAAGAACGAAACAATAATAAATTATTTAATAAAAAAGTAACATAAAGTATAATAAACAACTATTTTTTTGACCAAAGAGACAGAGATTCCAATCATTATTTATATTGTCTATTATTAAATATTTTTTTAGTATTTTAATTATCATTTTAATATTTCTATAACCGTCATGATATTCCTTCTCTATATATGTATAAATATATATTCTCTCTATTATAAATATAAAATCAGTACTTTGTCATAAAAATATCATATTACTATTTTTATACATTTAAAATGAGTTTTTTATATATATAATTCCTGATTATTTTATAAAATGAATTACTTTGGTGTGTACACTTTAAATTCTGAATTAATAATTTTTGACGTATGGTTAATAATCATATAAAAAAATATAATATAATTTATTTAATAATATATATTTTACAGGTAAATTACCGTGCAATGCAGTGTTAAAAAACTAGTATCACTTAATATTGATGAAATTCAAATAGATGTCCATTCTGTGATGTTGATGACCAAAGTTAACGCATCTCCAAGAATTTTTGAAGGAAAATTGATTTATTCGATTTCGGCCTCCCCGAGGAGGTCAACAAGGTTTTGAGAACCATTGTGAGTAGGGTGGAGGTTTGGATTTGGATATTCGGTATCCGATCAGATTGGATAGTATTCGAATTCTAATATCATATTTTGGATAATATTTGTCTATCCGACTATCCCCTTGGATATCCGAAAATGTTAAAAATAATACATATTTTTTATTTTATTTTATTTTATTAATAATTATATATAACTACTTGATACTTTGTTTCGAAATTCTCAGACATTTTTCACTATTTTCCTATAACAAAGTAGTTTTCAAAACATAATTTATTATTTATTCACAGTTAATTTGAAATTACAAATTAACGGTAGCTACCATCAAATCTAATTTCCTCATCTTTAATATTGATATATGATTATTTATTATATAAATTAAATACATTACCACGGATCCAAAGGAATAGGATATCAAACAGTCTAGTCAATTAATGATATACAACATATTGTATTAACTATCCCAAGAAAACCCTTACTGTATTATATTTTTTTAATTACTTATTAATTTTTTTGAAATTTTTGGATAATTCGAATCCGATCTGAACGGATATCCTATAATTTTGGATGATACCCAACTTTTTCGGATCGAATTCGGATAGAAAAAAATACAATCCAAATTCTAAGTTATCCAAAATCTAACGCCCACCCTAATTGTGAGCACCAAAATTGTATCCCATGCTTCCAAATCTGCAAAAATTATCTGAAATATTGAGTTCAATCATTTCGAAGAGACCAATAAATTGGTGTCTAATAGTAAATTCAGTGCCTCCAAAGTCGCTATCGTTTTCAATATGAAAACAAGCTACAGGCTGGTCGGCTGCCCCGCCCGGGAGTTGTCAGTTTTCTTTGGGTGTCTTTCTGCTTTTGTGGGTTTGGTTCGTTTTGTAGCGAAGGGGTGTGAATGATATGGGGGAGTGTTTGTCGAATGACGGTATAAGGGTGGGTTTTACCTTAAGTGTGGCGTCCTTCCCTGTTCGCTATTTGGAGGTTTAGAGTCGTCACCCACTCGGTTTAGTTTGACAGGATTGAGAGGGAAACCCGTATGGCTCGTGTGTACTTGTTGTGTGTCCAGAGATTCGTGTAAAGGGTTCGGGAGCTAATTTACAATGGGGGAAGGGGTTGCAGCAACCTATCACCCCCCATCGCCCCTTTTGGGTCTTCTCACCGATACCAAATGACCATAATGGTTCCCTAAATGTGTAAACAAATAATGCAAGCAGGTAAGTATGCATAATATATATATATATATATATATATATATTGGAATATAAGGATTGGATCCCTCTAGCTTCGTGCCGAAAGGAACCGGCAACCTACGTATCCCAATGAGCTTGGGATCAAAACCAACATAGCTTATACCCCGAATTTCTAAGAATAGGGTATGGAGTAGACATATGAGGTTCATCACGCCTCGGTTTTGAAGATTTTTATATTTTTTATGAAAGTGGGTTATAAAATGAAAGTTTCTTGTGAAAAACGTAGCCTTTTGGGTGTATCTTGATTTGACCAGAAATGGGTTCTTTTGTTAAGAAAGAGCTTTAAGCTATCTTTGCAAGGTTTCTTTATGAAAGAAGACCATTCTAGTATGTTCGGGAAGAGGGGGAGTAGAGCTCAAAGTTTTGGACCCTCATGCCGGATGTAACCAGAAGTTTCTTTCTTTCCTAAGAAATTCCTATTTTTGGAAAGTTTTCTTGTAAAAGGAAGTTTTATTTATTTTTTACGGAACCTTGGATTTAATTCCTAGTTTGTAAGGCCGTCCAGCCTTCATTCACCACATCGAGGGATTATAAGCCCTGCGCAGGGTATCTAACAAATCATAAAAGGAACTAAACTTAAGTATGTCTACCCTATAACCTATGTCTGAGAAACTCGTGGTTTACACAGACATGTGAAATGAGAATAAACTATAAAGTTACATATAGTGAGTTCGTAAATGATGTTAATAGTATATAAAACTTAAAAATTTAAGTTGAACATTAAATTATTATAAGTAATTAAGTTAATATATTACAATAAATAAAAAATACGTCAGCATATATGTACTTATGAATAATTGTAGTGATACAACCTATGAAATACACTCGGATACAGCAATATGAATGTGACACGTGACACGAATTTTTTCTGTACTTTACATTAGGGGTGTCAAAATAGAGTATTGGTTTGAGTTTGGTTTAGATCTAAATGGTTTGGGTTTAAAATAGATCCAAAAATTGTGGATCTAAAATGGTTGGTTTTTTAATGGTTTTGGAGTTGGTCGGATACGGATCCAAGTTGGTTTGCTTATGAATCCAACAAAAAATCCAATTGGTTTTTATTCAATTTATTGTGAAAAATGACTAAAATACCCCTAATACCAATTTACACACACTAACACCAATTTACACATATTTACACACACTAACACACATTTACACATATTTACACACACTAACACCAATTTACACACACTAACACACAATAACACCAATTTATACACATTTACACATACTAACACTATAATCGTGCCAAAAATGTTCACATATCTAATACGTGTTCACATAAAATTCTTGAAAAGAAAATAATTGCATTTCCGATGGGATCGTGAATTTTGAACAAAAAAAAAAACTAAAATTTTTAATTCCAAAAATTGCAAACTGCAAAATGCCAAAATGGCAAAGTTACGTTATCCACTTTATATACTTTCACCAACAAAAAAATGTATATATATATATATAAATAGACTAACTGACATTTAATATCTCGAAATTTGAGCTAATTATAATATAGTTCCGAAAAATAAAAAAATTTCCATCAAATTTAAATTTAACGTAAAAATTCTCAGAAATAAGCTTATTATTTATATATTTTGGCTTATGTTATATAGTTACAGTAAGTTTTTTGAAGTAAAATTAAATATCATAAAGTTTTTGTGATGTTTAAATATAAAAGGATTACATTGTAATTAAATTCAACTTCAGGGATATTACTATCTAAATATATGCTTGTGTATTTTTCTTACAGAAAAGAGATTTTTTCTAGAAGTCTATTACAAATATTACGAATATATACATACATTTTTATACCAATCAATAAATATAAACGTTAATGGAAAAACAATCCATTACATGAATAATCCATTACATAAAGTGTAAAAAGAGATCACTGATCAGTCTTTGGTGCTTCAGCAATTCTGGTGGCCCACGAAAGCAGCCAATTGATAAGGGTATTACAGTAAATTGGTAATTAATATGATAGTTGGGCTTGATCCATTAGCGATCCATTAACAATCCACTAGTGAATCGGCCCAAAAACCATTATTGATCCAAATATTTGCTGACCCATTAAAATTAAACTACTTTGGATTCATCATATTTTTTGTGGAACTAAACCAAACCAAAACCATTAGTTTTGGTTGGATCCATGGGTCCAAAACCATTTTGACAGCCCTACTTTACACAAAAAAGTGTCCGATACGGTGTTAAACATGACACAACATAATATAATAGGATTTTCAGAAGTGTCCGACATAACATGATATAGTAGAATTTTTAGAAGTATATGTGTATCATAAGATATAACACCCTGAAAAAAAAATCTGGCTCCGTCACTGGCCACTATCTTCAAGTACATGCATTTTTTGTGACATGCAGCGATCTCGTCAAAATTCCCACAAATTAAGATAAACCTGTATTTTTAGCAGTCCCATGTCATGCCTAAGCAATCCAAAAATCATAATTAAAGGTAGTCATGACAAACAAATTAAAAAAAACAATACTTCACTCACAACTCACGCCACTTTCTTCCAGCCGCTGATGTCCGACCACCGATCACCGCCAGCATCGAGATTCCGGTGTTCGGCGTTTGTGGGCATCGAAAGGACTCGTTGGATATTATGCAGTGATTGAGTAATTTAATTTACCCTCCCTCTTCGCTCTCTCTCTAACACACACGCACTGATTGTTTTTGAATTGTTTGTTTTTGCTCCTTCAATACTTGGCGGCATTGTAGTTTGGGATTTGGGTTGGGCGGGTTGGAATTGTGAAAGCCAAGAAAAGCCTTCAATTTGGGGTGTTTTATTTCTTGTTCTTTTAATTATTGTTGATTTCACTGTTTTTGAACCACTAAACCCTTAATCCCTAACCCTCTTCAGGAACCATTTTGGTTATTTTTTTAAGTTTTCCTTCTAGGCGTCTTTTCCACTATAAAGTAGTATATAAAATTGACGCACCTAGGTCTGTAAAAATTTCTCTTTTTTTTTTTGTACTGTAATATAAAATTATGGTTTGTCTTCTCTCAACATTGGCTCTTCTTCTCAGTCTCATCTTCTCCTTCTCTTTTTAACAGCCTGGTTTGTTTTCGATTTTGTTTCTTTATTTTTGAAATTCCTTCCTTGTTCGGCCGGTTCCAAGTCGCCGCTGCAGGTTTTTTCGTCGGAGATTCCAAAGCCGCCACAGCTCATCGTCACTCCACCGTGCGACGCCGCCATCGGTCAATTAAGGGCCTCGGCCCTTTCTTCCTTTTCCCTTTTCGAACTTGATTAAAGGCTCTTGATTTCCAACTTGATTTCGGAATTTTTTATGAAACTAGGGTTCAAGTCTGGGAGGGAAAGAACGATGAATTCCTGTTCATTATATGGGGGTATTTTTGTCAATATAATGTCTATAGCGCGTGTACAACAATCAGGAGGATGTGTGAAAATTTCATTACAATATAGGGAGGTTATTAGGAATAAAATTATTACATGGAGGTAATATGAATTTTTTGAATAACACAGGGAGGGGATAAGAATCAAACTCGGAAAATGACAAATAATTGGCCAAATTGCATTTTTAGTCCTATAACTATGCACTTATCGCATTCTAATTCCTAAGGTATTTCGTTTTACAATTAAGTCCCGTATGTCATAAAATATAGCAATTTTAGTCCTCATTTTGCAATTTAAGTCCCGTATATCGTAAATTCCAGCAACAACTTAGGTACTTGAATTGCAAAACGAGGACTAAAATTGCTACATTTTACGAAATACGGGACTTAAATTGTAAAACAAAATACCTTAGGATTTAGAATGTCATAAGTGCATAGTTACGGGACTAAAAATGCATTATGGCCTACATAATTTGCTTGATATGGCTACACTAGTTCACGATTTTGTGGGTTATTTATAGGGTTATTTACATCTGTTACCCTTAAAGTTTGGTATAATTACAAATTACCCCCTCTTGTTTTATAAATTACAATAAGTCCCTTAAGGTTTTATTATTCATGTAAAATTTGTGAAAATGTGGCAAGTAGAGTCTTTGATCGACGTCAAATAGGCTTCAAACAACATTTACTCTTACACTAGTGGATTATAGGAGATAAGATGCTTCCGATGGTATGAACATAACCAAAATCCGTCGAAGGTGTTACAAGAACGAATATAAATCTTAGGAGTATTTTTGTAATTTTAAAAATAAAAGGGATATAATCTATAATTATAAACAAAACCTGAATGGTGGTAGATGTAAATCTCCCTTATTTATATGATGTGTTTTAATTAATCATATAATCAATGAACAGAATTGCCTGGGTGTGTACCAAGAAGTTTTTCAGTGCTGCCTCAAGGGCATGTCTGTAGAAACCCTAAGGGGATCTATATTTGCATATGGAAGAGAAAACGAGAGAGAATAGTTGTAAAACTGGAAAATATATTATTATTAATTGGTAAAGTATACAAATACAGAGATGGGAACACTATTTATACAGCCCAATAAGTGTTCAACCCTAAAAGCCCAATAAGTGGAACTAACGGCTAGAAAAGCCCAACTAGAAATACAAAGATACAGAGAATAAACAAATCTAAGAGCCTCCCCTCAAGTTGGACTATCTGTTAGAGTAGTGCCCTAGAAAGCCGAACTATTTAGGCTATTTCAATGTAATACTCTAAAGCAGAACTTTCTTGTGACTTGTAATAAAAAGACCTGATTAGTCGTTTTATACTATTGGCCTATTTCATCATATTTTAATTGTATTTCAATGCATATTATTTATTCTTGTGTATGGATGAAACTCCAAGACCACAGTAAGCTAAGGGACTTGGTTTCACCATTTGATGGGGGCCATGAAATAAGTACCCAATGGCGTGATCTAAAACACTCCAAGTCAAAGAGTTTAAAAGACATAGGGGATGTCGATTAAACTCGCTCGAGACTTGCTCATATGATAGCTTTATGAAAGTGTATCCCATTTCATGGCATTAGTATTTTGACACTACTATGCATATGAGGGTGCTTAATGGAGATTAAGTTCACTGAGGATCCCGGCTGGAATGCCTAAATGGGTTAAGGCTCATAGCGAGTCTTAAAGATTATGAGAGTTTCCCAAGCCATGATCGTGTCTAATTGATCCTTAGACTTGAGACTTCATGGTTGCCTTGTGTATGACTGGGGCATACTTTGACATACTGCTGAATCCCTCGAGTTTCACAAAAGCTGTAGGTTGGGTATGATCGAATTATTCATGGAGGTTGTGAGGGTTAATATAGAATCAATCACTTGTTATAAGAACAAGAAGAATTCCTATGAATTCCGTTGTAGTGTATCTCATCTTAAATCTTTGCAAAGTACTATTGATCTCAATTAGGAAAGAGTTCCTAGAGTTTGAGTTCAAATGAGATTGCTAATGGAATGTCGTTCATAGCTTTATAGACTACTGGGGTTCTGTATCCCATACCCTAGGTCATAATCGGGAATTGGATGATTGAGGGATTGTATCTCATGGAGATCATGAGGCTGAAAGGTCAACACAATTTTCATCGAAGGATGGGTGGCCATGGACACAGGACACGTTGCTAGACGTCATCCTTGGTCTGTAGAAATGAGTTTGTGAGATCAAATGGGCTTTGACTCACAAACCTTCTTTAAATTGAAAGGGTTCAATTAAAGATATAACTGTAACATTTGGAATGTGTTTCTACTGATGTCCGGTTGGTGAACCTGAGGGGTCACACAATGACTTCCAAGGGCAAATAAGATTATCTAATCAATGGAGATTGATGGATTGAATTAATTGGTTTAATTCAAAATTGAAGTAGTTAATTAATAGTTGATTAACATTGAAGAATTTAATTAAGAGTAATTAAGGGATTTAATTTGATTAAATCAAATTGAGAAAGGAAATATTAATTTAGGAATTAATATTCTATTGAGCTTGAATTTTATTTGGAATACAATAAAGCCCAAAAGTTAATTGAAAGATTAATCAAATTCTAATTAAGAGTAATTAGATAATTGGGCTTTGAGAATTGAATCTAATATTAAATTTAATGGGCATTTTCAAAAGGCCCAAAACTTAGTCCAAAAGGAATGAGATGGCCAAAAATCCAAGTTCTTCAGAATTTTCGGCCATGTGGGTTATTAAATAACCCCAATGATTGTTTCTTTCTAAGCAAGCAATAACACTTTCAGAAAAACCCTAAGTTTTCTAGCTTTCTCTTCTCTCTCTCTCGCGCCGTTTCTCCATCTCTCTCTTAGAGAATTGGTTTTCTTCACTACAAATATTAACTCTTACTCACTAAGGCTTGATCAAAGAGATAATCAATCATTCTTCATTCCCTAGCAGGAATTAAGAGATACGAGTTTGCCTGTGAGAAGCCGTGGACTATCTTCAGAGGGTTTCAGTTGAAAATCGAAACCTAGGTAGATCTTGAAGCTTGTTGCTGGATTTCGAAACCTGCTACTGGAGAGGATTAAGCTTTGGAAAGCTTTCGTTTCTTATCTACTACAAAAGGAGTGCGTAAAGGTGTGCTTCTATATAATATATAAATGTCTCACAGTTTCATATTCATTGGATGAAGATTTACTGTAAGCCCCGGGACAAAATTTTTGAAAAACCCTCGCTTCCGTTGTGCCCGAGAAACCGTGAATCCCAACACTATCTTGATAAAGAATGCCCAACATGGAGATCATATTACGAAAGATAGATCAACACAACATTTTAGTAAAGGAATCAGCTAATTGTTTTGAAGAAGGTACATGACATGGCAAAATGAATTCCTCTTTATACTTATTACGCACGACATGAGTGTCAATTTCAATATACTTTGTGCGTTCGTGAAAAACGGAATTCTCAGTGATCTGGACAGCAACTTTGTTGTCACACCAGAAAGGAATTGGCAAGGACACGGGAACATGGAGATCTTTAAGGACATAAGCAATCCATTGAAGCTCACAAATGGTAGAGGCCATACTTTAGTATTCTGCCTCACATGATGAGCGGCTGATAGTACGCTGCTTTTTGTCTTCCAAGAAATAAAGGATTGGCCCAGAAATATACAATACCCAGAGGTGGATTTTCGAGTTAATTGGCAGGTCACCCAATCTGCATCACAAAAGGCAGATAAACTAAGTGAGTCATTAGCAGCAAAAAAATACCTGTTGAGGCACATCCACTAAGGTATTTTAGCAGATGTGTGACAGCAAACCAATGAGCTTGAGCAGGTTTTCCCACGAACTGAGGTAACTGCTGCACAGCGAAACTAAGATCAGGCCTGAAAAGGTTTAAGTACAGGAGTCTGCCAATAATTCTTCTATATAAAGAAGGATCATAAAAGGTAGGACTTGATTCATCAAACAAATTCAGCCCAACAGGTAACGGTGTAGAGACAGCCTGAGCATTAAGATGACCAGTATCTTTAAGAAGATCAAGTACATATTTATTTTGAGTCAAGAGACCCTGAGGAGTCTCTGGCAATTTCAAAACCAAGGAAATACGTGGCTGGTCCAAGATCTTTAATGGTAAACAGGCCATGTAAAAACTTTTTAACAGCATTTATATCAGATTCACTAGGACCAGCAATCAAAACATCATCAACATATACTAGCAAAATCATAAAACATGAAGATGTACGGAAAATAAAAGGACAGGGATCATGCTCAGATTGGGAAAAACCATAAGAAATGAGCTTAGTGGTAAATTCTAGATTCCACTGTCTAGATGCCTGTTTGAGGCCATATAAGGACTTAGTCAATTTGCAAACTTGATAAGGCTTAGCTTTGGTATACTCATCAGGAGGTGAAATATAAACATCCTCATCAATGAAACCATGCAGAAATGCATTATTGATGTCTAGTTGATGAATGAAATAATGCCTAGAAGTAGAAACAACAAGAAATATTCTGAGAGACGAGGAGCAGAAACCAGAGTCCAAGAGATAGAGGTCCTAGAACCTTCTTGCTCTAATACCATGTAGAAACCCTAAGGGGATAGATTTATATTTGCAGACGGAAACGATGAAAGAGAAAACGAGAGAGAATAGTTGTAAAACTGGAAAAGAAATTTTACATTTAGATCCTTATAATTTGAAAATTTTACAATGTAGTTCAAAGGGTAATGTAGTCATTTTATAATTTTTTATTTTTTTTTTATTTTTTTACAAAAATGTTGACTTTGACTCGGTCAATGGATTAATTTGTCATAAAATGATTCTCCTGTACCTAGATGTAAATAAAACAACCGTGGGGGATCCATGTGTAATTTGCCCTATTATTATTGGTAAAGTATACAAATATAGAGATAGGAACACTATTTATACAGCCAATAAGTGTTCAACCCTAAAAGGCCAATAAGTGGAACTAACAGCTAGAAAAGCCCAACTAGAGATACAAAGATACAAAGAATAAACAAATCCAAGAGTGTCATGCAAACTTCTTGAATCTTGAGTTGTCCTCACTGGGTTCTATAGGTATTGGACACTCGAGGTCATCTCCTAGTGGCATTGGGCTATGGATTTTGGCCTTCAATGGTTCTTATTTCAGAAGTTATTCAGACCCTTCATTCTAGCTGATTTTAGCAGTTTTGCTATTACTAAGTCAAAAGTGCTTTCGGAGGACAACTTGTGCTTCGACTTCCTTCCGGAGTGGTATAATTAAATTGTTGTATAAGCTCTATTCCAGTTTGTTTTCAATGCACCAGAGTACTCCTAGTCCTAGGTTACAAGGAAATCTGGTTAATTAGTTGCTAAATTTGGCATTTCCCACAAAATGGGACTTAAAAAATCGACATCAAATTATCAGAAAAACACATTTAGTTAGTTGTATCAGTATTCAGTACTGATTGGGTTTTAAGTATTTGAACATTTCATGGCAGCTAGAGTTAATTTATCACAGTACTTTTTAAAAAACAAAAAAGTTAAAAAGTAACAATCGGTGTAAAACCAAAAATGTTACCAAGAATAGAATACTATGACATTTTTTATTTTGAGACAGTAATTGAAAATAACCGCTTAATTAATTCAATGACTCATGTACGTTTGTTTTCGTATCTGTTAGAAAAAATTTGAATACCACAAACTTATCGTTTTTCAAGGTTTAATATGCATGCTTCACTACCTCTATAAAAAGGCGTCACCTCTAGAAAGAAAAATAAGGCACAAAGAGTAATAAAGAGAAGAAGAAATACAAATTAAATTAAAGATGAAGGGAATGAAGGTGGTGGCAGTTTTCGTATTGTGTGTGTTGGTCTTGGAGGTGACAGTGGATGCCACAAATAACGTAGTAAAGGAGTTGAAGCACGACTTAAAGGAACTTGAGAAACTTGGCAAGGGGATCGAAAAGGAGGCGAAGGATGAGGAGAAGATCGCAGACAAAATCGAAAAGGGGGAGGAAAAAGAGTTGAAGCACGGCCTAAAGAATCTTGGAAAACTTGGCAAGGGGATCGAAAAATCAAAGATCGAAGACAAAATCAAAAAGTCGGAGAAAAAGGAGTTCGAGCACGACCTAAAGAATCTTGAAAAACTTACTAAGGGGCTCCAAAAGGAGGCGAAGCATGACGAGATGGCCGCCGAAAAATTAAAAAAGGGTATCGAAAAGGAACAGAAACATCAGGACAAGTTCGACAAGGGGGACGAAAAGGAGATAAAGCACCAGGGAAAGAATCTTGTAAAACTGGGCAAGGGGATGGAAAAGGAGCAGAAGCACGAGCTCAAGAACGAGAAGAAAAAGGCGAAGCACCCTGACAAACTCGGCAAGAAGATTCACGAGGAGATTTTGGCCGCAGAGAAGAACATTAAGTCAAAGACCCACGACAAGAAGGAAAAGTCCAAGGACTGCGACAAGAAATTAGACAAGTCCAAGACCGAACACAAACACTAAAATACATGGACACATGCATGCATGCACACAGAATGTCAAGTCCATCAACAAAATGGACCATTAATGAAGTATAGTTAATTCACGCACGGGGAAGCATTAGATAGGATACGAAGAACAAAGTTGATTAGTTTCATATATATTTAGACTAATGGTATAGTGCTTTTTTATTTATGTGTAACGATTGATTACTATATCAATCGTTACATTTAGTTCCTAATTTTGATTGTTATTAGTTTTATAATCTTTGGTATTTAATTTCTCCGCTGCCGTCCCTTAATTTAAATAAGACGATTTGTTTGGCTTTCTTTTGTTTATATGATCTGTATATAGTTTCAGATCATTCTTTCGCTTCAGTTCAGCATTTAATTTTTAGAAAATGCATAAACGCACATTGTATTACGAACTTGCTCACGTTGCATTCAATCCATCATAAATCGCGAGTTAATTGTAATATATAGGGATAATTACATCTAGGTCCCCGACATTTGTCCTATTTACATCTAGTCCAGGAGATTCATTTTTTTACATATTAGTCCATTGAACGGCTGACTAACGGTCAAAATTAACATTTCTGTTAAAATATAAAAATAAAATAAAATAAATTATGAAATGACTATATTACTCTTTGGATTACATTATAAAATTATCAAACTATAAGGACCTAAATGTAAGATTTCTCGCCGGAGCCACCACCCAGGTGGTCGACACCTTATACCAAGAGGATCCTCTCGTCGAGCCCGTCATATTCCCCAAGTCCGTTTTTCCATTCGACAACCACATCGGATTTAATTTTAATTCTAATTTTCGAATGTTACTAAAATTCTAGAAATTCCAATTCGAAATTAACGACAATTTGTTCGTCGAATTTCCGATCCGGCTTCACCAATGGCTTACTCATGTCGAGGAGGTCAGGAAAGATATACTGGTCGCCGGAAAAACGCGCTCCACCACATCTCCGCAGCGCCACCTTCGGGACACCATATCTCTGCCACCGGTGGTCGGATGGGGGTGAGACCACCGCCAAAATGCTCCTCTTGTCGAGAGCTTCAATTCCCGACCAACCTCAGCCATTTCCGTCGCCGGAGGAGTGAGATCGAAAAATATGCAGTCGGCCCTTCAAACCGTCGTAGTGCCGCCATGGCTGATCGGATGGCCACGGCACCACCACCATTGGACTCGTCGTGAAAAACCGGTCCAAAATCATCCATCCTCCGCCGTTTCCGTTGCCGGAAAATCCTTTCCGGTTAATAATGCCACCGCCGGAAGTTTCTTAATTTTTTTTTTCAAAAAGGATAAGATAGTTATTTCTCAATTTTTAAATTTTTATTTTATTTTTTTAACAGAACCATTAATTTTGACTAACGGTAACTCGGTCAATGGACTAATATGTAAAAAAATAAATCTCTTGGATCTAGATATAAATAGGGCAAACGTCGAAGACCTAGATGTAATTATCCTAATATATTAGTTTCATAGTTTCATCGATCAGACAAACAGGGCATTGAGTCATTGACAAACAGACACAGTTATTGAAAAGCAAAAAAAGGATGAAGTTGAAGTCAAATTAATTATTTTCTCTAAGCGTTAAAAATATAGATGCCTTCCTCATAATTTCTCACTGTGTATTATTTTAGTTTCCAGTCATCACATATGGTTTGGTGAAGCCATATATATTTACATTTTAACAAACTTTCTAAATGGTTCTTGGATTAATACTACAAGTCTTGGTAAAATTTCTATGGTCAAGGGAAGATATTTGTAATTTTGAAACAAGGAAGGGAATATTGTGTTAGTGTAAGGTTGTATATAGTTACAAGGAGTTGTAATTGACCATTAATATTGTTTTATTTGCAAATTGCAAAACTGGTCCTTTAACTTTGACATATATTGACATTTAGGTATATTATATTAATATGACAAATCATATGTATATATATCCACTAAGTACGATTTTGCTGCAAGTTGAGACAAAATATTCTCCAAGTTGAAATTCGGTGCCGGATTTTCCATAAAAATTTGAACTTTTGTGACAAAATATGTCGTCACGAAAATCTATTTTTTTTAGTGAAACTATAGGGACAATTTTTGTCACCAAATTACTATCACAGGCGATTCACTAATTATGATAAGAAAACCATAAACTCTTTATCACTATATAGATATATCATTACAACATAAAAATTATTTTCATACGAAGAATTTAGTTACATCAAAAGCTTTGTCACCGGACACCAATATTAGTTTTGTTAATAGTGTTAATTTTTCTTACAGTGAATGAAATCTTTAGATAGGAAGGGAAAAAAAACAAGAACTCCGCATCTACAGATATCTCAAGTGAAATCTATGATCGATCTATATATATATAATCCATTATCCAAATTACAACTCAAATCCAAATAAAAACTATTATTTTAGGGATAGTTACATATAGGTCCCTGACGTTTGCCCTATTTATATCTAGGTTCAGGAGATTCATTTTTTCACATATTAGTCCATGGACCGGCTGACTAACGGTCAAAATTAACATTTCTGTTAAAAAAATTAAAAAATAAAATAAAATAAATTATGAAGTGACTACATTATCCTTTGGACTACATTGTAAAATTGCCAAACTATAAGGACCTAAATGTAAAATTTCTCGCCGGAGCCATCGTTGCCGGAGCCACCACCCGGGTGGTCGACACCTTATACCAAGACGATCCTCTCGTCGAGCCCGTCATATTTCCCAAGTCCGTTTTTCCATTCGACAACCACATCGGGTTTAATTTTAATTCTAATTTTCGAATTTTATTAAAACCCTAGAAATTCCAATTCGAAATTAACGAAAATTTGTTCGTCGAATTTCCGATCCGGCTTCACCAATGGCTTACCCATGTCGAGGAGGTCAAGAAAGGTATACTGGCCACCGAAAAAACGTGCGCCACCACATCTCCGCCGTGCCACCTTCGGGACGTCATATCTCTACCATCGGTGGTCAGATGGACGTGAGACCACTGCCAAAATACTCCTCTCGTCGAGAGCTTCAATTCCCGACCAACCTCAGCCATTTCCGTCGCCGGAGGAGTGAGATCGGAAAAAATGCCGTCGCCGCTTCAAACTGCCTTAGCACTGCCGTGGCTGATCGGGACCACTACCATTGGACTCGTCGTGAAAAACCAGTCCAGAATTGGCCATCCTCCACCGTTGCCATCGTCGGAAAATCTTTTCCGGCGAATAACGCCACCACCGGAAGTTTTTTAATTTTTTTAATTTTTTTTCAAAAAGGGTAAGATAGTTACTTCTTAATTTTTTTAAGTTTTTTAACAAAACCATTAATTTTAACTAACGGCAACTCGGTCAATGGACTAATATGTAAAAAAATGAATCTCCTGGACCTAGATGTAAATAGGGCAAACATCGGGGACCTATATGTAATTATCCCATTATTTTACTTAGCTAACTATATATCAAACTAATTATTTGGTAATTTTTAATATAACTATACCAGTATCGCCGGCAGTGAGAAGAGCTACGTAGAAGTGAGTTGTTCACGTGCATCACTGACTTAAAATTATTTCATTTATATATATTATGTATATTTTGATATTATGGAATATATAGTGTATGTTGTATTCGGTAACCATTAGATATTTTGTAATGCACACTTTAAGTTAACTACACCCCTTAGGGTCATGGCTCCACCCAAGGGCAATACTAGAAAAAAAATTCTTGAGGGAACAAGGGATGAAAAGATATATTTTGGAGGGCAAAATACTATTATTAATGAGAATTGAGATTATTTCATATATAAATAATTCTATAATTAATTAATAATTTTACGCAAAAAAAAAAAAAAAAATTTAAATCGGGGCAGTGGCCCCCCACTGGTACATGTAGTTCCGCCCCTGGCCTCCGCCACTCACTGGGATCATTTATTCTGTAATTAATCTATCTAACTGATGGGTGTCGAATCCACCAAAAATAATATTTATAATTCCAATCTACGAAATAACACAAAATTGCATACAGTGGTAAATAGGGTCGAACACAGGAATTAGTTGGAAATAATATCTTTTGAAAACCAGAAATATTAGTGAAAGCAGTAAGGGGGGAGGGGGGTTGAAAGAATATCTAAACTAATCTAAACTACAAAGCAATTAGAAACAACGCAGTAAATAATTAAAATTGGTCAAGGATCGTTTTGGGTATTTTTGATTTATCAATTAAGAAACTAAGGAAGCAATTAAAACTAAGGAACAAAGAATAGATAAGGAGAAAGATCTAGTTGGGGAATATTTCACCTAAGTTCTCGACTTGATCATAGACGTAAGAATAAACATTCAACTATCAATAAGCCTACTATAGTCATCAATTGCCTTAGACAACCTCGTCTCTTCTTAAGATTAGACTAATCAGGGCCTATACCTTACAATTAATCCCTAATCAATAGATAACTCTTCGATAACCCCTCTAGGAATTCAATCTATCAACAGCTTTCAATCTAAGAAACATAGACTCGAGTTAATTAAACACTAACACCATGCTAATTCAAACCCGATTATAGAATCCCGCTAATACCCCGGATAATTTCGCAACTACAGTAGCACTAGTTCGTCTCTCAAATCACCTATATCGGATAACCCCTCCAATATACGCGAAGACACTATGCAATTAATTCAAATATTCAAATCAATCACAATAATCATGAAACATAGAAATTCTATAAATACCGAAAAGTCGAACTATAAAAACAATTAGGTCTCACAAGTGTTTAAAAACTTAGATAAAATCTCCAACTAGAATAAAAATTAGCTACTAAGAATTCCCATGAATTTTCCTATTGAAATTGGAGAATTCATGAGAGATGGAAGAATGTCTAAAACTAACGTCAAGAGGGGGAAAAAAAAAAAGAATGAGAACAAGTCTAAGAGAAATGCTAATCTAATCTAATCTAATGTAATATTCCCTCTTATCTCGCCAAAGGTCTGCCGCCGAAAAATCAATTCCAAGATCATGAATGGTATGCTCTCTTGCTTAGGTTAACAAATCTCATTTTCCAACATCATCAATTAATTTACGATGTGGGCCTCCATCTCAAACCACCAAATTATTGGCCTAACTAATTAAGTTTGATTAATGATCCACTAAGCATTCCAATTGGGCCCACATGCGTGCTTGTCCCTCTCTTTCCAAAGTTGCTGTTGTAAGTTCTCGTGTGTCTAGTCTCTGGAGTCAGATTCTGCTCTCAAAAGTCTTGACCAAAAATCACCCATTAAAAGCCCAATTAACAGCCCACAGTAGGATAGGGAAAGAGGAGCTTTAATTCTGCCAAAAGCTGACCAAAATCAGGGCTAAAATTCGCTGCAAAATGCGTGAGAAAAGATCTCGAGTTCGAAAAGGAAAGTGAATCCGCGCAATCTATGACTCCTCAGCAAACTGGATCTAAAAACATGATCACATAAACGTGATTCTCCAAAACAGTTCCAAAATGGTGACTTCTAGCTTCTTTTTGAGCAAAAGCTCTAATCCTACATCCAAATCGAGAAAGTGGATTAAAACATAACAATAAGGACAAATAAAGTCATAGAAAGGGGAAAAATGTATTAAAGAATGATGCAATAAAACCACTTATCACTAACTATGTGACACTGACTGAAATAAGGTTCACCATGTATTTATAGCGTCTGTGATATATATATATATATATATATATATATATATATATATATATATATTGTTTCTGTTAGGAAAAAAATTGAGAACCACAAATTTGTCCGTCTTTCAGGGTGTATAATACGGTTCATTTTTCCTGTACAAAAATATCTACCCTAATTGATGAAAAGAAAACAGACAGAAGCACTCAGCCTAAAAAATAGCCCATAAAAAAAGGGAAGAAAAAAAAATGGACGCAAAAAAAGTGGTTGCAGTGTTTCTGTTGTTCGTGTTTGTGTTGGAGGTGGTACAACTTCCGGTGCAGGCAGCGGCCGCTAAGCCTACACTGGCAAAGGCGGGGCCTGTAGGCAAGGGTAAGGCGGTCAGAAAGCTTGCAGCAGCAACCAAGGCGGCTCCAGCAAAGCCTGAACCAGCCAAGGTGGCTCCGGGTAAGGGTAAGAAGCTTTCAGAGGTTGAGCCAAAAGAGGCGGCCGTGGACCAGGAAAAGGTCGACAATGTAAAACGCGACTGCCACAAAAATTGCAACACTAATGAGTGCACCATGGGAGGCATGGCTCATGGCTTCTGCTTAATGAAGTGTTACACCGCATGTGGGTTTAAAATCGTTGAAGGTTTGTAGCTGTTATTATTTTTCATGCATTTAAATATTTTAATGGAAATATACTTTTGTATAATAATTGTATTAAGTTTAGAGAAATTTACATCCATTACCCTTTACTTTTAGTGTAATTACAAATTAGTACCTCTTGTTTTCAGAAGTTACAATAGATATGTAAGACTTTTGTTGGTTTTGGTTATGTTCAAATTACCATAAGCGTCTTGTCTTCTACAATTTATTAATATAAGAGTCAATGCTAAATTAAAGCCTCTATATGCCATATTTTCACAAAATTTTCATGAACAATTAATAAAACCTCGAGGAGGTATTTGTTATTTTAAAGCCTGATTATAGTTTTTTTTTTCTTTGCAGGTAAATTTGAGAACAAGAAGCACTAGACGGCCGGCAAGTAAAAGAAATAAAATTGATTAATTTTAATTTTTATGTAACTCTAGAAAATATAGTACTGTCGTTTCAGTAATGATTCATTATAATATTTAATTCAATCGTTAAGACATTTATTTATAGTTTTATATATTTCTGGTTTATGGTTTCATTTCTTTGTCCACTGTCATGGTAATTCAAATAAAGATTAACCTTTCTCTGAGTTCTCGTACTATCCTTGTATTCAAATCCTAACCAGTGGATGGAAGTGAAGCACCACAACCACGAATTGAAGTTAATTATCAATGGTTCTTATTATAAGTATAATAGTTTTATTTTTCTCCAATTTATTAAAATAAAATTTACAATTTTCGAGTTTAGTTATTCGAAATTATTTATTAGGATTTGGATACTAAATCTATTCATGAAATCCAACTTTATAAACTTCTAATATGTTCAATAGTTTGTTCTCAAGAAAATATATAACTTTCAGATAATAACACTTTTAACAATATTAATAACACTAAATTAATTAATTATCTTATAGACAAAAAGTAGGTTATTCTATAGGGTTATTTTCCATAAACGCGAGTTTTACATTTATATAAATAAACCAAAATATATATCAATTACTCTTGTCATATAACCTAACTAGATTAATAGCTACTCTATTATGACAATTATACGGACACAACACAACATAGATACAACGAAACATATCATTTTCAATAATTTTTCGTACTAGACAAGAATCCGACATAGATATCAGACACGTTATAGCATTATACAATATGATTTTTAGAAGTGTCTGTGAATTATTGGTTATATACTTATAGTTATCAAAGTTAACTTTAAAAAGCAAAAGTTTTTATGGAACTCAAGAATTGGTGGACGAAGTGGCAGATATTGTGTATATATTTTGTTATAAATTTTGTCTAAGACTAAATCCTTCTGCTTAAAGTAATCATGCTTATTACTAAATATAGTTTTTCTCAAATATTAAAATCTCATATTGTGATAAAGTATATATGAAAATTTTATAAGTATAAGTCAATAGAAGTAAATTACTAATCAACAAGTCGGGCACTAATCATACAAATTAGGAGAAAAATATAGAAAACAATAATTTATGATCCAAAGAAAATTAACACCATGTGTATATATTAATCAATTGTCCTACTCGAATTACATACAAATGTAGTAGACAAGTAGTTGAAACGACATATATAATAAAATAAAATTATCAAAAATGAATATAATAACTGCAAATATATATTCAGTTATTACACATACAAATGAAAATACTATTCTTTTTCCTAAATTTATATATATGCAACTAATTTACTTTATCGATCATCATCAATTCACTAATGTCCTCCTACCAAAAATAAAAAATAAAAATAAAAAAATTCACTGAAGTCCATGCTTGTTTTTGTGGTTATTGTTGTTGTTGACTTGCTAATGGGGCTTCTTCGGGTGGGGGGCGTGTTTCTTAATAAAATCTGCAAACACAGATATTACAATGAGGGGGGAAGAAATTAACAAGTATATAAACATAAGAGATCAGTTTTTCTCATATAATTATGGGTGAATTACATTTGAGTCTCTAAAGTTTATTATATTTACATTTAAGTCAACTTAAATGTGTCTATTATATACGTCAACATTCACTTCTAAATCGGTGATGGACCTAAATGTATATAATATAAATTGAATTAAATAATTTTGGGTGTCGATTACATCTAGGAATCCACATTTTATGTTAAATTTGACCAAATATTATAGACCAGTTTAAAAACCTAAATATAAATAAATATATCTAAATGAACTTAAATATAAATATGAAAAATGTCAGACATCCGAATATAATTTGTCCTGTAATTAAATGAAAGGCATGAAATGATTAAATTGACGATCACTGTTCATTACCAACCTTGGGTCTTATTTTTGGCACCTTGGGCGACAGTTTTGGCACCACTGCCGACATCTTTAGCGGCCTTTTGTGTCGTTTTTTTGGCAGTTTCTACGGCACCATTCGTAGCGTTCATGATCTTGCAGCCCTTCTTTTTTAACGAGTTCGTATGTGCGTCGCAATCGGCATTTGTAGGGGACCCTGTTTTCTTGTCGTCTTTTGTCTTCTTGGCCTCCACCGGAAGCTGTATGGCCTCCAAAACCAACACGCACAACAGAAACACTGCAAACACTTTTTTTCCCTCCATTTTCTTTATCTTTTTTTTTTAATCTTCTCTTTTCCTTTGGCTGAGTGTTTCTTTTGTGCGTTTATATGTTTTATTTTGTTCGCTTACTATAGAATTTTATAGAGGAAGTGGAAGAATGTTGCACCTCTATAAAGACGGACAAGCTCGTGGCTCTCAACTTTTTCTAACAGAAACGTAAACAAACACCAGAAAGCTGATATGCTAAATTTCAATAGATTAGGTAATTAACTGTATTAATCAATTTCTATTTAATTTAATTATTTCTCGTTAGCTATTCGTTGGTCAATATCTAAATAGTTAAATAATGTATGGACTAATTTTCCCGTCCATTTGATGCTAGTCTCTTCCCCAGTGGGAAGAAACGTAATTTAGGAAAAAAGTTTAATTTTAATTTAATTTAGCTTTTTTTGGTTTTCCATTTCATAAAACCGAGAATGCACACTAAAAATTGTATGAAATAATTAAAATTAAAATCATATTAACTTAAATACTATTTTTAGTGTATGAAATTTAAGTTATGATGAATATTATTTATGTTGAATATCTTTACATGTTATATGTGCATTTTGTTTTTAAGTTTTTTTATACAGAATGGAACATGACTTAATTTAATTTCTCGGCGAGGCGTTGTGTTATTGGGTTCGAAAAAATAAATTGAATTAAATCGAGAAGCTAATCATGATTTACAACTTAATTTTCAAATTAAATAAAAAAAAACATACACATAATATAGAAAACGGTAATAAAACTAAACTTTTTTCCTAAATTCGGCCTCTTTTCTACTGGGAAAGAGACTAGCATCAAATGAACCCTAATTGTTATATAATGATATTTGATATGGGATATTTTCGTCCATCCACGTGTCACAATTCTAGTGGTCTTAAGGCCACATGAACCAAGTCAAAGTCTCCCCGACTGACCAGTCAATAGCCCTCGAGGTCGATAACTCGACCATAAGGTCAAATCCACCGTCACAGAAAGTGGTCTGGTCGTGGTCAGGCATCATTCGACACCAACTGATCCATAATCGTGATCGTGTGTAATGTCCAAATACCAACTACGGAGCAACTAGCCAAACCAGTTGTGTAGCACCCCTGCTCTACAGCCCCCGAACCTAAACGGACCTTCAAGTGTTGACTGGTGTCACCGCCCGACAATCCATCCCAGCCAACGGGTCTATCCAAAACACTAAGCAACTGTGATTCCTAACAGATGACATCCATAAAACATATAACAATTAAAGAGTAGCGGAAGCATGTAGATAATACAAAACGTAGTAATACGAAAATGTCGCCCATGGCCAAAGCGATAACGAGCAATCCTAATATCATCAACTATGCCTCATAAGGCCAAATAACAATATCAGTAAATAACATCAGCAAAATATCTGAAATAATAGTAAAGGAAACCTAAGTAATATCCACGAACCAAGAGTACGAATAACAACAACCCTAGATAACCCGAAAAACAAAAGAGCATATCTAGACACACTGTTGCCATTTCGACACGTGAAGCATGTCAGTCTTTCATAAACTTGAAGCAAGAACCAAAATAAAAGGGGTGAGTTCAAAATAACTCGGTGAGGGAAAGATACATACATATACATATATATATATATATATATATATATATATATATATATATATATGACGAGTTCGAGTTACAATTTTGGTTTTAAGAGGGAAGTAATAGGTTTGATATAAGTTCAAAGATCTGTAGTGTAATTCGACTCGATAAGCAATGTAATAAACAGAAAAGCAATGAACAATAAATATCCCGGCAAGGACAGGCCTAATCACTCCTTATAACTCACAACCATACGATAAAATACTCCATCACCGTTTGCCAACTCAAGGAGCAAACCGAGACCCGGCTATAGAAATGTGATTTGAGAAAGACACGCAATGAATCATGTCATGTCCACCATCGCTCTCGGCTAAGACTTGCCAAACTCCAACAAGCCATTGCCGGTGCTTAGTTTTGGAGAATTATACATCGAGATATCGAAATCTAGATTGTTAGAATATTTGTGTGTGATATGGAAATCAGAAGCTTTGACACGGGTGATTCCTGCCCTTAAAGATTCTCTTGCCCCTACTTCGCTGGAAGTTTGATAAGGTTTCAGGCAATACACTTCCAGGATAATATCAAGCTTTTCTATAGAAATTTGGAAAGAATTCGGATGTGCTAGCAATACACCAGAATTCAGGTGAATTATATTATAAAGTCCGATGAACAAAGCATAATTCATTCCTTCTTGAATGGCATTCAAAGCCCACTTCTTGACTATTTCAGACTCTAACAGTCACATTCCAAGTGCAAAGTGTGTCATTATGCGATGCACGACTAAGTGACGCAACCCGGTCCGGTCCGACCCAAGCCAAAGCCCATGCCCATGCCCATGCGCATGCGCGAGGGCGCGGGCGGTGCACCGCACCGCATGTGATCCATTCACCCATCTCATTTGAGTTTCATATTTAACACCACTAATCAACATTAACTAATATAGTGGACTTTAATTAGTGGTTTAATCAATGTGGGACTCTTAGTTTTTAAACAACCTTTAACGTGTCTTTTCACATCCCAATTAATACACACTAATCAATGTGGAATTACACTTAAAGACTTTAATTTTTTTTAGTTTACCAATTATACTTGAATCTTGTAGAGCATTAGTTTGCGCCATTATTATTATTATTTGGTTGAATTATTGTGAAAAAGAGAAAATATATATTTTTTTTTGGTTAAAAAGATAAAAAATATGTTAATATGAAAGATATGTAAAGTTTGCTCAAGGAAAACATGGTTTCGGTATTGTTCCACCAAGCTATAATGCCTTTGTGTAAGTATGTCATTTTTATTCTTATTTTGAGGATTAATTAGGATGAGGATACTTTTATTCAATAGATTAACTAATTCAAGAATAAAAAGAAAAAAGTTATTTAAATCAATTATATAAATTTACCACATTGTATAGAGTACAAATAATAATTTGGGAGTACATTTAACAACTCCCTATTTCATATCTACTTTGTATATTTGTACTTATACAGTATTTGGAAAGAAACAAAAAAATTAACAGGTCTCTTATAGGGTGGAAGTGGATTTGAGTCTAGTGGGTTTAAGACGGGGCGGCTCTTAGGTTAAAACAGTCCCTGGGTCCAGATGGGATGTGTCCCAAATCCATAATTTTTTATTGATAAAATTGACATTTTAAATTTTAACATTTTTCTTTTTTAGATTAAGATAATTACAACATTGAGATTTTTCCAGTATTTGTCCATTCAAATAAAATGTGTAGCTAAAAGTACTTAGTTTTGGGATTTTAAACTTTATTAAATAATTTAATATATATATATATATATATTTTTTTTTTTAAAATATTAATTTTACAAATACACATATATATAAAAATTATGAACATTTGAAAACTGAATTTTATATTATGAAATTGCGGCTGAAGCTCGAACAATAAGCTTGCCAACAATATATCTAAAATTTCAACCTAATATACACTGTGCGTGACAAAATAAGCTTTTGTTTTTTTATACGCATACACAATTCGATCACTGTCATTGCAAAATGCTTCTTACTATGGTCAAATAATCGTAGTAAAAGGCCATAATTTGGAGCAAAAGACCTTTTGCTACGCATTTACTATGAATTTTGGTCGTAGTTAATACTGGCGTAACAAATACTTTTACTACGACAATATCTGTAGTAAAAACCTTTTACTACGAATTTTGAAGTTAAATATCAATTATCGTAGCAAATAAACTCAAAAAATATCAATTTTTTTACTATGAATTAGATAAGCGTAGTTAAAAACAGTCCTGACTACAAAAAGAATTCGTAAAATTTTCGTTTTTTTTTTTTGGAAAAAAATATGATTTGTTAACATCTTGCTCTATTGGTTATGACCTATTTTTCTTCTTCTTTTTTTTTTTTTTGTTTTAATTAAACTAGCTCGTGCCAACGTAGAATTTTCTACAAAATGACCCTTCTTTATTAATCACACAAATAAGAAGTTACAAAATTATATGTACAGTCATATAAATCCATTAGTCCTCTAAATCTAGTAAAGCTAAACAACTACTTACTCGGGTTACAAATATTGATCTATATACTAAAGCAAAAGTAACTTGGAGTAGTACTCCATTTACAAGTTACAAAACAAGAATCAAGATATAAAATTCTTCAAGTAATGTTCCTGGCCAATTGATGTGCTTTTCTGTCAAGGGGTAAGTACAATAACAAACTTCAGAAGGGACCCAAGTGTAATATCCAAAGTTATCAATATGGGTACACAACTATGTAGTTATCAACCCTTGATGATGTAGAACACCTGTAATGAACTTCAGAATAGCAGTAGCATGATAAATGTTATTGAGCATTAGAACATTGATCAAGTAAAACATCCAAAAATTCCTAGAACTTGAACCACCAGGGAACTTATCAATATAATCATTTACCCATATCATCACCCTATATATATAACAACCCTTTCTACACGGGATTCATGCAAATCAGTTTACTTCTTAAAGTCCCCAATTTACCCAACCAGCCAAACTCAAAAATAATTCAAAAGAATTTTTAAACCATCTAATACAGAGTCCTTAATTTCAATCAAAATAGTGGTACTTTAGGAATCCTCCATCACCGAATCTACGAGATGATAAACATGGAAAGACTATTTCTTACTTATTTAAGCAAGAATACCATATCAAGAATTGACAAGGAAAGATAAAAATGTTATAAATAATAAAGTTCCTAAATCCTAACTAACCTCGTCAATCTGGGGTTCGAAAATCTTAGAGATTGTATTGAAGTCGTCGTATTGCCGGCGGAGCGTTCGACTTGCAAGGGAAATCCTTATAAACCTAAGGATGCCCTGAACAAAATTACACAATCTAATAACCTATATGTATATGATATAAAAGTCTTAAGGCATATAAAAGTCTAAGGCCTGTACAAAATTAGTGATAAGTGGTTTAATTGCATATTATTTATTACATTTTCCCCCTTTCTATGACTTTATTTGTTTTGATCCACTTTGTCGATTTGGATGTAAGATTAGAGCTTTTGCTCAAAAAGAAGCTAGAAGTTGTCATTTTGGAACTGTTTTAGAAAGTCACGTTTACATGATCATGTTTTCAGGTCCAGTTCACTGAAGAGTCCTAGCTGTGCACGGGATTCACTTTTCTTATAGGACTCGAGGTTTTTTCTCACGCATTTTGTAGCGAATTTTAAACCTGGGTTTGGTCAACTTTTGGCAGAATAAAAGCTCCTCTTTCCTTCTCCTACTGTGGGCTATTAATTGGGCTTTTAATTGGTGATTTTCGGTCAAGACTTTTGAGAACAGAATCAGACTCCAGAGACTAGAAACACGAGAACTTACAGCAGCAACTTTGGAAAGAGAGGGACAAGCACGCATGTAGGCCCAATTGGAATGCTTAGTGGATCATTAATCAAACTTAATTAATTGGGCCAATTTGGTGGTTTGAGATGGAGGCCCACATCGTAAATTAATTGATGATGTTGGAAAAGGAAAATTGTTAACCTAAGCAAGGGAGTATACCATTCAAGCTCTTGGAATTTATTTTTCGGTGGCAGACCTTCGGCAAGAGAGGAGGAAATATTACATTATATTAGATTAGGATTTCTTTTCGATTTATTCTCATTCTCTTAGTTTTCTTTCTCCTCTTGACATTAGTTTTAGACATTCTTCCATCTCCCACGAATTCTCCAATTTCAATGAGGAAATTCATGGGAATTCTTAGCAGCTAATTTTTATTCTAGTTGGGAATTTTGCCTAAGTTTATAAGACTTGTGAGACCAAATTGTGCTTATATTTCGACTTTTCAGTATTTATGAGAATTTCTATTATTCATGATTATTGTGATTGATTTATTTATTCGAATTAGCTACATGAATCTTTGAATTAATTGCATAGTGTCATCGCATATATTGAAGGGGTTGTTCGATATAGGTGATTCGAGAGACGAACTAATACTAGGGTAGTTGCGAAATTATTATCTGGGGTGTTAGTGGAATTCTATAATCGGATTTGAATTAGCATGGTGTTAGTGTTTAATTAACTCGAGTCTATGTTTCTTAGATTGAATTTTGTTGATAGATTGAACTCCTAGAGGTGTTATCGAAGGGTTATCTATTGATTAGAGATTAATTGTAAGGTGTAGTCCTGATTAATGTATTCTTAAGAAAAAACGAGGTCGTCTAAGGTAATTGATGATTATAGTAGGCTTATTGAGAGTTGAATGATTATTCTTGCGTCCGGGATCGAGTCGAGAACTTAGGTAAAATATTCTCCAACTAGACTTTTCTCACATAAATTTTATTCCCAAGTTTTTATTTGTTTCCTAATTTATTTTCTAGTTGTTTAGTTGAAAAATCCAAATATACAAAACAAGATCCTTATTTTAATTCCTTTCTTTAATTGAGCTTTCTAGTTAATTAGTAGTTTAGATTGGTAGTTTAGAAAACTCTTCAAACGCCCCTTTTACTGCTTTCAATAATATTCCTGATTTTCAAAAGATATTATTTCCAACCAATCCCTGTGTTCGACCCTATTTACCACTGTATGCAATTTTGTGTTGTTTGGTAGATCGGAAATATAAATATTATTTTTGGTGGATTCGACACCCATCAAATTTTGGCGCCGTTGCTGGGGATTGGTTTTTAATCGGTATTTAATTCTTTTGATAATCTAGTTTGATTGTGCATGTGAACTCCGGTGCAATCTAAAAAAAAAAAAATGGAGAAGTAGCAGAACAGGTCACGAGACGCTAAACGTGATCACGTTCCGGGTCACGTGCGCCTGTAGCTCCCACAAATGGCTACCAATTCTATACACACTGTATTTTGCGGGGTATGCACAACGCCCCACATCACTCAAAGGTGTCCGTTGCATCATGACGATCCCACTTGGAGTATGCACGAGTCCTCACCTAACCGACTCCTGTCCATTACTAGATGACCTCTATGCGCCAAATCCGATTCCACTGCCACATACACAATCACCATCCTTCAACTCTCAGCTGTTTGGTAGTCTACATAAACCACCAAGGAAAGTCCAACAGATGAGCTCGCCATCCCTTGAGGACATGTTCAAACAATTTATGAGCAACACTCAGCAATTCTAGCTCGAGACAAGGAATAACGTGCAACAAATCCAAACCACCGTTCAGAATTTGGAGAAACAAATGGGTCAGATGGCCAACACCGTTAGCAAACTTGAAAACCAAGGGAAACTTCCCTCTCAGAATCATGATCCGAGACACATTGTAAGCGCCATTACATTGAGGAACGGAAAGGAACTGGAGGCACCGGAAGCAAAAGCACCAAAACAAAGTCGAACTTCAAAGCCCGATGTGGAAAAGGAGCAGACAGTCAAACAGGAGCCTGAACATGATCACGTACAAGATCCTGTTGACGCTACTGATGCAAATTGAACACTGCCGTTAGTGATAAGGCTCGTAAGATAGCAACAGAGGCAAAACTCTTTTGAGTTGTTTTATGATAGTGGTGCGAGCTCTCTAAATTATTTATCTGATAAAGCTTTTGAATTGGACAATGATCATAAGAAGAATAATTTTTTAAGGAAAAAATTTAGTAATGGAGTTAAGGTTTTTAGCTATCGCTTCTTACTAAATTTATTTCCTGAAAAATTGATGTCGAGATGGGAGGGTGCTTTTGTCATTACTAATGCGTTTTGTTTTTGTGCAGTGAAATTCGATAACCTTGATAAGGGCGTTGTTCTTATATTGAATGTGCATCACTTGAAGCCTTTTTATGCAAGGTTCCAATTGAAAGACGTCAAGGATTTCGATTTTTTTTCCTTAGCCTAGTTGTGTTTTTCTTCATTTTTCCCACTTTAAGTCCCTCTCTAATGTGTTCTATTGTGCTCTCTCTCTCTCCCTCCAGGTATTACAAGTTTATTTTTGCAGACGACTTGATTTTGAAACATGCAAGGAATGGTTATTCAAAGTGGTATTACACATTGGTTTAATTGGTCAAACAATTACTACCGAGAAGGAAAAGGCCGTCAGACAGGAGCCTGAACGTGATCACGTACAAGATCCCGCTAAAGCTGCTGCAAGCTCAGTTTGCGGCCATGCTTGCCGACATCCAGGCCCTATTTGCCTTCGCACGGGGCCACCGATCCCACCCATGATCATCATTCTTACACCCCCCGGGTTCAGGGAAGTCCTCTGTACCTTTGTCCTTTTATTTTAAAGTTGAGGACAACTTTTATTCTAAGTGTGGGGTATTTTTAGGATGTTGACGCGGAAATTTTTGGATTTTTGGGCTGCATAGTAGTTGTTTTGATGGCTATAATTATGTGATTTTGGGGCTGATTTGATGATATTTTTGTTCAAATATTGATGCATGTGTTTGTTGTGAATAGGATGGTAGCTGAGGATTATTTGCATGTGTATGGCTGTGTTGTTGGAAGATTCTGCATGTTTTAGACTGGTAGTTGGGAGTGTTTAAGTTCTGAAAATTCTGAATTTTATTGACACTTGGTAGTTTGATTGGATTGATGAATTGATTTACTCCCGACTGTTTATTTGCAACCTTGAGATGATATCATTGATTTTTGAATTACAGTATTATTTGATTCTCCTTTTTGTAGTGTCTTTCTTGTTTCACTTCCTCGAGTCTTAGTCAACTTTCGATTCTTAGGAAAACTCTTTCAAATGTTTAAAAGTTTGCAAAAGTTCCTTCCATCCGTATGAGCACTATCTAAGCAGTAGGTGAAGAAACCTTTGAGAGAGTCGAACATAGTCTTAGTATTTGTTTTAGCCACTGTCAAAGTGAAATCACAACCATACTCGATTAGGAAGATGATTTAGGTATCCGATATAATTCTTTCTTTTGGCCTTGTTACCCTTTCTCTCTACCAAAAAAAATAAGGGGAGAAAGAGAGAGAAATATTCTGCTGTCACCGGTTGGCAACGGTCAATGTACCGCCAAGTTGTCCGGAGTGCGCAGCACGAATAAGGATGTTGGAAACTCCACTGTCACCTGTCGGCAACGGTCAATGTACCGCCAAGCAGTTCGGGAGTGTGCAGCGGAGAAAAGGGAAAAAGTGAAAAAGGCTATGAAAATTTGGTAATTCAATGCAAAATGTTTTGTAATGATTAAATTTGATTCTTAATCGAGTTGGTTTAGATTTGTGGAGATAAGAGCGAATAACGAATCCGTAAGCACTTGTGAAAACTCTTGAGAATTTCTTAATCGAATTCGAGTTAGTATTCCTTACTTGCTTAGATCACACACACAATAACACGGGATTGATTATTTGCTTAAGTTTTTGCATTTGAACTTGTATTGCTTTGAATTGACTGTAAAATGCTATGATTTGGGACTTGAACTTGAATGAATTACTTTGATTTGGAGAAGTTGAAAACTGTTCATAATTATATTTGCATGTATTTAATTTACACTCAAGTTGTTTGCTGTTAGTTGGGAGTTTGTCGTTTATCTATCTTTTCTCATCTACATTTGTTGTCCTACTTGTGTATAGCCTGTTTTTGCCTAGATGTAGATACATGCTTGAGGACAAGCATCGTTTAAGTGGGAGGAGGATTTCGATCTGATAAATGGTTTTATTGCATGATTCTTTATTACATTTTTCCTCTTTCTATGACTTTATTTGTCCTTATTGTTGTGTTTTGGTTTGCTTTGTTGATATTGGATGTAGGATTGGAGCTTTTGCTTAAAAGAAGCTAGAAGTCACCATTTTGGACAGTCACGTTTATGTGATCATGTTTTCAGGTTCAGTTCGCTGAAGAATTCTAGATTGCGCGGATTCACTTTCCTTATAGGATTCAAGATCTTTCTCACGCGTTTTGTAGCGGATTTTGGACCAGTTTTTGGTTGACTTTCAGCAAGATACAAGAACTTCTCTCCTTATCCACTCATGGGCTTTTCGTTGGGCTTTTACTTGGAGGATGTATACGCTTATTTGGGACATATTTTGCACACAATTCCTAGGGCAGAAAAATAACATACACGCAGCAGCAAAAAAATAGAGGACTTCCTGCAGCAATTCACGTGGCTGGAGAGGGCCAATTAGAGCATCATCCACCATATGTCCCTTCAATATACGCGAAGACACTATGCAATTAATTTAAAGATTCATGTAGCTAATTCGAACAAATAAATCAATCACAAGAGAACATATGGTGGATGATGCTCTAATTGGCCCTCTCCAGCCACGTGAATTGCTGCTGGAAGTCCTCTATTTTTTTGCTGCTGCATGTGTTATTTTTCTGCCCTAGGAATTGTGTGCAAAATCTGTCCCAAATAAGCGTATATATCCTCCAAGTAAAAGCCCAACCAAAAGCCCATGAGTAGATTAGGAAAGAAGCTCTTGTATCCTGCTGAAAGTCAACCAAAAACGGGTCCAAAATCCGCTGCAAAACGCGTGAGAATGATCTTGAATCCTAGAAGGAAAGTGAATCCGCGCAATCTAGGACTCTTCAGCGACCTGGACCTGGAAACATGATCACGTAAACGTGACTGTCCAAAACAGCTCCAAAATGGTGACTTCTAGCTTCTTTTAAGCAAAAGCTCCAATCCTACGTCCAATATCAACAAAGCAAATCAAAACACAACAATAAGGACAAATAAAGTCATAGAAAGAGAAAAAATGTAATAAAGAATCATGCAATAAAACCACTTATAAATTAGTCTCACAATATATAAAGAATATTTCAAGTTAATACTCAAATTTCATCTTAGAAAAAATAAAAATCAATGAAATTAACACACATTTGATGTACTTACCTAAAAAAATGACCATCAAACTTCTAACTTTCAAAGACACATCACTGTGAATACATTAAATGACCGAAGAAACTTACCATGATGATGGTGCCTCTTCTCTCATATTTGCACCTGGAAAACAGAGTAAATAGAACTCTTCAATTGTAAATCAATCTGAAGCTCATTATTTACAGGGCCACTAATGCACATACATTTCATATGCAGCCAACAATTTATAGTCGGCCTAAAAAAAATTAACAAGTTGGTGATGTTATGAATGCAAACCCCTACCTGGGTAATTATATTTAAAACCCGTTGACATATAAATGCCCAAATGCAATTCAATTCATTTAATCCTCATTAGTTCTCATGAACTAATACATGGCCTACTGAGTTTTAGCCAAGTGGACAAGATATCCCATCTTTATGAGCAACAAAGTCAGCAAGACTTGACTCAACTATTCTCAATTCCTCAAAGGAAAGCACTCTCTACTTCTAAACCACAATTATGTAAGCCTGTTACTCATCATCAAAAGTGAAAGAATTATTGTGTTAAACTAAAATGTCCCTACTGTTCATGATTTGCACATCAACTCTAAGCATTATGCTCAAAAATTTACCTGTATAACACTGATGTAATAGGATCAGGTGGACCAAATTTAACTCACCAATATTGTTAGGTTGTGGAGCCTAATATAATATTTAGTGTACTGATAATTATGAAGCACTATCGCGGTTCAACCCTAAACCCGAATTATTTTTAGGCCATACCTGTATTATTCTACATTTTTTTTTGTATATCTTCTTTTACTATTAATATAGTGGAGCACTCCTTAGTCAAAGTTTGACTAAGTGAAAAACCGAAACCCTAGCTATGTTATTTCTCCACTGTTCATTCTCTTCTTCCATCAGTTCAAGAGTGGTGCCAGATCCTAACAAATATCAGTCCACTTCAACAGCAGCAAGAAGAATCACGAACCCGCCAGATCTATCAAACAACAGTTAGAAAAACAGCAAATTAAACCAAACAATATCATTTCAGCACCAAAGTCCATCTCAATTCCATACAAGTGGAAATAAAAATTGTGGCCCCGAAAAATTACTTATCTACAGGTTCAAGTCTTTGCCAATAACGCTGAAAAAGACTAATTTTTTTATCAATTGGGCAAAAAGATACTTACAAAGGAATAAAGAGGAATCTCAAGATCTTCTGCTAATGGTGGATGGTCATCAAAATATGCATAGGTTTAGATTCAAATTAAACTCCAAGAACCTATTAAAGACTGGAATTGCAATTGAAATTTTACCAATTTGGGGAGCTCTTCCAGGAACCGATAATTAATATTGCTGCAGTTAAAGTTTTAATTGGCGACAATTTAACATGATATTAAGTTCACTTCTGAGGCGTAATGCCGTAATCTACAACAATCATAGATTTCTAATGGGTCCTCAAAATATTTCACTATAAACAATCATATCCAAGAACGCAGTCACTTGTCAAGAAATCAACTGTCCAAAAAGCCATAAAACAATTCGAAAAATTAGGTTTTAAATAAGTGGAAAAATCAAAGTAAGAACACATACCCAGTTTCACACTCTTTAAACCTCAGTCGCGCCGGTGGATTCTTTCTCCTGCTAAAATTGCTCATCATCTCCGATAAATAATAAAGATATTCGGGAGCCTCGACAGTTTTGTTGGTGTAGAAGATGGCAAATCGAATTAGTGCAGATGGCTAATTGTAACTTTTTTGATGTTTTTGTTGGAGGTTTCACGATGAGGATAAGGACGAGGGTTTTTTTTGTTTTCAATTTTGGATGGTAGAATCTCTAATATCCAATTTTGGGAAGAGTTATGAGTGTGTTTGGCGCTACAGAAGAAAAGAAAGAGGGGAAATTGAAATTTTTGGGGCCAAAACTTTCTAATACATTACTAGCTTTTATGAAAATTTATTTATAAAATATATATTATTTAAATGAATTAAACAAAATTTTTATATAATTATTAATAATATATTAAAAATTATTAATTTAGAATTTGAAACACAAACACAAGAGTAATTCATTTTATAAAATAATCAAAAATTATATATATACAAAAATCATTTTAAATATATAAAAATAATAATATGATATTTTATGACAAATTACTAATTTTATAATTATAATAAAAATAATATATATTTATATATAGAGAGAGAGAAATCATAACTGTTACAGAAATATTAAAATGATAATTTAAATAAAATATTTCTGCCGTGGAGTCCCTATTTTATCTTTTATCTTTTAAAAATATCATTGAATACATTATTTTATCTTTATTTTAATTAACGAACATTCAATGCAATATGGATAACTCTAAAATTTATTAAACTTTAGTTAAAATTATTTTTTGAAAAAAAAAATCAATTTCAATATTATATAAAGTAGTTATATAGTTCTATAATTATATAAGAAGGAGGAGTTATAAATTTTTTAATATACAAAAAAATATGGAATGTCAATAAGTATATATGTAAGTTACAAAACATTAATTAATAAAATTAATTATAGAAACAATCTACCTCGCAAAATGGATCAATTCTAACTAATCCATTTCATTATCACATAAACATCTTTCCTAAAATACGACACTAATTCATTTTCATATATATATATATATATATATAATTTTGAATTTATGTTAAAAGTTAATAAAAACTACGTAGTTATATTTATTTAATTGTTACGGTTTAAGTTCGTAGTGAATACTTGTCTTATAAGGTAAATAATTGCTACGTCACTAAATTTCGTAGTAAATAACAATTATTTACTACGCTTTTACAATCGTAGCAAAAAAATTCGTAGCGACAAGTAATTTTTCTTGTAGTGAATTGTAAAGAGTCGAACTCAGGCCTCCGCATTAATTAGGAGTAATATCTAGTGGTTATTGAGACAAACTCAATCGTTACAAAATAAGCTTTTGCTTGTTAATGCATGAATACACTGCAGCAACATTTTGCCACAATTTCAAATATATTTATTTTTAATTCAAAAAGACATCCATATAAAAAAAAGAGATCGACCTCAATGACTGAGCACCTCTATAAATTCTTTGATAATTGGTCCTTTCAATCTTCTTCACATTAAAGTGAAAGACTAAAGAATGAAGGCGGTTTTATATATAATAACATAGATATGGTAATGTTAACTTTTAGTTGAAAATGTGGCTTACAATTACAAGGGCGAGGATAAATAAATGAAAATTAAACAATTAATATTATAACTAAGATAACACTTAATTCAATTGGACAGTGATCTATTTGTGGAAAATCTCAATGTATATATATAGAACAGAAACCAATCCAACTTTCTTCTTGCAATTGGAGCCTAGCTAATCCTTCTTCTCAAAATTTTGCTGCAAAAGAGCAGATACTACAATCAGTGGATAGTAATATACATGCTTTTTGTATGATAATGAATCTTTAATTAGTAAGTACTGTGTAATAGCCTAATAGGTTATTTATATATTTAATCATTAATGAGAAAATTACTAAAAACTCTCGAAGTTACTTAAAAAAATCCAAAACACCACTGTAACCTTTAAATCTTGCAAAATACTCTCTGAAAAACCTTATATTTACCCTCACGGGGGTGTAAATGTAAATGTAAATGTAAGATTTCAAGATTTCAGTGTTTTTTTTATAAATACTGTAAACATAAGGGAGTTTGGATAATTCGCCCATAATTAATTATTCATGATATAATTGTTTTGTCCTTAATTTTTAAGGATTGATATTGATCGAAATTCGTAATGAACAGGCAAATATTACATGCATGGGATATATCGATGGGAAAAGAAAAACCCGATCCATTCATATATTATATACCAACCTTTGACGTCCTTGACCCCACAGGTAGTGTAACAACTCATCATACAGAAGGAGAAAGTAAATCTATTGGAGCCGGCGCATTTCTTAGTGGAACATTGGTCGTAGCAGGTCTTGGATTTTTCTTTATCTCCTTTGATGGTGGCCTCCGCCGTAGGGAGCTGTGCCGCCGCCATCACCACTGCAAACAACAGAAACAGAGCAACCACCTTTCTTCCTTCCATTTATCTTTATTCTTTTCTTTTGCCGAATGGCTGCCTTTTTTTTTCTTTTCTTTTTTTTAATTATTTTTCCAAACCCTTGTTTCTTAAATTATGTCGTCTTTTTTTTATTCTTTCTCTCTTTTCTGGTTTGTTGTTTGAGTTATTCTTTGTGTTGAATGACTGTCTGTTTTTCTTGGATTTTATGTAATTTTGGTAGGTTTTTATATAGGAAATGGAAGCATAGAGTAACCTTGAGAGACGGACAAGTTTGTGGCTGTCAACCTTCTTACCAACGGAGTCCAAAAATGTTGAAAGGAAATGAGGTCTACAAACAGTAGAAAAACACGGTCAACCTTATTTGCTGCAGTTTTTCTTTTTCTTTTTAAAACAAAGGAACTTATTTGGGTCAAATTGCAATAACACTAATTTCACAATTGGTATTTATATCCACTAATTATATATGATTCTACGGCAATTTAAGATAATTTTTTTTCGCGTGTATGGCATGTACTGACGAATTAATATGCTGTCTTTTGGGATGTTTTCGTTGTCCACAATTAAGCACAATGAGTTGTATAATTAACATATATAGCCTACAGTTTTATTTCGCCAGATAATAACTCGGGCGACGGGTTAGGTTATTTCGTCGACACATGCTAGACACATGGGCATTTCGTTATCGGATTTCAAATTTGGGGAAATTTTGTCTTAAATTTTCACAAAATTGTAATTATATTAATGGGTATAAATGTGATTTGTCAAATTAGTGTCCTGAAATATAAATATGTGCTAAGTTAAATTAAAGGACCAATTTTTCAATTTTTCCAATTTATTACATGACCAGGATTAGGGCAAAGAATGATCTGGAATTATTTCCACTTATAAATTTTGGTTTAGGGTTGATATTAATTTTTATATATTATTAAGGATAACATTGATAGAGTTAAATTTAATTAATATTGTAGAATTAACATCTTGTCATCTTGTGTAATATATATATATATATATATATATATATATATATATATATATATATGTGTGTGTGTGTGTGTGTTTTTAAAAAAAGAAATTCATTCACCAATTTTGACACCCAACAAAATAAGTTTCTTAATGAGCTAGCGAATCTAGATAACGAATATTGCCTGTATAGCGTGTTACAAATTATTATATTTTTTTTGAGAAAATTACTGAAAACCCCCTAAAATAAAATTTTATATCAAAAAAACCCATAAATATTTTTGTTAGTCTAAAATACCCATCCCATCAATTTTTCAATCTAAAAAGCCCAATGGTTGACTTTAGTCCAATTTTATGACAAATTTACCCTTGAATTTCTTAAATTAGTTTTTTATGTTTTAGTTATAAATTCATTTGATTTATATATATCAATTTATAAATAAAAAATTAAAATTAACATATCAAGATTTGAATTTTTTAAATTAAATTATCTCAATGATAATTTATAAATAATATTTTAAAAAATATTTTCACATACACACACACACACACATATACATATATACATATATATATATATATATATATATATATATATATATATATATATATATATTTAACTGGAAAAATATTTTTTCCCAAATTATTTAATATATCATTATTTATAAAAAAAAATATTTAAATAACATAAGGAGAAAAAAATATTACAAAAATTAATCATTATGTTTTTAAATCTAAAATGTAGTTAAGGGTAATTTAGTCTAAAAATTAAATTTTGGGTTTTTTAGATTGAAAATATGATGGAATGAGTATTTTAGATTAACAAATATATTCATGGGTTTTTTGGATATAAAAATTTATTTGAGGGGTCTTTTAGTATTTTTTCTTTTTTTTATATCAATTTACTAACAAACTCATCACACATGCATGTTCTTAATTAAGGAGGAATGAAGCTAGCTAGGTTCTCCATGAGTATCATTTCCAAAAATTCGAATTCTTGATCACTTAGTGATTATTAAACTAGTAGCGTTAAACCATTAATGAATGGTGTAAAAATATTATTAAAAACATGAAATCCCATGCATACGTAACAATATGATCTAGCTCTGATCTTGTTACAAATTAAAAAGTAATTAAGGAGATATATCGATTAGCAAGGAAAGGTGCAATAGCAACCTTTGGAGGGAAAGACAGCGGGAGAAGGTGCAATATCGCAGCGAGCCGTGGTATCGGGTCCATGACGCTGTATGCACAACTGCGTACATTTCGGATCAACTTGGTTCCCAGGGCAGTTGAGGTCGGACAGTGCAAGAACTTCAGTACATTGTTTGGCATCAACACTACTCGGAAAGTACGTCATCATCCCCACTGATATGATCAGGAGAATCGTGTAGATGAGGCGGATACAGTACTCATGAATAGCTAAAGATTTTGCCATTTTCTTTCAATATATGTTTTTGTTGTCGGTATCAAGAGTTTGTGCAAAAACTGAGTCAAATTTCCGGGCTTTTTATAGAATGAAGATTGTAACCCGATCAGTGGATCTGCTAAACCATTATTAAGAGATTATTGAGATCTCTGTGGAAGATTATTATGTAAATAATTGCAGTAATCTGATCATTATAATGCAATCCCTGTGATTAATATTTATATGCAAAATTGGAAAAATTTAATAATTTCATGGGCGAATTACATAGGGTCCCCACAAATTGCCATATTTATATTTATGTCCTTCTTGTTTCGTTTTTTACCTCCTAGTCCCTTGATCGGTCAATTGTAAGTTCTGTTAATTTCCTTACATGATTGTGTTCGTCTCATCGAGATATTGAATTTGGAATATAAATTTGTCTGATTCGGTGAAAAAATGAGAAATTTGGATTATACATGACACAATTAAAGAAAAATTTCCTAAGCTTGTAACTTTCTCGTTTCTTCATCGAATCGGACAAATTTATAGTCCAAATTCATCGTCTCGATGAGACGAACACAACAAAACCATAAAATTAACGGTATTAACTAACGGTTGACCAGTCAAGGGACTAGGATGTAAAAAATGAAATAAAAGGAACCTATATGTAAATATGACAATATGTGGGAAACCCTATGTCATTCGTCCTAATTTCATTATTGGATTATCAAATATTACATCTTGATACCTACAACATTGTCATAATTACATTTTGGTCCATCTTGTTTCGTTTATTACATATAAGTCCCTGAAATGGTCGATATTTTGTATGAATTAAGGGGTTCTGTGGAGTGTCCTTTTTATTATCCCTAAACGTTTTCTTATATTAGAAATGAATGAAAAAAGTAAAAAAATAATTAATTGTAAATGATTGTATTGCCATTTCTTACTTAAAAGATTTTTATTAAAAAATACATTAAGGTACATTTTTGGAAAATAAAACAAGCTCGAGCCCCACGAGTGGAATTTCGAAAACAAAAGAAGATTTTTTTTGGACGGAGACCTATCCAAGGAGTACTTTTATTTAACGGTTGTAAATATGAGAGATTTATATGAACTCAAGCAAGAAAGAAGTACTGCATTGTAAATTTCATAAACCTGGAGGTATATATCCAGATGTAAATTGTAAGCAATCCCTATGAATATTGAGACTATATGTATCTGTAATAATTTATTTTACAAATTAGGTAGGTGCAATAATTTGCTTTCTATAGAGTGAAGATTGTAATCCCAGTGGATATTTTGAGCCGTATATTACGGGATTATTCAGATTTTTTTGTAAAATTTGAAAATGTAATAATATTTTCACCAAGCATTAATGACTATAATTATTGAGATTTTATATGTAAATTGGAAATTAGACTGTAATAATTTCTTTTACAAGAGTAATTAGCTAGGTAGGTGCAAGATTTCAGCATAAAATATTGCATATATGCTTTCATAGTGATAATCATCATTTTAGGTGTAGGTTTGATTGCAGTCATAAAAATTTCGTCACAAAAAACATATCGTGATAAAATGTCTTTTGTGATGCTATTGTTCATCACAGAGTGCATCGAATAATATTTGACGACACAATACACTTTATGCAACAAAATTAAATTTTATCACATATTTTTTATGACAAATTTTCGACAATGTCCCTCGCATTTGCTCGTCACCAAAGGGTTTACACTTTATGCAACAAAATTAAACTTTGTCACATATTTTTTATGATGAAATTTTCCCCAATGTCCCTCGCATTTGCTCGTCACCAAAGGGTTTATGGGACCAAAGAACATTTGGTCACAATACTTTGCGACGAAATATTTCTGCTACAATTTCTGTTGAAAAGACTTGTCACAATAGGGTTTATGCGACAAAAAGAGTTCATAACAATACCTTGAAACGAAGTATTTCGTCACAATGTCCAACACGTACGTTACATTAGTCAAAATAGGGTTTATGCGACAAAAGTACATCTTGTCAAACTATGTATGAATTACCGCTGAATTAAAATAAAAGGTTAAACTATAATTTCAAGGAATTTGTAGTGAAATAAAATTCGTTGTAAAACACAATTTTTATGGATGATTTCGGGAAGTATATGGTGGATTTATCGTTGTTAACAGATTTATTATTTTATAGTAAAACTGCATATATTTTGTCATAATGATTATTATGTGATAAAATATATGATTAATTAACAAAATATTGAAATTAAAAATATAAAGAAAAATATATGGTTGTTAAAAAATAATTACACTCAAACAAAGTTAATATATATAAATTTTTAACTAGATGGAAAATTCGTATATATATGTGCATGGACAACATCTCTCGATCACTATAGTCTAACATTTACTTTGAGCAAATATATATAGATTTACAAGAAAACTTTATTTATAGCTAGTATCCGACATTGTTACAGATATACTCATCACAATATTGTCTCATTAATATATAAACATATATTTATAGAAAATGGGAAGTACTAAGTACTCAATTAATAATCTTTTTTATTAATATATATATATATATATATATATATATATATATATATATATATATATATATATATATATATATATATATATATATATATATATATATATATATATAACTAATTAATTCAGCAAGCATAATTGCAATAGCAAGCCTCATATCCAGGCAGGGCTGGAGAGATTTCATGGCACCAAGCTTGGGCGTCGGGTCCATGACGCCTCTGACACTCTGTCCAACACGGCGTGTCAACCTTCCCGTCTGCGCAAATAATGTGAACCCATGGAAGCCCTTCAGAACATACTTTTGCATCAACCATTGAAATTTTCATCATCGATGCTGAAGATACAATTAAATCGAAACATATATAATCAGAAGCAAAATTAAGAAGTTTCATGAAAAATAATATTTCCGATACATTGCATACTTGAATCAAATAATGCAGCCTGCTCAGTGATGACGAAATTCGTCACAAAGTTAAATATTTTTTTTCTTTTTTTGGTAAGTAAAGTTAAATATTTATTATTGATTAGTTTGTGACCTTATCCGTCGCCAGGTAGTTTTTCAGGAGAATTTGTTGTAGATTCTTAAGCTTTGGGAATAATTACACAAACCCTGAGATTCACTTATAAATTAAAAAACTATCGAAGCCTAAAACCTTACAAATACCTCCTAAAATATAATATATATATATATAAAATTACCTTATGAAAACCTTACAAATACCCCCATCATGAAGGGGTAAGATGTAAAGTTGTAAGGTTTCGATTGTGAAATTGTAAAAGTCGCAAATCTCAGAGATTTTGTGTAATTGATACTATATTTTTTGTTTAATAAATTAGTAGAAAACTCTATCACAAATTAATAAGTAATAAAACGTTTCGAAGCGGATTCCATCACTGATCACTGATAAAAGTACTTTTGTTTCTAGTGAATTTAAGTACCAACCCTTTATACGAATTAAACTCCCTAATTCCTCACCCAACCCCAGTTAACCTGGTTAAATTGGAGGCATACCAGCTAATACGAGGAGACTGGCATAGGTGAGAAGTCCCCGAATAGCAACAGAAATCGTCGAGTTTACCATATTGTTAAATGTTTAATTAGTTGGTATTAAGAGTTTGTGCAGTTGAACATACAAGTTTCCGGCCACTTATAGGGAAAAGAGTAAAGCTTAATTTGTGAATCTGTTGGAATTCAATTGGGATTATTGTGTAATTAATTGTAATAATCTCTCTATGACATATATAATGGTCAAAAGCAAAGAGAAGCAATCACTATATCTTTATTAATTATTTCTGTCAATCTTGTTTCATAAGTCTAGTACCGGAGATTTTCCTTTGAATTGTGAAAATTAATCTCTTCTTGACAAAAATGAGATTTTTGTATTAATTCTATGGGCCTTGTAAAGTTTTAATGGATCAAAACACAAGAAGCGCTCGTGACTGTGACCACCAAATGGAGATTTAACGCTGGTGTCAGCATTACGTGTTTTTCTCGATAACAATTAACAGGCAGTACTTTTCTCTATATTTTTTCCAGACTCGGGTACTGTAGAGACCCAACTAAAGGCGACTCTCCTAATCTAGTTGCTCTACATTACACATTTATTAAAGGAATAATTACACTTACACCCTCTCGACTTAGGGTTAAATACAACAAATCAACAATACCCTTTAACCATAACAGAAACCTAAAAAACTTGACGGAAAGTTGTAAAATGACTAAATTACCATAACATTCTTATATATTGTTTGCTATTAATGAAATGAGCGAAGTGATTAAGTTGTTGTCCAGTTAATAAAATGTTAGCATCTACTAGAAATCAAGAAAATGACTAACGACAGGACCTAAGAGTTAGACAGAGCCACAGTCCAGAGAGTGTCTCTGTAATTTCCAATGTAAAGGGAGTCTTGTAGCATTTTTCCCTAAGTTGAGGGATGTAAATGTAATTATCCCATTTATTTTCTATAACTCATATTGATAAATTAACAATCACCATGTTCATTGATCAAGCGTAAATCAAATATTTGTTGATGGACAGAACTATTGAAACACCATACATCATCCAAGAATTTTATCAGGAATACACAACAGCAATAACTCCTAAACACATTAGTACAACATATGACAATGAAATGGCGGATGAAATTGAGGCTGAATTGGGATTGACCACCGGTCTATTAATCCCAGGATTTGCTGTTGGATCTAATGAAAGTTGAGGAGGAGACAGCGCCGGTGCAATGTCCAACACTTCAGGTGGTGGTGGTGGTGGTGCCGCCACGTCCGCCACTTGTGGACTATGACTGTGAGGAGCTGAGGCAGCAGGAGCTGGAGTTGGCCCGAATAGAGCAGGACCTGCCAATAAATTCAATTCAATAATAGTTAATAATAAACTTCGAAAATAAAGAAATCAAATAACTAAAGGAAAATTTCTCAATGGCCACCAGATATTACTCTAGATGTGAAAGTTTGGGGTTTGACTCTTTGTAATAACAAATTTCGAATTTAAAAAAAAAAAAAAAGGAAAATTTGAACCACTGGCCTGGTCCCATATTTCCAGATTTTATTATTTGCAGGAGGGGAATCACATACCTGGAGGTGGTAACCGAGTACCAGAGGCTGAAAAATACAAGAAAAAATTATCATTAAATATCAGTATATCACCAAAAAATTCAACCTCCATTAAGAACAATAAACTCCTTAAATAAAGATAAATCAAATAAATATTCCAAGAAAATTGTACATACCTTTGCACTGTACTGGCACAGAAGTTCTGCATATTCTGGGCAGCGAAATCGCGAGATTTCTGTTAACAAATGGTATAGAGACGGGAACATTTCCGGTCACAATAAGACAGGCACAATCCATGCTATCACCCATCAAAGATTTCAACGAATTGCAACAGTCTGCAGTTGGTGACGAACCTCTGCCACTGCTTCCTGTGACATAGCTCAAGCAGGGCGTAAACGTACTTATCATAGAACTAGTACACGGTGTGCTAATCTGAGCATTTGTTGTGAAAATTGAACGTATAATCAACAGAGTTATTGCAAGTACAGCATGCAAATAAGAATACGATGACATTGTGGATATTAGTGTTAGTTCGAGAAATTGTACTGGAAAAGTTTAAGGTTTGAGATATGTATACGTGGGATGTTTTGATTAGTTTATTGGGTTTGGAGGGAATAATGTGTGGTAGTTTTGAAGTGGGCTTTTGGAGCTCAACCACTTTAACTAACTTTTAAATTGGAACGTTGTTCTTTTGTAGTGATCTGCTTTGACTTGAGAGGTTGGAAGAAAATTCATGTTCGGTCGGACAATTAAACTTAAACCTCGCTAGTATGTCTTAAATATACATGTAAAATATAGGTATTGAATTAGGTCCACTACCCTGTAGTTGGTATAATTTCCAAACCTATCCCCCATAATTTCAGAAATTACAGTTTACTATTTGTAGTTATGTAGCGTGTATTTATGAAACTCAATTATTCGTCACAGGTGTACCTTTCTTTCCTAAAATTTTAACTAATTTGATAGTTGGCCAACCAAAAAGATCTGTATTTTGATGACTCGATCCGCCCCCAAAATGTCCTTATTTAATCCCCATTTCCTTCTTCCCTCCTCATTCAAATTCCGCAACTGATCGAAAAGCAAAAGTTTGTTATCTTACACAATATAATACTTCTTAAGCCCAAAAAATAAAATAATTCAGCAAAAATGGGTGCCAAAGTTACTTATACAAGTCTAGTTTCCCTCGTCCTCCTCATGCTATGGAATGGAGCCAGAGCTCAATCAGGCTGCACGACGGCACTAGTGAGCTTATCGCCGTGTCTCAATTATGTAACTGGAAATTCATCCACTCCGACGTCGTCGTGCTGCTCCAGCCTCTCGGGCATCGTGCAGTCACAGCCACAATGCCTCTGCACGTTGCTTAAAGGCGGCTCTTCCAACCTCGGCATTGCTATCAATCAAACTCAGGCACTTGCTTTGCCCGGAGCTTGCAACGTGCAAACGCCTCCCGTCAGCCGATGCAACGGTAACATGATATAAGCATTTTCCATTTATATGTCCTCCTACCAAGATCCTGACTTTGCCCCTATCTAAACAGCCCACAGTTGGGGCTAGTGGATTAGATGATCCTCCTTTAAAATTGTTAAAATACAAATTTTTATAAATAAATTTATGTATAATTGCACTCACATACCGTGTCGCTTAATCATACAAACATACTCTGAAGTTTTGGAAATTAAACTAACATACCCTTTCCAAGAATTTTGATTACTTTCATTAAGTAGTTTGACGGATTTTGGAAGATCCATCCGATAAATCCTGATTTTATTTTTATTTCTTAAAAGAAAAGCCAGAAACATGATCTGAAAAGAACAATCTTTGTCATATAAACTATTTTCTGTTACCACCTATCTATATTAAATTCTGGGCTTCGTTTCTCCATGTTTCTCTTAATGCATAGATGATAAGATGATAGAACTTAACTTTCAATCCTCTTGGTACACAAACATGCAGGCAATGGACCAGCTGCTTCTGCACCTGCCCCTGCTGTTGCTGCTGATTCTCCTTCTGATTCTCCTGCCGAGGAAACGCCCGAAGATGATATTCCAGTGCCTGATGTTCCATCAGGTACCTTCTATAGATTCACTAGATAAAGCTAGAAAAGAACGAATTAGGAATTCATAAAGCTTATTATTTCTTATATTGTTCTGAAAAATGCAGGGACAGGTTCTAAAACAGTTCCCAGCACAGATGGTAGCTCGGCTGGAGGAAGCAACGTCGGAGCTACATTCAGTTTTGTTGGTACCTTTATCATGATAGCCGCATCGTGCGCTTTTTCTGGAATCTGAGAATTTTCGATCATACTGTTCAAAAACATTTGTTGTTATAACTACTTGAAATACAGAATTTTTTGTATTATTTTTGTGATTTGTGAATTCACATTTATTTTTCTATATCTAATGTAAGAGAGTCATGCCATGTCATTTGTTTGTCCGTGTAGCTTCTTTATAGTCGCCAAGATACTTGTTACATTATACATGATCTATGGAGATCAATGGATTACCTTCTTTTTTTTCCCTGAATTATCAATTATATATTCATTTATTTAGGGATAATTACAATTAACCCCCTGAGGTAATTAGGTCTGTTTTCTGAAACCACCCTAAAACCTTGAAATATTACAAACAACCCCCTAGTCAGCTGAAACCTTACAAATATCCCTCTTGAACTATTAAAATGTATACATAATATAATACCCCTGAAAAACCTTACTCTGAAGGGGGTAACTGTAAGATTGCAAGGTTTCACGATTTTTTTTGTAAGCAGTATAAACTTCGGGGAGTTTTCGTAACTGGCCCATTCATTTATACTTGGAATCTGATTCACTTGGACTAGGATAGTGGGCCATAAACTTTGTGCAATAAGGAGAGTATTGTCTCTCTTTAGCAAGTTTAATGGGCCTGGCCCATGGGCTGTAGCGGAAAATTATAGTCCATAATTAGTCTGGTCAAACTCAAGTATGACAAGTACACTTCTCATTTAATTGGTTGACTTTTCTAGTTTATTTATATAATTATAAAATACTTGTCAAGTGATTATATTAATTTATCCGGGTTGGGTCTAATTAATTTTTGCTTGCCTCCTATTTACAAAATAAATATTATAAGAACACTAATAATCTTATGTAACTAACAGAAAAATAATTTCCAGCCTGCCCCATTCCCAATATGCATAAGACTTTGTGGACAATAAATATTATGATTTTTCTTTTTTTTTCTTTTTGTCAGAATCAGAATGACTTAATAACGGAGGAGTCATTGGCTGAATGGCAAGGAGGAGACCCCATGATCTCAAGGTTATAGGTTCGAATCCCACGAGTGTGGGCATTAGTCTTCTGTATAGAAGTTTGATTTATAGCTTGTTATTTTGGTTTATAGTTTGTTGGCATGTACTTCTCCGTATAGGATGAGTTATTTAACATGTTTGTAATTAATTGAATTGTACACTGAGTTCCATTGTAATATGATTAAATTGTACCCATTTAAAAAAAAATGACTTAATCAGTTAATTGATTGCATACTTATTAATTACTTATATAATATACCCGACAAGTGAGTGATTAATAATTTGTGTTATTAATGATAGCCCGTATACTTCGGATAGATAGATAAAATAAGTAATCACTAATAAGTAATCATTAAGTTAGATCACCTGACTTATTGAGTTAAAAATTGCAAACATTAAATGCACCAATATCATATAAATTATCTTAATTACCTTCACTCTGCTAATTGCAGCGCTTATCTCTCTTTGATTTGACCTTTTCTTTTCATTTCTTTCTGCAATATTCAAGATTTCCCATAACATGCCGTATTTATGGGAGAGATCTACGGCAGCTTAAAGTTTATTATAGATAGTTCAATTACAGATCTGAAAGTGGAACCAATTTTAGTCTTATGACAGATTACCAACTTGTAATTATAGTGCATCTATAGTGTTTGAGAGGAAGATAACACTATCCGCCGATTATACTAATCCAGTCATTTTCGTTAAAAATTTGACGAGAGTTACAAGTGCATGCAAGTCACCTGGAACAATTTTGCAAACAAATATTTTCATATTTTGCATTTCAAAACGAGTAATTAATCACCACTCTTATAACAATCTCAACATCTCGATTATAAATACAATTAATTTTTTTTTTTCTAAAACGTAAGATCTCAAAACGAAATTTAGCCTAGGTCTTGTTCATGGGACTTCTGTTAGGTATTTCACAGTATGAATTGGATTGTCTTAATATTGAAATAAGTAATTAATGTTTAAGACTAAATTCATCACATCCGCAAATAATAGGATTCATTGGGAAGATTACTATATATGTTAGGCCTAAAATTAATATTGTTACTATATAAAGGAAAAATACAAACTTACCGTGGCTGTAAGTTTGTGGACTTGTACAGCCCCTTTTCAACCGCTAGATATGCTACATAAGAAAAAAAAAAAAAAAAGTGGCCCCACATAAGTAGGATTAATTAATAACCTATTATCTCTAATTATCACACAAATTTAGTTATTCACTTGAGAATTTTTAACTACAAAACACACAAAAGAATTTTAAGTAACTGGGCCCCACTAATCAAATTATTAAGACTAATTAAAATTAAATCTAACTATATATATTTTTAATTAATAATTATTTTGATCCATAATTAAATCCAACTCCTTAATACTCATTTTTTAAATTCAAACTTTATCGTTTTGTAACATTTTTTTTTGTTTTTTTTTTAAATTTAAAATAGTTTTTCTTGGTTAGTTATTAAGCCCATTTATATGAGTCGAATTGGGTTGGACCACTTAGATGTAAAGCTCTCCCTATCAATGACACTCAAGATAGATTTTGGGCACATAAAAAACTAAATATTTTATTATCGTAATTCATAAATATTTTTTTCTTTTTAACTATTTAGTTACTATTATCCTTATATTGTTTAACCATATTTTAGATTTTGGCTTATAGTATTATTCACACATATTCTTTCATTTTATATTAATAGAATAATGTACTTAGGGTTTAGGGTTAGGGTTTAGGGTTTAGGGTTTAGGGTTTAGGGTTTAGAGTTTAGGGTTTAGGGTTTAGGATTTAGAGTTTATAATTTTTTTGGTTACTTATCTAATAATATTGTACAAAATCATAGAATTAGAATCTAAAAGGACTATTAAGAAAATTTTGGATTAAATTATGGGTCAAAACAAATATTATTTAAAAGTATATAGTGCTAATTTTAATTTTAATTAATCTTAATTGCTTAATTAGTGGGCCAGGTCTTTTTAAATTTTTGGTGGTTTTTTAAATTATGGGGCTGTATGGTTTGATTGTGACGGTGGCTGTCAAATTTGCCAAATTGTATATAAAATCTACCAATTCATTAATAGACCTATAAACAAATTCACAAAATATACTCAATTTTTAGTAATTTAATTTAATAAATAAATAATACTCATATATATTTGAATTAAAGTTTAGTACATATTACCTTCTTTTTGGAGAGAAAATTAAAAAAATAAATAATTTTAATAAAATTCTTAAGATTTTTATGTGATTAAAAAAATATAAAAGATAATGAGAGAATTAATAGTAATTTAGAAAAGAAAAAGAAGAGGAGCTTGTCTTTTATATCAACGATAAAAGTTAGAGTGCGTTGTAAATTAATTAGGGCTATCTAGATAAATTTTCAAAATCAAGGGGAAATAAACACAAAATATAAAATTGCCCCCTAATTTGAGGGGGTAATTTTATGTTATTTTAAATTTGTACACATAAATAGGGGGAGTTGATATGGGAGCGACTGCCCCATATGTCCCCGTTGTCGCTCCGTCTCTGCCCCCTTAAACCATAAAAATGTATGTTACCTCTAAAAATCTTTATAAATATCTTTTATCAGAGAAGTAATTATTGTAAAATTACAAAGTTTCAAAATATTTTTCGTAAATAATATAAACCATGTGGAGATTTCGTAATTGAGCCTTTTAATTAAAACTTAGTAGTTAACTTAATACATATATATCAACTATCTCAGAAGTCTTTATTTGATTTAATTTGGGCGTAATATATATAAAATATAGAAAACAGCTATACAGGCACTTTAGGGAAATAAGCCTGTAAATGTTGGGTTAATACAGGCAGTTTGTACTAAGAAGCCTCTAGAAATCTTCTTCTAAGGCTATTAGGAAAATGCCTCTATTTAATGCGCCTCTAAAAAGTTTTAACGACTGTTTTTATTAAAGAGCTCTTATAAGTCTTCTTTAAAGGCTAATTGGAAAAAGCCTCTGTTTGTTTTGCCTCTATAGACCTATTTTTTTTAGTAGTGTGTGAAACCATTTTATTAATTATGTTGTATATATATATCTTGTAAACATTGAGATTAAAGAACATCAACTCCCAAAATATGGTACACAAACAATAAATATTACTATTAATTATTTATTATTATTATCTACTAATCTGAAAACATTAATGTTGACAATTAGCTATAAACGCGATTCCCGCGTACATATAATTATAATATCTCCATTGATCTATCTGTTAATATCACATTGAAAAAGTCCCCAACAACTACTCAAAATGTAGTAATCGCTCCCACGTAGAGATGCCAATGGACTCGAGTCTCTTCAACTTCAAACTCTGAAAAGTGAAAATTTCCCAACTCTCCAAATTACCTGCAGTCTACGATATATATATATATATATATATATATATATATATATATATATATCACCTTCATCAAAATATAGGATATTATGGCTATTTATAATTATAATCTTGAGGAGAAATCAGTTACATTTTTATTTGTCGTCTCTGCAGTACTGATTATGATCTTGTGTGGCAACCAAATTAGAGCCGTCACCTCCCAAAAAGATTGTGAAGACCGAGCTGCTATGTTAACTCGGGTGCAAGATGTTAGTTTCAGCTGCGGGCTTGTGCTTGTCGGAAAGTTGCAGGAATCATACAACTGCTGCAGTGGAATGAGAAACATCGATTTCAACTGCTTGTGCGGAGCTCCTGGCTTGAATGATTCTACGTACGCATTCTTACGTGAGACTTTTAGGATGACAGCTCCGCTAACGACAGCCATATGTGGCGGAGTTTCTGTACTGCCGGAAAGCTGTTTAGGTATGTATGCAATAATTTATCCGGAACATTAATTGCAGGTTATTTATATGTGGCATGCATTACTTGTACATCCGTATATGCATTTAAACAGCTGCCGCCGGCGCCGCCGTAAACCGACTCTTTTTCCAAATTGCAAGGACTTTTTGAATTGTAATATATGTTGTGCTTTTCTTTTTTCTACTTAATTGATACATTTATTTCATTTGATCATCTCAAATTCAGCTGGAAATACAGCAGTCATTCCTAAAACTGCACCAGAAAGTCCTCAAGCTGGTTCCTCTAAAACAACCAAGCCTGAGCCGCCTAGTAATACTCCATCAGGTATTTAATTGGAGGGTGTTTGCAAGAACAGCTTCATCTTTGAAATACTAAACTTTAGAAATTTAGGAGGAAAAATTAGAAAATATTTGATTAACTAATCGCTATCATCAAATTCAGCTGCAAATGGACCATCCGCTTCGCCAGCTAAATCCTCCAAAACAACCAACACATCATCAGATTCTCATACTCCATCAGGTAATCATAATTCTGGAAAAAATATTAATAGTTGAAGTTGGAGATATTTGAGAATAAAAGTCAATAAAAGTGCAACCAAAAATAACAGAAGCTGCTAAAGGGTATTTATTGTAAAGGTCAGATTACATTTACTATCCTTGAGCCTTGAGGTTTGGTGAAATTACAAATTACTCTGTCAGTTTTCGTTTTTGAACACAAACAAAAACTTAAAGTTTCAAGTTTCATATAAAGTAAAACCTGGTCAGATTTTGGTTATACATGTTCACAGTTCACACCACTAGAAATGTCTTTTCTCTACAATCCATCGGTTCTTGTTCTCCTACAACTCATTGAAGTTTATGTAATTTCACAAACTTCAGGGGAGTTTATGTAATTAGTCCAACATCACGATATGCCAGTTTAATTATCTCATATTAGTATTTTTGCTGTTCTTGTGAGTTGTGACCGAGTTTTGGGACTTAGGTGCAGATACATCACAGTGCAGTACAACACTGATGAGCTTGTTCCCTTGTCTCGATTATGTTAAAGGAAACTCCTCGAGCTCGACTCCATCATCATCCTGCTGCTCACAACTATCTATTGTGGTTCAATCACAGCCACAATGTCTGTGCTTGCTCCTCAATGGCGATGCTTCTGCTTATGGAATCAATAATATTAATCAAACTTTAGCACTTTCATTGCCCGGTGCTTGCAACGTGCAAAATCCTCCTGTTAGCGAATGTGATGGTATGATAATGCACTCCTTTTTTCCCCTTTTGCTGCTTAACCGGTACATTTATTTCATTTAATTAATTAACTAAATTCTATAATCAAATTTAGCTGCAAATGGACCATCGCCTTCGGCTGCTGCACCAGAAAGTCCTCTAACTGGTTCTTCCAACACAACCAAGTCATCTAGTTCTATTGCTCCATCAGGTATTTGGAGGGTGTTGCAAGAACTCCTTTTTTGAAATACTTAATCGTGAAACTTGGGATATATAATTAAGGGATAATTACACTGACATATCTCGATGTTTGACCAAATTACACAAACATACACTGAGGTTTGGTAAATTACAGAAACTTACCCTCTCAAGTAATTCTTATTACATCCCTTAAGTGGTCGGATGGATTTTGGTGACTTCATCACATTTTTTTGTGTTAATTTCCTATTTCTCATTATCATTTTAAACAGAAAAACTGGACACATAACACACAAGCCACATTTTTTGTTAGGGTTTCTTGTTGCAATTAGAGCCTAGGGTATGTTTTGTAATTTAATTTCTAAAACCTCGGGGTATGTTTCCGTTATTAGGCTAAACCTCAGAATATGTCAGTGTAGTTTATTAACTTAAATCATCAATTTCAGCTACAAATGGACCATCTGTTTCGCCAGCAACACCAGAAACTCCTCCAATTGATTCCTCCAACATAACCAAGCCGCCGAGTTCTGATACTCCATCAGGTATTTGGAAGAACTTCATCTGTTTTTTAAATGTTAAATTAATTTTAGTAATTCTGGAAAAAACATGTTAAAAGTGTAACAAAACAAATAGCAGCTGACAAAAATATTTTAATTTTTTTTGCAAACCCATGACAAGACTCATTGAGCATGACCAACTACACTTAAATCCACTATTTTAATCAAACAACTTGCTCTTGGAAAGTACTGAATTAAGTCATTTTGGTTGTTCTTGAAATAAATTGAAAAAGCTCAAGATGTAATTTTATTAATACACAGGACTCAATTTATACAATACAAAAAACTAAAGAAAAAGGAAACAAAAGCAATTACAAATCAATCACAATTGATTTAGTATCAACCAATTATCCTGAAATCAAGAGCAGACATATGGCAAAATATATGGGAAGGAAAGATCTTCTAATAGTTCTTTTGACAATGCTTTGGGACATAATCGCAGCTGAATCAGATTGCACGACGACACTCATGGGCTTGTCCCCTTGTCTCGACTACGTAAGTGGAAATTCCTCAACTCCATCATTATCTTGCTGCTCAGAACTATCGAATGTAGCTCAATCACGCCCACGATGTCTTTGCTTGCTGGTGAATGGCGCTGCTTCTTCTTATGGAATCAATATAAATCAAACTTTAGCACTCGCATTGCCCAGTGCTTGCAACGTGCAAACACCTCATGCTAGCAAATGTGATTGTAAGATGTGTTTTGCTCTTTCTTTGTTTTTCTTTTCTGCTTAACTTGTACAATTTATTTTATTTTGAAATAATTACAAAATCACCCTCAGGTTTGGCCTTTCTTTGAAAAACACCCTTAAATCTTGAAAATTGCAAAAAAAAACACCCCGAGTCCGTGATTTTCCGCTAGTTAAGGGTGTTATTCTTTACCATCAGCCAAACCTCGGGGTGTTTTTTGTAATTTTCAAGGTTTGAGGGTATCTTTTGTAAATAGCATAAACCTCTGGGGTTTTTTTGTAATTGACCCTTTTAATTAACTAACTACAATCATCAACGTCAGCTGCAAATGAACCATCAGCTTCACCAGAAAGTCCTCCGGTTGATCCTCCATCAGGTACATGGGGGATGTCTGCAAGAACTTTCTTTGAAATGGTTATTAGGATTTTTAATTAACTAATTAACTTAATCATCAAATTCAGGTGCAAATGGACCATCGGCGTCGCCAGTTAAACCAGAAGGTGCTCCAATTGATTCCTCTAACACGACCAAGCCATCTAGTTCTGGTATTCCATCAGGTACTTGTAGGGCATTCGTAAAAACTTGTACTTTTGAATTCTTTAATTTTTAAAGTTCAGGAGAAAATTGTTTACTGTAAAGATTGGGACTTATTGAAAATAAACTCTCTAGGAGTCGAATAAAAAAGGGAGAATTAAATCTGACTATCATGTAGTTATGTGAATTTACAAATCGATCCCTCTAGTTTAAGAAATAACGATATTATTATTGAGTTGTGCAATAAATTAAAAAAGCTTCAAAAATTCCGAAAAGACCCTCACTTAGGTATAGCATTATTTTTGGAATTTTATAATTTATTTTATATTTATTGAAAGTTCAGGAATTATATCGTTATTTATCATACTAGAGATTCAATTTATAAATACGCCTTAAATGCAACAGAGTCAAATTAATTTACCCTACCATCCCCCACAGCCCACCGAAAAAAAAGGGTGAATTACCCAAATGCCCCTGAGGTTTACGGTATTTACAAAAAATACTCTAAAACCTTGAAATCTTACATTTACACCCCTATGGGGTAAATGTAAGGTTTTTCAGGGGCGTATTTGTAAGGTTTTAAGATTTTTTTGTATTTTTTTGGAGGTATTTATAAGGTTTCAAGATTATAGTAGTGTTTTAGATTTTTTAGGTAACCTCAAGAGTTTTTTTTAGTAATTTCCCCTATAAAAAAAACAGAGAGAGAGAGAACAACTATATGTTATCATTTTGTTTCTTGTTTGGTATAGAAAACCTTAAACTATGTATCAAATCCTTATTTTAAATAGATTACTTGCAATGATATCTTTAAAAATGCATCCCGTACTGTCTATTCATTGTTTGGTTATACTTAACACCAACTAACTAACCAAACAGACCTATTCATCTCTGCTCTCTGTCTTTTTCCCTCTAAAATCCTTATTTAAACCCTCAGTCCTCCTCTCCCTCCTCACTCAAAATCTCAAACTCCTTATTACTACCAAACACTTACTTCTTAGGAAAATTCGATACTAATGGCTTTCAAAGTGATGACTAACATAAGTCTTTTTGCCATTCTTCTGCCCATGCTTTTGGCCGTAACTTCAGCTCAATCGGACTGCACTAATACACTGATGGGATTGTCCCCATGTCTCAACTATGTCACCGGAAATTCTTCAACTCCCTCAGCTTCGTGCTGTTCACAACTATCCAATGTGGTTAAGTCCCAGCCGCGATGTCTGTGCTTGCTCATGAATGGCTCTGCTTCCTCTTATGGAATCAATGTTAATCAAACTTTGGCACTTGGATTGCCCGGTGTTTGCAAAGTGGAAACGCCTCCTGTTAGCAGATGCAATTGTGAGATACAATTTTATTTTATTTTTTGGTCACTTAACCAATCAATGTAAGTGTTGTTCATTTATTATATTTTATTAACTAAAGTCCTCCACAAATTCAGCTGCAAATGGACCATCAGCTACACCAGAAAGTCCAACTGATTCCTCCACATCAACCAATCCATCAGGTATTTGAAGATTGTTTAATTATAGGGGATTCTAATTCTATTCTTTTCTTATATATTTAAGAGTCAATTACGAATAACCCCCTGAGGTTTACTCCATTACGAAAAACACCCTTGGATTAAACCATGAAAATTATGAAAACCACCCCGAGGTTTGGCTAATCACAACAAATACTCCCAAAAACTAATGGAAAAACATTAACTCAGGGGGTTTTTTGTAATTATTCCTATACTTAATTTGGAATACTTTGAAAAGATGGATAGACGTAGAATTAAGAATATTTGAAATTAGAAGTTGCTCAAAGTTGAACAGAAAACTTGGACAAAAATGCAAATTTGGAACTGTAAATTTTAACGCTCTCGAACTTATGTTCTGTTCGATTCCACTTTCTTATTTCGCCCTGTAAGTTTGAAATGAAGCAATTTTAATCTGATTTTCTTTCCGGGAAAACTTGTTTTACTTAGGACAAAGTAAACTTATATCCATTAATTACATATTCGTGAGTTTACAATAATGTTCTTCTAACTGCAGTAAGGATCGGCCCCTCGGAGAATGGTGCCAATATTGACAGAAGCAACATCGTTGCTGTTTTCGTGGTCTTCATTTCTTCATGTGCTCTGTCTATCCCTACATTCTGAGATTCATCGAAAATCAAGAATAATTTATGGCTATCATCCGACTTGCTTAATTATTTTTTTCAATTTTGATGGAGATGCATTAGCGCTTTACTATCAATTCCATTATTTTATAGCTCATTTTTCTTTTTTCCAATTAATTTGTACTTTTGTAGTTTCGATTGTGTATGTCCCTTTTTAGAGAAGAGCATGGCTGTTAGGAGCCACTATTGTACCAGATTGCTTAAATATATTGCATCATTTTTTCATGCTTCCATCTATTTTGTGAATTTTTCCTCTACACACGTTTGCTTAATTACCTAACAAGTTCATTTTTAATAAAGATTGAGACAGTTGACATTGATTAACTTTTCTGAAATGAATTGAAATGTATACTAGGAAATATGTTGACCAAAAACGAAATATACTGGGAAATATAAGTAACACAAGATAAAAGATTGAGAAAATTGATTGATCGATTGATTGTTTTTTGCATACACAAATGAATTTATATACATATAAGTTCATAACTTCATAATTATCAAGACTGCAGATCAGATTTTAAAGCTTGCAACCACTCATCATCATCAGCATCAACTTGTTTGTTTAGCTGATCATCTTCCAGTGGTGGCAGGGCCATATGCTCCGTTCCCGTTGTAACAATTTCATCGTCAATCGTCAGATCAATAATTTGATTTTCCATGTAGATGCTCTTGAACCACTCATCATCAACTTGTTTATTGTGCTCATCTTCCAGAGGCGGCAGGGCCATAAGCTCCGTTCCCGTTGTCAGAAGTACTTCATCCCCAATCATCAGATCAGTAATTTGATTTTCCATGTAGATGCTCTTGAACCACTCATCATCAACTTGTTTGTTGTGCTCATCTTCCAGAGGCGGCAGGGCCATAAGCTCCGTTTCCGTTGTCAGAAGTACTTCATCCCCAATCATCAGATCAGTAATTTGATTTTCCATGTAGGCGCTCCAAGAATATTCAGATAAGATATTGTTCGTTTGATTTGGGAGTCCAAAATTGTTGATACCATCAATGCCGTAGTTCATAACATCATTAGTTATGCAACTAATATAATCCTGAGGATTCTCATCCGAAAACTGGTAGTCGATCTCATTAGAATTATCATCATAATTAGGTATAAATATTGCTCCATGTTCTTGTTCTTGAGGTTGATCATTCATATAATTAACTTCAGTGCCATCAAATTGTACGCTCTGATCTGCAGGCTGCACCATAAGAAGCTTTTTCATTCTAACATTGTTGAGAGTACTCTCTTGTTCGTCATCATCACGATTCTTCCTCTTATTGTTTCTTCTGTTTATGTATATTTTACAAAGAATGCAATCGTTCAGCTGCATAAATAAAGATCATTATACGATTAATTAGCTCTTCAATTTACATAACATAATAGCAATCTGAATGTAGTATATATTATATCTTAAAAATGGAAAATTCACTAAAGCCCTCAAACAATAATTTGGTATAGAAAAACAACTGAAATTATAATTCTCAATATATTACGTACGTACCATCATGGGAGTTTGGGTTGTACTAGGATGATCATCTTGTTGATCAAATTTTTGTTCTTTAGTTAAGTACTCGTGCATCTTCCAATCTGTTCTAGTTCCTTTTGAATGATCTCCAGTTACAGTACTGTAGAAATCCAACACTCTCTTGAAACCGATTATATGGCCGTTGTGGACAATTTCTGTATCTTTGGCCACGGATTTCCAATAGCCGTCCTTGGCTTTGCGTTGAGGCCGCTTTCCGTTCTGATATTTGCGTTCCCTTGGGGTGAAGAAATACCAACTTTCTTGATTCTTCTCCAATACCAATTGTGCATGCATACCTACAATATTATTTATATTCACAAAATAACATTATTAATAAATTTTCAAACATATCGAAACACAAAAATTGAAAAGGAAATATATCCATGCATGAGATATTACGCAAAATCGTACCATGCATCTCCAACATAATTCAAACGGAAATAATCATATGTATATATATATGTATATATATATATATATATATATATATATATATATATAGTAATTATTTGTGAAGTTTATATATATATAATCTACAACAAAAAATTAAAGAAACTTCAAGAAACGCATCAGATTAAACAAAATCACTTGAAAGAAACTCAAGAAAGTTATTTATATATGAAGTTTATATATATAATCTACAACAAGAAATTCAAGAAACGCACAGATTAAACAAAATCACTTTAAAGAAACTCAAGAAAATGTAATTAGTGTACATGATCATCAAGTGATTAATAATTAAATATATATATTACTACTTACCAACAAGATCTTGAGGATTATAGCTATAGATATCGACTTCTACAAAAGGGTTGTAGAGTCCTAGAGGAACCACACTGTTCATAAGCTTGTTTTTCAGAATTTGGATTAATTCAAAATCATAGGGGCAAAACTTGTAACCCAGAGGAACAATCGCGGTGGGGTTGCGGTGGCCGTACTCCATTACAAAGTTACAATAGTGGCGGTGGAGTTTTTCCGGTGTTGGGGTTTGAAATATTTTAATTGCACGAGCTAGGGAAATGCTAGCTTAATTTTATGTGGAAAAAATACGTTAAAAAATGTGTTGATGAATGTATCTTATATAGAGAAAACTATAACATAAAAGTTGAATCCTAAACAACATAGGGTAGATGGACAAATATTTCTAAGTGTTGTAGGAGACCGAGAATTTTGGGGAAATGTAAATAAAGTACTTTAAATCGTCCTAATGATTAGCAAATACTAATTAATAAAAATTACGCTTTAGATATTATCATGTGAACGATTCTTGCTGTATAATTAAATGGCCATTCTAATTTACAAAAATTACATTTTTAGTTCTAAAATAAAATAAAATTAACATAATTAAAGTTATTTTAATTGTTTTATGAATTAAAATAAATCAAACTCAACTCTCAAACTCAACCTGCACTGGCTCAATAAATTTTGATCATCTAATAATGCCGTGCTCATTTCGGCCCTAATTAAAGAACAAGCCCAATCAAACTCCATGTCATGGGCTAAAGTTTTCATTTAGAACATTTTGTTTTTGGGCTTACGCTCAACTAGGGCTCTCAAGTTCAACCTAAGGAATTATACTGTTTCTGAAAGAAGAAAGCTTTGAATTTACAAAATTACTAGTATAACCCATTCATTTAAAAAAGATGATTAGAATTATTTTTTACTTATTTAAAAAATATAAATTGCTAAAACTCAAATTATTACTAATTCATTACTTATTAATTCATGACCAAGTATTTAATTGGTTAAGAGATTAATTCTTGTCCCATAATGATAGTTGTAGTAGAAAATATAAAATAATTATATTATTCTTTTTTAATATAAACTCTAGTTGAATTTACCATAAATAAAATTGTAAAATAATTTGTATTTAGTATTAGAAAATCTATATATAATAATTCATAACCCTTGAAGCTATCCACCTAAGCGTCCACGTGGATAGCCTCAATGAATTCTATTCTGCCATTAGATAAATACTATTTTAAAATACCATTTATTATGGATATTATCTAAAAGAATCCAAAGATAATGTTCTGTCATTAGATAAATACTATTTTAAAATACCATTTATTATGGATATTATCTAAAAGAATCTAAAGATAATATATAGATATATGATAGTTTAAATACTATATATATATATATATATATATATATATATATATATATATATATATATATATGTGTGTGTGTGTGTGTTGGAATCGCATACCCGATACATGCAGAATTTTAAAATTTTATATATATATATGTTGGAATCGCATACCCGATACATGCAGAATTTTAAAATTTTTGTACCAGGATTAAAAACGAATCCCTAGGAAGTTTATGAATCCGTTTAATGATGTTTTCACAAAACTAAAAGTGATCAGATTAATCACCTATTAGCACGCCTGTTGTAGTAGGGATATGAAGTTCTCAAGAACTTAGATCCACAATCCGTTTGCTAAACGAAGACTCCTTTCTTGAAGCCCTCTGAGGTTGAATCCACGGACCAGCTTTTCCACAGCACTATCAGATTTGACTAGTAAACAAATTTGACAGTTAAGAACTAAAACTTTTAAGAGTAAAAGAACGTTCTTGAATTTCTTACTAATTGAGAAATACAAGAACTAGAGAAAGAGAGAGAGACAGAACTTCGTCCTGCCTTGAGAATCAGAGATCTGAGTTGTATGTGTTGAATGAACTGAGCACTGACCCATTTATAGAGACAGGGGAGGTGGCCGAAAATCCTGTGCCCTAGACACAATAATTTTTGCCCCTTCTCAGTATATGGGCTAAGCCTGTTTAGGTTTGGCCCAGTACATTAATTACTGGATCAGGCTTTATTAATTAATTCCTTTCAGGCTTTAATTAATATAGCACAACTCAAAACTCTATTGGGATTTGATATGTATTTAATTATTGAAGACTTAAGTAAACTTAAGACCAGCTTAATTAAGTACCCAGTAAATGATGTTCTTAGAATAAAATCAATTTATTCATTAAGTTAAACCAATTAACTTATTTCATTCTTAATTAATTAATATCTTAATATTAATTAATTCTCTCTTACTCTTAATTAAATTAAACAACCTTTAATTCAATATTAATGTCTCTACATTAATCATTAGTTCTAAGGTTTGGAAAAATCAATTCATTGTGTGATCCCCCAAGTTCACCAAAATGAATAGTATCTAGCATTAAGTTATTTGACTCATCAAATTACTTTCATTACTATAATGATGTTAAGCCAGACATCAGATAAGTACTAGCTCTATCTTTAGTTTATCTAGTCATTGGTGAAAGCACGTTTATTAAATGAACTTTTAACGCTCAACGAATTTCTGTGAGATACAATCTCTCCATCTAATAATTCCCGATAAGGTCTAAAGTATGAGATTTCAAACTTTATATGACCTTTATCATATGTGTCTGACTAGAAGTAAATGTCAGGCGATTCTAAACTCAAGGAGAACTTATCCTTAGTCTGAATCTTTACTACTTCGGCTGAAGATTCCTTTAACATTTATTCTATCCAGATCTCATAGGAATTCACTATAATCTTAGAGTAGATGGATCCTTTCTTGGCATCCATTTACCTCCATACTTATTCAATAATCATTGACATGAGCTTATGATCTTTTGTGAATTGTTATCATAAAGAAAAGACCATATCAAATGATTATCTCCTAAATATGAGATACAACGAATCCTCAAGTCTAGGGATTAATTAGTCACGTGGTCAACCTAGACTATACTCAATTACTTAGAGGTTATAGCATCTCCCATTTGAGCGTCTCGGTTGGGATCCTCAGTGAAACTGTTGAATGCTTAACAGTCACCCAGTGTGAGTACAAGTGTTCTGACTAACACTCATTTACTTGAAACACAGTATAGTTCTGTAGTCACACTGCAAGCCTTTTAAATCGAGTCCATTTGATGGATGCTCCCACTTGTCCTTTTATGAACTCATTTGACTTGGAGTTTATACTTTTGAATTACACTCTGATCACATGTTTCATTTGACTAATCTAAGTCAATGTGATATAGTTAAAGTAATTCAGGAGCTTCTTTAGTTTCATTAATATGAGCAATAACATAAAGAAACTAAATGCTATAAATGAAATAAAGAAGATTTGCCTCAAGGAGTGAATTGCATCCAAAACCTGTGTTATACGAAAGTGGCACGAAAAATCTTATGTTATAAATATTCACTTAAAAAACCTTGTATTTGCATAAAGTGAGCATCAAAAACCCTACTTGAATCACGCGCTGCATCTGCGATTGAGAATAGTTATTTTTGTTACTTTTTGTCATAAAATGACCAAATTACCCCTATATCAATTATGTATTTACATATTTTCTTCTTTATACAATATACATAAATTGTAATATCCCGGTATCTCCTTGTCCATCGGAAAATTTTTCCTGTTGCCACCCGCTGCCGCCAACCGGCCAAATTCCTCAAACACCACCAAACTCCTCTAGATACACTAGCTCCCCCATGTCCATTTTAAAAGTTGAATCTGCAAATCTGTTAGAAGAAGAAGATAAGGAAAAAAGAAATGTCTTCTAGCCACCCCCGTCGTCCCTATAACTAGGTACGTTGCATCACACGTTCATCGCCGCCAACCTTCACTCCTCACTCTAGATCCGCCGCCTCACACCTCCGGTGTCACCTTCACCTTCTCACACCAGATCCGCCATAAACAAACAACATGTTTTTAATCTTAATATTCTGAACTTGCTTTCAAAACCACCACAGAAATATCAAAATAGGTCTCTTACTATTAATTAAACAGTATCATCATTCGAACATTTTTCACAAAAGTTCTCGCTATTAGCCATAGCCTTGAATTCCAATAATTTAAATGAAAGAAAAATAAAAACAAAACAAAATAATAAAGAAATAAAAATTTAAAATTTGGGGTAACAGTGGAATTTCACGTCTAAAACACATCAAATAGATGTTGGGGTTCGGTGAGCAAATTATGAATAACACAGGGTTTTTTAAGTGAATATTTGTAACATAGGGTTTTTCGTGCTACTTTTGTATAACACAGAGTTTTGGTGGCAATGAACTCTTTGCCTCAAGATATAAAATATCTACTTTATTATTAAATCAAAGATTGTCTATTACATAGAGATAACCAAAATACAATTGGCTGCAGGGCACTATCCCTTTCAATATATATATATATATATATATATATATATATATATATATATATATAAAATAGTATAACAAATATTTTGAGATTTATGGTTACAAAACTCAAATATTTACGGTTATTTTTTTTCTAAAAGAATCTAATTTTTCACGCCGGGATGGATATGCATAGAATTTTTGCATTCTACGTTTTGTCAAGATAATATTTAATAAAATTAGTTACGATAAGGTCATTATCTTTTTTAACAACTATTATTCTTCAAATTCAAATTAAAATAATTTAAAATATTCATCTATCTCTACTTATTATAAATACGTGATTGGTAAAATTTGAATTCAAATTTTTTTTTATCATTTTCTATACTAAATGCAAAATATTTTATAATTTTATTTAAGATAAATTCAACTATAATTTATATTAAAAAATAATATAATTATTCATGTTTTGTACTACTATTAATATTATGATACAAGAATTAATATTTTAATCGATTAAATATTTGTTAGTTGATTAATAAATAATAAATTAGTTATGATTTGGATTTTATCAACTTATAATTTTTAAATAAATAAAAATAATTTTAATCATCTGTTTTGAAGTTGTATCATGTGCCTTGGCACGGGGTTATTTCTAGTGATAAAATAAATTTGAATTCAAAATTTGATAACAAACTTATCTTGAAGAATATTAGGTTTATCAGGATAACAGAAAAGGCTATTTAGATTATTTTAAATAATCTTATCTTGAATTTTACTTAAAATTATTAATTATTTTAATTTCATACATATTAAAATAAAGTATAATGAGACTATCCACATGTGAAATTTAGGTGAATAGTCTCAGGAGTTTTGAATTATATAATATAGATATCTTTGTGAGACGGTAAGAGTAAGAAATCAAAAAAATATACAAACTCAAAAGGCTATTGCTAATGCCAGAGCAAATTTAGCATAAAGGCCCCTTATACCCTTTGAATATTCCTACTGTGTCGGTAATATATATATTATGGAATAGGGTTAATATCGTCAAGCACTTTAACCTTTGGCGGGCTTTGACTGTCTTTGCACTTTGGTACTTAAACTTTAAATTTTTACAAATACGTATCCAACATTTATAAATTAGTGTTTGCTTGTGGTATCCAAGTACAAATCTGATGGAATCTAATGAAATATTCGGTCAGATTCTGGAATATTTCATTAGAATATGTGAGATTTATACTTAGGTACCAACTACAAAAGACAAATATTAATTAAAAGTTGAGTACTTCTCTTCAAGATTTATTCCATATTCTTGAATTCAACTGGCTAAATAACAAATAAATAAAATCTGAAGTTAGCTAACAAACTTATTTCTTTAATTTGTTTATTTCTGGAAGTCAGACAAACGGCACATAAAGTTACAGATTGTATTCATCTTCATAAGCTTTACCGTTAGTATGGATTAATAATGGCCACTATTCAACAAATTAAATTAAGAAATCTTGCTAACAGCAATCTATTAAAACCATCCCACCGTGAAAAATCTACAATAATTTGGCAAACTTTTTTCATGAACTAGTTTTCTGGAATTTAATTAGGTCAAAGTTCATATTTTTTCACATGATATCAGAGCAGATTCTATTTTGAGTTACGCCAAAATTCATTTCACACATTGCAAAAATAATAATTAATTATAACATAAAATATTATATAGTCGATCACTCAGACATTCTTGGTATACCTAAGGCCTAAGGAGTTCACCATATCCATTTTAAGAAACCTTATTCGCTTTCACAAGTCTATATTTAATTCAAACGAACATAACAGAAAAATTAATTGTTCTGGGAGTTATCAAATTTGAACCATACATACTTACTTAGGTGTACGATTAAACAATTAATTTCCTCCCAAAATATATATATATATATATATATATATATATATATATATATATAATCAAAGAATAATTCAGTTATTAACAATAATTCATGTCGTTTAGGAAAAAGTTGGCCAACTAAAATACCAAATAAAATTGTCTTATCCAACTAAAATCTAATATAAACCATCTGCAATTATTCATTTTCTGTATATATCCAAGAAAATCTCTAAACCAAATTATGGCTACTAAAAACTACAAAACAGGCTTATTTCTTCTAGTCCTTGCAGCACTCGTGTTGTTCAAAATGTCCACAGCTCAATCAACCTGTTCTAGAGTTGTCATCGGTCTTTCCTCGTGCGTAAATTATGTAACGGGAAACTCATCAACACCGTCATCTTCGTGCTGCACATCTCTTGGTAACATTGTTCAGTCACAGCCGGAATGTCTCTGTCCTTTGCTAAGCAATAGCGGTGGTTCAACTCTTGGTATTGCCATTAACCAAACTCTTGCTTTGGGGCTTCCAGCTCTTTGCAATGTGCAAACTCCTCCAATTAGCCAGTGTAATGGTATGTATTTCATTTTTAGGCCAATTATTTAAATTCAGATAGCGATGACGACGGTTATTAGAGATTCGGGAGAACTGCATTAACCACCCTCCGTTTTGGTGAAGTTACAAAAGAACTCCCCCAGTTTTAAGTTATTACAAAAACCTCCCCTGTGGTGTAAAGTTGTGAAAATTGTGGCGAGGGGCTCTGATAAGTGTCGATTAGGCTTTAAATTAAAGCGCATCAACTCTTGCACTGATGAATTGTAGGAGATATGAATCTTCAAGTTGTGCGAATATAACCAAAGTTCGACAAAAATTTCACATAAATAATAGAACAATCAACAGTACGAAAACTGAGGAAGTAATTTATAATTCTGCCAGACCTCAGGATAGTAAATGCAATTTAATTTGTCCCTATAGGTTATGGAGGTTTTTGAATGTGTTCTCTTTGCAGCTGTTGCAAATGGACCGGCTGGTGCGCCTGGACCGTCTCCTGTGGGTACCACGACGGATGATTCTAGTGAACCTCCTGAGAGTCCGACTGTTGAAGATACTCCTTCTGTTCCTTCAGGTAAGAACAATATATAAGCTCGATTTACGTGGTATAATAAACGTAGTTAGTAGTAAAAGTAGGAAGTATTCATTAAATTAAAAAGTGTTTAAAGCTAGTAGTGTTTAAAAGTTGGCTAGGGGTTGCTTACAACTTTTAGCCTTTCCTCTACTTACAAAAAGCAAAAGCTAGTACTATGAACGCTCTGCAGCCTCAAAAAGAACTCGAAAAACTCAAAATCATTTATCCAGTATAAGAAAGCACCCCTTTTAGTAACAAAAAATTCATCACATACAGAGATGTTTTCAATCTGTTATAAAATATTATGTGAGGGATTGAAACCATCCATGGCAGATTTCTTAGCTTTCCTCTACAAATTAATCAATGACAAGGCATATAATCACGAACACCCTCGTAAAGGATATTGACATGCATATATGTTTTGAAATCTTAATCCCAGTAATTGTAGTTTTCTCAATCTGAGACATCCATATATATATATAATTCAGGAACAGGTTCAAAGACAGTTCCAAGTGGAAGCATTGTAACCGCGGTGTCCTCGGTCTACCTCAATGTTGTTACTCTATTCATAGCTGCTTGGATAGCCAACACTAATTTCCATTCTGAAGCTTCCATTGAAGTTTCAAATTAAGCTTGCTGTATTGTTTCCAACAGTTATCTGGTGGAATTTTCATTGAGTAAACTAAAGCATTTATTCCAATTTATAGGTTGAGGTTTGTACTTTGCAGTTTAACTGAAAAATGAAGCCACAAACTATAGGGGCAATTACACAAAACCCCCTGAGGTGTGCGCCATTTGCAATTTCATCATTGGAACCTTGTAACCTTAATTACACTTATCCCTGACTCCTGAGGGGTGTATTTGTAAGGTTTCGGCATACCGAGAATATTTGTAAAGCTTCAAGGTTTCGATGGTTTTTCAGAATTTTAAGCAAATATCGGGAGTTTGTCTAATTATCCCCCAAACTTTAATTTGGAGGGACGAGATTAAACTTTTATTTATAAAACATATTGTATTATATAAGAATTTTTGGTAATCTGAAATAATAAGAGATGATAAATTGAGGCTGTTTTCTAATTTGAAATAAATAAAGTAAGAAATATAATAATTTTATATGCACGCATTTCTAAAAAATTTCAAAATGCAAAAAGTGTCCATTTACGTCTAACTTTGGAACATAAATTGAGACTTTTTGCACTTTATAGAACGTAAAGTAAAATTTTTGTAATATATTAAACGAAAAATAAACAGTGAGTATTTTATGGGGGAGTAAAGTGATATTTTTCCAACTTCAATTTGATTAGTAGAATTACTAGTAGTCTAGTACATCTCAAGTTGAGAATTCGGCAAACCTACTGACTTTTTGTAAATGTCCAAAAATCAAAAGAAAAAAAAGAGAAAAACTTTCCCAGCCTAACTCTTGTATATGTGTACGCTGAATTAGGCGGCATATTAATATTAATCTTGACTATGTTTGCACGAGCACCACATTTCCAATTGTTTATGTTATTATGTCACTATTTTCTTCCGGTACACAAGGGTACTGTTTACTTTAGGATATTAATTAAGTAGTTATATTGTTGATATCTTATTCAATCTCAATTCATTGATTTTGATTGATAAAATCCTACGATTTGAATTTCATTCCCATCAACAAGTGTACTTAGTTTTGTCGAACAAAAAACAGTATACTTCTTACTTTTTGTTAGAGATTACACCGTGATGATCACGCATAAGTTAAGAGACTTCACCGAAACGTGAACTTTCTATATTGATCTGTTGGCTCATGTTTTTTTCCAAAAGGAGGGGAAAAAATACTCTAATAATTGCACCACTTTCCTCTCTTGAAAGACTATTCTGGGTTCCCATCCAACTTTTACATCCCTAAATTAAAAGGAATTAAACAAAAGTAAATATTATCTTTTAATTAGAAATAGTGTTCTTGGTATGATATGACAAAACACTAAATTAAGTGGTAAAAAGTAGAATTATATCAAAGAGTCCACGCTGTATTAATATTATAGATGGAAACAGCTTGCAGAAAGTACCAACCATAATTTGACAGATAAAAGTCCTTAATCCAAAATTTCCTTAGTCTATAAGTAATAACAGAAACAAAAAGAGGGAAGAGGGGCCAAAAGATAAATAAAAAAAGATTGTTATTTTATTTTCATTCACATTGAGGGGAATCACGTGCACGGCACGTGATATATGGCAACCTAAAAAACAAAAACAATTAACATCTCCTACAGCTACAGCAGAGAAGAGAAGAGAGCATGGAATATCCTAATGCCCAATTCTATTCCCAATTCTAAGGGTAAACTCTTTACCTAATCAGACGTTTTTTCGCACTTTGGAAAATTCTTAATTCGTTTCTGCAAGAAATGTGTGTCTTCTTCTCACATTTATACAGCGTTTTGTAATCTCCGAACACTTGCATTTTCTCCACACGACTGGCCGGAGCCTCGGACGGACGCGAATAGGATTGCTTAATTTCCGTTATCTCGTCTCTTCGGAGAATTTCGGAAGGTGGAGCTGGAATCTTGTTATCTTGATCGGATTATTTTGTATTCAGGTATGTCTGTCTTGCATGTAAAATACGCTTGAATTCAATCCTTTTTTTTCGTCTGGAATTTGGTGAAGTTACAGTTTTCTTTTTTTGCTTTCTTTCTCTCCTTTTCTTTGGTGTAATTTTGGGATAAGGTGTTTGAATGGAGAATTTCGCAATACACTTGAGTGCTACTTGATGCACGTTTTTTGAGAAATGTATGTTAGGGTTCTGTTGGTGATGGATTTTGGGGTTCTTCAATTTTATTGGGTCTCACATGTGCCCTCACATCGATGTTCGATGATAAACCTATTTGATTTAAAATGCACGTGGATGTCACTCGAAGTGAGTTAAGTTGAATTTTAACTGAAAACAAAATGATATCAACATTATTCCCACATCTCTGAAATTGTGTGCCTGAACATCGTAGTTATTCAGTATCTTTTGTTTTTTCCCATTAACCAAATATGTTGTGATGGGGCATGGGGGAATTGAAAACTAGAAAAGTTGAACATGAGTTGTAAGAGAATGCAATCTTGATGTGATATTATAGTACTTATTAATTTAAAGGTCTGTTCCCAGTGAAGGTAGAATGTGAAAGTTGTGCTTATGGATCCTGTAAAGGGTATAGAACTTCGATGTCTTATAACTGGAATGAAATTTAATATAATATAGTTCATCTGTGTAAATGATTTTTGGCATCTCACTTCTCTATCTTGTAGTTTTACTTTTGAAGATTTGGGGATCTATGAAATCAATGTTCCCCTCCTTCTTACTTGTTTCAGATACACACATGGATTGTTTGTCTTTTTTTGGTAATAAGGCAGGCAAAAGTCCTGCTACCAAGAGATGAGAGCAAAGGAGTTCCAGAAGAATCTCATCAAGTTTCTTGGTGTAGGATCTATAAAAAGATTAATATACAATTCTTTGGAAAAATATTTGAGAAGATTATCTAACTAAACGAGATACAACACGAAGCCTTACTATACAGCAAACGCTCAGTGGTATAATATAGAGAAAATAATCGCATTGGGATATTCTGCTGATATAAAGTAGCCTCTGTTGGTGGTTTTTGCATAAGAATCATTATATAAATTTTTGACCTATAAAAAAAAGGGATTAAGTAATTGTTGCAGTAGTCATTCATGTGTTGACATCATTTAATGCCGATGATCATATTGATATATTTCGACAAGAATGACCACTCTTTTCTTATTTCTAGTCACTTCCTACTTCGTCTTATTTATACTGCATGCGTATTTTGTGGGTAATTAGAAGGATGATTTGTCCTTGAATTCTGGGTTGGTGCTCAATCTCATTGCAACTAGAAGCATGTTGTTGATTGTATGATTAATTCTATAAGCAGAGGATACAATAGTTATGAAATTTAGTATGTGCACTCAGCTGAGCAAAAAAGTGCTCCTAGGTTACATGTTTGTCTTGAGCTTTGTTTTTTGATGAGTACAAATTAAGATTGTTGATAACCTATTTAAAGAATTGTAATCTGAGATTTTGTAAATATCTTTAAGTGTTATGTAAAACTATTGTTAGGATATAGTGATGTTTGTTGAAATTCGTTCGTTGTTATTTATCAGTTCTGCTGCTTCGGAGATTTTTTAATACAAAATAATATGTGTCTTTAACCTGAGCTCAATTGGCCAATAGGCCTTGGAGCTCAAATCTCAATCAGTTGGGAGTTTTTGATTGTGCTAAACTGAAAGGTACTCTTTCTTGGCATGCTTGGATAGGCTTATTTATAGGAAAACCTATCTCTGTTTAATACTTCTATCAACATGCTTAATATCTCTTCAAGATAAAAACAATAATTATATAACCAGGATGAACTAAATGCTTGCGGAAGATCACCAGGTACTTGAGAAACTGCTAGCACCTAAACTGCAATTTATGTGTTCCCTATGTACCATCCCAAAAGCTGAAGTTGAGCCTCTGCCGTTTTTTCTTTTTGGAAATTTCAATCAATTTGGCCAATGCAAATTCTAAGAGTGGAAATTGCAACAGAAGAAAATCATTATTTTTTGGTGAAGAGGGAAGTATTTTGGATCCAGTTGTTCAGAATGTATGATGCTTTCTCTCTTCACATCCTTATAGTTGACTGTTTATGTTCGTTGTTCTTCATCCTCTTCTTGTCCCTATTATGTCAGTGACCTTGTAGTCGTAAATTCCTTGAATTGAACTCATCAAGAATACATTGTTACTAATAGCAACGTGATGGAATTACGGTTATCCACTGCTTCTCCCACGTTTATACAGTCATTGGAGAAAATTGTTTCTCTAATCCTGATGGATCATAATCTTATTTCTCAATATTTTACCATGATGCTCATCCAATTACTGAATCTTTCAGGTATTACATCTTGAAGGCAAATCCCACAAATCAACTGATCAAAACCCTCCAGCATAAAAAGAAAAACCAACATATGTCTGGACTTATCGAAGGCCTTCCCGATGCAGTAGTCCTAAGATGCCTGGCCCGCGTTCCCTTCCACCTCCACCCAAAACTCTCTCTTGTATCCCGTTCCTGGCGTGAAGCCGTCCGCAGCACAGAGCTCTTCAACGCCCGCCGAGAAGTCAACGCCACCGAACAATTCCTGTGCATCTCCGCATACGATCCCGACAACCTCTTCCAGCTGTACGACCCGCTCCACGACCTCTGGATAACCCTCCCCCACCTCCCCTCCACCATCCGCCACCTGGCGCACTTCGGGGTCGTCTCGGCAGCCGGAAAGCTCTTTGTCCTCGGCGGCGGAAGCGATGCTGTTGACCCCTCCACCGGCGATCAGGACGGCTGCTTCGCCACCGACGAATGCTGGTCGTACGATCCTGTTACCAGACAGTGGGCCCCATGCGCTCCCATGATGGTCCCACGTGCCATGTTTGGTTGTTGTGAATTGGACGGGAAGATAGTTGTTGCTGGTGGTTTTACCGACTGCAGGAAATCGATATCAAAGGCGGAAATATACGACCCGGAAAAGGATGTGTGGTCCTCCATTCCCGATCTCCAGAACACGCACAACAGTGCGTGTTCTGGAGTGGTGATTGATGGAAAGGTTCATATTTTACATAAGGGGTTATCAACGGTGCAGGTTTTGGATAAGAATGTGAAATTGGGTTGGACGGTCTATGATTACAGCTGGCTGCAGGGGCCGATGGCGGTTGTGAAAGGGAAGCTTTATATAATGAGCCACGGGCAGATATATAAGCAGGAGAGGGATTCTAATAAGCTGATTGTTTCAGCTTCTGAGTTTAGGAGGAGGATTGGGTTTGCGATGATTGGGCTGAGAGACGAAATTTATGTGATTGGTGGGGTTATTGGGCCGGACAGATTGAATTGGGATATTAAGTCAACATCTGATGTGGATGTGTTGACTCTGGGGAACGAAAGGCCCATTTGGCGACAGGTAGCACCGATGACGAGGTGCCGGGGGACTGTGCTGGGATGTACGCAGCTGAGAATATAGGAGCGCTGTAAACAATGTGTAAAATGCTTCTTTGTTGTTTTGGATGTACTTTTTTTGGTTGTCCAATGCTTGGATGGAAGCATTATTTGCTATAACCTTGTTTTTTTAGTTTAGGTATAGTGGTATCAGCTTTTGAGAAAATGTTGAATGGATATGTTTTATTTGATGATGTTCTTTTTTTCTTGTTTTTGTAATTGCACCTGGTATTGAATTGTTATGCTTTCTTGCTGTACTTTGGATGGCCCAACTTATGCATTAACAGGTATGCTGATTTACCAGAAAGCACAAAGTTTCTGCTATGTTACATCAAAAATTATGTTATATTTTGTATGTTCAAAATGATTTTGTATACATACGAAACCTTCTTTCAAAATCCTGTGTTTTACAGAGACTGGTAATTATGTCTCATGGATTTCTTTTCCCAGCCATCAAATATATAACAATCTTATCATATTGGCATATTCTTTTTTTGATCATGCACTTTAATAATAACAACCAATAAAGAAATTTATCATCATTATCAAAAATTAGCTTATTGATGCCTCAACACCAAAAAAAAAAAACAAAAAAGCTTATATCAGCCTGAAAATTGACCAATTACCAGTCCAATTAGCTGAATATCAACATTATGACGGCCCAATTACTCTCCATCGGGACGAGCGTACTGAACTGGGCTTCTTACTCCTTAGTCACCCCCAAATCTGGAAAACCCCCAACATAAACCCTAAAAGCAATCTGCTAACCAAAATCAAAATGGAGGATGACCACATGGAAGAAAGCGAGCAGAAGCTGGAAACGGAGGTAGCTCCAGCTATAATTGCAATTCACCCGAACCAAATATCAGTATCCGTAGCTGTTGGGTCGGATCTCCGGGTTTTCAATCTCCAGTAAGATAGAAACAATTCTTTTCTCTGTTTAATAACTTAAGAACTTGAATTTGAACCAGATAGCTATATCGGACATGCTAAATGTGTAATTTTTTCTGAAGAGATGGTGGTGGAGTTAAAGTACTGGATGAAAATGGAGGCCACAAGGACTCAATTCGCGCCATTCGATATAGTGAAAGTGGGCAGCTTTTTGTATCAGCTGGAGATGATAAGCTTGTAAAAGTTTGGGATACTAATTCTTGGCATTGTATTTATTCTGTGTAAGCTACTTTACTGAATTCTGTTGAACTTGTCTTTTCAGTAAACTATAAAACAAAAATTCTGATAGTTGTTTGTGGTGATGCCAACAGGGTTTCGGAGAAAAGAGTGACTTCTCTTGCAGTGAGCAACGATGAGAAGTTTGTGTCTTATGCCGATAAGTTTGGTGTCGTCTATGTTGTGGCTATTGGAGGTTATAACCAAGAACATCCGGCTCCAATTAATAACAAGGGCATTCCAATTCTTTCTCACTATTGTAGCATAATTACTAGATTGGTATGGCCTTTTTTATATGATCTAATTGAATCTTTTACCTTTTCGTGTTCTCAGCCAAGGGCTTATCTTCATCACTTGAGTTTTGATGGTTTAAGTTGTTTCCATTTTTTCATAGTAATACCCTTTACTATTATCACCCGACTTAGGTATCTATGTTAGATTTGATCCAATTAGGCAATCCCACTTACGAATATAATTCGCATTAGTATGGATTTTTCCTCCCTACATGTTTGACCCTTTTCATCGCATCACTGCTGTCATGAATAATTATTTTCTTGCACCCACCAAGTGTTACTTATTTAATTTTGAGGGTTTTTATTATTATATATGCGATATTTACATGGGAGTTTACTTACTTGTAGCTCAATCGTAATGCAGGAATTTTCTCCAGATGGACGGTACATTGTTACAGCTGATCGAGACTTCAAAATTCGTGTAACAAGTTTTCTCTATCATTAATAACTCAGTATATTCTGGCTTGCGTTTTGGTTTCATGGTATCATCTGCTTACTGTTGCTGATGGCAGGTCACTGTATTCCCCAAAGAACCCTTAAACGGAGCTCATGAGATTCAAAGTTTTTGTCTTGGTCATACTGAGTAAGTGATTTCATACTGAGTTGTTAACTAGGATACAATTATTATCTTCATTGTTTATGATAAATCTTAGTGAATCTTATATTAGAATACTGAAAATGGGTGAAATCAGATTATAGGCATGATTAAATTGCTGGAAACAACTCAATATTGATACTTTCTTTCTCATGTATTCATCACCAGGTTCGTTTCCTGCCTTGCATTTGTCAGTTGTCAGGATAATGTAGAGGGACTTTTAGTCTCTGGAAGTGGTGATTCAACAGTGAGCTATTGAACTTTCTAAGTTCAAATTTATATTGATGTTTAGATCTGGTTAGGATTCTTTTCTCCTGAGCTAACCTAATTACAATTCTTGAAGGTTCGGTTATGGGACTATGCCTCTGGTTCTCTACTCGATACATGTAATGTTGGAGCTCAGGTAGGTGGGTAACTTAACTGTCTCCACTCTATTCTTTTAAGACTGTCTATAATTTCATCACGTTTTCTTTTGTGTCTTGAACTCTTCTCAACAGTTAAACTTTTGATTCTTAGCTTTGGTTTTTAGTTCTTTATTTTCTTGAAGGCAGGACTTTTAAATTTTAATCAAACAGAAGAAGAGATTTTGCCTGCCGTAACCGATCTTTGTGCAACCTCTGATAGTTCACTAATTGCTGTAGCTATTCAAAGGTATATATATATATATATTATCAATTATACCATTTCTTCAATCTGTAAACATTTATTCCGACCCGTTAAAAAAACCAATATTAATCCTTCTTTTATCAATTCAGCTTGCCGGGAATAATGCTCTTAAGATGCAACGCTTCTGCCAGAACTCTCTCAATCGCCAAAGTAAGTACATTATTCTGAACCAAAATGCCGGCTTACTTAATCATTGAGATATTTTATCAAATTACATAAATAATTTTTAAAAAACTTTTTTTAGGTAATATCTGTCAAAGGCGAGACTTTCATTCCAACAAGTATTGGAGCTTCCCCTTCAGTCCCATCGTTGTGGATGGTGATGGGCGCTTCCAGCTTACAGATTAATGATGTTTCTTCACTTCTGGCTCGTGTGAGAATCGTTTCTGGTTTTGCCACTAGAAGTGTAGAATCTAATGAAAATGAGATATCTGTCTTAGAAGATACAGATATACCTGGAGGAGAATCTCTGCTTCAAACATTACAAGGAAAATTGTGTATTGGAGAAGAAGCTTTTGCAACAGCTGCAGAAGCAGTTAAAACAGCTATGCGCAATTTGTTAATCAAGAAGCAATACTCAACGGAGAGACGGGAAATTAGAAAGAGAGGTAGAAATGATAAGAAGAATCAAACACCGGCATAGGTCAGAATTTTATAATACTTTTGTACTATGTTAGTATATTTTGCAAGAAAAAAGAATGTGGTGTGATCATTATTTTTATCTAGTGATTTTTGGCCTGTGTAGAACAATTGTTGAATTTTAGCCATTTGTGAGACGCCATTATAGTGAAACTCGGTATCAAATTTTGGTTTTATTTGTAGTGTAGTTCTATTTGATGGTCGATTGAGCATTTTATTACATGGATTTGAAATTTGTGAAAGAGACATTAATTGTCTGTCAATTAACCTAAACGTCAGGGATTTAATACTTGACATCGAGTATGGAGCAGCTGTTTTGCCTTTTGAGGTTCCTATATTTCAGCGTGAGGAATAGTCATTGTAGTTGGTTTGATCTAGAAAAAAAATTAACTTGTTAGTCTCTCACTGCTCACTTACTTTTACAATCCACTTATTAACCGGATGGGATCTCCTGCTAATTTCCCTGCTCCAATCTCCTGCTAATAACTTAGATGCGCGCCATCTGTCCCAAAATGTTAAGCCCACTAACAGAGAATAACTCCCATATTTTCCGTTTTGCTCTGTGTTTCTCTCCAAATTGAAAATTTTCTCTCCTCTTCAAAGAAAAATCATTTCTTTTGAACAATTAAAGTAGTCTTAACAGAGAATTAACGTTAATATGAGACTCTTAACAAAAGCATTTTCACATTAATTCATTCTTCTTATTAACGTTAATCACCTACCCAGTAATTTTATTTATTAACATTAATTCTCAGAGATTGAAATCAAGTGAAGATGAACTCTCTTTTATCATTCAATCCATCCACCATTCAATCAAACACATTAACCGTAAGACAAACATAAGTGGAATCAAATGACTAGAATTCAAAGGAAAAAAAACTAAAAATTATTGGTTGACAAAACAAAGAATTCTTCCTACTCTGTATCTGTCTTCCTCTTTACCCCAGGCAGAAGTAGTGCACCACCCAGTCAAGAAATTATCAGCAGACTTATTTCTCTACTATACTATTTTAAATTTTAATTGTTTCTAGCAATTTCCCACTAAAATTAATATCTTTCTTGCCCTTCTCTGAAATTCTTGTTGTAAGGGATTTATTCTTTTGCCCGCATAGAGGAGGGAAAGAGGCCGAGACAAGGATCAAAATGGCTGCCTTTGATTGCAGATGAATCCTCAAATAGAATAGATGTATGGAGAAATTCACGATACCGTATGTGCCCTTCTTTAATTTCTCTCTCATTCTCTCATGCGGTTTTTATTCGATTTGTTTGAGAAAAAAGGTGTTCATTGTTCAAAAGAAATGATTTTTCTTTGAAGAGGAGAGAGAATTTTCAATTTGGAGAGAAACTTAGAGTTAAACGGAAAATATAGGAGTTATTCTCTGTTAGTGGGCTTAAAATTTTGGGACAAATGGCGCACATCTAAGCTATTAGCAGGAGATTGGAGCAGGAAAATTAGCAGGAGATCCCATCCGCTTATTAACGAGTATGATTCCTTCTTTCACAGGCTCCAAATTTTTGTTTTACTCAGATTTTGAAACCTTGAAAACATAATTGTTGCATAGAACATCTAATTGCTGTTATTCAAGTTCTTTTCGTGGTCTGTCCATTTGGTGATTTATATTCAGAAACTGATACCGTTGTACAAATACGCTGACATTGATTTCTGACTTCCAGTCGATATTTTACACTAGACAAGTGTCGAACACATGCGTTCTCGGGCACGACAGCTGACATGAATTTTTGACTTTCTGTCAATTTATACTAGACAAGTATCGAACACATGTGTTAAATACGGTTTCGGACATGACACTACACGGTTCATATTTCATTGATTGGATAAACTAATCAACTTTAATAAATTCATAATAATCTGTCAAAACTCAAACGGCTATTGGGACAATGCTCCTCAAATTTAATACCCTTTTAAATTCTCTTTCAAGGATAATAAAACAATAATTTATAAAAATATAGTTTCGAGTTTCGACCCTACTATCTAAATTTCTTATTGTTATGCATCTCTATGTGTCAGCCCCATTTATTTAGGTCAAATTTAAATGAGAAAACCCCCCTTAGGTTAGAATATAGCCTAAGCCAATAATGCAAGAATAGAAACAAATAGACAAAATAGACATCGAGATGATTGAAAAGGAACGTTGTGGGCCAACTCAACACGAAAAGAGAGTAAAAATAAATAATTAAAATTTTAAAATATATATAAAAACTAGGATTAATTATACTTAAATCCCAAATGAATTTGCTAAACAACTCACAACTCTCTTAGTTAAACAATTACAGTTATACCTCACAAGAAGTTGAATAAATAAATAAATAAATCACATATTAGGATTCTATTATCCATTGGATGATACCATAAAAAATGAATAGTGAATATTGAAAGCACCCTTACATTTTTTTATATAATAGTTTGCCCCTAAATTTCACTTGAGTGTTATTTGTAATATCATAAATATCTTTAGTTTTTTTTGGGGGTAGGACATAAATATCTTTGGTGATTATATGTAATTTTTTTAATTAAAATTAAAATAAAATCTTGATTTCACGTCAAAACTAAAAATATTCTATTAATTATGGACGAAATTATAATATTTCCTAATGGAAGACCTAATCTATTGATATTTTTTGTAATTATCCAAGTTTGCATGAGGTATAACTATAATTGTTTGAATAAGAGGGTTATAAATTATAAGTTAACAAATTTTTTTGGAATCCAAGTGTAATTATCTCAAAAAATTAAATATTTTATGGAAAAAGATAACTCAATTGGTGCCCACCAAACACCTGATAGCGAATAAGATGAGGACGCGTGTGTGTGAAAGAAAAAGACAATTGTTAACCGTGGCACCTACTTTTGTTTTGATAAAATTGATGATTATTTAGTAGAAAGGGACATTACCCTACTTTTCTATCTGATAAGTCCTCCAATAGATAAACATTGAATTCAACTACATGCTGATATATGGATATTTTTTAAAAATTTTATTATATCACATCGTGTCGTATTGTGTTGAATTTGATACTGTATCGAATACTTTTTTTATACTCCGGTCACGAACAATATGTATATATTATTTTAAATACTTGTTATTATGACCATTTATTTTGGAGACTACCATGTCGGGTATTAATATGTATGTATCTGTCTGTGATTGGCTAAAAGGTTAAGTTAGCACTATTTTTTTTTAAAATAAGTGTCATGATTTAAGAAAGTTGTATTCAGATATTTAAGATAAGGTGGCAGCTGGATTTCTGGAAAATCAATTATAAAGAGGGTTCCTAACTTTAATATATATTTTAGGTTCTAAACTTGTAGTAATCTTATCTTGAATGATTAATTATCAAAAAGAAATTCTTATCTTGAATGATTACTAGATTACGCAATATATTGGAAAAGAAAATTCTTTGCTTTGACTAATTGGGCTTTCTTGAGATTACTCAAATTTCCAAAAATAGATAGATTTATCTTTTCTTTTCTCTTTTTATTTTTGATAAAATGTGAAATGAGAATTGAGATTTGAAAATTTGTAATTAATATGCCTCTAAACCATTTTTCTCCCAAAATTATTATATAGCCTCCTCGTACAATAAGTAATAAAAAAACAACAGCAATTATTATAATAATAATAATGTGAAGCTTGAGCTTCCACGACGGCGACACTGGTGGCGGTCCCAGTCCCGGCGGGGCCACCATTTCTGAATACAATAAGAGCTTTTCTGCAAACAAATTGATGACCCTCTTTAATAAAATCTCTTTTTCTCTTTATTTTAATTAATAAAATCTTAGTTATGATACCAAAAACAACACAAGATGGACAACACCTCCATGTGGGGTGGGCTTACTACTTGTATCAATAATCATCAACCAAGTATTGTATTGAATTGAATTGCATCTGCATGCCTTCTAGGTACCCATCACTATCAAACAATTTTCTTAATTGCCAATCTCTTTCTTATAACTTCAAAAATAATTGATAATATTGCTATCTTTTGTTTATATATAGGGTCAATGACACAAGATCCTATTCGAGTTTTTTACAATTTCACCATCAAAATTTTACAAATTTATATTTGACCTCTAAAGGGATATTTATATGGTTTTTCGGATTTTTAAGAAAATTTGAGGGTTATTTGTGTAGTTATCCCATTTAAAAAAAAAATACACGCACACAATTCGATCCTTGTGATTAGAAGTAATCGAACCCAAACCTCTATACTTGTATAATTATGCCGTGTTAATATAATAATAATAGTTTTTAGAAATTATCAATTATTTTGACTTAGGCAAATAATAGGACAAAATGCAGTCCAAATAGTCATAGGTTAATTGTGCATTAACTAGTTTTGGTTTATCCCTATCTAGTTAATTACACAATTTCATTTGATGATGCCTTATTGCCTTATACTTTGTTGGGACGTGCACGCATCAAATACAATTATTCAACATATTACACATGTAATGTAATACCTCAACCTTAATACTAATATGGAAAGTTTAATTCCTTAGTTATACTAATCTTGGTATGCATGCTATAAATAAAATGACCTAAAACTTGTCATAATTAAGTAACATATATAATTGTTCTTTCGCCTAGTTTATTAAGTTTAGGTTTCAAACTCTAGTTCGTGTATGGAGCAATTGGATTGAGGGAGTCACCCCCAATTGAATACGTACTCTTTATAGTACCTAAGTCCAGAAAAAAATGACTAAAAAAATAGGTGGAAAATAAAAAATATATATATATTAATAAATCCAAAGGTCTAGATTATTCAATATTTTCATGTTTAAGACAAACATCTAGGTTGATTCCATATCAATATTAGGTCGTTCTTGACTCAATCTAGTTGACTTTACTGAGGAGAGAGCTCATCCAATAAAAAAATTATTGTGTATGTCACATATTATTTTATGGTTAAATTGTATTTGAAGGTCAGATTAAGTATTTCTTGCAAATCTCTATAGCATATCTTTGACAAAATCAAAACTTCATGACATAACCAATGTCGTTTTGAAAAAAAAAGTATAGTTTAAGTATTTTTTAATTTATCACTATAATCATTTCCACGTCAAAAATATCTTGATTATAAGCTACATATTACCTTAGACTCATTATAAATTTGACTTTTTTTTTCTTATCTTTGCATAATCACATGATATTTATATGACAAATAATCAAGAGGTTTTGTTTTGGGATTGTTATGCACGCTCCAAATTTATTATTAAATGACAAAAATATTCCTTCTTATTTCATGTTAACTTATTAATTTCTTCTTTTTAAAAAAAGACTTTCTGCTAATGTATTACTATTTTATTTCTTTTTTACTTTTTTTTATGTAATAGATCATTTATGAAATTATTATTTTTTTCAAAAAATTAAGTTCGTTATAAATTTTTTATATTTTGTAGAGTTTGAGAGCTACAATGGAAAATATTTTACATATCTTTAATACTTTATTCTCTATTTAATTTTCATAAATTGTTTTTTATGAATAAAGTATTAAAAGTTAATTAGCTAGTTGGAAATTTGATTTGTTTGTGATTTTCTTAAATTATATACCTAATTAATGTGCTAGGCGAATTATAGTCCATAATTACTAATCGTGCTATATTCTTATTGTTATTTTATTAGTTTTACAAAAGAACCAGTAACTTGTTTCTTATTTCTTAAATCCTAACGAAATTTCAATTAACAAAAGATAAAAGTTTTGAGTTTATAAAAAAAGAATTATATTTTGAATATGAAAATAAGACATAAAAATAAGTAAGAAAAATTGGCAAAATAAAAGAAGAATAAGTAACATATACAAATGGGGATAATATTGTTATTTAATGATAAATTTGGAGTGTATTTAATAACGTAAGAATATAAATAACAACTCCTTTTTGTTTTTCTTCTTACTAATTCAATCATTCAATGATGACTGTCAAATTTCGTACAATTTCATTGATTGCCCGGAAAAAAAATTAAATAAATAAATAAAAATAAAAGAGGACCTTTTCAATACCTAAGTGTTACTGCAGAATCCCACTAAAAAAAGTATGGGGGCAGATATGCTTTTTCACTTAAGTTGGGGCCCAAAAGGAAAATGGGCCAGCAGCACTCTGCTCTTTTTCGGGCTTCTCGTAGAGAGAGAAAAGAACAATACAAAAGAGATTATTATTATTATTTTTTTTTTCTTATTTTCGTAATGTCAAATCGATTTGTGATAAAGCCTAATCTTGTCGAGCATTTATTTCTTTAATTTACATTTTCTTTAAGAGTTGGAAATATTTAATATAGTTGTCATGTGTATCTTAAATTCATAATACATTATTATTTTCTTGTAAAAACTTTATACTTTATGGTGTGGCAGACCTATCTTTTCGTGATATAATTTACTTTTTATCATTGTGTTTTGTATATAATTTGATCCCATTATGTAAACTTTCTAATTATGATGTTTTCTATCTCATTTTCTTAATTTTCTGCAAAAGTTTTTTTTTTTCCGTTAATTCGAAACCGAGTTGGATATTGAATGATAGACCGAAGATATATTAATCAGTTTCAGATCCGGAATTGCAAAATTTGTTCTCTCACCAGCATATATTAATATGACAATATTATATTTCTAGCAATAACCTCATTAGTTACAAATTTAGGATTGAAGCACTTAGCCCTAGCGACAAAGGGTTTGCTCTAATACCACATGTAACAGTCTGCACTTGAGAGTCAGTTGGACGCGAGAGTTGTCTCTAAATCTACCGAGTGTGTCTCTAAATTTGACTTCAAACTACTCTTTAAAGTGAATATTCAATGATACACTTGAATTTCTTGTTAAATATTTTCTCTTAAGCTAGTTATAGTTCTAGGGTTAGGTTAGATTATTTTAAAATATTAGAGAAAAAAGAAGTAAATATGTGGAAAAAAACAAACAAAATTTGAGTAATTATTGACGGTCAAACCTTAAATATGTCGTTATCCGGTCAGCAATTTTAACCTTCGAGTGCGTGCATTTAACTGCCCGATACCCCAATTCGTGTGTGTATGTATGAGAGAGAATGAGAAATTGCATAATTATGTTTGATAGTAGGATCTCAAGGATAACTACAAAAGAGAAACTAGAACAAAAAAACTCACTACGCCAAGAAATTATCAACAGAAAAATTTATATTAGGAAAAAGATAAACTAATATTTATTATGAAATAGTATAAAATGTAAATCTAGAAAAAAGATAGTGAGAATATTAATTATTTATTGTTGATGATAGGGGTAATCTGTTTGGGCCACGTGTCATGATTCTAGCGATCTGTTTAGGCCACGTGGAACGCCTACGGATGACCCAACCAACAACATTTCCGATCGAGGGTCTCCGAACCCATCAATAAAATCATCGGCCGAAATATCGGTCCGGTCGAGTGCTCAACCTCAGGTATTAACACGATGGTCGGGGGCCGAGCGCTCATAGCTGATCAGGCCTAAGAGAAAGTCTAGTCCTGCTTGTAAAGTTCATAGCCCTCGGGTCCCCGCTCTCAGACGGTAACGTCGATCATCCATATCCGACCTCCCTACTTCTGGCAAGAGGTTGGTGTCATCAGGCGCATTAAAATGCAATTGCTAGGCCCATACCTCGGACTGGACAGGTCTGGCCCACCAAATCCCCTCTGTCACGGATAATACTTGATCTTCTGCAGATTACTGTTCAGGCATTAAATGCCCCACAATCCTTGCATTAAATGCACACCATCCATGGTGTACTTAGTGCGTGTAATCACCCCTATAAATATCCCCCAACATTTATTACGGTAGGTAAGTCATCTTAACTGCTCCGACCACATCTTCCTTACTCGGACCATTTTCAGTTCACTCGTACTGACTTGAGCGTCGGAGGTGCTATGCCGGAGACAACCCCCTCCAGCCAAGGAACCCCTGTGTTCGTGTGTTTCAGGTCGAAGTCGATCCCTTCTCTATAAATTCAACTGACGAGCTTGGACACGTGAACGACCCCAATTCCATACCAAACATCACCCTCATCAGTTGAAATAGATATTATGGCTTTGTTAGTATTTTGAGTGGGAGTAGAATTAGATTCGAAAGTGGTGGTCAATTGGATTAAGAATGTGGATGTTTCGTATCATCCCTTGGTAAACATTATTTTGAATTGCCATAATTTAATTCGTTTAACGTGAGAGGCCCGCTTGAGACATGTTAAGAGGGATAAGAACCCCTTTGTTGATTTGTTGGCCAAAATGAATCATATTTTAACTGATAGGGTTAAAGTGTGAATAGATTCTTTGAACAAGGTGATTGATTGTAGCAGGAATGAAACTTAATTTTTCTTGGTTTCCTTTATCATTAAAAATAGAAATTTCATTAATAAGATATGATGAGATCAGTATTATGTTGATTTGTCAAATATCTAATATATTTATTATAGTATATTTAAAAATTTGTGTGTTCAATTACTATTCATCTATTGCCAACATCATATAAAGTTCACTAACAAAAATATAAACACAGTTCTTTAGTTACATCGGGATTGCCTGCATTTCGATTACGACTTTCAATTTTTTAAATTAGACCATTAAAACAATTATTCGGTATTAATTTAATAAATCATTATTGCAGGAAAAAATATGAAAGCTAAAGTCCAAAATGTATGAAAAAACAATTACCAATTGAGGGCCCTTATGTTGCTGGCGTCTCCTTTTCTTTGTTTTATTTTTCTTCCTTTCCTTTTCACAAACCAATCAGTTGACACTTTCCTCCTCTTTAAGAACCAACAAAACTAGTTTTTTTTCCTCCCTTTCTCTCTGCCCATCTCTCTCTCTCTCTTCTTGATTATCAATGCAGAGCTGGGCTACAAGCTCATCGCTATTGAATATAAACTATAGCTTTTGTTGAGAAAAGAAAGAATCTCCGAAAAGATTAAAAAAGAAAAACGAAAAGAAAAAATAAAAGATTGGGCCTTTTTTGTTTATCTGTCAGTTCTAAAATGGAGGCTAATGAGATTTAGCAGGGTTTTCTATGCTGCACAGTTTAATTAACTTTACTACTTCTTTATTTTAATTTCGAGCTTTTGAGATAAAAGCCGATTTCTGTTTATTCTTTTGAGACTCGGAAAAGTGGCAGTCTTTTTTTTTTTTAATTTTTGTGACCTGCAGCAGAGCTTCTGCTTCTCATGGGGTTTAACATAAAGCACTAGTTCCAGGTTAGCTCTTTCTCGGAAAAACCCTTTTTAATTATTCATATGTATATGTTTTCTGATCCTGATTTCATGTTGGAATTCTTAGGGTTTATACATTCTTCCTTGTTTGGGTGCAGTTTAATTTGTTTTTCCTGAAAATTGTCTGATAAGAGCGAGCGCTAATGCTGAGGAATAGATCTAGAGCGGTGACGAGCAAACAAGCCTTAATGGGTGATCACGCATCTTCATTACTTTCTCCCACTAAAAATCCATCTTCCCCAATTTCATCTTTCCTGGGTTCTCCCAGATTTTTTCATGGGTTTTTGTCAAAAAACGCAGAAAATAATTCAATCATGAGTCCAACCTCAATTCTCGATACTAAAAACTCATCCAGTTTTGTAAACCCTTTTGGCTACGAAAAAAATCCATCGAAATCTCCAAGCCCATCTCGTGAAATCAATAAACAAGAGCCGCCAGCAATTGGGCTTGCTCTGATTGACTCCATAATTGAAGAAAAAAACGATGAAATTAATTTCTCCAAGCCATTTAACAGAATGGCTCTGTTTGGATCAAAGCTTAAGGTTCAGATTCCGGCCATTAATCCCACTTCTTCACTTTCCCCGGTGGAGTCTCCAAAATCTCCGGCGGATTTTGGGATCAAAACCCGGAATTCTCAGTTCTCGAGCCCATTTTCCGGTGGGTCGGCCGCGAAGGAGTTTGTCCGGCAGCTTTCTTTGAAAGAAATGGAGCTTTCTGAGGATTATACTTGTGTGATCACTCATGGCCCTAATGCGAAGAAAACTCATATATATGATGATTGCATTGTGGAGAACTGCTGTGATGATGATGGAGTTTCTGATCATCAGAAAAAAGAATGTGGTTTTGAAAATAATGTTTCAACTTCTCCATCAGCTGATTTCTTGAGCTTTTGCCATACTTGTAAAGAGATTCTTGGACCAGGCAAAGATATTTACATATACAGGTATTTCCCAGAAAAATATTCTATTTTTTTATGATCATATATTTGTTGAAAATTATTTTTCATTATAATTTAGAGATCTCAGAAAAAAAAAAATTGATCTTTATAAAGTGGGAGTTTTGGCTTGTTTTTAGAATAAATAAATTTTGTTTGGGTTCTTTCCTTTTGTATGATTTCATTGAATTATTAGAGATCAATGATTGGTGTCACATGAATGTATATTGCAGTAGTTGTTATATGCATCTTACCTCAGTCTTTACTTTATAGTTTGTTTGTTGAACAGCCATAATTGAAGGATATTGTTCTGGTCCAACTAAGTGGCTTCAATGATATTTAATCAAGTGCCATTAATTATTATTTAAATTCCATATAGAGAAAAATAGTTTCTTTTTCTTTGTAAAATATGAATAAAATCTTGGAAATTTTCTTTTTTTTCAGGGGTGAGAAAGCCTTCTGTAGCCAAGAATGCCGTTGCCAAGAGATGCTTTTTGAAGGAATGAATAATAAAGATTTGGATGATGCTTTTTAGAAGTTATATTAAGAACTATTTGAGATCAAGATTTTCCTCCCCAGAATATGATCATGATCAGTGGGAATTATGATGAACATGACCTGACCCTAGGGAACAATTTTTTTCTTTCTTTTTTTTGTTTTGTTAAATCAATGTCAAATATTTCTGAATTTTGTTTACGTTTCCTTGAATCTTTTGCTGTTTCTGTTGAATCCCTCTCCCTTGCATATAAACAGATAATGGGAGGCAGGAATTCTATATAATGTAAGAAAACCTATGGGAGAGATTTGATGAGTTAGAGCATGATTTTTGGCATCTCATCTCAACAGTTGTTGATCCATGTATTATTCTCAAAATTGTTTTTATTTTTATTTTTATAATTTTTTTGATGACGAAATTTGTTTGTATTGATGGAGCCAAAAGAAAGCTATGATAGTGCAGCAAGTCATTTGCTTAGGTTGCTTTCATATCATAGTTCTTATCTGGTTAAGCAATAAGCATCATCACCAAGACTATTTTAAAGGGTTTTTTATACTATCTTAATGAAATTTTTAATTACTCTTTCAAGATAAATATTCTTATACGCCTGTCTCTCTCTGTAGACTATAATATAAGTTAAATGCCGTGTTAATTAAGGCCTACCTGCCTCTAAATTAATAAGACATATGATTACATTACTCGAAGATTCCTGGCTCCATAGTTATCTGTAAACATCAAGTTGGAAATTAATAAATGCACGCAGTTTTAAATAATTGAGAATACGAATATGGCTAATTTAACTTTTACATGCATAACAAAATATCCACAAATTTGAATTCGTTTACCAAGCAACTTACGGGTCTACGTGCTGCTCAACAAATTTACTAGATCATGATAATTGGGATTATAAGACAAAAGATTAAAAGCGTGGTTCACTGACAAAAAGACAAAGTAGCACTCTGCCAGGTCCCCACAGCCCACGTTTTTATAACTTTAATGTTAATCTGTAATGCCCCACAATACTAAATTATCAATAATCGTGATTCATGAATGAAACCTCACATCATATGTAGAGTGAAAATGTGAAGGTAGATGGTAACTGAAGATTGCTATACTCACCCAAAAACAAAAGATTTGACCTAAACACAAGAAGACAATGAGATTTCAAAAAATACAAAATCACCCCTAAAATTTCACTATTTCTCACAAACTTTATCGTCAGCTAGTAACAAACATTCATTTAAAATGAAAAGTATTGTTAATTTTTCAAAAATCAAACTTTTTTTTTATCTCGACTCTTTATGTCATGAACAGCACAATAGTTTTTCCATCACCATTAGTTTTTCAAAGGGAGTCCTAATTTCTGAATCTAAAAGTTTTTTTTATGTATTTAAGTCATACCTCAAGGATAGTTGATAAATCATCTAAATTGAGAGAATAAAACACTATCAATTTTACCAGGAACATAAGAACCACAAAGAATAAAACACTATCAATTTTACCAGGAACATAAGAACCACAAACATCCTCCTCCATCGTAAACAGCTAATACTGAACTCGTATAACAATGAACAAACACATTACATTCAAGAACCAGCACCAAATTTAAGCAGGACTTTAATTATAAAAGAGAAGTACAAACACACTCCCAAAACATAGAGACAGCTGTTTAAAAAGATAACTTGGAACACAGACCATGACTCAACGAACTACACAAGTTCAGACGACAATTACTCAAAGACAAACATAAAGACTCAAAACACAAGATATAAAGCTTGATAGCAGACTAACATACATCAGAAAGGAATAGCAAGAACTACAAAGATCACCAATACAAACAAGGTAATGAGTGACACAGCAGCAGCCTCTTGCCTCTTGAAGAAACAATCTTCAATTGTCCACCTGTACAAGAGCTGGTAAAAATAAACATTATACATTAGTACTGTGTATTCAGTAACAGGAAATAAAAACCAGTTCAAGATCAAGTTAATTAATTACCTGTTAACAGCTTGGTGTGATCAACAATCTCCAATATCAAACAGAACTCTAGAACAAGAAGTAAGAAAGTGTAACCCCCACTTCTCCAAAAGAGCAGTAGGGAAAAGCTAACAAGAGAGAGCTCAGAATAGATCAAGCCAAAGGACAAAGAAAATAAGCAGAGGTTGCGAGAGCAAACTCTACATAGGATTGTGATGCATTGCTATTTCCCTTCCCATTTTTTCTTCTCAAAAACCAGAAAACATGGAAAGGGGAAAACCAAAGATCTAGAAGTCAGTAAATATTTCAAAAGAAAAACAAGAAGTACAAAATAATGGTCTCAAACAAAGATGAATTGATTAGCCGATTCAGGCAACCCTGTATTGATTAATACTACATTGAAAACCAGAAGTAGGTTGACTAAAGGAAAGGGAGAGTAAATGAAGGCTAATTTGAATATTTGAGGGCTGAGATGTTAAGACTGGACAAGGAGGAAAAGAAAGAAAACGAAACACTACTGATACTAACCAGTTAGGATTCTAAAGTACATACAGACTGTACTAAGAAGACTAATAATAGGATGAAAATGGCAAGGAAGAAAGAACAAGCCAGAGGAGAATATACTTGGGAAAGCTGAATTGCTACTTTGAATAGCATCTAATTTCCAAAAGCTGCATGTATAAAGTGACCGTCAATTCCACAATCATGTCAATTCTTATCCCACACCATTTAATAAACATTCCACTTGATCAATCCCTGCCTTCCATTCACAACTTTTAACTGAGCAAAATCCATGTCTAAGCACTCAAAACCACATTCAACATTCTCAACCAAACAAAATCTCAATTCCCAGATGTTTTAGAGATATAGTTGACCAACCAGATGTCACAGCTCTTGCACTACCGTGCCACTACTTCAAAATAAGCTAAGTGAGCTCTTAATAACAAGTTATCCACGAGCCACTACTTCAAAATAAGCTAAGTGAGCTCTTAATAACAAGTTATCCACGAACCGATCTTTATTATATATATACAGCCTGCAACTAAACGCAAAAAATATACCAACTTCCTTATTTACAGGAGCACTGACCAGAATCAGCCTCCCTTATTCATTAGTAATATCAAGATTAAGGATGCGACGAAGGGTCTTAGTCGCTGAGTCAGCAACGTCAAACATTTCATTAGGAGAAGAGATGCGCACCCTTGTAGGGGAAGCAGGTGCAGATTTTGCCATGGGGCGCAAATCAATTTCAGAGACCATAGAAGGTAAGTCAAGGGAAACAGTTCTTTTAGGCTTCACTGAAAACTTAGGGATGGGCAAAGAACTTGGAGGAGGTGAATTTGAATACGCAGGTCCAGCCCAGCGCTCCGAAAAATGGAGCTCCCTGTTTTCGAAATCAATCTTAATTGGGATTGGAACTGAATTGCTTTTCACAATTCTTTTTGGAGCTTTAGAGTGTTCATTTAGAGATGGTGATGGGGTTTGGGGAGAAAAAGAAGGGGAAAATGCTTTTTTAGCAACGGGAGTTGTTTTGGAGGAAGATTTGAATGGGTTCGGAAGTAACCCTTCCCCCGAATGAAATGTTCTGCAATTAATTCCCCTGAAATTGCCCGAAGATGGTGATCCAAACGACCCAAATTTTGAAGATCCATGGCCCATATTTCTACCATAACACTGATGGTGATTCCTATGATTAGCAACAGCTACTAAAGTCTCCATCTGAAGGAAGTTACAGAACAAACTCAACTCAGCTCCTTTTGTACTTCTCCACTATTCACTAGTTTTTAATTACAGCTAGAGGAAAAACTAGAAAATGATTTAGAACATCAACAGCTTTCAAAACTCTACGAATCTTAAACAATCAGAAAATTTAAATCTCCTCCACAACCACCAAAATCTGAGCAGATCAATATCTATTTCGGTAACTCGGACAAATACACGGACCATATATGTATATCTATGCTTATGCACAACCACCGCACCTTCAATCTTCGGTTTCTTCAGATCTACACACATCACACAGATAATAAATAAAAACGAAAGAATCATCACAACAAGAAAACAAAGACCACATCTACAACCAAAATACTGATTGAACAGATCTAAACAGCGTAAATCAAGCTGAAAACAGATCCAACCTAGAAAAATCACCTGATATTTGGAGTAAGGTCAGAGGAAACGATGAAGATCTTAGACTCCGATAATTTTTTCCTCTCTCTCTAGAGGCTTATTGTGTTTTACAGACTGTATGTATAGGTGTATGTATAGGTGAGTCTGAATTTTTTTTCAGAGAGAGAAGAGGAATTAGAAAGCCATTGGAAGTTGAGTTGTGAAGTATGGAAGGGAGCTTTCGTTTTGTATTTGTTTTGTTTTCTTTGTAGAAGTAGAAATCTACGGATCTGAAATGGGACTCAGAGTTGTATTTAAATCTCGTCTTTAGGAACGGCGTGCACTTAAGTATGGGGAGTGAGTGGATTTACAAATGGGCCCCTGTGTTTGTGCGGTAATTACTGTATACGTCATTCACGTATCCACGTTCGAAAACGACGTGGTGCAACTGCTGCTCACTGCAAAAATCAAAATGTGATCAATGACAATTTTGCCCTCCAAGAAAATATTAAATTATTTATTTATACATATATGTTTTATTTTATTTTTTAATAACCATACTTGTGTGTTTTGAATAATATATTTTGTGGTCTTGGAATACTTTTGACCCCTTAACGTACGATATCAGTTGTCTAAAAGGTAGACATATTGACGCACTTATTCTTTTTTTCCAAGTGAAGAAAAAGTTAAAAATCGTTTAAAATACTCAAACTTTAGATAAAGGGCTATGATGCTTTTGCTTTTCAAAAAGGCAAAAAAAAAGAGCTGGTTCAATCATTTGCAGCAAAGGCGATAAGTTATAATAATAGAATAATGTATATCTTTTTAATTATCAGATATCATATCAAATACAAGAAATTTAATGTACAATAAAAAAAATAATTTATATAATAATTATAACAATATCCGCATTCCCATACTTGATCATGAATTTACGTCCAAACTTTGGTACGAATAGATAATGGTTCCAATTGAACAACATTGAAAGTGGGCCTACAATTGGGTCAATAAGCCCATGCTAATCCAGATTCTACTAGGCTTATTTGACCAATGGGCTTAGATAACACTAGTTTGCCCAAACGCGTAAAATAATAATTATTAAATATAATTAATATTTTAGAATTATAAAATCTTAAATGAATGTAATTTCTCTGTGTTTATTAAATAATATAAAATAAAACATAATTTCAAACAAGGTGATTTTTAGTAGTCAGAAAAATACAAAATGAAGAGTAAAATTTTAGAAATAAAGAGAACAGGTCTGAGTATTGGTAAAGTAAATGATAACATTTAAAATAGAGATGAGAAGAGAAAAGGAAGTAGAATTAATGATATTAATAAGATATAAATTAATATACGGTACGTACCAGAATCAAGTTAGACCTAAAAAATATATAGTTGTTATTCTAGATATTTTATCATTTTATGCTTTAACAAATAGTTATAAAAACCTTTAGTCACTAAATATATTAATTAATCATCATTAAAGATAAAATTAATTAATTAACTAATTAAATCACTTTGTTTTGATAATAAATGAGATAGAATTCCAACATTACGATGGTTCCACGGATTTGCCTGTCCATTGAAAATGACATATAACCGACCATCATTGAAAAAGTACAAGATTAATTAATGCTCATAATTTATCATAGATTCTCTAAGATAATCTTTACACGTACGTATGATTGATAATCCGTTGATTAGTGCATGGTAACTATACCTTTATTTTTTTTTATTTAAAAAAAAAACACATGCACACAATTCGACTCTTATCATTACAAGAAATCGAATCCAGACCTCCATATTGAAGTAATATTCGGTGACTATTTGACCAATCCCAATAATTAGGTAACTATACCTTTATTTATGTTTACCAAAAAAATATATATATATATATATCTTTATTTATAAACTTAAAAAGAAAATTCAATTTAATACATTGTTCAAACACATATATATTTAAAAAATTCTGTCGCATCCCATGCAGTGATGCAAATACGTGTATCAGCTATATATAAAGTGCACTTACTTTTGCGAGGAGATAGACATGAGAACTTGTACAATATTTGAATGACAAAATTGCATTTTTGTTCCCGTAAGTTAGCGTTCAGTCCAATTTTGGTCCTATAAATTTCTTAGTTAACGCATTTAATTTTTTATGTTCTTAATTTTAACACATTTAGTTCTGCAAGTAACACATTTTAACACATTTAGTCCGATTTTTACAACACATTTCATCCTCTATGTTCTCTCATTTTTTTTCGGCCAAAATACAACCGGAGCAATATATTTCATCATTTATGTTTGATAAAAGATAAAAAAAAAAAAAAAAAAAATGTTTCTACTGTTTTTTTGGTAGAATTTAAAATGTTTCTACCATTACACCTTCAACGGCTATTTTTCCCCCAAATTTAAAAGTTGAAGAACCCTAACCACAGATTCACCACATTCTGCAAATTTGGTTAATAATCAGATAAAATTGATTATAACCTATTTTTCTTATCCTAATTTCGCTACAAACTTGTAATTTTCAGGCCGGTTGAAGCTAGAAAAGAAGATGAGTCAAGGTGGTAATGTGAATTGCAAATGTGGGAGGAAGACAAAAGTTACTTGTTTATGGATTGATGATAATCCTGGGAAGAGATTCTATGGTTGTGCAAACTACAAGGTTTGTAATACTCCTAAGACAATTTGCAGCCTATTTTTTCTCCTAATTCATATATTTACATGGCTTTTCTTGAATTGTAGAAGGCTAGGAATGCTTGTGATTTCTTCTTGTGGAAAGATCAAGCATAAAGGATGCAATGTATTGCTCTGGTTAGATTTTGGCCGGAAAAAAATGAGAAAACATAGAGGATGAAATGTGTTGCAAAAATCGGACTAAATGTGTTAAAATGTGTTACTCCCAGGACTAAATGTTTTAAAATTAAGAACATAAAGAATTAAATGCATTAACTAAGAAACTTATGGGACTGAAATTGAATTGGACCCTAACTTACAGGACGAAAAATACAATTTTGCCATATTTGAATTATATAATATGTTTTTAAGATCTCAATATGAAAGGTATTGCATTATAATTCCAAAAGTAGTAAAATCAAATCCCAAAATTAGATCACATAAAGATGAATGGTAACAGAAACGGAGTAACAGGCATGAGCCATTAAGCATGTAGCGCCCCTTTCCTTGGCCGGAGAAAGGACACCACATCCGCATCGAGACAAATCCTCGAACGAGGTATAAGTACCCCATCTAAAAATCTATCCCGGCGAACGGCAATCAATCAAGCAAAACTAGCAACAGCAAACAACAGCCCAACAACAACAGCAATAAAAATTAAATAAATCAGAGTTGCGGAAGTAATAACAATTATATAAAATATCATATAAGCCATCCATGGCCACGTAATTCATACATCATTCTCAATCATAATATAATCAATGCCATTCATGGCCAGTCTAATCTATCCCACATCAGGGGCACGTAAGTACTTAAAATTAAAGCATAATCCAAAATACATAATTAAATAAATTCATAACAAGAACACGACTGTTGTTGGGACACTGACAAGACAAGACACACGAGCCAACCTAGACCTGCTGCTGCCGACTGACATGATAGGTGACAATGCCACCTGTCGACCTGAAGTAAAAATTAAAATAGTGGGGGTGAGTAAAAACACTCAGTGAAGGTTAAGAGGGAACAAGTACGAGCCACGTGTCCGGGTTTTAATTATATAGATATATGGAGATACATTTGCATAATTGAAGAAAATCCGGATCGTGCTTCGACTTGCGTATATGACATTAAATAATGATAAAATAATTAAAGCAGTAACATGCACGCAATTAATATCCCAGCGAGAATGGGCCTGTTCCTCCTTGTAACCCCTTCACATTCTTATACTCCATCACCGGTGTCTGACCCCGAATTGCTATTTCGGGCGACTGTGAATTTTAGGAAAACGTGCAACGAATGCAACGTCCACCATCACTCCCAACCGTGGCTATCAACTCCTGACGGGCCACGATTGACGCTTAGTTTTGGGAGAAGCACCTCGGATTACCCCTAGACGCTCGTCCCCAGGTATAACCTCCGGATACTTTCCCGGGCCCAATTTTGAAATGTCATGAATTTGCTCGCTTTGAAAACCGTACATAAATTGAATTTGGGCAAGTTTGGGTAACGACAAAGGGGGGTTGAATCCTAAGTCAAACTGTCACGCTTAAAATAAAATAATTTTACTTGCCTTATAAATAAAATGATTTAGGGCTACTCATAAGTACAATTTAATATCAAATCATTTGAGAGCAACCTTAAAATATAGATTAAATATCTAATAGATATACGAGAAGGAAAACAAAGCAAGATGAGCACATAAGGGGAGTTCGCAATAAATTAAAAGAATTCTTACTCCGTTTGAAATCATTTTTAAACCCTCACCTGGAAACACGGAACGACAAGACAGCCTGAAACTAACAAACGACAAAACCACATAAGACAAGACACGACAACGGCTCACAAAGACTACATTGCAATTAAAACCAATAAACAACATGTATTAAATGAATATACAATTAAAATACAATTAAATCAATTAAACTAAAAATACGAAATTAACAATGATAAACATGCTCAATTGAAATTCTAATTGCATAATCATGCATATAATATTATAAAGAAGCACTCATGCGATTTTCGGATTTTTCGGACAACATTCAAAAATTGGGGAAAAAACCCTAAACGAAAAAGGCTCGATTCAAGGTCCGAACGAGATCGAAATTTTGAAAACTTTACCAAATATTCACCCTTGAATCATAAGGAAGCTATAGGCGAAAACGGCTCGATTTTAGGGGGTCGTATGCAAAAAGTCAACTTTTATTTTTGATCATTTGACCCCATTACCGTGAGCAACTAAGGAAAAAGGCTGGAAAATTGGCTAAGGCATTCACACGGGCTAACGCACGGCCTTGTGCACGGTCTTGAGCACGCAACCAAGACCGTGCAGGCTGAAACAAAGGCACACGGCCTGTTGCACCGGCGTGCGCAAGCCGGTGCAAGGTTAAAGGGCTGTGCACGGTCTGGCACACGGTCTTGAGCAAGACCGTGCGTTGGACCGTGTGGTTCCAACACCCAGGTGCAGAAACGCGATTTTTAAGGTTTTCTCGAGAGTTTCATGCAAAAATCAAATATGGGGAATTCTAAGGCTAAAATTAACATGTAAAATTCACACTCATGCATTGTACACATTAATATCTATCATTTGATCTGAACTTGTAGCGCCCCCTGAAGAAGGACCGCCACATCCGCACCGAAACGGATTCCCGAGCTTCGGCGAGGGGCCTCAACCCAAAAACCCACTCCGGCGAACGGCACTCAAGCAAGAACCTTCGGCAACAGCAACGACATCCCAACAACAACCAGAGAAGAGCAGAGAAATGCGGAAGCGATTTAAATAACAAGACAAATTCCATAAATGTCAATTACACATGTGCAAATCGAAATACAACATAATAACAACACGTAGTGCCATCCATGGCTCAACTAGTCTACCCTATGCAATCCTAGATATCGTCAACTATCCCACATCAGGGGCACATAAGATACATGAATTAAATAAATACAATAAACAAGACTCGACGGTTGTTGGGACCACTGACAAGACAAACCAGGAAGACTGAGCCTATCTAGACCTGCTGATGCCGACTGACAAGATAGGTGACGTCGCCACCTGTCTACCTGAAGCAAGAACCAAAATAGCAGGGGTGAGTATAAAGGATACTCAGTAAGGGGGTTTTGGTCACAGTTCGTCATTTATCTTTTTAAAACTAAAAGTGGTGAGTGTTGCCCGTTTGAGAAAGAATACGAATACGAAATATAAGTTGTAAAATGACGCAAAGCAACACTCGGGTTCGGCTTATTTGAAAACACCAAAGGTTGACGAACCGGATCCTTTAAAACATTTGCACGAAATATCAAGCCGATTGAAAGAATATTGGTTGGGTAATAAAAGGGACTTAGGGTAGCAAGTACGAGTCACACTTCCGGGTTTTATATATATATAGGGAAGTACATATGATAATTGAAGAAAACCGGAATGTGCTTCGACTTGTCACGAAAACCATAAAACAATTAGACAAGCAATAAATGCAATAAATCATGCAGTAATGTGTCCCGGCGAGAACGGGCCCTCTCCTTATAACTCCCCATTGAAAAACATGCAAGCAAGTACTCCATCACCAAGATTCATAAACAGGGTTTAAGGAGACGCGATTAGCACCACCATCAGGATTTAAGGAGACGCGATCAGCACCACCGTACAGGGTTTAAGGAGACGCGATTAGCACCACCGTTCGCATCAACTTAGGCTAGCCAACCTCCTAGCCGGCCCAAGTTAACACGCTAGAAGTATACATCGGGATTTGCCCTAGACGCACGTCCCCAGGCTCACCTCTTGTTTACTCCAGGCCCAAGTCATAAAACAGGCTATGGCTCGCTTTTGAAATCAATGATAGTTTAAGTGGCCAAAAGGGCCGTTCGAAAATATGATGCAAGTAGTTAAGTATGAATGGCAAAAGGGGCTTTTGAGACAAGTTGATGTAACGATCTAGGAAATACTCATAAGCGTCGTACGCTTCGGGAGCATACTGACGGATGTTCCTAACGACATTACTTATAAGTGCCTCAGAGATCAAATAGTTACTTTTAAAACAAATAAGTTACTTGTCTCTAGTGGAAACATTTCAAATCATTTGGTTTGCTATCAAAACGGTTTGACTAAGCATGTAAGGAGTATTAAAGACAGTACAACAAGCAATAAGAAAAGGCGGGGAATAAGTTATTTCGAAGCCTAAATAAACTATGTTCTTACTCCAGTTGAAAACAATTTAAAACCCTTACCTGGCTCGACAAGACAGTATGAAAGCAAGCGGTAGTCAGGTTTCTCCCTCGTTGGACCCACCTGTAATACACAGGGCCTAGAGGATGAAAACAAGACCGACAATACTAAAAGCAAGACACAAGACAACAGATGACGCACGGCAATTCATATAGAATCCAATCATGCAATAAACGCAATATGGGAAGTAAATCAATTAAACATGTAAATTACGGTACGACAATTAAAGAATATTAATGAAATGTTAAATAATGAAAGAACGTAAATAATAAATATTAAAGGCATGCTTAAACGCAATTAGGGTACGTAGACATGCTTAAATTAATATAAAGACGTTCTCTCGCGAATACAGGATTAAACGGATAAGAAATGGGAAAGATGGGATAAAATCCCTAAACAAGCAAAGGTGTCAATTGACGGTCAATTAGGGTCGGGTAAATTGTAAATTATGAAGAATATCAAATCCCAAGGCTCGAGGAAGCTATAAGTGAAATCGGATTGATATTCGGAGGTCGTATGAGAAAAGTCAACATTTAAATGAGTGGGGTTGACCAATTCCCGAAGTGCAAGAAAGGAAAAGGCTGGAAAAATATACTAAGTATGTTGCACCGGCCAACGCACGGGCTTACGCACGGGCTTGGCAAGCCGGTGCAAGCACAAAAGGGGTTGCACGGCCTCCCGCACGGTCTTGAGCACGGTGTCAAGACCGTGCAGGTGCAAACGGCCATGCGCACGGGCCTGTGCACGGGCTCAAGCCCGTGCAGGCTGAAAAGTGAAGCGCACGGGCTCTTGCACGGTCTTGCTCAAGACCGTGCGTTCGCCCGTGTGGATCTACTGAGCAGCAGACTCAGCAGATCGCGAACCTCTCACGCGAATTCGAAATATAAATTCATATATCTCCTAATCTACACCATAAAACATCCTAATTTTCACATATAATCATATATATCATATAAGCTACATATAGACACAAGAATCACGTAAAATGGTCAAGTAATTCTTCCTAAACACGAAAATCCTAATATATAAAATTCTATATATAAATCACGAAAAAAACTCAAGAATTAACGAACGGAATGAAATGGGGTAAAAGGATTACCGGTAGATAATGTAGTGAGGGTCGTTCGGGTTTTCACGGCTCATCGATCGGGCGAGAAACGAGCTCGGTAGGGCGTCGGGAAGATCTTTCTCCTTTCTTCTCCTTCTTTCTCCTTTCTTTCTTCTTTCTTCTTTCTTTCTTCTTTGAAATGAGAGAATGAGAGAGATAGGTAGATATTTAGAAAAATATCTCGGGAGGGTAAAATGGTCATTTAGGCTTTTAAGGGCATTTATGTAATTTAAGAAATTGAGGGCATTTAAAAGATAGGTTAAATCAATCTTTTCCACCAGATTGATTAATCCAATTGGATAGATCGAGAAATTAGGCAAGAAAGAATTCGCGTAAATATTAATAATATAATACAAATATTCGGGTCGTTACAGAACTACACTAAAAATGATAAACTATAACCTACGAATCAAGAAATTCATCAAATATTTATTCAATACAAAAACTATAAAAATTGAAAGAGTTAATGGATGAAATGAATTGGAGAAAGAAGGTTACCGATAAAGAATTGAATGAGGATCGTAAAACTGGTCTCGGAATTTAAATTGGTCGAGAAACGAATTCGGAACGAGATTTCCTTTTCTTCTCCTTCTTCCTCTCCCTTCTTATTCTCTTCTCTCTCTCTCTCTCTCTCTCGATGGATTATGTAACCAGGATGGTGCAAGAAGTGTGTTCAAGAGGGTGTGAGTGTGTTCAAGATAGTGTGGGTGTGTTCAAGGTAGTGCAAGGGTATTTTAGAAGATTGTAGGTTCGTTTATATAGATTAGAATAATTCGAGGGTAGAAAATGAAATTATAAAAGGTCAAAGATATTGAAATAATTATAATAAATTAAGATTAACTAACAAAGTTAAATCTTTTCATATAAAATTCAACTAAATGTCGAATAATTATTCCAAGAATTAATTATGGAATTTTCGGGTCGTTACAATACTCCCTCCTTTAAAAGAATATGTCCTCAGATTCTACTCCGAACCTCGGGGTTTATTAAAGGAAGTATATCACAGCATTTAAAATTCGTCATACAACAATCGCGCAATTATCACTTAAGTCATTAATTAAAATGAATAATTAACAGCTAAATTCAAATAAACATTTAACACATAATTCGTACATAAAAGTTCAACTGAAATTCAAATTACAATTAAAACGAAAACAACGAGAAATTAGGGAAACTAATGCCAACTAAGAATCGGGTGCTCCAGAGTTAGGCGACCTGCCAAGGCGGCTCAGATAGTTGGCAAGTTGATCAGTGATGGATCTCTCGAGGCCGGTAATCTGCTCCCGAAGCTCAGTCTGGTTGCGTCGGGTCTCGAGTCTGAATTTTTGTAGGTCGGCGCGAACCTCCCGGAGATCGGCCGACTGTCGATCTAGACGTTCGGTGGTCTGCTCGGTGAAGGTGGTGAACCGGTTTCCCCACACCGTCCACCTATCGGTTTCCCACTGGTTACGGGTCTCCGTCTCGGATTGTTGATACCGACTCCATTGTTCCTCATTTAATCTGTCCCATTGAGAAGATCCAGCCTGATGCTGTGTCGGGTAATCCTCAAAGCCCTGCTGGAATGGAACCTCTTCGGTTCTAGGAGGATCGGGTACATACGGAACCTGATGAGGAGCAAAGCCTCCTGCTTCGTAAAGTTGTTCCATCATTTGCTCATCCCTCTCTTGTCGGTCCTCCTCAGGATGACCTCCTAAATCGGCATCCTCTTCATCGTCGCCATCGCTCCCGGCGGCGGCTTCCTCGGCCGTCATTGGTACATAACGACCATGTCGCCCTCTAACTTTCCTACAAAGTTTCATTTGAGCAAGTTGCTTGTAGGAAATTGTTGAATCCTCGGCTCCTGCCGGAGCCATTCGATCCATGCCGGTCACTCCGGCACACTCGAGGATCGCTGTAATGTAGGACCCAATTCTGATTTCTCCTTTAGGTCGGGTACCTACATATTCTACATATCGAAGGAAAAATATAATACCGTTGACTGCTTGCCTTCGAACCACGCAATCAAGGACGTAGAGTTCCTCAATATTAATTGAACCGTAGCTATCTCTTCTAGCAAAAACGGTACATGAGAGGATCCGGTGGAAAGTCCTCAAAGCGGCATCACGAAGGTCGGTTGCCTTCGATTTTCCTTGTTGAAAGGGTCTCCTAGAAGTGGAGACATTTCTCCAAGCTTCGGCTTCGGACCATCCAACTTCACGGCTTATCATACCCCGGATGGGTAGTCCAAAATGCATTGTTAGTTGCCGAAGAGTGAGCTCATAATCTTCATTAAAAGCTCGGAACTCAATTTTGAATGGTAGCTCGGCATCGTCTTCATGGGGAAGTACTTGAAGTGTTGCAATGAATTCGTACACAAGTCGGGGGTACGAATTCCTTCTTATGTCCAAGAATGTGGTCCATCCCACGTCTTCTATGTATCGAGCAATACCGGCGCCAAGTCCCAAATTTCCCAATGCTTCAATGTCGAGAAACTTGGTGGAGAACACCGGGCGTTCGTGCATTCGCCTAAATATTTTAGCTTGTAAGGAGTTTGAAATATCCACATTGAATGGAAGTGGAGATGGAGGGTCATCACGTCTCCTCCTTCGTCGAGAACCTTCGGCGGCCATGTGAGAATGTTGTTGGAAGCTTATAGGATTGAATTTGATGAAATTCCTCACTCGGGAATTTTGTCGAACACTTGGCGTGCGTGTATTTTGGGCAGCAATGTGTGTAAGATCGGCTCGGCGGATCGTTCTCAAAACCCAACTAATTAAAATACGTAATGTGGACTACGTACCTTCCGAAAATTAGGAAGATCCAACGGACGGATCGAAAGTTATTGGCTTGCAAAGATTGGAGAAAATTTTTGGGGAAAAATTCGCAAGTTTCTGTTGCTGGAAGTGGAGAGAAAAGGGGTGAAAAGAGCTGCTGTAAGTCTGCTCGCGAAATAGGTTTAAAAAGAGTAAAATAGGGACACACGGCCGGACGCACGGGCGTGCGCTGGCCCGTGTGGAGCGGTTCAGCCGGTTCAGCGGTTTAGCGCTGAACTGGCTTGCACGGGCTTGAGCTGAACCGCACGGTCTTGAGCAAGACCGTGCGTTAGGGCGTGCAAGCACCCCTGGATCGAATTAAAACGCGAAAATTTTTCGAAAACACTCCGGATTTAATCCGGAGTTCACTCAAATAATATTTACATAATACCGCGCAATTAATAAATTGAATACGAGAAATATGAATGTTATGAAAATGCACGGTACCTTTTATTCCGAGTAATGAAGTCCGTTCTAGTCTCCCATTATTCCTTTTATTCCAGAATTTTTTTGCTCAAGTCCTTCGATGTCGTAGCTTCTCATTTATTGTACGTCCCCAACACTGTCCCTTCACGCTTTATTCTCCGGTAGCCTCCCTCTCTGAATTAAGAACCCTGAATCCTAAGAATCATCATCCACTATCATCTTCCTTAGGTGTCTTCTTCTTAGGGCAATTGTCGAGAAGATGGTCAGGGGATCCACACAGTAAACACTGTCCCATTCGTTTCCGGCAGTACTCTGCGAGATGATTTGGCTTATGGCAATACGAGCAAATGATGGTGCTCTCACTGGATCCATTGGTCGTCGCCTCTTTTCTGTGAGAAGTTGTACGAACAACCACTGGAGTTCTCGACCCATAAGACGGGTTTGGTAAAATGATCAGTCGAGCATTCCTAGCTCTCATTTCAAACTCTGCTTCGGCCCGCAAGGCTCGGCCAACAGCTTCAGCATAAGAACAACAACCAAGACCTATGAGTACTTGGCGAATTTCGTGCCTCAATCCAGATATAAATCTCGCAGCTCTGTTCCTTTGATCTGGCTCCCGGTTAGGTGAGTAGTTAGTCAGGTAGGCAAATCTGGCCTCGTATTCTGTCACGTTATCTGCTCCCTGAGCTATTTCCAACTCTCCCGTCGAATACGGGTGCGTTGATCCTGACGTAGTCTGAAGTGGAGGTAGTGGCGGATCTGATCTAGCTTTCTTACGCGGCATACCTGCGTTCACAACTATTTGGCAAAATAGGTGCATGTCTTGTGAGAAATGATGCCAACAATTCATAAACACATAAGCATGCTCAATCACTCAACAAAATCCTACCGACACACACTACGACAGACCAAACCATGTAAGACACGCACAGTGTTCCACGATCGACTCGCGTTACATCTTCCTTAGTACAAAAATTTATAAAAGATTGCCAGTCAGTTAATTAAGCCAACCGTAATCGTCTACAATTTTAAGCACCAAGATGAGACAAACACTTGTCAAAACACGAACTCGACACGAACTGACACCAAGCAGACAAACACTCCATGCAAGACAGACGAGATACTAGAGCTTTCGGTTCCTGTTCGGGAACCTAGGCTCTGATACCACCGACTGTAGCGCCCCTTTCCTTGGCCGGAGAAAGGACACCACATCCGCACCGAGACAAACCCTCGAACGAGGTATAAGTACCCCATCTAAAAATCTATCCCGGCGAACGACAATCAATCAAGCAAAACTAGCAACAGCAAACAACATCCCAACAACAACAGCAATAAAAATTAAATAAATCAGAGTTGCGGAAGTAATAACAATTATATAAAATATCATATAAGCCATCCATGGCCACGTAATTCATACATCATTCTCAATCATAATATAATCAATGCCATTCATGGCCAGTCTAATCTATCCCACATCAGGGGCACGTAAGTACTTAAAATTAAAGCATAATCCAAAATACATAATTAAATAAATTCATAACAAGAACACGACTGTTGTTGGGACACTGACAAGACAAGACACACGAGCCAACCTAGACCTGCTGCTGCCGACTGACATGATAGGTGACAATGCCACCTGTCGACCTGAAGTAAAAATTAAAATAGTGGGGGTGAGTAAAAACACTCAGTGAAGGTTAAGAGGGAACAAGTACGAGCCACGTGTCCGGGTTTTAATTATATAGATATATGGAGATACATTTGCATAATTGAAGAAAATTCGGATCGTGCTTCGACTTGCGTATATGACATTAAATAATGATAAAATAATTAAAGCAGTAACATGCACGCAATTAATATCCCAGCGAGAATGGGCCTGTTCCTCCTTGTAACCCCTTCACATTCTTATACTCCATCACCGGTGTCTGACCCCGAATTGCTATTTCGGGCGACTGTGAATTTTAGGAAAACGTGCAACGAATGCAACGTCCACCATCACTCCCAACCGTGGCTATCAACTCCTGACGGGCCACGATTGACGCTTAGTTTTGGGAGAAGCACCTCGGATTACCCCTAGACGCTCGTCCCCAGGTATAACCTCCGGATACTTTCCCGGGCCCAATTTTGAAATGTCATGAATTTGCTCGCTTTGAAAACCGTACATAAATTGAATTTGGGCAAGTTTGGGTAACGACAAAGGGGGTTGAATCCTAAGTCAAACTGTCACGCTTAAAATAAAATAATTTTACTTGCCTTATAAATAAAATGATTTAGGGCTACTCATAAGTACAATTTAATATCAAATCATTTGAGAGCAACCTTAAAATATAGATTAAATATCTAATAGATATACGAGAAGGAAAACAAAGCAAGATGAGCACATAAGGGGAGTTCGCAATAAATTAAAAGAATTCTTACTCCGTTTGAAATCATTTTTAAACCCTCACCTGGAAACACGGAACGACAAGACAGCCTGAAACTAACAAACGACAAAACCACATAAGACAAGACACGACAACAGCTCACAAAGACTACATTGCAATTAAAACCAATAAACAACATGTATTAAATGAATATACAATTAAAATACAATTAAATCAATTAAACTAAAAATACGAAATTAACAATGATAAACATGCTCAATTGAAATTCTAATTGCATAATCATGCATATAATATTATAAAGAAGCACTCATGCGATTTTCGGATTTTTCGGACAACATTCAAAAATTGGGGAAAAAACCCTAAACGAAAAAGGCTCGATTCAAGGTCCGAACGAGATCGAAATTTTGAAAACTTTACCAAATATTCACCCTTGAATCATAAGGAAGCTATAGGCGAAAACGGCTCGATTTTAGGGGGTCGTATGCAAAAAGTCAACTTTTATTTTTGATCATTTGACCCCATTACCGTGAGCAACTAAGGAAAAAGGCTGGAAAATTGGCTAAGGCATTCACACGGGCTAACGCACGGTCTTGAGCACGCAACCAAGACCGTGCAGGCTGAAACAAAGGCACACGGCCTGTTGCACCGGCGTGCGCAAGCCGGTGCAAGGTTAAAGGGCTGTGCACGGTCTGGCACACGGTCTTGAGCAAGACCGTGCGTTGGACCGTGTGGTTCCAACACCCAGGTGCAGAAACGCGATTTTTAAGGTTTTCTCGAGAGTTTCATGCAAAAATCAAATATGGGGAATTCTAAGGCTAAAATTAACATGTAAAATTCACACTCATGCATTGTACACATTAATATCTATCATTTGATCCGAACTACACTAAAAATGATAAACTATAACCTACGAATCAAGAAATTCATCAAATATTTATTCAATACAAAAACTATAAAAATTGAAAGAGTTAATGGATGAAATGAATTGGAGAAAGAAGGTTACCGATAAATAATTGAATGAGGATCGTAAAACTGGTTTCGGAATTTAAATTGGTCGAGAAACGAATTCGGAACGAGATTTCCTTTTCTTCTCCTTCTTCCTCTCCCTTCTTATTCTCTTCTCTCTCTCTCTCTCTCTCTCGATGGATTATGTAACCAGGAGGGTGCAAGAAGTGTGTTCAAGAGGGTGTGAGTGTGTTCAAGATAGTGTGGGTGTGTTCAAGGTAGTGCAAGGGTATTTTAGAAGATTGTAGGTTCGTTTATATAGATTAGAATAATTCGAGGGTAGAAAATGAAATTATAAAAGGTCAAAGATATTGTAATAATTATAATAAATTAAGATTAACTAACAAAGTTAAATCTTTTCATATAAAATTCAACTAAATGTCGAATAATTATTCCAAGAATTAATTATGGAATTTTCGGGTCGTTACAAAGCACCTACGGTGTTAGACCCCTAAAGTGTTGGATTGCATTGGCACGGACGGTTGTCGGCAGGACTCGTCCATGTGCCAATGCGCATGAAGGACACTGCATTGGTGCAGGGCGTGGCCATGACTCGTGCCTTGACATGGTGTCTCGGCAGGCTGGGCGAGGATGGTCGAGTGTTCGAGTAAAGGGAATGTGAATTGCGCATGTTTTGCGCTTAAGTGTTGGTGTTGGACGAGAGCTGTGCGCAGCGTGCGAGTGTTGCACAAGGGTTGGCGGGCGATGGCGAGTGCTGCGCGCATCATGCGGCAAACGCACAAGTGCTGCGCGTATTGCCTGAACATTGACTCGGTTGGCAGGCGTGGGACGATAGAAAGCGCGAGTGGATTTGCGCGGACAGTTATGAAGGTTGGCGCGGACGGTAAATCCAATTCAAAAGATGGATAAGGCTTGGAGGTTATCCATGGTTAGGAATATATGTCTGATTGGATAAGGCGGTTTTATCTTGGAGAAAAACTGCCGACATGTGGCAGATTTTCATTGGCTCGATAGTATGCTATTCTGTGGGTCTTGTGCACAGATGATTATGTCCTAGTCCATATATAGTCTTTGTGTTGCACGATTTTGCCATAGATTGAGAAGTGCAAGCAAAAGACTTCCTTATATTGTAACTTGAAGAAAGAATATAAGGTTGGGTCTACCCATAAATATGTGTGTGCTTTATGTGGTGATTTGTTTAAGTATCGTTGCTTGCTAATCTAAACACGAGTATTTGTGAGGGAGTGAAAATGTTGACTGATTTGAGGGAAATCAGGCCGTGCAAGGTTCGAAAGTGCGAGAAATTTTGTGTTAGAGTTCGCCCCTATCTCACATGGCATAACAAATGCTATGCTATTAGACTATTAGCTAGTCTATTACTATTAATGGAGGGTGATAATACATTTGAAATCAAAATATATTGAAATATTTGAATTATCCTACTTGAATAATTGAAAATTTTCTTGGCCAAAAGAGTGCAAATTCAAGTGGCAGAGCCATAAGATATACACAGTGGACTCACATTTGCACCCCATCATCTAAGAATTTCTTATTTTCAAAAAAAGAAAATCTAAGGATTTCTTTTTATTAAAGAGGTCCAATTTAAATAAAAATGTCCAATTTATAATCTGTTTCTTGTATCAAATACCTCATTCTAGGGATAGTTTTAGATTAACCAAAAATATTATAACAATATATAAAAAAATCGGCCTATTGGGTGTCCAATTAGAGACCAAGTAGACCAGATTTCAGTACAAATAATTTTCATATCATTAAAGAACAACATATCTAAGCCAAAAATTAGAGGAAAAATCGGTCTATTGGGTATCCAAGAGGGCAAGTTTCGAAGGAAATTAAAGTTACGTACTACATATTTCTAGGCGAGTAAGTGAAATTACGGTTTCAATTAATGTATTTTGCAACTTTTTAAAAAATAAGGGATGTATTTTTCTATTTTTGAAATTTATGTTACTAGAACTCCAATTTTGCAGAGTTAAAAGGATGAAATCACAAAATTCTCGGAAGAAATAATGTAAATGCCAAGGGAAATCCGCAATAGTGAAACTCCAACTCTGATCTTAACTGATATACTGTTCATCTCTCTATTTTCCTCCTTTAGCTTTTTCCACACACGTTGAGCAAAACCCCAAATCCATCAATACACTCTTCCATCCTCTTCTCAAAAATTCCATCTCCTGCACTCTTCCTCTGAAATTATATATTTTACCTCACTCAAATTATTATTCAGACCCCTCAATTTTCTTCGGTTTACTTGGCCTGTCGAAAGAATCTTCTTAGGTTTTCTTGGTCTGTCTGAAGATTTGCCTCAATTTTTTGAGAGGTTCTCTCAATTTCAATTTTGTAGTTCTTTTAGTTTCTATCTATTCTTTTCGTCGGAAAAAAGATTGCGAAATTTTACCCAAATGAAGATTCACCCAGTGCCGCGGAAACGTAACATCACGCTGCGATACGACGTCGCATCGGTGCTAGCTCAGGGGAACAGCTGCCGGCAAAAGAAGCTGAGGCGGCTGCCTCATATCTTCGCCAAGGTTTTAGAGCTTCCATTTCACTCCGATGCTGATGTCACTATCGACGAAACCACTCACTTCCTCAGATTCACCGCCACCACCGATGAAATCACCGGCGACATCAGGGCTGATGCTGTCGAGATCTATCCCGGGGTGACGAAGATTGTTATAAGGGGAAACTGCGTCCTCGATGTGTCTGGAACTGAATTTGAGCTAGATTTGTGGCGGTTCCGACTACCTGCCTCGACTAAGCCGGAGCTTGCCTCTGCCGCTTATGTAGACGGCGAGCTGGTGGTGACCGTACCAAAAGGGGCGACAGATGAAGAGGACGACGATGCTGCTGAGGAGGAGGACGGCGGGGATATGGGAGGTGGAAGTAGGCTTGTTCTTGTACAGTAAAACCAAATCACCTCTCTTTATTTCGCTCCTCACTTTAGCAGGAACTTTGTTGATTTCAATGCTTTTGTGGTTAATAAACAGAAAGAAAAAAAAAAAGAAAAAAATTCCTGAAAAAAATTCCTCCCTTTATTTTTGGTTATGATGATGGTGCATGATCTTATTCTAGTATCTATAAAATTTCCGTTATTTAGACATCTCTAGCATTAAACTAAATATAGGATAAAAATGGACTTTTTAACACTTTACCTATGTTTCAACTGAATTTCGCTTCTTTCTGGAATGGTTATGAGTAGAATTAGACAGAATAATTACTACAAAAGCAAAAATGATTGCTTCTTGTGATTATATTACTTTGATAGTTTTCTTCAAGCAAATTTTATAATGTTTGAGAGGTTCGCTTTTATGGGACTTACATCTGAAACCACATCCACTCCCTTTGTATATAGATATTTTTACGGCCAATGAAATTTGGATGGCTGCAAAATATAGAAGTAGATCTGCATATAGAAATCCTAATCCTCTTGTGAACGATTTCATTTTTTTAGCTGCATTACTTGCATATTTATTAATCATTTCGTTTTAAAATCTTGATTTGGGTCAAAAGTCTATCCGGTATGTCTCATTTTAAAATCTTGATTTGGGTCAAAAGTCTATCCGGTATGTCTCATTGTCCTCTTTTCGGGTAGGATTTTGGTGGATCTTGATGTTGGTGCAGACAAGCTTTCTGTTGTTTTTGTCATACTCTGTTTTTAGTCTTTACAAGTGATGAAGGGGCGGGTTGGGGTCATGTCTTTGTTCTTTTTTTGCGTTTCTTTTGTGCTCTGATTACTTCGTGGTATAGCTATAGCCATAGCCACTGATAAGGGTTTCTTTATCCTTGTTCACGTGAAAGAGACCGGAGATGGGGTGGCCATTATGAAATGAAAAATTAGAAAATGAAAGAATAATAGGTATGTTTTTATGGTGATTTCTAATGAAATTAGTTATGACATTTATCTTCTTAGAAATTGTTGTGGTCACCACAACCAGAGGCGTAGCCAAATATTTTTTTTTTACTGGGGTCAATTAAAATGCAATATACAACATATATAATTTTTTTTTTCTTATTTGTATTATAATGAGTGAACACACTATTTTTCCATCACAAATAATTTACACTTAATTTACCCTCTAAAGACTTAATTTACATTATATTTATCCACTAAATATTTAATTTTTGGATAACCACAAATAAATTTACCCTCTATTTATAACTTTAATTTCTTTAAATCAACAATATCTATTGATTTAATCCAACAATAGAATCAATAGATATTGATCTTCAAAAGCGTTCTACTACAACGTAAAACGTTCAAAGAACCTCTAGTTTTAGTACATGTCTCAATCGAAGAAACACGAAGCCATGAACATGGTTAAAACTACATTTATAAATTTGATTATTTATTATCAAAATAATTGATATTTATGATAGTTTTAGTTTAAGTTAAAAATCTATCTCTATCCATATATTTTTATCTTATGATTCCCTCCATATATAATTTTATGAAATTTTTAGTGGTGTCAAAAAATAGAATTATCCTTTCAAAATCAAAATAATAATTTTTTTTTACATAGTTAATATATAAATAAGAATTATTTTTTTAAATTAGAGGGATGAATTGAAACATCTAGCTATAAGGTGATTATCTCACCAAATGAGGTTTATCTTTCAAACTATTGGTTCATTGCCAACCTCTACTGTTCTATCTTTTCTTCCATTCTTTCTGTTCTTTTTTAATCCTCCGCATGCGTGCTTGCTCGCGCGTATAATGTAAGAAAAAACAGGAAATTCGAACAAGATTTTATCACTTAGAAATAGGGATAATTATAGTTTGATCTCCTAAGGTTTGTGATTAATACAGTTAATACTTCATTACTTCTGAACTCTGATGAAGTATGGGAAGTTACACGTACATCCCTTAAGCTGGTTTGGATTTTTCTTACACTTAGATCCAACTGTGAAGTTGTTTTACTGAATTTATTATATGAGAAATCTATTTTGCCCTTTTGTTGGTAGAAAACTAGAAATAGAACCATATATTTGGGTAGACCGTAGATGTGGTAGGAAAGAGTGGGCCTATGAAGGTCCAACACCGTATGAAGGCCCGTAAATTACGGGTTTGGAATCCAAACAATTTTATGCTTTGTTGCTCCGAGTCCGACCACCACAATCCCAAAATCGCAACTTCTTTTTTCCGATATATTGGAACAATTCTAAACAAGCCAAAATTTGTACCTAAAAATTTTAAAATTTTGAATATATTGGAATAATTTTAAAAATCTCGTATATCAAAAATGCTGAGTTTCCCATTATATAATGTTATTATATAATCAGTAAATATGAAAGTGAAGAGGTGGCCTATGCTGAAGCAGACACCAAATCTTAGAAGCCATGAAAAACCAACACTTGTTATACCAAACCCATTGCTCATCATCAATTTTCCAAATATAAATATCCAAACTGTAAAGCTTCAGTTCTCCTCCAACTATATATCAGACAATACATACATACACACATACATAAATAACCAATTCACATTTTCATATGAATATTGGATATGAATCAGGAGCAGCCACGAAAGCCCGAAGCCGTCAAGTACGGCGACGTTTTCGATGTTTCCTGTGAATTAGCTTCGAAACCAATAACTCCACAAGACGCCGCAGCACTACAGTCAGCTGAGAACATCGTGCTCGGACAGACCATCGCAGGCGGCGCGGCCGCGATCATGCAATCGGCGGCTGAATTCAACGAGCGCCGCGGCGTTGTCCATCACCAAGACATGACCGACATTGTCAGGGAACAGGGAGCCGCTATTACGGGCTCTGAAATTGCTGGCTACCATGTTATTTCTGAATCTATTGGCGGACAAGTACGTAATTAATAATATTTTCTGTAATTTCTTAATCAACTATAATATTATAATTTGAGCAATTAATTATTAGGTAAAAATTTTAGGTTGTGGGACGATATGCTCAGCCGAAAGACGTGGACATGGGAGATGATGAGGATGAACACAAGTATGATGTTACTATCGGGGAAGCACTGGAGCCATCCGGTGCCTGGTGGCGTGGCGGCGGAAGCGCAAGCTGCTGCTGCTTAATTACAATGTCTGGGTTGCAAGGGATGAGGATAAAACGAAACTTGGGGACGTTTTGGCCGTAAATTGATCATATACCCCATTTCCATTATATATATATAATTATATTATGTATAATATTATCTGTAACTATTGATGTTGATTCGGTTTTTAATTTCTAATGAGATGATATATAAATTAATTAGGGTTAATTGTTTTTGTAGGATGCAACTGCAATGATTGACGGCAAGCCGGTGACGAGGGAGGACGCTGAAGGATTAATTAGGGCAGAAATTAGGAACAAGACAGACACTGCGACAAATCCCGGCGGCGTGGCGGCGGCAATGGCGGCTGCGGCCAGGGTTAATGAGGACAAGTTCTGTTGGCTTAAGTCAACTAGTTTTTTCGGAGATTATAATATATGTTTTTGTTATTTTGAATGTACTAGTAAACTAGTAGTCGTAGCGTCTGTAATGTAAAGAAAATATATATGAATATTACCTGACGTACTCTAATTCATTTTGAGCAGTTATGTGACAGGCACATTGCTATTTCCAACTAACTTTGATCAATTTTGAATTAAATTTTGACTATCATCGCCAAAATTTAAAATATACAACAATTTGAAGAGGACAAATTGTCAACTGAGTTAATTTACATGACTTAATTTTACCCTTTTGCTTTTCGAAAAACTTGTTAAATCATAAATGAAAACTCCTTTCAATTAAGCGGTGGCCTATGCAGAAGCGAGACACCCAGTATTCGTTCAAGCCATGAACAACAAACACTTGTCAAGTTAGTGAGAGACTCAACTTGACACTTAACAGGTGTAAGTAGTTCCAATACAACCGTCCTCCCACCGCTTTGCCGCCGCCGACCACCACACTGCATATAAATATCTTAACAATGAAACTTGGTCGGGCAAGCTACTACACCTAAACATCAGGCATTTTTACACCCAATTAATCACTGGTACTTCTTCTGAACATTAAATATGAATCAATAACAACTTCAAAAGCCAGAACGGATCAAATACGGCGATGTCTTCAACGTTTCCCCGAAAGGGATCAAATTCGGCGATGTCTTCAACGTTTCCTATGAACTAGCTTCGAAACCAATAGTCCCACAAGACACTGCCATATTTCAGTCAGCTGAGAACCGCGCATTCGATCAGATCCCAAAGGACAGCCCAGCGTCTGTCATGCAATCCGCCGCCAACTTCAACGAGCATCTCGGCGTAGTTGACCACCAACAAATCACTAACGTTGTCCTGGATCAGGGCATTGTCATTGGAGACACTTATATCGGTAGACACCATGTTATTGTTGAAGTAATTGGCGGACAAGTAAACACTTTTCGCTCACTTTAATTTCAACATAATTAATTAAACTGATGATGATTTGGGGATAATTGAATTATGTTGACTAGGTTTTAGGGGGATATGAGCAGACGGAGGAGTTGAACATGGAAGACGCGAATGAGGCTGAAAATAAAGCTGATATTACTATCGGAGAGGCACTGGAGGCGACGGCAAGAGCAGGCAACAAAGACGCCGATAGATAAAAGCGACGCAGCCGCGATTGAGGCGGCGGAGGTTCGGGCAACCCGGCACCGCCGTCCGGTGCCTGGCAGCTTAGCTGCGGAAGCCCAAGCTGCTGCTGCTGCTTTCAACATCCTGGTCGCAAGGGACGAGGATAAGGCTACGCTTGGGGATGTTTTGGCTGTAATTTATATATATATATAGGCTATTTTCTATGTCATCTGGTTCGATCCCACTAAACATATTTATTGAGAGGGTTGAAGAGCTTTAACTGTGACTAAATCTCGAATTGGATTAAGGATTCTTAGAGTAGAATTACCCGATCTGGTAAATCACACAAAAAAAATTAATCCTTTTAATTTCTCCTTTTGTTTTTTGAATGAGTGAGATGACGGATTTGGATTTTTGTTGAAGGATGCAACTGCAAAACTGACTGTGGACAAGCCGGTGACGGGAGAAGATGCGACGGGAGTAATAAGCGCAGAAGTAAGGAATAAGGAGGATTTGGCGACTAATCCTGGCGGCGTTGCGGCAGACGATGGCGATGGCAGCCAGGCTTGATGAGGATATGTGAAGATAACTGGGCCGGGGTTCTTCACTCCTTTAATTAGCTAGTTGTTGAGTAGGTTTTTGGATGATAAACATCAGCCTAGCTAGTTCTGGTTTTGATTTTGGGTTGTAAATCTCTGCTGTAGATTACTCGTAGTTGTAATTCTCTGTCAGAAACGGAATAAATATAACTTTGTTATAAATGATCTACAATTTTCGACATTGTGGAATCACGTCTAATTTTATCAAAAAAAAAAAAAAAAGAATCACGTCTATTTACACTATTAAGTTTTAGATTTATTATTTTTAGTAAATTTTTTGTTATAAATATGCATGCTTGTTCTTCTTATTAAAAAAATTGCATTATAATAATATTTTAAAGTTTCGAGTTTCTTTTTAAAAACGGAAATCAAGAAATTCTAGTTCATAATTATTCCTGGTTTCAAGGGTTCGTTTTTTTAAAAGTTAAAACGGATTATCTACTCTTGATCAAGAAAGAGACAAAGAGTACATTTAATCTGCGTTTGGGCTGCTCTCTAACATCCTAAATGGGCCAGTGATGGGATGTGTATTGGGCCAAATGGGGAGTAAAAGTCTGTAGAATTAAAATAAAATTGTCCTTAAAAACATAGGAAAATGGTTTTAGGCTTTTAACCTTTACGAAAAGACTAATATATATCTCAATCCAAACCCAACACAACAAAATCTATCACAACAGCTATGATTCGCTAATCTTTGTCGAGTACAGCCTTACACGCCCAAATCCTTCCTTTTACTAATTTCTAAGCAATTATAAGATTCGGCTCAAATAATCTAAGTCATTATTAATAATTAATATAATATTATTCAGATGTTTGATTGTACAATCATATTTCATTATATTATATTATATTATATTCTTGTTTGATATTGACAGATTTTAATTGAACAATCAAATATCAGATTGTAAGGTGTCTGATACATCTTATCAAATATTATGTGAACTCTACGAACCGGGCCCACAATTAATGAATTAATTTTAAATTGGACTTTGTTTAAAATAGATCTCTGCAAATCGCAAATGTATCTGTTTAGGTAAATACAAATTAGCCAATACTATAATAATACAACTATCCTAGGGATTTATATTACTAGCGTACATACATTTTTTTGTTAAAATAAAAATTCTTCAATGCGGGACAAATGCATTAAACACTCAACTCAGAAAAATATAAGATTATGTGCGAATGTTTGGACATGCCCCAAACATAACGCTAGCCGAAACTGCAATCTTCGCAAGTAAGCAATAAAATGGGCAACATAGATTGACAAGAAGGAAACAATAAACAAACAACCCTACTACAAATCTAATATATTCAATAAAATTCTCAAGCATTAACCGAATCTTAGCATCACCCTATATCTTTTATCACCCTATATCTTTTGTGTCAGTAGTAAGTAGTTACCTTTAAAATTAGATAGATGCTGCATCAAACTAACAGCGGTGGCAATGTGGCAATAAATTTAGTGAAGACGGACATACATTTAATTTCCACCAGTGGGTGTATTTAATTTGTATTATTGCTTACACTTGCATGTATATATTAATTGTTATAACTAAAATATTAATATATATTACATGCATGCACTGATGCACCTACTTAAAAGAGGATCATTTCTCTTGTTTTTCCATGATTAAGATCACACGTGGCTTACAGACTTTAATTAATTTATTATTGATTTATAAATGATAGATACTATTGTACTTGAAGCTGGCATCATCGATTATTATTATTATTAATATTATTATTATTTTTTTTAACTAGAAACGGTTAGCCAACCGTAGGATTAAGGGGACCCCACCTCGTATATAAAAGTTTCAAATCGGAAAATCCGAAAAATACATCAACAAGAGAAACGTCCTTCCTACACAAAGCTTAAATGCAACAAAATACAAAAGGAGGAGTAAAAAGGCTGTCCACCAAAAGGATACGAATTTCGCACTCGCTAGGCTGGGCCAATTGATCTTGACAGAGAATGTTAAAGTGTCTTGCTAAATCTTTTATTTAGAAGAAGATAATAAATCGTGAATTTCCGAGAGATGGGTCATGTGCGAAATATATAAAGATGCTTAGTCCATTCGTTTATACAAAATAGATTAAATACATGAAAATGAGCGTGAAGATCAAATACACAGAAAAATATGGCGGATGTCGAGCAGCAAAAGGAATGGCAGAAATGAAAATACGATGAAGAAGAAGATATCCCTTCAGGCGCCGCACTGTTCACTTAAATATCTAGGTTTTTGTGAACTCTCCACGTGGCATCATCCGAAAGCTTCTTTGAAGGGTGGAGATCAATTGGGTTTTTGTTCTCTTGTGCGTGTTAGGCCAGCATATGAGATATAAGCTTGTTGGTCCACTGGGCAAATAATTAGTTTAATGAAGAAATGACCCAAATATTATTATAAAACTAAATAAGGTTATTGGCCCATAAATATGAGTATTTATTAGTCATAACAGAGCAGGTAGATCCATAGCCATAATTTATATTAATCCTCCTAGCTAGCTAGCTCTCCAATTTTTCTTTTTCCACTTAACTTAATTTTTATTAAATTATATTTTTTGGGTAGAGACGATGAACCTTGGTTTATAATATAATTGGGTAAATTAATTGAATATTGAAGCTCAATTTCAATCTGATCACTGTTAACACATACGTGATATATCATTGCATTGTTTGTTACAAACAGATACGAAAATATTATATATTCAGTACTGTCTCATTTGAAAATAAACATGAAGTACACTTCATTCATTTCACTTTCGGTAGTTGACAATGTGTTTAAGAGTTAAACTCTATACACTTTTGGAATTGAAAATACGACTGTGTTCTTGAAACGGATGTACCCCAATGAACACTTTTGGAAATCATAAAAAGCGAAAGTGAGAATGAATGTGATAGATCATCATACATAATACTTCCTTAGGTTTAGGGCATTCTAGGTTCGAGGTAGAATTTTTCCTTTCATGTCCTGAAGCGTGCAGGCTTTGTGCTTGGTCATTTCAATGATCTTGAAAGGTCCTTCCCACTTAGGCTGGAGCTTTCGCACATGCTTCGCTATGGCCTCTACTTTTCGCAACACAAAATCCCCTACTTGAAATTCCCTTAGCTTGACCTTCTTGTTAAAGCTTCTCTCCATGAGCCTTTTGTGTCTTAGGATGCTTATGTATGCCTTATCCCTTGTTTCCATGAGAAGTTCCAGTTCCAACTTTCTCAACTTTGCATTCCTTCGAGGGTCATACTGACTCACTCGATGAGACATCAGTCCTATTTCTACGGGAACTACGACTTCGGATCCGTATACTAGACAAAAGGGGGTTTCGTCGGTCGAGGTTCTGGGTGTTGTCCTGTAAGACCACATGACCCTCGGCAGTTCTTCTACCCATTTCCCTCGATGACCCTTGATCTTTGTTTTCAGGTGTTTGAGCAAAGTCCTGTTCGTGACCTCAGTTTGACCGTTAGTTTGAGGGTATGATACTGAGAAAATTCTTTGGTGAATCTTATACTCGTCACACCAGGCTTGAATCTTTTTTCCGTTAAATTGGGTGCCGTTATTAGTGATGATGGATCGAGGTAATGCGAAACGATAAATGATGTTTTTGCGTATGAAATTTATTACCTCGTCCTCATTGGCGTGAAGAACAGCTTCAGCCTCTACCCAGTTAGTGAAGTACTCTACAACAACAATAATGAACTTCTTGGCTGCACCGTGGGGTGAAGGAAATGGGCCTATAACGTCCAAGCCCCATTGATCGAAAGGGCATGAGATCTGAACCGGTGATGACCAATTAGGCGGGAGCTTAGGAATGTTGGCGTGCAATTGGCATTGTACACACCGCTTGGCATAATCTTTGGCATCTTGTCTGAGGGTCGGCCAAAAATAACTCGCACGAATAATCTTTTCGGCTAGGACCCTTTCTACGCAATGGTTTCCACATCCACCCTCGTGTACTTCTTCAAGTACGTACTTTGCTTGGCTTGGGGTTATGCAACGTAAAAGTGGACCCTCAAAACTAGCCTTGTATAGTTCGCCATCGATGAGGGTGAAACGACTTGCTTTTGATATTATCCTTTGAGCCTTTCCAACTTGGCTCTTCATCTATAATGGCCAGCACTTCTTGAGGGACTGCTAGGGTTCTATCCCCAATTGCAGGCTCTTTCAACACCTAGTAGGAGATCTTTCGGGACTTGATGGCATCCATCGAGTTGGCAAACTTTGATAAGGCATCGGAGCGTATGTTGTCCGCGCGAGGAATTTGCTTCAGCTCAAAAGTAGTGAAAGTTGCAGCTAGTTCTTTGACTTTGGCTAGATACTTGATCATGGCCTCCTCTCGAGCGACATATTCTCCTTGAAATTGGTTAGCCACAAGTTGAGAATCTGTGAAGGCTATCAAGCATCGAGCTCCCACTTTTGAGGCTCCTTTCATCCCTGCAATCAGTGCTTCGTATTCAGCCTCATTGTTTGTGATTTTGAAGTCAATTTTTAGTGCGACCTCCAGTTCGACATTCTGGGGTCCTTCTAAGAATATTCTTGCTCCTCCGTTTTGTTGAACTGAGGATCCATCAACATGTAGGACCCACGCTGCATTTTCCCCATCACTAGGCTCTCGGGTCATTTCGACCACAAAATCTGCCAAAGTTTGTGCCTGTATGGCCGTTCAAGGCTTGAACTGGATTTCAAATTCACTAAGTTCAGTTGCCCATTTTGCCATCCGACCTGAAACCTCTACTTTTGAGAGTGTTTGTCTCAATGGCTCGTTAGTGAAGACGGTTATGCTTCGCGATTGGAAGTAGGGTCTTAAACGTTTTGCGGCTGTGACCAACGCTAAGGCTAGTTTTTCTAATTTCATGTACTTTTTCTCCGCTCCATGTAGTATCTTATTTACGTAGTATACAAGCTTATATTCTTTTTATTCAATTTTAACCAGGACTGCGCTGACGGCTTCTTCTGATACGGCCAAATAAACATATAAGGGTTCACCCTCGAAGGGTCGAGCCAGCAGTGGGGGTGACGTTAGGTACTTCTTGAGCTCCTGAAAAGCCTGTTCGCATTCTTCTGTCCAGGTGAAATCTTTCATATTTCGTAGGCTCTTGAAGAATGGTAACCCTCGATCTGCAGATCTTGCAATGAACCTGTTCAGAGAGGCCATGCGTCAGGTTAGTATCTGAACTTCTTTGTGTTTTTTCGGCGATTTCATGTTCATAATGGTCTCGATTTTCTGGGGATTGGCTTGAATTCCTCTCTCAGTGACTAAATACCCAAGAAACTTCCCGCTTCGAACTCCGAAGGTACACTTTGCAAGGTTGAGCTTCCTCCTGTACCTCCTTATTATTTCGAATGCTTCTCTCAGATGGTCAATGTGATCCTCTTCACTAATGCTCTTTACGAGGATGTCATCCACGTAAACCTCTATCGTCTTGCCTATTTGGTCCTTAAACATGCGATTCACTAAACGTTGGTATGTTGCGCCTGCGTTTTTTAGGCTGAAAGGCATCACACGATAGCAGTAGATCCCGGAGTCTACTATGAACGAAGTGTGGATGCTGTCCTCTTCTGCCATGAAGATTTGATGATAGCCTTGGTAGGCATCCATCATACTTAAAAGTGCACAGCCTGCCGTTGAGTCTACGAGGGCGTCAATGCTCGGAGGGGGTAGGAGTCCTTCAGGCATACCTTGTTTAAATCCTTGAAATTCGTACTTATGCGCCATTTGCCATTTGGTTTTGGTACCACGACTATGTTCGACAGCCAATCCGTATATTGCACTTCAACGATGTAGCCAGCCTCCAAGAGTTTTGCAATTTCGGACTCGATCACCTGATTTCGGTCTTTACCATGATTTCGTTTTCTTTATTTCATTGGCTTAGTTTCAGGATCTATGTTCAAATGATGTACTGTGACACTTGGGTCGATACCCTTACAGTCTGAGGGTGACCACGCAAAGACGTCTTCGTTTGCTCTTAAAAACTCGACAAGACTGATTTCCAGGGTCTTGTTCAATTGACTGCCTATTATTGTGCTTCGAGAAGGGTCGCCTTCCTCTATGTTTATAGTTTTATGCTCTCCCGGGTCGATCCTGACCTCAGGTTTCTCATGTATCTTAGCTACAGCCTTGTTGTATCCATCAGCTTGCCTTTGCAAGACATAAGTTTTTCAGGTTTAAGCTTTCCAATACCCACAGAGAGTGCGTAGTACTCTCGAGCCACAATCTGGTTACCCTTGACCACTCCGACTCCATTCTTTGTTGGAACTTTACTTTCAGGTGGTAGGTCGATATGACTGCTTTGAAGAGATTTAATCCCGGTCGGCCAATGATAGCGTTGTAGGAGAGCTGCGTGTTGACCACTAAGAATTTTACATTGAGCGTCTTTTGGCAGTCACCTGACCCTAGAGTTGTGCATAGGTCGATGGTACCCAGAAGAACGATTTCTCCGTCTCCGGAGCCTCGGAGTGAGGTGTTGCAAGGTTTGATGATTGTTATGTCTAAGCCAATTCTTCTCAAAACATCAAGCCTGATGATATCCGCGGAGCTTCCACTATCAATGAGCACCCTTTGAATTTTGCACATTCCAATGTCCAAGGTCACCACTATAGGGTCATTGTGGGGTAGAATGACTTCTTCTAAATCAGCATTCCCAAAAGAGATAGGGACGTCTGGCTCGCTCCCAAGCAACATGATTTCAAGGTTGTCGGCTGCTTTCGTTTGATTTGTGGCTCGCACGTATCTTCTTCGAGCATTATTAGTGTCCCCATCGATAGATCCTCTAGCAATTGTGTCTATGGCCATTTTTTGGGGCTCTTTTCGAGCTTCAACCCTTGCTTCATTTTCAACCCTAGGCGGAGCCTCTCGCTTGGGTCGGAAATTATGTTTTCGATCATTGTAGGGTGGATGCTTCTTTTTTTACCCTTCATAGTTTCTCTCATCTCTGATTAAGTCCTTGAAGTATCCTTGGCAGATTAATCTTTCGATCTCGTTTTTCAACATGTTACACTCTTCAGTGTCATGTCCGGACTCTCTATGAAACTCGCAATACTTCCCGGAGTTCCTTTTATCTGGGGAAGGTCAAGTTCTTCTTATCTGGGGAAGGTCGAGTTCTTCTAGGCCAATGCCATTTTTTATCGTGATAATTATTCATAAGAAACTCGTGCCTCGATATGCGTAAGGGTGTATAGACCTCATAGTTTTTATACCCTACGGATCGAGGGTGTTCATGAGGGTTATTTTCATGCCTGAATTTGTTCCTCCTTCCGACTGGCGGGTCGTTTCGACCTCTGCCGCTTCGGGAGCTTCGAGCCTCATTCCATTCAGTGTCCTTGGATAAGTTCATATCTTCATCGTTCATATACCTTTCAGCCATTGAGGTTAAGGATTCTCGATCAGCTGGAGGGTCTCTCGCGAGGGCTGATGCGAAAGGGCTTTTGCGTAGGGCGTGCATTAGGATCCCCGTGATCATCTCGATCGTTAGGTCTGGTACTTCGAGTAGGGCGTCGGTGAACCTATCCATGAACTGTCTGAGGGTCTCTTCGACCCCTTGTTTTAAGTTAAACATATGACTTGCCAACTTTTTAGACTTCTTTTTACTGGCAAAGTTATATACGAATTTTCTATGTAACTGCTCGTAGTCGACTATAGTTCCGGGTAGCAACTGACCGAACCAGTCTTGAGCCTTGCCCGCCAGGGTGATTACAAAAATTCTGCCGTTGAGCTCGTCCGTGAGCCCGTACATTCTCATGATGTTTTCAAAGGCTGTCCAATGCTCCTGGGGGTCACTTGACCCATTGTACTTTGGAAGCTCTGGGATTTGAAACCCAGGTGGCAGAGTTTGAGCCTGAATTTTAGCGTCAAATGGCGAGCCTTTCTTGGCGAGCTTCTTTTCAGTTGGGCTTGTTTCTGTTAAGTTTTTCATCTGGAGGCTCAGCATCTGGACCTGTTTCTGAAGGTCTAGCCTCTCCAGCTCTGCAGGGTCCATTATGAAATGGTCGTCCAGTTCCATGCCATCGCCCAAAATAGCCTCTAAATTTCTAGGCATGATAGGTGTTGGAGTCGTGCCCTCAGGGGTGATTGGAAAAGTGACACGAGGCTCTCTTTGAGCCCTGTTTTTTCCTTTAGACTTCGCTGTCTGTTCGACCATGATCTCACTCATCATTTTCCTGAGCATAGCTTTGTGGCCGCTCCTCGTGAGATCTCCAGAAAAGACTATTGTAGAATCATCTGGATCTTCATCATGGTGCTCAACACCGTCTTCATCATTCACGTCAATGGTTCCGTCCGGATTTATTTTATCTTTTCCAGTTAACTTCTTCCTCGTAGCCGCTGCTGTCGCCGCTGCCGCTATCTCTTCTTCACTTGCCATTGTTATCGATATCCAAACAATGCGAAAAACAAAAAAATATATTCTCACAGATCTTAAACTTCGAGAACCAGAAAATACGCACTTTCAATGATGTGAGCTCGAACAGTTCGACGCGACCAATCTGGGGAGATTCCCACAGACGGCGCCAATGTTAAAGTGTCTTCCTAAATCTTTTATTTAGAACAAGATAATAAATCGTGAATCTCCGAGAGATGGGTCACGTGCGAAATATATAAAGATGCTTAGTCCATTCGTTTATACAAAATAGATTAAATACATGAAAATGAGCGTGAAGATCAAATACACAGAAAAATATGGCGGATGTCGAGCAGCAAAAGGAATGGCAGAAATGAAGATACGATGAAGAAGAAGATGTCCCTTTAGGCGCCGCATTGTTCACTTAAATATCTAGATTTTTGTGAACTCTCCACGTGGCATCATCCGAGAGCTTCCTTGAAGGGTGGAGATCAATTGGGTTTTTGTTCTCTTGTGCGTGTTGGGCCAGCATATGAGATGTAAGCTTTTTGGCTCATTGGGCAAATAATTAGTTTAAAGAAGAGATGGCTCAAATATTATTTAAAAATAAGGTTATTGGCCCATAAATATGAGTATTTATTAGTCATAACAGAGCAGGAAGATCCATAGCTATAATTTATATTAATCCTCCTAGCTAGCTAGCTCTCCCATTTTTCTTTTTCCACTTAACTTAATTTTTATTAAATTATATTTTTTGGGTAGAGACGATGAACCTTGGTTTATAATATAATTGGGTAAATTAATTGAATATTGGAGCTCAATCTCAATCTGATCACTGTTAACACGTACGTGATATATCATTGCATTGTTTGTTACAGATAGATACGGAAATATTATATATTCAGTACTGTCTCATTTCAACTATGATGATTCAAATCCAGCCTCATATGATATATATATATATATATATATATATATATATATATATATATATATATATATATATATTTGGATCATTAAAAGAAATTATTGAAAATGACGTTTCATTTTTCTAGCTTGAGAACTTCCCAAAATTGACCCAAATGTGGTAAAATTTGGATTTACCTGAATATGATCAATTCGGCCAACAGTGGGTGTGGGTCAGAATTTAATTAGGCAATGATTAGTGATTTATGGGCCAAAAAGATACTAAATAATTAGGTTTTAAGTTATAATGTATAAGTATACTACTGTAGTTAATGTCATATATATAATTAGGACGTACGGGGTTTTGTAATATCAGACAAATGTCCCCTAAATTAAATGCTTCGATCAACTATTTTTAATTTAGTGGCTCCAAAAGTTGCGATCACAATTATTAATATATATTTATATGGTTATGTAATTCGATATATTGCCAACCTTATTAATTATGTCTGCCTCAAAATTAGATATTTAGCTATAAAATCTGCATGCATGTGAGATCGGTAATTAATATATTTTACTTGGGAGATCAATTTTGTTGGTTCACCAAATTGAAAAGACTTAACTTCAAAGTTACTGGGGGACATTTACATGTACATCATGATATTCAAGTAACCCAGTTATGTATAAGTGAGGGTGTTCACGTGAATCAGTATATCTTTTGATATTATTCTCGAGGGAAAATTACACCCAGGTCTCTATTTTTGGAGTATTTACATTTTAGTTCAGGAGAATTGATTTTTTACAAATTAGTCCAAAATTTTGTTGACCGTTAGTCAAATTTAACATTTCCATTAAAAATTAAAAAATTATGAAAGGACAACATTACTCTTTTGGACTGCATTGTAAAGTTGTGAAACTATAAGGACATAAATATAAAATTCGTCGCCGTCGCCACTGTTCTCGGAGACACCACCCAAGTGGTCGGCACCTTATACCACGACGATCCTCTCGTCGAGCCCGTCATAATCCCCAAGTCCGTTTTCCCATTCGACAACCACACCGGATTTAATTTCAGTTTAAATGTTCGAAAATCCACCTAAACTCTAAATTCTTTGATCTGAAATTAACGAAGATCCGACCGTTGGATTTTCGATCCGATTTCACCGCCAGCTTACCCATGATGCTTAGGTTGGAAATATCATATGGCTCGACCGTGTGCATGGCCGGAAAGTTGTTCGCCACCTCTCCGCCGCCGCGCCACCTTTGTCATTTCATTACTTCGTCGTCGGTATGAACCAGGGGTCGCCACCAGCAACGTTATCTTCGTCTCGTCAAGAGCTTCAAGACCCTTGTAGTCTCCACCCTCGTCGCTGGCCGAAATGCTGTCGGAGAACTCCTACCACAGCTTCGGCTGCGCGGCTCCTAGCGTCGCCGTCACAAAGTTCCAGGCGCTGGCACCACCACCATTAGGTTCGTCGTGAGGAGGGCTTCCATTCCATGTAATCTCAGCCCAAGACTCCGACTGGAAGGCTGTCGTCGCAGCTCCTTCCACCACCGGCGACTTTTTCGTGAGAAATTTTACATTTAGGTCCTTATAGTTTGACAATTTTATAATGCAGGTAATGCAGTCCTTTCATAATTATTTTAATTTTTAACGAAAATGCTAAGTTTGACTAACGATCAACGAAATTTTGGACTAATTTGTAAAAAATCTATTCTACTGGACCAAAATATAAATACCACAAAAAACAGGGACTCATGTGTAATTTTTTTACTTGATAATACCCTGAATATTTTGTATATGCACATTTTAAGTCAGGTATACTCCTAAATCATAAACTTCTAGCTACCCGCCACTACTGATGATGCGATTGTTGCATGTTTTCTTAGTGATAAAGCCAACTTAAACAATTATTCGGAATAGAAATTTAAGTCATATTGCATTGACAAAGTTTCTCGTGATCTTTCGTCTTCCGAACTTTACACGTACGATTTTTTTGGTTATCTGGATTTTTTGACTGAACAAAGCATTGTTCAAACTATATATGCAGTTTAATTTTTATGGCTCGACATAAATTAAAGTTTTTGCAAAAAAATTTCAATAATTTGAAAAAGATTAAAACTGCACCAATTTGAAAAAATAGGACGATCAATAATTTTCATAATCTAAAACTGCATATAAAAATATTAAAATTTAACTAATGAAATGCTTAATATATATATTGACCAGCTAGCTAAATACATTGTAAGAGAGAGCAAAATGGTAGGTAAGTAGATGGAGCATCCCCACCATGTGGGATATATATACGTTGTGACTTGTGACTTGTGAGGCTGGTAACGACATCGTTTCGGCCAGCTCTACTGCCTGGACCCTTTCTTATTACCCCTTTTTACTTGTATTCCCTAATTTCGTCCTTCTAAAGCTAAAAATTGTAGTAGATATGTGAAACATATATGCATGTAACCTTAGATGATTACTTTGCTGTGATTTTTAGCTTAAAATGACGCAAAACAGCTTTTTGGATTTTGTTTTTGGATTCCACAAGTCCTTTCCCCAAAGTCGTTAATTTTTTGGCTCAAGGTATACTTTTTGATTGGAGTACGTACGGTTGAAATATGTTTTATCTTTGGTGGTTAATTTGGGACTTAATTGGGAGTTTGGACGGACGGTCTTGAAGAGTTTAATTTTTGGGAAAAAGATTGAAATTTTCACAAATTTTAAATTCTATAATAAAAGTATATTCGATAGTTTTATTTTAATATATATATATATATATATATATATTCTTTTTTACTACATATTTTAGCTGCAAAATCATCTATTTTTAACGGCGCGTTTAATTCCATGAAAAATAACATAATCACAATTAATTAGATATACTTTGTGATTCTCTTGCTAAAAGTCAAGATTTTGAGAAATATTTAGAATACATTTAATTCGATGTTCAAACAATAACTAAATATTGTCAAATTCGTTTTTTTTTATAAAAAAAAACATACATTGGAAATTAGAAAATGTAATTGAAAATAAATATTACAGATCTCTTAGAAACTCTGGAAAAATGTGTCAGTAATGATATGCATTGTTGGATTATAAATTTTAATTTCCCAAAGTCGTGAATGAGGCATCAAACTCTGAAGTAGGATGATTTGGTGGAAGGTACAGTTATGGGATTTTCATTTGTTTGTGTAATATTGCAATGATTGTACCTGTGCTCATATACTTCTCTTTTTTCTCAATTTTATTATTTTCTAAAAATATGTATGGTAGTCTCACATGTATCGTACTGTATTATAAGTATGTGATCAGATATTTTTATTATAAGATCAATGTCTGACACATATCTATGGTAAATATTGAAAAAAAGTGTATTGTCGTATTTGTTTCATTGTTTCATATTCTATTACCGTTTCCATGCATAAACACATGATTGATATTGATAAACTAACCCTTGAGAGATGTGGGTTGGGGTGGGAAACTAAAGTCATGTTACTTTTCTAGTCGAGATCATCTAGTTTGATCACATTCACTTAACTTTATGGCATATGTATTACACTTGTTATGTAATTGAGTACTTTTTTAAAAATACACATTAGTCACACACAACACTCCCACCAAGAAAATTCTAGCTTAGACCCAACTTGGTTGAACTCCAACCAACTTTATGATAAGTGTATTGCACTTGCTAACATCAATCACACGACAAGTATAAAACACTCACCATCTAATTGCAATAATTTGTCCGATTCAGGCTGGATGACAATTACCCCCACACTCTTTCATTACACTGGTTTAATTCGACTTAAACCACCCCTAAAATGGACGGTTAGTTTTCATCAATACATATATATTTAAAAAGTAAAAGATATGGTACTACTGTACTAGAAATAAATATGAATAATGAAGGGGTACGTAAATGTAATAATTACATAAAGATTTGCGGTTACTCGAAGTTATATATTATTGTAGTTGTACAAGTTGGGCAAGAAGATCTATCTCATTATATCGAAACGGTCCAGAGAGTGAGTTTAGCCTTACGGTTGTTAAGTCGCATTTCAATCCAAAGGTACAAAAGGACTACTCTACAAAACTATGGCCCCACTCCGCCTTTTCTCACCCTTACAAGCTTTCACATTTTCCAATGTTTTTTTTTTTAATTCTATTAAAAAAATTGTACATTTTCTGTAATATAGTTTCATAATATATAAAATTATTAGTATTGACGATGATAAAGTATTTATCATATTGTTCAGTGGAGCATATTGTCACATGCCTTATTTACCACAAGAGAAAAGAAACTTATATGTAATAATAATTTAGAGTTCTTGAGATTATTTAAGTAAGTTTTTTTGGATAATTACACTTACACCCCTCAACTTAGGGGTAAATATATCAATACTTCATCAATTATTAAAAATTATAGAAAAACCCTTTAACCCTAACAAAAACTTAAAAGAAGTTAATGAAAAGTTGCAGAATGACTAAATTATCAATAATATTTTTGTTATAATGTTTGTTATACGTGGAATGAGAGAAGTGATTGAGTTGTTGTTCAGTTAATAACATGTAAGCATTTACTTGAAAACAATAAAATGACTAACAGAGGGATCTAAGTGGTAGACAGAACTATAGTGAAAGAGAGTATCTCTATAATTTTCAATAATCAAAGGGGTCTTATTATATTTTTCCCTAAGTCAAGGGAGGTAAATGTAATTATACTTTTTTAACAGTTACAGATCATTTGTGTGTATATAAAGAAGATGCACCCCTACCCCTCCCCCCACCCCAGTTGCTGCAAGGGCAACTCTCCTTATTCTATGCACGCACATAAATACAGTTCAAATTTCCAACTGGAACAGTAACAAAAATACACTCTTCTCAGATCTCTCTTCTCTCTCTACAATGGCAAGAAATCTCAATTCCTGTTTCACGAAGATAACCTCTCTCTCATCCCCCGAACACACTCTCCCAGCAAATCACGGCCGTCCATTCTCCAACCCCTCCGCATCTCTCTTAATCAAGAACTTCAACTCCCTCTACGAAAACTTCAACAACGCAGCCGCCGAACCCGCCACGGACCGCCATTCCACCTCAGAATCCGACATTGATTCCGGCGAATCCGCCGCCACCCCGGACTTCGCCACCGCCTTCGCCTCCCAACGCTTCTTCTTCTCCTCCCCCGGCCGGTCCAACTCCATCATCGACTCCTCCTCCTCCATCGCCTCCACGTCATCGTCGTCCACGTCACTGATCCAGCCAGAAAATGACTGCGTTTCCGGCGACAGCGTCGCCGTCCCCACCTACTCCCCGGACCCGTACATGGACTTCCGCCGATCCATGCAAGAAATGGTGGAGGCGCGTGAAATCCACGACGTGAGAGAGAACTGGGATTATTTGCATGAGCTTCTAATGTGTTATCTCTCTCTAAACCCCAAAAGTACACACAAATTCATCGTCGGAGCCTTCGCCGATCTCCTCGTGAGCCTCATGAGGTCACCGCCGGAAAAGGGTCGCCGGAAAACACGTGGGAAAAGCAAGATTTCGCGGCAATATGTGTAAAAACATAATCATTTCATCCTCATAACGGGAAAGAAGTGGCCGGTAACTCCATTAAATCTTTAGTACTATCATTTTCGACAATATTAATTTACATTATGATATGAACAAAAGAGATATATAATTAATATATATTAAATATTAACAGATCATTATTAATTAATTTGTTGAGATGATAGTGATATTGCAGTTGGTCCCCTCATTTATCTTCAATTATTTTCAGATTTCCTTATCCTTTTACAGCATAGAATTCTAATTTATTATTGGTCCCTTAATTTGCTTTCTTTTTTAAAGCTACATGAACGTTGTTCATAACAACAACAAAAAAAAAAAAAAAAAGAAATTATAGTACTTAATTACGTTGCCACAGCAAAAAATCGTTTAAGCTGAAATTTCTGGCAGCACTGTAAAAGTTACATTAAAAAACCTGTTTAGAACTGCCATTGATAAAGCCTGATTTGTATTCTGAACCCCTATTGGCAAAAAGCTGTGCCTATAGAACTGATCGATCATAAACTGCAAATTAAACAGATTCATTTTAATTAAATTATTTTTTGTATAAGCTAATTAGCATTTCTAGAATAATTAGATTCTCATGAATTAAATGCTTGACATTCATGTGATCATAATGAATATATATATGCTTGGACGAAAATTCTTGAAAAGACATGTCAATACATTATGCAAGTACACGACAATAAAAAGATAAATTAGTACAAAATATAAGGTGAAGATGAAAAATTTGTCATGTATTTATTTATTAGTGACTAAAAGTTTGATCTTTGTTAATTAAGATTGTACTTAATTTGTCACTACCTAATATATTAGCAAGTAATTAATCATGTCACAACAACATAATAACATTTTTTGTCACCAAATTGTCATTAATTATAGCATTGTATCACTAGTTGTCAATTGTGACAACTAAAACACGAATTATAACCAAAAAAAATATTTCAATTAGTGACAAATTAAGTAGAAGGTGCTGTGATCAATTAATACATATCATTAATGAATTTTAAATTGGCATTCTATTTTGTATCACTATTTACTATTTGTGTTCTTCTTGTAGTGGTAATTCAATTCTAACTATTGGAATATTCAATGCTTGGAAATGTTAATGAATATTATAAGTATTTTAATTTGTTATTAGAATATATATGTTATGAAAAGGATATTTAATTAATATTGTATTGTATTCATTTTTATACATTAACTATCATGTGTAGATAATATATTGATGAGCTAGCGTCATCAGAAGATGTGACACAGTAAGTACTACATTAAACGAATGTTTTATTGAATTTGTAAGACACCTTAAATTCATGAATTCATGTTTTTATATATTGATGTCCCAATCATAAAACAAGATTCCAGCTACAGAGATCAGGTTAGTGGTCCAATCCTAGACAGAACCGAAACTTCTGTGAACAGATTACCGAAAAGCTCCCATACCCAACTTCATTAATTCTTAGTAGTTGCTTTCTCATTTCAGTTAATGAGAAGAACAATTCAAGAAGCTGGTTAGGTTGAGTACTTATGGAACATGCATGTTTATCCATAATCATCTCCCTGCAGTATAATCTGTATCACCAAATAACATAGTTTTGCGGCTTTTTACTCCACGTTAGTTTAATTAGAAGTCTCGAGTTTGAATTTTTTGGAACAAATTAACTCATCATTTTTAGGTTATATCAGTCAAACAAATACTAACGAAAACGTTAAGCATGACGACACATTTCAATATTAATTAAAACATGCATGCATTGGCCATTACAATTAAATTACATGAAGATTAAATGATATATGACTGAAAAGCTAGCCTCACAGTGTCCTTTTAAAGAAAACAAAATTATGTCAGTAAAAAAGCCAAAACGACTTTGTTTGACTTCATTCAATCAATCTAAATTAACTTGCCTCACGCAGTCAATTAGCGGCTATTCTTGAGACAAGCCAACTGTTTTTTTTTACAGACAACATTTATTAATACATATATTGTTGTCCTAATGATCGATAAAAGAAGAAGGCCGGGTGTCATCAGAATCTTCAAGTGAGGACAAATTAAATATTTGGATTAAGATGAAAGCCCGGCCAGTAATAATCAATATTACAAGTAGGCCCATAACACAGACAAAATCAGGGAATCTTAAATTTGTTTTTCACCCCAACCTGGCTGCAGGCTCTGAGATTAATTCATTTTTAATTTATTTTCTTTTGTCTGATCCATGGGGTAAGTCGCTCTCAGTTTTGAAGATTCTGTGGTTTTATATAAGTTAAGAATCATGTGAGATACTGAGATATAATAAATTGGAAGTGTCACAGAAGATTGCTTGTTTCTTTGCTGTTAATTAATAATATTCGATATCTTTCTCTCAAGTCTATACTTCATGTGGCTGGCCATAGCTCGATCCTTTTATTTTTGTTTTAGATTCTTTTTTTTTTTTTTTTTCACAGTGGAATATGCGACAACTGGACAAGGCATGAATTGAAGAGGTTAAAAGTGAATTTAACTTAGTAAAATACGAAAGTGGAAACAAAGAATCTGATCTTTTGTTGTAATGAGGATCATGCAAGGTGGTTTCTATTAATTGCATAATACATGTACAATGTAATACATTGTAGAATATTCAATTTAGTACTTGTACTCGTATCATTATTGCATAATGAGTTTGGACTCTGCATCTTGATTCACTGAGAAAAAATTCTAAATACAAAATCAGACCAATTTAAAACATGCATTTGATTCATATGTTGGGTAAACATATGAACCACATTAACCAATTACCAAACATTTTGACCAGTGACCTCTTTTGTGAAAAAACCTATGGGCCGACTCATAGCCCAAGCTTGTTAGATTATTTGCGTCCAATCCTATCGTGGACAATTAATATACTACATCTCCTAGGCTTTGATGAAATAACAAAACAAAATTGGGCTAGTAGCATTAAACCAGGTAATGAAAAAATGTTGACCCAACATCAAAGAAGAGGAAAGAAAAGTTTAGCAAATTAGTCCCTCTACAACTTAAAATTGTCTCAACTTCTGTTAATGGAAAATCCGAACATCACAAGAAAGAGAATTTGGACGAAAAACAACTCGTTTTCCTGGGACTATGATGATATTGAACTTTAACATTTTCCTAATCTTTGAAATTCATGAACACTGCAGTTCCCTTTCTTAATATTATATTTGACATGTAATGAATAAAAAGTACAAACTCCGTTGTCTTGGCATTATAATTTCCTTTCTTACCAAATTCGTTGTGGCAAACATAGTTGGTAGCAAAGCTTGGATGTCTAATGTGAAGAACTTACCAACTAGGTAGCTAGCTAAATTTAGTCCTCCAACCAAACCGAGCGAGAGAACACAATGAAATGCACAAAACGAGAAAGGGAGACAAAGAATAGAACAAAATTACTGAGATTTCCCAATTGAACTTAAGTCTTCAAAAATCATCATAAAAACTCATAGCCAAGTCCAAACTTCAAAATTCCAAAACAAAAAGATAAAAAGACAACTCAGTATAAGTAACCTCTTAGGTATACCAAAAAGCCTAGAACCAAATAAAATTATCAATAAACTGAAATATAAAGAAGATAATGCTTATCGCTTCTTGGAGACACCAACAGTCTTTCCTCTACGACCAGTGGTCTTGGTGTGCTGTCCACGCACACGAAGGCCCCAGTAGTGACGGAGCCCACGGTGATTTCTGCCAGTGCAAAAAGAGCAAATAAGTACAGGAAATATATTAGTAAAGACAAAATTTGGAGAAGTAAACAAGTCAAACCTGATCTTCTTCAGTCGCTCAAGGTCATCCCTAAGCTTCATGTCTAGAGCATTGGATGTTACTTGAGAGAACTTTCCATCCTTGTAATCCTTCTTTCTGTTCAGGAACCAGTCGGGGATCTTGAATTGGCGAGGATTTGCAACAATCGTCATCAAGCCGTCAATCTCAGCATTTGAGAGTTCACCAGCCCTGTTCAAGAATCACTCAAAAAACTTCAGATTACTCTGTCCAAGAGACATTGTTGGGATAGAGAAGATAAGAGACTCTACAAGTAGTATTCTAAAAAGAACCATACTCGAGAAAATGAGTCTATAAATACAGCGCAAAATTATATAACATGCAAACTGCACATAGAAAGTGATGAACAGGGTAAAGGTCCAATAATGGGCAGTTTCCCATGATGTATTTTCAGAAAGTATAATCTCAAATGAAATGTTTCACAGATAAAAATTTAATCTGAGAAACAGTTTCAAAATTTGTAAATACAAGAAGATGCCTAATACAGTTAAAGGCAAAACTGCTCAGTACAAACTAGTTGATATGTAGACAAAAGTTGTTGATATCAGAATGATTTGAGTATATTGTCATTGCCCCTAAATTGATTAATACAAATAATGCCAGCTGCAAAAGGTAAAATTAAACCCACATAAAATAGGGGATCACAAAAGTCTCGGCTAAAATTAGCCAATATACAACATCATAACAAAAGCCAATTTCAATTGTAGAGCATTCATAACTATGACGAGGAACCCCAGAACATAACTACAAAGGCAACCACCAAGATGAATAGATTCATGGCTCAATTGAAAAGCAAAATTCTATTATAGTGGTGGAAAAACAACAAGCGCATCATTAGGAGAACGCAATTCAATTAACAAAACAGTACACAAAGGATAAAAAAAAAGCAAATAAAACATCATTTAACAACGTTAATTCCACGTACAAAACAAAATTCATAACAGATGCAATATAATAAAATTCGTAACAGGTAAATCAGATGATATGTTATCCTTTAAAACATATACACTTGAAGCATAATTGGTGCTTCAACTGCATCATATCAAATGTTTACTATGGAAACAAAAATTCAAAAAAATAAAAAATAAAAAAATAGCTACATAACCAAAGGAATAAAGAGATAACTAGACCTCTTGTTCATGTCGACGTCGGCCTTCTTACATACAATGTTGGCGAAACGGCGGCCAATACCCTTGATGGAAGTCATGGCAAACATGATCTTCTGCTTCCCGTCGACGTTCGTGTTCTGCACACGGAGAATGTGCTGGAACTCCTCATTTGCTACGAGCGACTGCAGTTCAATTGATTCAAAAATAAATCATACAAATTACAACAATAGAAATCGAATCAAATGTCAGCCGAAGATCGAGAAAGTCACCATGGCTAGGGCTTCGAATCGAGCAGCGAGCTTTGGGTTAGTTCTTCGACGGCTGCTCTGCTTTCACTCGGTCTGAGGGAGCTCAAACCCTAATCCGTGGTTTATAATTTATAGTCGCGTGAATATTGTATAATATTTCGTGTTTGCCCCAACACTTGGGCTTTATGTGACTTTAAAGACGCTATCTTTGGGTTATAAATATTACCCCATAGTTATATATATTAGTTTTTTACCCCTATAACTCGAGAATATTTGCAATTTCAACCATATCGTTAAATTATGAATTATCAACTCTCGTTTCTTTTCTTTTTTCCTGTATACTTTAATGGATTGGATGTGCACAATGTTAATTCTATGTATAATTGATACGATAAATAAATATGATATAAATATAAGTTATATTTAAATAGCCTAGTAAATATAAATAAAGCACTTGTAACTCTATCAATCTCACTGAAAATTAGCAAAAACTTATTTTCTAGAGAGCTCAGAGCTCCAATAATGACTGATTCTCATTCTCCCTCGCATGAATTGCTAAGGAGTAAGGACATAGTTTTATTTTTCCGAGTTCGAGAACTATAGATGTAATATTATTAGCTTATTGCCTTATTCCATTCATAGCGACTTAAAAAAAAAAAAAAAATTCAACACAAAAATTATACAGTTGTTGGCCGAGAAGGCATAAAAAGGAATTCAAGATTTCGATTTTCTACGCTCAATAATAAAGCAGTGTTACAAAATTCCAGAAAAAAGTTTTTAATTCCTTCATTAACAATTCCAGCAGTTCAGATATGACGCCTAGACTTCTTAATTGAGTTCATATTTGGAGAATATAACGTTCTTAACCGAGGACCAACAATATCAATAATGAACGTAGCACTGAATAGAAAGGTACTTAAAATTCACCCTTACCGTAAAAACACACACACACATCAGAGAAAGCAACATAACACAAGTAAATTTAGTATTGCAATCAAAACTAAGAACTAACAATGCCCAACTTTTTTTTGAAAGAAACAAAACTATTTTTTTAAATCGAAAGAGAGTCCGACAATAAAACAGAGCTAGCAAAATCAAAGATATCAGAGTCACCGGATCTAATACTAGGACACTTCCTAGCAAGACAGTGGGCTAAACAATTGCCCGACTGACAAACGAAAGAAAACTTATAAAACGGAATCAAGAAAACTAACAATGCCTAACTTAGAACGTATGGGCTGGTTCACAAAAGATCAAAATCTCATTCTCCAACACGTAAGCATTTAACACAAATTAAGATCTGAAAAAAAGTCAATTGTGATGAAGATAAATGTACTAAAAAGAAGATCTCAAGCCTTAGTAACATCCACAAAATTGTGCCAATTGAACACTAAAGAAGGAGCTTAATAAATCTAAGGCAAAAAAAAAAGTAACAATGATGCGAAAATCTCTGCCAGAGAGGTGCAATCCTGAGAAATTTACTTCTTCTTGGCAGCATCTCCAGCCTTGGTCTGCAAAAATATAGCAACCAAATGGTCATCAAGTGTGATAAAAGAGTGTTCAACCAAAACTGAATCATATTTTCATTTTTTCTGGGGTTTAATTGTACATATAGGAAATTGTGGCTATAGAGTAGACATATTATACCTTCTTAACACCACGGATTTTCTTCGCTCTGTTCTTCCTTTCCTTCATCTGCTTCCTTGACTTCTCAATCTTGGTATCCAGACCATTCTGCATACCAAAATTCCAAATTTTGTCAGAATAGAATAGCAACAGGCTACACATTATAGAGTTTGGACCTAAGAAATACTATCTAGAATCATCATATATTCCATCACTGCATATTCTCTCATTTCATCAGACAGTTATTTAACTGGTTTGACAAGGCTAAACATATTTATGGATGAGTAACAGCAGTAGCAAAGAAATAACAGAGCTACAATCAAACAGTTGCATAAAACATAAATAGGAATATATTACATATGAATGACACAAAGTTGCAAAATCTTTTCATGTAGTTATGAAAAGGACAATTGTGAGATCATGCATAAAGCTTAAGTCAAACGAATTTAGAAGAAATAACCGTGTTAAAACTCAATGTATGTTATACAACTTAAACTTGGGCAGAAAACATGTAGCCATGCTAAAAAGAAATTTGATAATCAAATAGACAGACAATTTATATAAATGTACTCATGATTATATAAACCAACAAATTTACCCTGATAAGCCTGTATTTGGGCTCGAATTTCTTCGCACTCTCAACAGAGTCGTAGATCAATCCAAAACCGGTAGATTTGCCTCCACCAAAATGGGTCCTGAACTTGAACACAAAGATAGCATTTGGATCTTTCACCTCATACATCCTGGACAATTTCTCCTTCAGCTCGGCCTTCAAATTTGAAAAGGGAAAAAAATAAGAACAATTTCCCTTTGGTAGATTAATCAAAAAGTAGCATCTAAAAAATGTGTTCTCTCTTCACAAATCAACAATTTCTCGTTCAAATGAATTCAATTATATTAAGAAACGTATTAATGAATTTGCTCTATATTTTAATTTCCTAATGATGGTAATAAGAAAGTGCACAAAGTAATTCCTAACTTATAATGCAAACGAGATAGCAGAACGAACGATCAGATAAAACTTCACTTCAAACCGGAAATAGTTCTAATATACTCTGGAGCTCACGTAACTAGAAACACAACATAAAACAGAATCCAGAAATGGAATAGAACTTGGAAATAACATGAAACAAGACATCATAGGAGATCATACCTTGGAAACATTAGGCCTTCCTGGATGCAACACATCAATAACCTAACAAACAGAAGCGCAAACACGAAGTGAGTCACAAGCAAGGATTAACATAAAAAGGCACAAAGAACATAAATTTATCACAACACATACAAATTGTTTCCTCGAGAGGAGACGATTTGTCATGAATTTCCTTGTTCTGATAGTGACTGCCTTGTCCGCCATTTCCTGTAAACAGCACAGACGATTGAGCTAATTCAATAAAATCTCAATCTAAACGACGAATCAGTAGCAATTAATAATAAAGTACGACGCAGACGAGAACAAGAGCAGGTAACTACGGTGTCGTTTAAGCAGATTCACGCGGCGACGCAGCTCTTGTGAAACTCGGTGGTGTATTTCAGCTCGCGGAGGCGTTGGCGTTTCTGCTTTAAGGATTTTGATGATTGAAGTTTAGGGTTTTGTAGTGAGAACGCTCCTTCATGGGCTTAATGGGCCGAATCTATATAGGCTGAAGTTGGATTGAAAGTTTCTAGTGGGCTTTAAGATCAATCTAGTGGACCTAACTTATATGGTGCGAATTTTAATTCAATCGGGTCCGGATCTAATTTTAAATTTTTTACCCTTAAAAATATTTTATGATTCAAGTTCAATTATAAATATTTTATAATTCAAAATAAATGGATGAAATATGAAATAAATCAGTCTAATGCCCATACTTTAATTTAACAATTAAAATGTTTAAGTAAGTTTCAACATATGTATCTTAATATTTAATAATGCACTTGTTACTATTTACTTAGTATTATAACCATTTTCTCATTACATATCTATTTTAAAAAGTTAACTTATTACTTTTCAGTTTATATAAAAAATACAATAAAGAATAAATATTAATATAAATAATCACAAATTGACAATTTGATTATTTCATAATTAATCTATATATAATAAATACCCACTAATTAATTAATTGCATATAGTTGCAAGCTTTAAGTGAAGTGTTAGCTCAAGAACTGAGAAAACTATGGTACAAATGTTGTAGTTCCTGTACCGACTAAGTTTCGCAAACAACCTGGTGAGCATACTATTTATTGTACCATATTTTTCTCTATGCATCCAGAGTAATTTGAGTTTTTTTTATGGCTTATAACTAAAGGTTTGCTATTGATTCAAGTTACAATTAGCTGGATCCTTTAAAGTACTTTTGATGGCATGGTTGGAATCGAATACCATAGTTGTAAGATTGCAGTTTTGTTATGTTCAAAAGGGCCATGATCCCATGTAGAGGAGAATCAGAATCAAACCACATCCACAGCATTGTGTGTTTTTTAGAGTAATTATGTTTAAGATATGTGTTACATATATGTGTGAGTAAAATTTCGGATTTTGTAAGAGCGTTGTAGTAGTTCATGTATTTCGAGTATAATAAGTACTTTTTTTCATTTTTAATAGTGTGTAAATGTACAAGGGTCTGGTAAATAATTGTGTTGTCTTGAATATTAATTATAAATGCAGAAAGATAGTTTTGTGTGATAAAAAACGATTGTGCAAATCTTTATTTTCTTCATTTATTCAACTACCTAATTTTTGAAACACTTTAGGGATTACTATGGAACTTAATAAAATATAGGGGTTGTTCTGTTATATGTGAAAGTTTTATTTCTTTTTATATAGTCATTTATGGTGGTCTTATACAGTCGTTTATGGTGGTAGGGAGATAGTTAGTATGTGATAGTAAATATATCACCTTTCTATTCATGACCTATATATTATGCTTCTTGTAACTTGATTTGTGCATAGATGTAACTTCTTTTATTACGTTAGAACCAGAACCAAAACCATTTCATCTTCGAACCCCTATTAATATTATGACTCTATCTCTAGATTTTCATTATGCTTCACCACTTTCTACGTCTTCCAACACTACCATTTATTTTTTTTCATTTATTCAACTATCTAATTTTTGAAAGACTTTAGGGATCACCTATGTAACTTAATAAAAGTGTAGGGGTTGTTTTGTTATATGTGAAAGTTTTGTTTTTTCTTATGTAGCCGTTTATGGTGGTTTGGGGATAGTTAGTATGTGATAGTAAATATATCACATTAATTTGCCAATTTGGTCCCAACATGTTCACAATTCGATAATTTCGTTCCATAAAATGTATTTTTTAGCCTCCCAAATGGCATTTTCTTTTAGTTTTGGAAGGAAAATGACAATTACTATTATTTCTCCAAAATTAAGGAAAAATTTACACGTGAGACCAGGTTAATATCAGCCACCTAAATCCATGTTTCTAAACCCTAAACCCTTTTTATTTCTCCTGAAATCCTCTACTTTTTTCTCAGCACTGAACCAAAAAATATGTTGAAAATTATCAAGATTCACGAGATAAAAAAGAGAGAAATTTCATTCAAGTAATGTCGCTATAACATGCTTCTCGAAATAATGAATCTATACCATATTATCGCACGTGAAGGAGTTAGTTGTTTAATTTGTATTTTTTTTATTTGCGATCCCTAAATTTTAATTTATTTGTACGTAAATTTTTTCTTTATTTTGGAGAAATAACGAAAATTGATATTTTCCGTCCAAAACTAACGGAAAATGATATTTGAGACGAAATTGGCTAAAAATATACTTTATGGGACAAAATCGGCAAATTGTGAAAATATTTAGAACTAAATTGACATATACGCCACTTTATTGGGACTGAATCAGTATTTTTCTCTTCAAATATGAATCATATATATATGTATGAAAATGAATGAATCTACTGTTTTAGGAACGATGTATATGTGTCTATGACATGGACACAGTGTTTTTATTCCTTTTGTCCATGTCAACTTATTTCTTTATATGATTTTAACACAATTAATGTTAATAGAATTAAATGAAAAATTAACTAATAAATGTACTGTAACTCCTTTTCCTATTTATTTTGTACTCATTTAATTTGTTGCTAAAAATATTAAATCAATTCAATTAATTATTGCATTTTATCACCAATTTTAATAATAATTTTTTTTATAATATTCATTTAACAATATTTAAAAGTTATGTATTAAATTGTTGCATTTTATCACCAATTTTAATAGTTACTTTTTTTATAATATTTATTTAACAATACCTAAAAGTTTTAATATTTTTATTTAATAATGTGAATAAATTTCATTAAGTTATTATATATAAATATTAATATTGCTATAATATAAAGGAAATTTCAATAATGAAATGAATATTATTGGTAATTAATAATAAAATAATAACAAATTATTCAACAAAAAAATAATATTAAGTGTACAAGAGATTGCAATAATTATTTGTTAGCCCGCTGGAACTATCTAGGAATTGAGCAGGGACCTTTCAGTAATTATCATGGTTTTTCAATTGCTGACAAAATATTTAATCTAGTTGTATATATTGTCTAGCTGCCTTATTTCATCAACAGGTTTCAAGGCTGCATTAAATCAATCATTAGGAGCCCAAGAAGACTTTCATTTATCATTATGAGTGGCCCAAGACTAATTCAATGACAACCTATTTACTAGCCTCATTACCGTTGGAGGCTCCTCTCAAAATCTCTCTATTTAAGATAACCTTGCTGCATCTCTTGAATCAATTCGAGCTTATCACAAATCTGAGAGTATTTCACATAGAGCTAGGTTTCTCATAGTGAGTTCTCTCTTTAGCTTTGAATCCTGGAAATAGTTCCGATATGTACCATACTTATATTAGATAGGTACCTGACATATTCCAGTTATTGTAATTGTAATAGTCCTAGTGACTTAATACATTCTCTCTTCAAAATCCTAAGTTTATACACTTAGGTAGTGGATTAATCTACTCATTTATGTTTATACAATGGTAGTAGGCCAAACCACTATAAATCATTGCGCAAATTCTGTCTACCTATTGTTTTGTTATCAATCTCTCCATACTATTCAACCCCTTTAAAAGTTTCATTATTTATATGATCTATTATTAAATATTCTTTATATTTTAATTATTATTTTAATATTTTTATATCGATTGTGTACATGATTATATATATATATATATATATATATATATATATATATTAATTTATAAAAAGATTCTGTTAAATTTGTGAAGTATATTCAAGTTGTTAATATATAAGCTATAATTAATATTAATATATTAAATTATAATTATAAATTAATTTTTCGATGCAATGCAGGGGTTAAATAGTTAATTCACTTATTTAAGTAAGTTCAACATATGTAACTTACCACTTAATAATTTATTTGTTATTATTTACTTAATATTTCAATCATTTTTTCATTACATATCTATTTTAAAAAGTTAACTTATTACTTTTCAGTTAACATAAAAAATACAATAATTGAATATAATAATATTAATGGAATGGTATTTTTTGCTAAATATTCTTATAATAAAATGGGCAATCACAGATTGAAAATTTGATTATTTCATAATTAATTAATCTATCTATCTATATATATATATAATAAATACACATTAATTAATTAATTAATTAATTGCATATAGGTCGAATTTTTTTTCCTGTTGTTGAATATTAACAAATTTTAGTATGAAAGAAACACACACTCATAATTGATTTAACCTACCTAGCTATCTTAGTCAACAATAATGATCATCTTGTTTTTCCATGTTTGATTGATTGGTGCGAACGACAGAGAAAGTGAGAAGTACTGATGGAAGGTTGAAAATTGTAGAAGACAAAAATCATATCATCCTGTTTCTGGGTACAACTTAATTTGATCTATTAATTAACGTAACCCATCATCATATCATTATAAAATTGTCAATTTTAAAATACAGTTTGGTAGATGAATAATATAATTAAATCAGCTTTTTATGAATATTTTACCTGTAAATTTTTAAGACTCGATCGAGATATTTCAATTCCTGCAAATTAATATATATGTGAATTAATTAAGTAAAACCAACAAAAACAGCTTTACTTCTGCAGAAAATCAAATATCTTGAGAACAATTTGTGCAGATACTCATAATAAATGGCAGCAAGAGAAGCTAGCCATTCTGAGGCACTTCATTTTATATACCAAATGATAAAATTAAGATCAAAACAATTCAAAAATAAGTAAATATATATCTGGAAAATCAAGCTTTCTTTTTCTATATATATGTACTCAAGATTTCGTCATATATGATGATCATGAGCATTGAGAAATCTAAGAAATTTTGACATCAGAATCCACCAGCAGCGTCCACAGCGCATGCACGTCTTCACATGAACACGACTTTACATCTTCGTACAGAACATAAATTCCTCGCCCTATAACAAAAACAGAGTAATTAAATTAATACTCAGATGAAAATGCAGCAGGAACTTTAGAATGTAGAAATATAAATGAAATTATTGACTTAGGAAATCGAAAAAACATACCATTTTGATTGAAATTATGTGCTCTTTTCGTGGCACGAAGCCTGCCGAAGAAATTCTTCAACGGAGATAGAAAAGAATGAAGCCACCCCATGAGAAGAATTAAATGGTTGTTTTCTTCTGTTCGAGTTAGGTGAAAGGTTGGAAGGAAAATTACAGGGATTATTTCAACTATTTTCAAACTGTAGGATTCCCTTTATAAGTGAAAATATAATTTTAATTTTTTCTAGATCACTGTTACATTAAATGTACTTTAATCCACTAATGTCGCAAGCCAAACATGTTGTAATAAAAACACTTTTCATTTATCTTGGTGTGAGGTCATTGTCAAATCAACAGAGATTTTCTTTTCATTTTCCTCAAATAAATGCTTGTGGTAAAGTTCAAGATTTTGCAAAATTACTGGTACATGAATTTTAAGGGATATAAAAATTACTTATAAGGGGGCTGGGTGACTGCCCCGCCCAACAATCTCTCTGGTTCCGTCCCTATCTGTAGTCTAATTGACAAATTTATTACTCTATTGCTTAACTTGATTGATGTAATAATATCCCTTCTTTACTCTCAAATTAGTCAATAATTTCTTACTTTTCTTTTTGGGATTTATTCATTAAATGTAATTAGGGACAAGGTTTTAATAAGTTCTTGATTTGTTCATATAATTGGCTTATCTTTTAAGGCAAAAAGTCTATATATTCTTCAACAAGATTTCTGTTGTTTTCATACTGACATTTGTGTGTTTTTTCACTCAAATATAGGCAGTGGTTATGGTGATAGCAGTGCAAGTAAAGCTGGCCATAGGTATATAATGAATATTGTACATAACCACTTGTCAGTCCTTCCAGGTTGCTTTTTCTTAAAGACTTCTGCAAGAGCAACTTCACAAGATAGTTAAAAAATTAAAATTTTACTGATATAAGAAGCTATTATAGACTACAGCTTTGATAGCAACTTGTTTAGTTTTAGCTTTTGGGTAATGGGGCGTTTTCCTTGTAAATTTGAGGTGGGATATAGGAAGGTTTTCAAATCTTAGAAAAAAGGTGATTCTCTGCTTCCAACTTAAAAAAAGTTGTAAGAGGGTGTTTTGTTTTGTTTTGTTTCTTCAGCTTACCTTATGGAATAAGCTATAAGTTGGAAAAAAAGACAACTTTTTAGAATTTATATAGCTAATTTCACCAAAAAAAATAAAAATGTTAAAAGGTAAGAAAAACATCAACTATTCAGAGGTCCTAAAACTGATAAAAGTTGATAGTCTGGCAAGGAGCCAAGGACCATGCATAATTTTAGGTAAAAACTTGCTAATTTGAATTTGTTAACTGAGTAAGTGGGAAACTTGATGTTAAAGATCAATCTAGCTTAAATAGAAAATGTTTTATAGGGGATTGTTTGGGAAATTAAAAAACACAGATCAATACCATTTACTGTTTGTCAAATTAAACTGTGTGCCATTTTGTCCAATCACAAAAAGACTTTTCCTTTTTTTATTATTGCCATAAAGCCAAGAAAATGAAACAAACAACTACTGTACTAAAATTCTAAAATCATTACAACCAAGAGAATAAAAGTTGGTTTGTTTGCCTTGCATGTTTATGGTAAAATCCAACTAAATTTGACATGTCTAGATTAAGTAATATCATGAAAATTATGTTTTACTTGCATAAAACCAAGAAATTTAAAAAATAAAGATAATCTAATCTGAAAGTTAGATACGATCAGATTAATTAAACGAAATTCATAAAAAACATTTTTTCTTCCAGAACCGGTCAAAACGACCGTAGGGTTAAGAGGACCCTCTCATAATATAGAAGCATTATATCGGGAATTCCGAAAAGTATATCTGCAGGAAGAGAAAATTTCCTACACAAAGCTTAAAAGCAACAACGAAGAACAAAAAAATGTATAAGGCCGTTCCACTAATGGACACGGGTTTCGCACCCGCCAGACTGGGCCTATTGATCTTGAAAAACCACGAAGATCCATAGCCACAATCGTTCATCTCATCATAATCCTTGGCTATCTTGTTGTTGCTATAATGGTTCGTATAAAACGCCCCAAGGCTCCAATTGAAATGCCGGTTCTGGTGACTGTCAATTTGTACAATAATACCCGTCATAAAAAACTTTCAATACTAAGTTTTTAAAAACTTTTTTTTTGTGTGAACCACTGGTTTGGGTAATCCTATATTGAGGATCCTTAGACCTTAATCCGGTTCGGGGCCTAGTCATAGTTAATGTTCCTTACCCCTCCTAACAAATCTGTTTAGTATGGATTGAACTTAAAACTCTTCCCACAAACTCCACCTGCATTGACAACTGAGTCACACCATATTAATCCTTTTTCTTTTATTAGTTAGATCGATCTTATTTTATTACTTTTTTTCCTAATATCAATCACTACTAAAAAAACAAAATTACCTAAAGACCCCACAAGATATTTTTAGGATTTAAAATTTAAATAGGTGGGTAAGAGCCATAAGCACTAAGACTTGGATTTTAGCTGAAAATGTGAGATTTTGTATAGTATCATTAAAGTGCGCCATGTCTAGATTGGCCTAACATAGAAATGGATTTTAAGACAATGCCCACATCATTATGACAAAACATGTAGGAAATTGCTATTAATTAACCCCAAATTTGTCGTGTCACTTAGATGCATGTATACAATAAAATGATCTATTAATGAAGTTACTTACCGTTCAAATAGCTTGCTAAACTATAACTCATGTTTGTTCAAAAAAAAAAAAAAAACTACAATTCATGATTTTTTTTTAAGAAACTTATGATACTCTTATTCAAATAATTTATTGGATGATGTCATACAAAATGAACTGTGAATACCAGAAATACCATTACTGGTTTTTTTATACTGATACTTGAGTTGTTTAATATAATTTAAAAATTAATATAATATTTAGAAAAACATGTATAGTAGCTAAACATTATATGTAACTTTCATTTTTATTAGTTTTTAATTACATTAAATACTTCAGATATTTAGGTAAATATTAAGTCTAGATGATTAATTGAATTTGTGGGTATAGTTTTGTTTTAAACCCGGATATTCCCTTTCCAGGCTAGTAGGTATGGTTGCAGTGTGGCACATTCAACTTCCTTGTAGGTGGGCGATCTGCAAAAATTTCTATATAAGCGTTAATTGAGCCTTGAGGTATGCCCTAGTTCTAGTGGAGATTGGCGTCTAACCCATCTAAACTTTTGTCGGAAAAAAAAAAAAGAAACTATTACAATTGATGAGGTATGTTTTTGGTATACGATCGTGGTTGTCCACGTGTTCAAGCTCGTTAGTTAAATTTGTAGAGGTAGGAACGACTTCGACTTGAAACACACGAACACTGGGATTACTTGGCCGGAGGGGGTTGTCTCCGGTGTAGCACCTTCGATACTCAAGTCAGTATTAGTGAACTGAAAAGGGGTGTAAACTTAAGGAGTGTGGTCGGAGCAATTAATAAGACTTACCAACCATAATAAATATTGTGGTATTTATAGGGTGAGATAACACACACTAAGTACACCTCAAAGGGTGCGATTTAATGCGTCGATCAGGGCGCATTTAATACCCGATCAGGATGTTTGAAGACATTCCTTAAATAGAATGTTTCTGTCAAATCAGTATTGTCCAAGGTACGATTTGCAGATATGTTGCATTTAATACCGCCGCAGTCGGTATGGGCTTGATGGATGGGACATTATGGTGCTCGACCACTTCATCTCGCTATGAGGTGGTCTTAGACTCGATCAGAGATCGTTTGGATAGGTCGTCCAGTTTGCCAAAACACTTGGCGATGGGTGTGAGGGTTTTACACCCGAGCCCAACCATAGGTGGCATCACGTTGTGGCGCTCGACCACGACCAAGGCACTTTTTGTGGCAGTGGTTTTGACCTTACGGTCGAATCATCGATCACAAGGGTGATTGAACGGTATTGACTTTGTCCATGTATGCAGGTGACTGCTAGGATCGTGACCGTGAACGATCGGAAATATTCTCTATCAACAATCATAATGTAATTGTATGTTAGGTTTTAACCATGTATAAAAACTATAAGTATTTATTAAGCTTTGGTACAAATCTAAGATTTTTATTATTTTTTAAGTTAATGATATTGATAAGTAAAAGAAAAATAATTGCAAATCTCTTGAGTAATCACATGATTACCAAGATAAATAATAAGAGTGAAATTAGTTTTGAAAATGGGGATGAGAAAGTGGAGAAAAGAGAGAGATATACATGGGAGTGAGGAGAAGCGAAGTGAGAAAATAATATTAAAAAGATAATATATGTTTTAGTTTTAAAGACTAAGTTACTTGTTTTTTGTATGAATTTGTTTTAGTAAATATTATGAATACTTATAACAAATATATTCGAAATTTTCAAATTTAAATTAACCATGACCATATAAATTTGTAAGGGAATCAAACCATAATTATTCATAAAAAATATTATAAATTCAAGCAATAATTGCTCAGTTTGGAACCTAGCTACCAGCTCGACCTAAGCGCAGCCCATCTGGCCCAATAAAATTGCCAGAAGACATGACCTTTTCTATTGCTTTGTGAGGCCCACCTCAGAAGCCCAGCCTGTTCCGTATTGATGGGCTTCCGAGTATTATGCAAGGCCCATTCCCCCCCCCCCCCCCGCCCCCCCCCTTTTTTTTTGTACATAAAACCGAAGAGATTTTGCAGGAAAAGCAAATCAAAAGCGTGTTTCTGCATATTGTGTCCTTGACCTTTGTACAACACCGACTAAAGATATCACTGTAAAAGATCTACACGACACCTGACCCGTTTGGAATTGGTTCAAATTCCGATTAAGTTTCATAATTCGGACCCTCTGAAATCCCTAATGGGGAGAATCTCCTCAGCCATAGAAATCCCCGAGCGCCGCCGTGACGTTGGCGGCCGCTATTCCCCTGATTCCCGCAGTTACTATAGGCACAACCGCAGTTACAGCCGCAGCCGTAGCCCCAGCCCTCGCCGAAGCGTGAACCGCAGCCGTAGCCGTGGCTTTAGTCGAAGCCGGAGCCGCAGTGGGAGCCCAATCAGGAACGGATATAACAGGTACCATCGTCCTTCTCCCGATTACTCGTACCTTAATCCCGAAGAAACCCAAAAGTCTGGGGAAAGAAAGAAATTCAATTATGATAACCGAAAACAACCCTACCTAGATCGAGATCATGGAAACGGAAGATATCCGGAGTCTGATTCTGATGAAGAATTAAAAGGCCTACCTTTCGAAGAGTACCGCAGGCTTAAACGTCAGAAATTGAGAAAATCACTCAAAAAGTGTATTTGGAATTGCACGCCCAGTCCTCCTAGGAATCCAAATGAAAAATCGGATGAAGAGCTGGAGGAGGTTTTTGGAGGTGAAGATGAAAAACAGAATAAAGGATTGAAGTCGGTCACCAAAAAGTCGACTGAATCTGAATCGGGGTCTGACTCTGAATCAGAATCAGATGATTCTAGGTCGAGGAAGGGTAGGAAATCAGGTTCTAGGCGGAAAAGTAAGAGATCAAAATCTGTTTCTGAGAGTGAGAGTGAGAGTGAATCCGAGGAATCATCCAGTGATGAAGATTCAGAGGAAGATAGGAAAAGGAGAAGGAGAAAGAGTGGGAAAAAGAGTAGGAGCAGAAAGAGTAGCAAGAGAAGCAGTAGGAGAAAGAGAAGTAGTAAGAAGAAGCGATCAACCAGCGAAAGTGAGAGCGAAACTGAGGATTCTGACATGAGTGATCATGTGAAGTCCAAGAAACGGAAACAAAGATCATCTTCACGGTCCAAAAGAAGCAAAAAGAAGAAAGAAACAGACAGTGAGAGCTCAGATGAACGTGGTTCAGACTCAGAAGCTGTTGTGAAAGATGTTGTTCCTCAGAAGGCAGATGAGGTCATGGTTAATGATGATAGCGATGCCGAGTTACTCAAGTTTAAGGAAATGATTGAATTAAGGAAGAAAGCCAACATAGATGATGATGAGCCTGTGGTTGGTCCAATGCCTCTTCCTAGAGCAGAAGGACATATCAGCTATGGTGGTGCGCTTAGGCCTGGTGAAGGTGATGCTATTGCACAGTATGTTCAGCAAGGGAAGCGTATCCCTCGTAGAGGAGAAGTGGGTCTGTCGGCTGATGAGATTTCAAAGTTTGAGAGTCTTGGTTATGTGATGAGTGGTAGTAGACATCAGAGGATGAATGCCATTCGTATCAGAAAAGAAAACCAGGTTTACAGCGCTGAGGATAAAAGGGCTTTGGCAATGTTTAACTATGAGGAGAAAGCTAAGAGAGAGCAAAAGGTTATGGCTGATTTGCAGCGTTTGGTGCAGCGTCATATTGGTCAGGATACTGGTCCTTCTCATGATCCATTTGGTGGAAGGGCTGCTGAGGCTGCCGAGCCTGCTGATGACTGATTCTCTCTACTGTTGTTTTTATGTAAGATTTCATTTCTATTCACATGATGTATGATTATGCCTTTGTGTTGGAATATTTCAATAGCAGATTTTATGCAGAAATTCAGATCTGAGATTTTTAATCTGTCTTTAGTAAAATAGTTGAATACTCTCTTCCTGGAATGAAATGTAGTTCTCATCTTTGGAGATTTGTGCCCCTTATATGGATTGCATTTGTTATTCTGATGTTTAGTTTGAATTTTGAGGTAGATAATGTACTCACATCGCTAGAGTTTAATCTAGTTAGAAAAAGGTGCATGAAACGTATATGGAAGCCAATGCTAGTCTATAATGTCTATAGCAACAAGTTGACACGTATATATAAGTATGGTTACGCATCATTGCAACACCGGTGGTGTGGTACTTGAGAAATAAAACATAATTTTTTTTTTTTTTGGAAAGATTGAACTTAGATGTTGCAATTTCTTGAAGTTCACTTGTGAATTTATCTAAGCCTTAGGTCTTGTAGTATCATGATATAAGATGGGTTAAACTTGATTTCAATTATGTTGTTCTGCCTGCGATCCATTATCGTGGCCTCACTGGCTCTTGGGAAAAGAATTTGGTTGCTAAAATTTGTTAATAAAATGGAAGCCCTGTAGGCTGTATATATGTAGACTCTCTGTCGGGAATATTTAATCTTTAATGCCTTAATGACAATTTCAATTTTATTTCGTTGTGTATTTATTTGGTTGATTATGAAAGTTTATGAATACATCTAGGGTTTTCTGATTATATGCTTAGACTCCAGTCTGATAGAACTTGGTTCATGGAATTGTGTTTTATCTTGAGCATGTCTTAGTGTCTATTGTTAGAATTTTCTGCATTGACAATTCAGACCCTAGTTAGTCTATATTATCTTTATCAGATGAATTTGGTGCTTGAACTTTGCATTCTCATTGTCGGGTTATTTTTGTTAGCCAATTATATATTGGTCTCTCTACTCAATTGTGTATCTTTTTACATCGTTTTTAGCAATCCTGCAATCCTTGATGACAAGACTTTGATTTTTCTTTTTCTTTTTTTTTTAAAGATAAAAAAGACCTTGATTTTGTATAGGATGTTTGTGGTACTTACATTCACATGCTTCCCATATCCGGCAATATGACAAGTATTCTTTTTTCTTGAGAACTTAGAATTAAAGCCTATCTCCTGAATTAAAGCCTTGGAAGAGGATAGAGAAGAAAAAGTTTAATTTACATTTTAACCCCTTGCTTCCAATTCTTGAATTAAGATAAATAGAAGTACGTATTTCATTAAATAGTGTAGATATCGGTTGTGTTTCCTGCCATTTACATTGTTCAGCTTAGTTTTAATGAACACTATAGAAGCTCTCTCTTTTCGTGACGGAATTACAGGTAAAAGAAGCTCTATATATGCTTGTATGGAGCTTTTAGTACAAGTTTCAGATGTTGACTTTCCCTAAGATGATTTTCCATTTTTCCTTGTTAAATCTTGTCTCCAATTGATGGATGCCTCGGGAAACACACATAAATTGGTCGGAAGGAAAGTTATAAGTATTAACTCATGATTGTTCTCATGTTCTGTAGTCTGTCTCTGTGATTTTAGTACTCGACTACTAGTAGTGTGTTGTGACTATTTCACTTGTTTATTATTTTGCCAAGTAACTTCTGTCGCCAACTACACTACTAGGCACTAGCTACTTCATTTTGCTTGTGTTTACATTTACATCAATTACAACTTTTGTCCATTGTATTCGTAGTTTCCTGTTATGACTAGTATCTAATTCCTGTTTCGGGCATCATTTAGTGACCCCACCATAGTTTCTCACACACATACATAGATGTCTATGTGTGTGTATACTGTATATATATACACTTACCATCAAGTTATGTAGTTTAGCAGTTGGACACTATGCTAGCTTAACCAGAGGTCTCGTGTTCGAGTCTCTGGGAACTCCATTAGTATCAAGTTACGTAGTTTAACAGTTGAACACTATGCTAGCTTAACCAGAGTCTTGTGTTCGAGTCTTTGGGAACTCCATTGATATGTAGAACTTTACACCTTAGTTATTCGACCGAACTCGATCCATATATAAATGAGTTTTAGAACCAGCTAGACATTCGGGTTACTGTCGGATTAAATCATTAAGGTGTTTTTTATTACCGATCGATCTCACGTATGGAAGTGTACCCAAGAATTTTGCTTAAAAGTGTAGGCAATGAATGGACATAGTGTATAGTCTCTGTGGTAGGCCCCTAATAAACAAGTATGAAGAGGTGGTGATATCCAAAAATTGATGAGTATCTTTCAACATAGCCATTCGAAAATAAATACCACATGCCATGTTGATGTAGAATACATGTCAAAAATGAGTTTGTCTTCTGTAGCTAGCTTCATAAACATGCATGTTGCCAATTTTTTATGACACCCGACTTCGACAACTCTTTTCACTTTTAACCCAGCAAAATAATCGCATGAATCATGATTAATGTCGTTGTGAAAGGTTATCATTAAACATAATGGGCCGTGGTGATGCTCGAGTCGAGTGGCTTCCAAGCTTATATATGTTTTATTTGATAAATTCAAGGTTTTAGTGAATTTTTTTCCTATGATGTATGAATATTTTTAAAAGGAATTACTATGATGTATCATGTCGTGTTTGAAATCGTGTCCGATACTTCTCTAGTGGTAAATGTTGAAAAAAATTTGTATTCTCGTGTCTGTGTTTGTATTATGCATGATTCTTTGAAAAGATTAGAGCATTGTATTGCACTTGATATTGAATAAGCTTGATCACGAAGGAAACTTGTTTGTTACCATGTTATCCATTTGTCTCCATCATTATGTAAATGGAGCAATTAATAAAAGCAGGTGGGATGCTTCACAAAGAAGATTTTTAATGCAAATAAAGCACGCTTTTGTCTCCAACATTAGAATGAAAATCATTATGGAAAATCCGACTTTGTCTTGTACTAAATGTTGGGCATAGTACTGCATACAAACTACACTAAATTGAGTTACTAGAAGATGGGAGCTAGCCAAATATATATTGTACTTTAGAGTTTAGCCAGCCCGACATGAACGATGTTAATGATTTTGATTTATAAAATAGGAAAAAGTAACATACATTTTATGATTTTATAAAACGACTTCGTCAAACTACCAAAACTATCTGAGGAATATTGGTAGTGTTTTCTTATGGCTTTTCCTCTCTTTATACTTAGGTGGTAAGAGATCCGATCTGAATTTGTAATTCTCTCACAGAATATATAAAGGTATAAACAGAATAAATGAAGTTGTTGGCTTGTTAAATGCAATTATTTAATTTCCTATGGTGTTCTTTTTGTTTTCTTTTGTTAATGTTCAATAGAGACATGACAATTTCTTTGTATATATCCACATTTTCAAGAAGCTGTAAGAGAGTGATGGTTGATAAATGGCATGGGACAAGAGAGAGAGATATTTCATAATTAATAGGGCGATTTACAATTCGATCCCTCTAATGTGAAGAATAACGATATAGTTCCCGAGTTTTGCAATAAATTAACCAAAACTCCAAAAAAAATTCCAAAAATGCCCCCACTTAGAGTTTCAGATAAGTATTATTAGGGGTTTTTTGATTATTAATTTTTTGAAATTTTAACATATTTTATTGAAATTAAGTTCAAGGATTATATCATTATTTATCAGAGGGATTGATTTGTAAATATCCATAAATGAAAGGAAGAAGAATTCTAAAAAACCTGCAAAGCGGTTGAAGTATTTCTCACTTGTCACAGACATATATATGTGAAATATCACTTTCCAACTTATAAATTGTAAGTGTTAAAGACTCCTAACCCCTTTCTTATGCATCCATCCCACATTAATAACAATACCTAACAAGTGGAGAAAAGAAATAAATATCTTCCAAGCTATTTATTTGTTTTGCTTAAAGAAAAGACCTACACAGTTAAACTAGCTTTGTCCACTTTACAATAAATAATTAAATAGATCTATATTCAATTTCTGTAAAGATTTGGATTATTAAAAGTGTAGCTTGGCTTGTGGTAAAAGATTTCAGTTATCATTTTGGCATGGCACTAAAAAAGTTTCAAAGCTATGATCTAATTAGTCACAAAGAGCTTCTATTTAGCCAGTTTACTATAGGAAGCTAAAGGGTGCATGATTAGCTTGTATGTTATCAGTATTTGATAGTCACAGCCAAAATTAATTCTGAAAACTATATATCCATTACTGATGTAAAGAGTAGCTCAAAATGTGGGGCTTTCCGTATTGTAATCACACTGTATAATATATACCTTGCCATCTCCAGACAAACAGTTTAAATTTTCAACAAACAACAAGCAATAGTTTTTGGAGAAAATATATCGACTCGAGAAAGCAGCATCGAGTATATCTCATGTTTCTTGAGATCTCTTCATATCTTCCAGGTAATTTAAGCACCTTTTTGCATTGATTTTTCTTAACTTTAACCTATAATATTGTCTAGATAATAAGAAAAACTTCAATATTTTAATGAATTGACTACAGGGTACCAAGTTCATGGTATAATGAAGGATTTTCCTTCATGTTTTGGTGAGAGTGGTGTTCAAGTAGCTGACTCATCATCATCCTCAAGCACAAACAATAATAAAGCTGCAGCTCAAAATCTTGTCACATGCATCTACCATTATCAATCTCAAGCCTTTTCTGGCTTCATCACAGTTACATGGATAAAGTACATGATGGGGCAAGGCCTAAGCATTGGTATAGAAAATTCACACAAAGAATGTCTTTGTAAAGTTGATATAAAGCCTTGGTTGTTCTCGAAACGAAAAGGGTTCAAGAATTTGGTAATAGATTCTACAAAAGTTGAAATCTTTTGGGATCTTTCATCTGCTAGATTTGGTGCAGGCCCTGAACCCTTGGATGGATTCTATCTATCCGTTGACCTAAATCAAGAACCGTGCTTGTTTCTCGGCAATCTACAAAACGGGCCCCACAAAAAGATCGATCGAGCCCCTGTTGATCATTCTAAAGCTGTTTTTGTTGCTAAAAGGGAGCACATTTGTGGGAAGAAGTTGTACAGTTCAAAAGCTCAATTTTGTGATAAGGGGCAATTACATGATATAAGGATTGAATATGATCCTAGTGAGAATTTTGGCAAATGTTTATTGATATACATTGATAGCAAGGCGGTTTTGCAGGTAACACAACTTAAGTGGAAGTTTAGAGGGAATCAAACTATTTTGGTTGATGGGATTTCGGTTGAAGTTTATTGGGATGTCTATAATTGGATTTTTGGTGGTGGTGTTGTGGGAAACGCGATTTTCTTGTTTCAAACTCGTGTTTCTGCAGGAGGAAAGTCGTGCAGTGATCGGACTATTCCAGAACCCTCTGCTTTGAGATGGAAAGGATGGGAAAGAAGTAAAGATTTGCAAGATTCACAAAGTAATGGTTTTTCATTTGTGTTGTGTGCGTGGAAGAATGAATAGATAGTTTGATCTTTAATGCCAATGTCTTATAGTATTTGTGATTTTGTTGAGTTATTGTGGGAAGATATTGTGATTTATTTTAGCACAATGTGTGACTGTGATATATAGAGTTCATTTGGGATTAGTTTTTCATAAAGATCAATATCGCAAAAAAGATATACTATTTTCTATAAAGTTGTGGAGATGAGGAGATTTTCAGAGCAATTTTTATTTAGAAATAGAAAAGATTCTTGATTTTCAACTGAAATATGTGAATAAAGGGATTCCAAATTGCCACTAATCTTCAGTTGCAACATATAACCGCCCCTACGCCCACCGTTTTCCCAGTTTCCGTTCTCTCTTTCTCTCGCTAAACCCAGAAAATTCAAAAGCTTCTCTGTTTTCTCCAATGGCGACCACCACCGTGCTGCTATTGCTCATCCTCATTCTTACATGCTCCTCCACCGCCAGCGCTGCCGTATTGACCCCATCGCCACCACCTATTTTTCCCAATTACACATATCTCATCGCCACCATCCTCTCCACACTCGGTTTCCAAGACCTCGGGCGCGCCGCCCATGCGGCCAATCTATCCGCCGCCGCCCCCATCACCATCTTCGCTCCCACAGACTCATCCCTCCTCACCTGTCCCTTGTGCTCCGTCCCAATCCTCCTCCAAGAACACACTCTCGTCGGCCTCTACCCTGTCCACTTCCTGCGCACGTTAGCCTTCGGCACCAAAATCGAAACTCTCGCCACCAACCGCTGCCTCACCATCACAACCGCCTCCACCGCATCATCCACCAAGAAAATTTTCATCAATGGAGTTGAAATTTCTAAGCCGGATCTCTTCAACAACGGTCTTATCATCGTCCACGCTCTCCGAGGGTTTGTCTCACACTTATCTCCGGTTTCTTGCTCTATTGAAACCATGAGTTCTTTATCCTTCCCCCGGCAGCCTCCGCCCACGGCGGCATTCTTTATCATGCGCCTTATGCTGAAAGACGCCATGGCGAGGCTGCGCATCAGTGGGTACAGTATAGTGGCTTTGGCAATGCGGGTCAGGTATTCGGAGCTTTCGGATCTTAAGGTCATGACCCTTTTCGCCATTGATGACGAATCCATCTTCTTAGACGGTGGCGGAGGCGGGAATGGAGGCGGCCACGCGTACGTGGCAGCTTTAGGGTTCCATATTCTGCCCAACACGCTTCTTACCGCGGCGGAGATGATGCGGCTGCCGAGAGGCACTGTGTTTCCGACAATGGAACGTGGCCGGAATCTGGTGGTGACGAGCGCCGGCAGCGGAGGGCCGCTATCGCCTATAAGAATCAATTATGCGAAGGTGAAAAGATTTGATATGGTGCATAACAACAGAATTGTGGTTCATGGACTCTCAACACCGTTCCGCCGCGTGGATCATCCTGTCAAGTAATGGGTTTCGGGCCAGACTTTGGGCTTTCAATTGGGCCGTCTTGTGAGATTTTACTACTTGTTAGAACAAATTGTACATTGTTTCATGTATCCCACACGCTGTATAAAATAGTGGAACATGATATTGTCTTGTTTTCAACTGATCAATTCTAGTGTTCTGTTAGCTGTATATGCGTATTTTGTTTGTCTAATGAAAAGTATCAAAGTTATGCTTTAAATGACATCGCACTGTGATGAATTTTTCTAGTTTAACAATTGTTAGTAATAGTTGAAATGATAATTTACATTTACTGCCTGCAAGACCTGAGAGGATTTGCTTTGTTAATTCTTGTTAATATTAACCAAATCCAGTAACATCACTTTGAGACGCATTCCAGAAGCTTGTATTCTCACAAATCAAGAATCTAGAAGTCACAATTCTTATTTGCACAAATCAACAAAGATTTTGCTTGAAATAAACTGTTCTCACAAATATAACAAAATGAAGGGACTTTTTTCACAAATACAGATGCATTGCATTTATCCAGGGATTATGGAGTTTAGAGCTCAAACGATTTCCAGAGTCCAAATTCTCTTTAGAATTGCCTGGATTTTGCACCTTGCCATAGAGACAATACCTTCACTTCTCTTTTGTGTTAACTTGCACTTCAAAATGTCTTGTTATTGTTTCTTGCTAGTTGCTCCACATCAAGTTTCATCCTCTTCTCTCCTACTCTTGAGAAAATCATCATATAATTGATTACACAGTTAAAGAACTTCTAAGTCTAAAGATATACATATTCATAAGCTCGCCGTCATGTTTAAGTATTATAACAGGGCACCATTTCTTGGAATTAATCTTGAACCCAGATCCTCACTGTCCTATCATTGTCAAGTCCAGCAGAAGCAATCATATGCACTGTTGGATGACATGTTACACAGATAACGGTATCAGTGTGACCTTCGAGTTTCTGAAGAAAATTTTTGCCTTGTATATCCCATATGTACACACAATTGTCCTCCGATCCACTCACAATGTACCTCTCACCCGTAACAGAAAATGTTGGGATTATACAATATGTTTTGTTCTTGTGACCGGTATAAGTCTTCAAGAACTTCCCAGCCGAGTAGTTCCATAGCCTCTGCAATCAATAGAAAAACCAAAACATAGAACTAAAGTTAGTCACCACGACGACAAAAGAATCCTGATAATACTTTAGTAACAAATCCCGCTCTAGCTAAGAAACTGTCAATAGAACTATCAAAAGGAAGTTTTTAAAACGAAACTGCTAAAGGCCGTAAAATTTCATTAGAGGTCAGTTTACTCTTCTTCAAACTTAATTTAAGAATCCAAGCTACGAAATATAAAGGCAGTGCCTGTTGCAGTTTTTGCTTGGCCTCACACTACACTATTATACGAGAATTCTTAATTTATCAGTGAAATTGTCAATTATCGGGTATCATGACTCTAACAAATATCTTCCAAGAATCCATATAACTGTCTACTTCACCTATTACAACACTTTGAGAACTCAAATAGTTAGATGACAATCAAAACCTTTCAAGTTTTCCACTCTGTGATACTCCAACAGTTACAGTTCTACTGGGGCTCAGCTTTCCATTTTCACATCTATACTCATGCTTACTAGCAAAAGCAGCCTTTTCCCCCCACTAACTGACCATTTGGAATGCACAAAATCAACCCAACACACAGTTAAGATTGCACAAAAAGTCCAATCAAATAAAAAGAATAGAGCAGAAAACACAAAAACCTAAAGTGAAAACTTACGAGAGTATCATTAAGAGTGCCAACAAGAATAAACTTCCCATTAGGTGAAAACCTTGCAAACGACACAGCAGGCACCTTATCATCAATCATCGTCTTCAGCAACCCCCCACTGCCTGCATCCCAAATCTTACACGAGCCATCGTGGCTCCCCGAGACAATCAATGAACCATCCCTATTGAAATGCACTGAAGTCACCGGCTGTGAGTGCCCCCGGAGCACGTGCACGGATTTTCCCGTTTTAACATCCCAAACTCTGACCGTCTCATCAAACGATCCAGAAACAATCAAATTTGACTGCGGATTGAAGTTTACACAAAAAACGTAATGCGTGTGGCCTTTGAGCATCTTCACACACTCGGCGGCTTGTGCGTCCCAGATGAGGAGGGTCCGGTCGTCGGAGGCAGAGCAGATGTATGTGGAGTCAGAGGACCAGGCGAGGTCGCAGACGCCCTCGGTGTGGCCGATTAAGTGGGAGATTGGAGCTAGGGTTTCGGTGGAATAGACAATTAGGGTTTTGTCGAGGGAGGCGGAGGCGAATAGCATGCCATTGTTGGAGAATTTCACGCTCGACACGGCGCGTGTGTGGTTGGCGAGGACCTTCTTTAGACGGTACGGCCGGTAAGTCGGCGTAGGGTTGCTGTTGCCGGAGTTGTTCGCCATGGCTATTGAAGAACCACCCGCGCAGGCATCTGTTTTATATACACTGATTAGGAAAAGGACGACTACATGTGAACCTTAATCGTGTTCTACCTTAAACAAAACAATCTCGGTTTAACACGACTTTAGAATATAGATTTCAAATTTTCAAATGCACCTCTTTATTTCAAAAGTTTTAACTTTTGCCGGAAAATTAAATTGAGCCCCTAATAAACCGTATTACTTTTTATTTATTTATTTGGCTTAGATCAAATATCCACTATTACAATGAGTTATTCCCCTGCTAAAATATAAGCACGTCAAATAGTGGACAACATAACCAAAACGAGTAAACTGTACTACTATTTCTATGAATCATTGAACTAATTAAGAAACAATAATTTTCTATCTAGTAATAAAAGAATGTAAAAAGAATACATTGTTCGTAATTGTAAATTTTGTTATTTTCAAAAAATGAGCTTTATATGTAGACATGGGTTATAACTTATATATCTATAAGCATATATCCTGCACCTTACCACTTGTATTTTGGGGTTGTAATATGAAAAAACAAATACAAATGTGATTTCATTTTCTTTCAAAGTATAGTGATTGACTTGTTATGACCAAAAAAAAATTGAGATTGACTTGTAGTATAATGATTTCTTTTTATATATAGATTTATTGAATAATTAGTGATGTTAATAACAATTGATTGATCAATCTCGAAGTCAAATCGCTAGCGAAAACACAAAATATAAGAATCGCTCAATTTAAATAGTTCTTTAAAATATAATGAGAAGCGCAAAATATTAAATTTGCATGTGTTCATAGACGACACTGATTTTAGTAGCTTTGGAGAGAATGCCAGTTTGATGTATTCATTCGGTTTTTTTTAGGACAAATTACATTATATTTATATTTTGGTCCCTCTAGTTTTATTTTTTATATCCTAATCCCTTGACCGGTCAACCGTTAGTCAGTTCCGTTAATTTCCTGATACCGTTGTATTCGTCTCTTCTAGACAATAAATTAGGAATATAAATTTGTCTGATTCGGCGAAGAAACGGAAAATTTGGACTATACACATGATTGAAGAAAAATATCTTAAGCTTGTAACTTTCTCATTTCTTCACCGAATCAGACAAATTTATAGTTCAAATCTATGAAACACGGACACGGATATGGCGATACGAACACGACACGACACAGATACGGGGACACGAATTTTTTTCGACATTTTACACTAGAAAAGTGTCCGACACGAGTGTTCGAAACGATATTGGACACGACACGACACGGCATGATAGAATTTTTAGAAGTGTCCGTACATCATAGGTTCAAATTCATAGACTCGATGAGACGAACACAACAGTACCAGATAATCAACAAAATCTACTAACAATTGATCAGTCAACGAACTAGAATGTAAAAAGCGAAACAAAAAGAATCTAAATATAATTATGACAAATATCAGAAACCCCAATATAATTCGCCCTTTTTCCCTTTTTTTTTAATTATTATTTTTTTGTGTATAATTGGTATTAAATTTGCATTTGTGATACTGATTTTAGTAGCTTTGGCAATATTTGTATAGAGAATACCAATTTGATATATTTGTTCCTTTTTTCTATTCTTTATGTATAATTAGTAGGAGTGTAGGACTGTAGGATTGAGAAATACGGGTACTTCAGACTTTTGGCCAAATTATTTTGTATAATTGGTAGGATTCAAAAATTCGTGTACTTTAGACTTGTGGTTTTTGAGCGCTTGTACATGTATTTTTGTAATTTCCCCACTTTAAGTGGTTGGTTATTAAAACGAGGAAGGGACCTCATAAAAACCCCACGGTCGGTATGTTGGCCGATTTATACAAAAAAAATAAATAATAATAATTATTCGAGTTCCCTAAAATCGTTAGTTTTCTGGAAACACACACGCGGGAATTTGTAAAGAATTCCATTTCTATCCAACTTAATTTAAAGATACCCTGTACTGTAATAGGTAAAATTAGTGCATTAAAAATGCACACCCAAAAAAACTTGTCTGCTGTTGAGCATTAGATAATAGGACCAACTTGTTGGCCACCAGCAACTATTCTCTTTTAGAGTGGCTATGCTGTTCGTGAATTTACCATGTCCAGAACTTGGAAGTACGAAAACTTCTTATAAATGGTTACGAAATAAAGTAAATAACTATAACGTTGCTACTGCCAATCTGATCAAACAAAAAACCAGTATCCTTTGCTCAGAGCTTGCACTCTATGCCCATGGCTTCTAATGAAGTCCTTATAACACACCTAGCTTAAAAATGAACAGAAAAAGTGACATATCAGCTGTAAGCATACAACGAGAAACTTTGGAATCAAATGGAAGATTCTTCTATAAACAACAGGGCCCCATATATGTCAACCAACGGTCCGTGTTTACTCCACCTCTTGTTTTAATATTTTTTATTGAGTAAATTAAAATGTTTTGAGTAAATCATGACAGATGGTTTGATGATTTACTCCACCTAGTGTTTTAATACTTTTGATCGATTAAAATCAAATGTTCAATAAATCATGACCCCTTAGGTGCTTATGTGGGGCCCAGCACCAGGTGCATAAATAAATTTAATTGAACATATCATTGTTACTTTGAAATCACCGATTGTGGGCTTATTCCTGTTAATTAACAACATATAATTATTACAACACCCCCCCCCCCCCCCCCCCCCCCCCAAAAAAAAAAAAAAAAAAAAAAAAGGTTTGTTCGTTTTACCAAAAATACACTCAAACCTTGAAAATTACGAATTCTCCCCCTCCATGATTGACAATGATTTTCCGTTAGTTTTAGTGGGGGTATTTGTTATGGTTTTCAAACCTCAGGGTATGCTTCATAATGTTTCAAGGTGCTTTTGTGTAAACGGCTTAAACCTGGGGGGGGGGGGGGGGGGGGGGGGGTATTCGTAATTGACTAATTAAACAATTTTCGGCAAATTCCAATGCTGAAAAACTTGGGTGAAAGTAAAAACTATAAAGGATTTTATCAGAGAAAGCCTACCTGTAATATTTCGCTGGAATCTTGATTCAATCCACAACTTAATGCCACCATCTCTCTACAAGTAACCCACCTCATCCGAACTTTCTTCAAGAATTGGATGACTGGAACTCGGATTATCCTCATTCCCACTACTACTTTGATCACTATTATAACTGCTATCAGATGAACTCGTGAGCACAAATTCATCAGATGCCTGACTGCTTGTTACTGAGGCTGAGTTGGTGTCAGTGTTCAAATCACTACTTGTCATTGGCTCTTCTACAAAACTGACCATCAAAAACAAAAGACCCTATTGAATAAGATATAGATAAACCAATAAATGCAGATTTATTAGGTAACTTAGATATATGCTAAAATAGAAATTTGTTACCTGCCTTCTGCAGGAAAATCAGCAAGCACTTTCAAATTGGGCCGCTCTTCCAGTAACTCGCCTAAAGACATAAAACTGCATAATTATTGAAATTGCAATAGTTAGAACTTAAAATAGATGGAAATTAATGATGCACATATTAACACTAGAAAAATAGGCACACTCAATGCATGTGTAAAATGTAGAATGTAACTAAATTACATGGTTAAATTAATTTTACAGTTATCAATTAAATATTTTTTAAATTATTTAATATATTTATTAATTAATATATCAAAACTTACTTGTATAAGTACAAGAGCAAATGAAAAGGGAAATTAAGTAACGGTTGAGAGAGAGAGAGAGAGAGAGAGCGAGAGAGAATAAAATTGGATAGAAGATGGGGAGAAAAAAGAGAGAAGAGAAAAAAAAACGTGCATAGAACATTGGAGGGCGAGAAAAAGAGAGTAACTTACATTGGACCCTTAATTTCAATTATTGAATGAAGAAACATAGAGCTATTTCAGTAAACTCACTTACAGAGACCAAAAAGTGTATCTTGCTTTATAGTAGAATCAATATATACCTTGGCGTAAAACATCGACGGTACCAATCATCATCAGATGCCAATCCCTCTCTATTAGATACATCCTGTTAACATATCAAAAGGAATTACCAGCAGAAAGCCGAAAGAAAAAGCTCTGAAAATGTTGAAATGTAATTTAAAAAAATATTTGTTTTTTTAACACTCACAAGGTGTCTAAGGTGCCTGAAGCGACCTGCAAGAATTGATGACAGCAACCGTGACACTTCTGCCTGAATTAGAATTCTTGTTAGACTAAGTTTACATATCTTGAATTTTGTAGACATGGAAATAATTGAACGCTTACTTCTCTCAAGTGCATACAATCCCGTAAAATCAATACCTCCAGTAAGCTTCCACCTGCATTGCCACCAAGATTCCTAGAAGCAGGATAACCAAAACATGCATGAAAAGCATGTTTAGACAAAGAAACAGGAATTCATCAATGAATTATCCAATGTCTATCAGAACTAAGCATATACCTAAGAAAGTCACCGGTGATTGAGTAGGAAGTTGAAAAGTCAACATACTTCAGTTGGCGAAATCCCTGCATGACATCATATTAGACTATTAGTAATATGTTCATTCAAGACAATATTCTGCAGAAGGAAAAGAAAGTAGAGACACATCTAACAACTAACAAGTAACAACATATCCTTCTAACAACATGAACGCATACCTTGACAAGTACACGGAGTTTGGCATCATGCAATTTAAATCCTCTGAGTGCAAGTGAGGATAAATATGGGCAATTAGTCACTAGATCATTGCACGTCGGTAATTTTAAACTGTCATCCCTACCTGAGAAGGAACACATAATATAAGTAAAAGGACTTTTCACAACTTGAAGGAGCACATTGTTGGACTAGAACGCACCTGTTTTTGATGACTCAAAGAATAAACGCTCTATTAGAGGACAAGATCTACTAACTGACTCCAGCGTCTGCCTCAACTCCACATGACTATAAAATAAATGAGTCTTGACATCAAAATAACAATACGTATAATATATGGAGATAATTTTGATGCAACAAGGTAACACTCAGAGCAATCATTTGAGATCAAGTAGAGAGGATGTATGCAAATAGAGACAATTCATGTAATCACCTGACCCTAAAGTTGTTGCGTGAGGCAAAGAAAATATTATGTATACCATACAAAAGCATTTCCACACCACCATGCCTAAATCTTGTTACAAAAATTAAACCATGACTGAGATCAGGACAGGAAAATGCAATTGCTGAAGGAGTAAAGATAAATACTAGCTAAAATCAGGTCTATATTAGAGAGAGTAGAAATGTATCGCCTCAAGAGGGCTGAGAATTGACAAAAAGTTTAGTAGATGTATTGCAACAAAACATTTGAGTTTTCTCCTGGAAGCCAACTCATTGATTCAACTATTAATTACGTAATCAAGTATATTCTTTTTAAGTGCAAAGACAAATACTAGCTAAAATCAGGCCTATATTAGAGAGATTACAAATGTACCGCCTCCAGAGGGCTGAAAAGTGACAAAAAAATTAGTAGATGTGTAGAAATAAAACATTGAGTTTTCTCCTGGAAGCCAACTCATTGATTCAACTGATATTGATTGCTTAACAATTATATTCTTTTAAGTGGATTAGACACTGGATGTAACAAACTAACTGAACATATAACACATGGAGAAAAATTAGAAAATTACACTTAAGAAACCAGTAAGTTATGATACTCACAGGCCAACAATTTCTAGATCAAGCAAAGCAGGGCAAGCTGAAACTGCTGCTCCAAAAGCTGTGTTGTCCATTCTTTCAATATTATAAAGGTGTAACCTTCTCAAAAGAGCCCTTCAAAAGAAGAAAGAGGGAGAGGATGCGGAGATGAGACATGCACAGGAAAAAAGAAAAATAAGCTTACTACCGAATGAAGAATCAAATGATACCCTGGAGCACCACCATCAGCAATCAATGGAGTCAAGCAAGACCTAGTAAGTATAAATGACTCTTTCCCCTGTCTAGACCTTTTATCGTTCCACGAAAATCCTGATGTATCTGAGGAATTCCTCATTGAATAAACTAGTGGTTGAGACGAACCTAGTGATGCAACAGGGGGACAGGGGATGACCCCAAGCTTAAGGGACCTACAAAATAGAAAGAAAAGGCATTAGATTTGCAGAAAAATACATCAATGCTTATAACACTGGCTACATCTGTTCACGTGATGTAGATACTAGAGCTGATATAGCAACTCCTAGGCTGTGCCACTAAACCAGCTCAATGAAAGAAAATTAAATTAAAGAGCATGTCTGTACATTTAGAACAGGTTCAACAAATTGTAGCTAATGTAAAAGGCACCAACTGAGTTGAAGTTTTATTCTTCATTCTTGAGACCAATTAAATCTCATCACAATGATAACTGAAACTGTAGAAACCGTAATGAACCAATAGAGAAAAATATACAGAACCAAGATTCTTTGATCATAAGACAGATTTGAAGACGTCATTTTGAACTATAATTGTAGAGGACCAGTAGGGGCACTGCTCAGACTGAAACATTGGTTGTATGCTAATTGAAGTTAAGTACTGATTTTCAGCATAGGGACAAGTTTGTAAGGTATAAGTTAAAAGTAAAACAGGAGGAGAAAATAGCAAGACTACACTCCAGTCACACCCACCCCTCAAGAGAAAGGAAAGCTCAAATATCTTACCGCAGAACTTTTCCAGCTCGTTGAATCATTGTTGAAACTACCATATTATTGACCTTTGGCACTACAGTGGTCAAGTCAATATCAGAATAGCATAATGGGTCTGCAGCACACTTATGGAAAAAAGAACATGCAGCCGCTGCATAGCATACACTTTGTGCATCGAGCAAAGAGAACACCTGAACACAGAGCATATCCAGTAAAGATAGCAAAAAATAGAGAAATGCAGAAGTCTAGTCGGCATTACTTATACCTTATTTTTAATTTACGACAAAGCTAAACATATTTTGTACACGGAAAGTAAAAAGATGTGCAAAACCAACTCAGACGGAATATCATTATTGGAAAATTTACATCATTGCTATCCTTTTTTCTGCAGTGAGAACATTTTTCCCTACCAGCTGCAAGGGTAACAATCATTCAACAATTGAAAATATTACATGATGTAAAATGATGCCAAAAGGGAGAGCTGAGTCGAAAATCAGTATCATAAAACTTCCAGTAACATATGATGTAAACAAATTTCAACACTTCAAATCAGCTGGCAAGCTGTGCAGCTAATGAGAGGAAAGCATCCAAACCTTTCAACGATGTGATAGCAATTCAGACAAGTATAACGTTACTATTGCGTACAAATACATCGAATCGAGTTCAAGTAATTAAAAACTATCAAACGATCCACTCGAATCTGGAGTATTCTACTTCAAATTTCTATGGCCTGAATTGCTTGATTTGGTAGACGACGCTACAGAATTTCAAAAAGAACAAAAGCTTAGATTCATAATTCACCAGCAAGCAAGCTAAGTACCTTAATGGTGAGATCAGTCGGTAGAGCCCAAACGACAGCGTTGTGCATGGAAGCCCGCCTCCTAGCGGATCGCTTGGCAGCTTCAGTAAGAGCTGTGCCAAGCCGGAGCGCGCGCTCGATAACATCATTCTTGTCGGAATCGTAATTCCTGGATTCGAGGATGCGGTCGACGGCGAGGTCAAGAGCAATCGCGGATGAATCGGACAGTTCGAGAAACGATTCCAACAGAGCGTCCAACATATTCGGATTCTGGTTGGGGATCCGAGTGGATTCGGAGAAGGACGGACAGTAGGGGCGTTTGAGCTTGGGCTTGAAGGCGGCGGAGACGGCGGGACAGTGGAGGAGAAGACTGCTATCCATCGCAAGTGGTACTTCTCCCTCTTGCTCTTTTTTGTTTTATTTTTCTATTTTTTTGGAAGGGGTGGTGACTGGTGATTTGCAGAGAGAGAGAGAGAAAGGGCGGAGTGCGTGAGGGTACGGAATGCGTGAATAGAGTGACACGTGGTATTTGGAATTCGCCTACGTGGAACTGTGGAGTTTTCGGGATGACGCAGTTACGCCACCGTTTTGGTAGTGTGGATTATTATTAATTTATTATTACTAATAAATGACATACTCAATAAATTAAAATATTATTAATAATATATGATAGTGGGTAATTTGGGTAATCCACGTGTCATGATCTTATTGGTTCCTTTGCCACGTGGACCATGCTAATCCCACCGTGGAATAGTCAAAGGTCGAATGGATGTTCGACCTTGGTCAGGCCATCGAAATTCATGTCCTGTAAACCCCTCGGGTCTAGCTCGAACTCGACCACGTTTGGTGAAGACGGTAGGGATTGTTGTCATGGTCCAGCCCCAGACTTGGAGCGGGGAGTAAATGGTCACCATGGCTAGGGTTAGATCGTCGAAAGCGTGTTTAGGGAGATCAGTCACGATCACTCAGTATCAGCAAGCGGCTGACATATTGTAGCGGATTAAATGCAGTCTCCAGACACCCGTACCTCAGACTGGACATTCTGACACCAAATCCCTTATTTTATGAAATGTTGCAAATCCTCTGAAACCTTACGGTCGGGCATTAAATGACCGCCGGTCGGGTATTAAATGCACACCTACATAATGTGTACTTAGTGCGTGTTAGGCCATACTATAAATACCCCCAGAATTTATTATGGTTGGTAAGCTCTCTTAATTGCTCCGACCGCACTCTCCTTAATCGAACCTTTTCTCAGTTCCCTAATATTGACTTGAGCATCGGAGGTGCTACGTCGGAGACAACCCTCTCCGGTCAAGTAACCCCTGTGTTCATGTGTTTCAGATCGAAGTCGATCTCTCATCTACAAATTTAACTGAAGAGCTTGAACACGTGTTCGGCCGCAATCCCATATCAAAAAACACCCTCATCAGTTTGGCGCCGTCTTTGGGAAACCACTTTCGACCTTAGAGCCAACCACACCGAACCATGCCTCCAAAGACTGCAAGCAAGATTGGAAACGACAAGAGGACCCGATCGTTCGTTGCCTTACATGCCGCCGAGCACAATTAGTTCTGCAAGGACCTCAGCGAGGAGGAGGGCTCGAAATCTCTGGTCGTCAGCGAGCGTGACGGTCATGAGGAAGAGGACGCCAATGTCGTCACCTTCCATACAGCCCCTCAAACGACCACGATCCCTCCCGTGCCCTCTGCAAAGGACCTCGGCGACTAAGGAGCCCTCGTGCTCGAAGAGGCAAAGCAAGTGCTGGCTGAAGGTCGGGATGCAAGGGTTATCCTGATTACGTTCTTATTGCAACCACCGACCGTGATCTATAAGGTAGCGCCACCCGTCGAAGCTCCACCCGCGCGACTCCCGACCCAAACTGGCGGTCAAAACGGTGGACGGATACGTAGGGACAACTGACCTCCTCGCTATCCTGTCGACAACTCCCCCGAGCTTGATGGTCCAGAAGGGCACGGGGAGTACACCAGACTGCAAGGCCGCTGACACGGAAAGGACCACGTCGTCGAGCGTGACGAGGAGGAGTACGACAAGGACTACGTCCCACGACCCAACAATAGCAGAGCCTACTCACAACCCTCGCGGCCGATAGACGGGCTCATGTGTGACACTCTTCGACTACCTGCAAAAGAAAGGTTATCAAATAGATATTCCGACCTCCCTCCCTTCACCGATTTAAGGGAACGACTCCCTCTGCGACCTAATCTAGCTCGTAAGGAGCAAATAAAGAACTTCGAGTGTAATGCTCAGCCTCGTAGCTACCGCCAGCGCAGTCGCCTTTTACAAAGGCGATCCTAGAGGAAGATCTGGGAAACACCCCTATCCCTCACGACCTTCCCGTCTACGATGGGAAGACCGATCCCGGAAGCCACATAACCAGCTTCGAGCTGGCCATGAACCTCTTACCTCACACCGCCCGTACTTGGCGAAAGTATTGGCCACCACTTTCAGAGGGTAGGCCCTAGACTGGTTCTTGAGATTAGCTCCGGGATCGATAGGGTCGTATGACGATCTAGCGGGAGCACTGGAAGGACAATTCTCCCCTTTGATCCAAGAGAAGCTACCACAATTCCACCCTGACTCGATTGTCCAATGGTACGAGGAATCGTTGAAGGATTTCTTTACTCGATTCCATGAGGAAATGGTCAGGTTCGGGCCGCCCGACTTGAAGTTCGTCCTCCACATCTTAGGACATAATTGCCATAATTAAGATTTCACTAAGGAGATCCTCGGGCATACCCAAGTTGAGAGTCTAAAAGACATCTAAGACTGTGCCACAAAGTGGATGTCTTATGAGGAGATCGAAGAGAGATACTGGAGAAACCACTAACGTCGCTTAGCGCGAAACCATCGACGTTGAGTAGGGAGCCCGCTGCACTACAATTATTACGTTCGACCACAGAGCCCTCAACATCGATCCCAGCCTCCTCCGACCAAGGACAGGAATAGGGGACGCCAATATAGCGCCTCATCGTCAAGGTAACCCAATCATTAAGGGCAATTGGGGATATCCTCCCCAAGATTGACGGGAACTTGCTTAGGTATCCCAAGAAGCTGAAACTCAACCCCCATACTGTCGACAAGAACAAGTATTGCGAATTCCATGATCAGCCCGGCCATGATACTGACGAATGTAACCAATTGAAGGATGAGATCGAAAGAATCATTAAGGGCGGACACCTGCGAGAGTTCGTTAAAAAACTAGATCGCAACATAAACCGCAACAAAGATCGCCGCTACAATGAAGGCGACGGAGGTCGACGCTCGCGCTCGAGATCCTGATCGCCTCCTCCAAAGAAAGACTACATTCAGCGCGATGGGAAGCAGAAGGCAAATCCTGATAAGATTATGAATGCCCCAAGCAATGATTGTATCAACATGATCGTGGGCGGACCCAATGGTGGCGACTCGAAGATCTCCCGGAAGTGCAATATTCGACGGGCTCAGACAAGCCTTAATAGCCCCCATGAGATTTACCACGTCGACCGTGGATATGGATGGAGGCAGAAAGTGGTAGCTTTCAGTGATAGGGATTTCGAAAACGTGAAATCGCGAGAGACGTAAGGATCGTAAATGGTCCGAATTTCGAAAATGCACCAATTTCTAATCTCGGGAATTTCGGGGCGTTACAGCTTGACTCTTATGAATCGTTTGAGCGTATGGAGTTTGCCTAATGTCTGGCAGGACTGAGTAATCAACTTTGCAAAATGTCTTCGTGATTGTGTAGCGGGCGCCGCCAAACAGGCAAACGCACGCCCCGCACCAAATCTTGGCCCGAAATCGAAAGGAATCCGAACCGAACCTGTAGCGCCCCTTTCCTTGGCCGGAGAAAGGACACCACATCCGCACCGAGACAAACCTTCAAACGAGGTATAAGTACCCCATTTAAAAATCCATCTCGGCGAACGGCAATCAATCAGGCAAAACTAGCAACAACAAACGACAGCCCAACAACAACAACAATAAATAATTGAATAAATCAGAGTTGCGGAAGTAATAACAATTATATAAAATATCATATAAGCCATCCATGGCCACATAATTCATACATCATTCTCAATTATAATATAATCAATGCCATTCATGGCCAGTCTAATCTATCCCACATCAGGGGCACGTAAGTACTTAAAATTAAAGCATAATCCAAAATACATAATTAAATAAATTCATAACAAGAACACGACTGTTGTTGGGACACTGACAAGACAAGACACACGAGCCAACCTAGACCTGCTGCTGCCGACTGACATGATAGGTGACAACGCCACCTGTCGACCTGAAGTAAGAATTAAAATAGTGGGGGTGAGTAAAAACACTCAGTGAAGGTTAAGAGGGAACAAGTACGAGCCACGTGTCCGGGTTTTAATTATATAGATATATGGAGATACATTTGCATAATTGAAGAAAATCCGGATCGTGCTTCGATTTGCGTATATGACATTAAATAATGATAAAATAATTAAAGCAGTAACATGCACGCAATTAATATACCAGCGAGAATGGGCCTGTTCCTCCTTATAACCCCTTCACATTCATACACTCCATCACCGATGTCTGACCCCGAATCGCTATTTCGGGCGACTGTGAATTTTAGGAAAACGTGCAACGAATGCAACGTCCCCATCACTCCCAACCGTGGCTATCAACTCCTGACGGGCCACGATTGACGCTTAGTTTTGGGAGAAGCACCTCGGATTACCCTTAGACGCTCGTCCCCAGGTATAACCTTCGGATACTTTCCTGGGCCCCATGTTGAAATGTCATGAATTTGCTCGCTTTGAAAACCGTACATAAATTAAATTTGAGCAAGTTTGAGTGACGACGAAGGGTATAAATCCTAAGTCAAACCGTCACGCTTAAAATAAATAATTTTACTTGCCGTATGAAAATAAAATATTTTAGGGATACTCATAATTACAATTTAATATTAAATCATTTGAGAGCAACCTTAAAATATAGATTAAATATCTAATAATTATACGAGAGAGGAAAACAAAGCAATATGAGCACATAAGGGGAGTTCGCAATAAATTAAATGAATTCTTACTCCGTTTGAAATTATTTTAAAACCCTCACCTGGAAACACGGAACGACAAGACACTCCAAGCAATGTCCTAACAAGACAGCCTGAAACTAACAAACGACAAAACCACATAAGACAAGACACGACAACGGCTCACAAAGACTACATTGCAATTAAAACCAATAAACAACATGTATTAAAGGAGTATACAATTAAAATACAATTAAATCAATTAAACTAACAATACGAAATTAACAATGATAAACATGCTCAATTGAAATTCTAATTGCATATTCATGCATATAATATTATAAAGAAGCACTCATGCAATTTTCGGATTTTTCGGACAACATTTAAAAATTGGGGAAAAAGCCCTAAATGAAAATGGCTCGATTCAAGGTCCGAACGAGATTGGAATTTTGAAAACTTTACCAAATATTCATCCTTGAATCATAAGGAAGCTATAGGTGAAAACGGCTCGATTTTAGGGGGTCGTATGCAAAAAGTCAACTTTTATTTTTGATCAATTGACCCCATTACCGTGAGCAACTAAGGAAAAAGGCTGGAAAATTGGCTAAGGCATTCTGACGGGCTAACGCACGGCCTAGTGCATGGTCTTGAGCACGAAACCAAGACCGTGCAGGCTGAAACAAAGGCACACGGCCTGTTGCACCGGCGTGCGCAAGCCGGTGCAAGGTTAAATGGTTGTGCACGGTCCGGCGCACGGTCTTGAGCAAGACCGTGCGTTGGGCCGTGTGGTTCCAACACCCAGGTGCAGAAATGCGATTTTTAAGGTTTTCTCGAGGGTTTCATGCAAAAATCCAATATGAGGAATTGTAAGGCTAAAATTAACATGTAAAATTCACACTCATGCATTGTACACATTAATATCTATCATTTGATCCGAACTACACAAAAAATGATAAACTATAACCTACGAATCAAGAAATTCATCAAATATTTATTCAATATAAAAACTATAAAAATTGAAAGATTTAATGGATGAAATGAATTGGAGAAAGAAGGTTACCGATAAAGAATCGAACGAGGGTCATAAATCTGGTCTCGGAATTTAAATTGGTCGAGAAACGAATTCGGAATGGAATTTCTCTCTTCTCCTTCTCTTCTCTCTTTTCTCCTTCTCTTCTCTCTCTCTCTCTCTCTCTCTCTCTCTCTCTCTCATGAATATGTAACCAAGAGGGTGCAAGGGGTGTGTTCAAGAGGGTGTGAGTGTGTTCAAGATAGTGTGGGTGTGTTCAAGGTAGTGCAAGGGTATTTTAGAAGATTGTAGGTTCGTATATATAGATTAGAATAATTCGAGGGTAGAAAATGTAATTATAAAAGGTTAAAGATATTGAGATAATTATAATAAATTAAGATTAACTGACAAAGTTAAATCTTTTCATATAAAATTCAACTAAATGTCGAATAATTATTCCAAGAATTAATTATGGAATTTTCGGGTCGTTACAGAACCAAAACTCGGTGAACGGCAAACCAAACTCTTTTACTAGGCGGGGGTTTTGGAAACGACGACAATAAGGAGCGGAAGCAATAAAAGAACAATACAATAACAAATAGAACAACTGCGTAGTTAGGTAAAGCCCTTCGAGGCTAGCAAAATTCCAAAATAATCCAATAATAATTTACAACGGGTTCAACAATAGTATTCCCGAACATAATGCAAAGGCAAGTATCCTAAATGATGTACATGATATAAGTATGAGCCAAACAGAAATAAGAGTTTACATGCAAACCAAAAATGTAACTCTAGACGACGACAACACTAGCAACGAAGTCTGCCTAGTATCCTGAAACCAATGGTGAGACAAAGGGGGGTTAGTCAAACGACTAAGTGAGGGGGAATAATACTGTATATTACAAAGCGAAAGTAAATCACCAGTTTTAAAAAGAAAAAAAAGCAACAAAAGTAAAGGTTTTCTCAAACTGTTGGTGATTTAACTCAAAATGAAACATAACATATATTTATAACTCAACGAGAAGAGTCCTGAACCACCAGTTAAATCATAAAACATAAACCCGCCTTATTCCTCTGATTGTAGTCAGGAAGCTATCCCGAACTACACATATCAAACGAAAATATCTCAGGTACTCAAAGGGCTGCCACTCCGGCCTCACCCCGAGCTCCCAAAGGAGGAGGGGACCAGAGGATTTCCGCCGTAGACCCGATGTCTACCGACTTCGTCCCATCATCCTTACTCCGGCCCCATCATAACGTATCACACATATATATATACATAGCTCGCTTTTCAAATATTTTCATATGGCTAAAAGACCGTTCGAGACAAGTCATGTGCGAGGCTATAGTGCCAAATTTCTCTTTTTAAAACAAAGGTTTTACTTGTCTCTTTCGCAAACGTTTCACAAACATATACATAATACTTTTCATATCAAAACGTTTTTCAAAATCATAAAGGTATAAGCTTAAATATTTACTATATATATATATATATATATATATATATATATAAACGGTGTTAAAACAAACACAAGACAAGGCGTATAGGAGTGAGGCTCATTTATATACATATACATATATAACTGGAAGAGAAACGGAAAAACCCCACTTGTTGGCTATCGAACGGAGACAAAAAGCACAAACGACCACGCTACTCCACGAGAGTATCGTCAGCAACTGACAAAGACACAACAAATAAGATTAATGACGACACTCGGATTATACAAAAGTATTAAATCACAGAGAAGCACGTTAAACAGTCATTCATATCTCTTAAGTTCATATAATAACAAAACATGGAAAATTGTAAAATTCGATAAGAAAATCAAGTTATAATGCGATAAAAGCTCATAAACATGCATAAAAGACAATAAGGAAACATGCATTCAAGTTTCGAAAGAAACGGACAACTTTCAAAAAATTACCAAAAACCCCTAAACGGAAAAGTCTATAATTCACGGCTCGAACGAAGTTAGAAAAATTTAAAATTTGTAAAATATAAGTTTTATGATTTGTAGGAGCTACTGGCGAAGTCGGATTTCAAAAACAAGGTAAAACAGGAAAAGTTACTATTCATGATGTGACAATAACGTTGCTAAATTAACGCTTCGTAAGGTGCCATCTTAATCGACGATTGATAACTGTTACTGTAGGCAAACTCGATCAACGACAACTGGTCGTGCCAATCGGTGCGAAAATCTAAGGCACACGCGCGAAGCATATCACTAAGATATCGAATCATCCTCTCTGATTGGCCATCGGTCTGCGGATGTGCGGCTGTACTAAACGTCAGCTTCATTCCCATTTTCTCTTGAAGATGCTACCATGACTGGGAAGTAAATCTGGCATCTCTGTCGGACACTATACTCGCAGGAACTCCATGAAGCCTGACAATCTCTTGGTGATAAATCTCCGCCAACTTCTCCACTTTAAATGACTTCTTGATCGGTAGTAAATGAGCACTCTTAGAGAGTCGGTCAATGATCACCCAAATGCTATCATAACCACCTTTAACTTTCGGCAAACCGGACACAAAGTCCATCGCAATCTGCTCCCAATTCTACATAGGAATTAGTAGTGGCTGTAGCAAACCTCTAGGTCTCTAGTGTTCTACCTTGACCTGTTGACATGTCTGACACCTCTTGACGTAATCGACTACGTCTCTCTTCATAGCTCTCCACCAAAACAACTCTTTCAAATCCCTGTACATCTTGCTTCCACCAGGATGCACTGTATAAGGCATATTATGCGCCTCAGCAAGAATCTCCTTCTTAAAGCTCTCATAAACACAAACTCGAGTCTCGAAACGGAGAATACTAGAATCATCAACACAAAACTGGGACTCTGGATCATCTGCAATATGAACTATCTGCCTCTGAGTCCACTCGTCAGTAGCCTGTGCATCTCGAATCTTACGACCCAATTCTGACTGGATCGATATGCTGTGAACATGAGCCTACGAAGTGATATGAACTCACTCAAGCTTAGCCTCTAGCTGAACTACACTCAACTTACGACTCAAAGCATCGGCTACAACATTGCCTTTTCGGGATGGTATTGAATCTTGCAATCATAATCCTCAAATATCTCCATCCAACGACGCTGTCTCTTGTTTAAATCCTTCTAAGTGAACAAGTATTGTAGAATCTTATGATCCGTGTAAATATCGAACGTAGCGCCATAAAGGTAATGATGCCATTTCAGAAGAGCAAACACAGCAGCTGCTAGCTAAAGATCATGCGTGGGATAGTTCTCTTCGGCTGGATTTAGCTTCCTCGATGCATAAGCTATAACTGTCTCATTTTGCATCAACACACAACCCAATCCTTCGTGTGACGTATCTGTGTACACAATGAGTCCCTCAGAACCATCGGGCAATGCTAACATTGGGGCTGTAGTAAGTCTCTTCTTAAGCTCTTGAAAACTCGCCTCACACTTGTCTGGCCATTCAAACTTGGCATCTTTCTTCATCAATGCTGTCAGCGGACTAGCAAGTTTGGAGAAATTCTTGACGAAATGTCTGTAGTAACCTGTCAAACCCAAGAAACTACGGACCTCTGTAGGAGTCTTCGGTTTTTCCCAATCCAACACAGTCTCGATCTTTGAAGGATCTACCTCAACTCCCGTTCTGGATATGACATGACCTAGAAAAGTCACTATGTCAATCCAGAACTTAGCAAACAAATGATGCTAAACTTGCATTTGCTAAACTTAGCAAACAAATGATGCTCTCTCAAAGCTTGGAGAACAATCCTGAGGTGCTCTGCGTGCTCTTCTTCGGATTTCGAGAACACTAAAATGTCATCGATAAAGATAATGACGAAGCTATCGAGGTATGGATGAAAGATCCTGTGGATCATATCCATAAAAATGGCAGAGGCATTCGTGAGTCCAAACGGCATGACCACGAACTCGAAATGACCATATCTGGTGTTGAACGCTGTCTTCAGAATATCCTCGGCTCGAATACGGAGCTGGTAATACCCTTGTCTGAGAGCAAGCTTAGAATAAATCTCGATCCTTGGAGTAAATCAAACAACTCCTCGATATGCGGCAAAGGATACTTATTCTTCACCATCATCTTGTTCAACTCGCGATAATCGATACAAATGCAGAGTGTACCATCCTTCTTCTTCACGAACAAGACTGGTGCACCCCAAGGCGAGTTACTCGGGCGAATGTATCCAATCAAAAGGAGTTCATTGAGCTGATTCTTCAATTTCTTCAACTCGGCAGGGGCCATACGGTACGGCGACTTTGAATACGACTCGACTCTCGGGACTAGATCAATGACGAACTCAATGTCCCTATCAGGGGGCAAGAACTCCAAGTTCTCAGGAAAGATATCAATAAAATCTTTAACCACATCGGTTTCCTCGATCTTTCTGTGCACTTTCGGACGATTGAGAAGGTAAGCAAGAAAACCAGTTGCTTCTTCTTTCCGGATAAGCTTATTTGCTTCCATCATAGAGATATACGGGCCATCACCCGCTCTGAAACTTCTAACTTCACTAGAGCCAAGTACAACCTTCTTCTCAAAACAGTCGATCTTCGCTCGGTGCTCAAAAAACCAATACATCCCAAGAATGACTCTGTACTTCTTCATCGGCAGTACGATCAAATCCCCAAGGTACTTGGTACCCTCAACGAAAATAGGACAACACTTGAGAATGCGGTTTGTAGCTATTCTAGAACCCATCAGCGAGCTAACAACTACCACATACTCAAGCAACTCAACAGGCGCATGCACAGATAAAGTAATAGCAGGCGCAATAAATGAGTGAGATGCACCCGAGTCGTACAATGCATGTATGGGAATGCCATTTATATATATCGTACCTTCCACTACGGCATTCGGGTCCGGAGCGACATCCTCGGCATTGCCTTCCAAGGCGTAAAGACGGGCCTGAGCCTAAGGCTGAGCTGGCTGCGTATGTCCCAACGCCTTCGGACAAAACTTGACCATGTGGTCCGAACTACCACATCCATAGCAAAGCCCTAACTTCATCCAACACTTAGACTCTAAATGGGGACCCTTACAATATCCACAGACTAGTCGGGGAAGTCCCTAAGGTTGGGGAGGAGCATTCGGCTTCGGAGCCGGCTTGAAAGGCTTCTTCCAATCAAAAGAAGATGATCCTGCAGATGGAAAGGACCTCTTCTGACCCGAAGGAAAACCTCTAACGGCTGCGGGGGCAGGTGCTGGTGTAGGTCACATCCGTCTCAACTTAGACTCGATAGAAAGAGCCATATCAACTGTATCTGAATAAAATCAGGGACGAACAACCATCATGTGTAGTCGGATACTGTGAGACAAACCCTCTATAAACTGACGAGTCTTTCTCTCCTCGTCCTCAACAATGTACGAACAATGAACAATGAGGCGACAGAAGTGTGCCTCATACTGATCCACAGAAGATGTGCCCTGCTTCAAACTCAGAAACTCCCTTTCACACGCTGTTTCCGTACTACCAACGGTATATACTTCGCCCTAAACTCTACCAAGAACTGAGTCCATGTCGGCACCACTTGATCACGGGTCCAACGCTGCTCGATCCTGGTCCACCAATCTTGAGCTGCTCCGGTCATCAAGTAAGCAGTATACTCGACACGCTGACGATCCGGAGTGTTAATCAATCTGAATATCTTCTCCAAGGCTGATATCCAGGCCTCTGCAGCGACATCATCTGGTGCTCCTACAAACTGTGGCGGGTCATGCCTAATGTAACGACCCGAATATTTTAATTATATTATTAATAATTACGCGAATTCTTTCTTACCTAATTTCTCGATCTATCCAATTGGATTAATTAATCTTGTGGAAAAGATTGATTTAACCTATCTTTTAAATACCCTCAATTACTTAAATTACATAAATGCCCTTAAAAGCCTAAATGACCATTTTACCCCCCGAAATATTTTCCTAAATATCTACCTAACTCTCTCATTCTCTCATAACAAAAAGGAGAAAAGAAAGGGAAAAGAAAGAAAGGAGAAAGAAGGAGAAGAAAGGAGAAAGATCTTCCCGACGCCCTACCAAGCTCGTTTCTCGCCCGATTGACGAGCCGTGAAAACCCGAACGATCCTCACTACATTATCTACCGGTAATCCTTTTACCCCATTTCATTCCGTTCGTTATTTCTTGCGATTTTCGTGACTTTAGATATAGGATTTTATATATTAGGATTTTCGTGTTTAGGAAGATTTACTTGACCATTTTACGTGTTTCTTGTGCCTATGTGTAACTTATATGATATATCCGATTATATGTGGAAATTAGGGTATTTTATGGAGTAAATTAGGAGATGTATGAATTTATAAATTGATTTTCGCGTATGAGGTTCGCGATCTGCTGAGTCTGCTGCTCAGTAGATCCACACGGGCGAACGCACGGTCTTGATCAAGACCGTGCAGGAGCCCGTGCGCAGCTCTTTTCATCCTGCATGGGCTTGAGCCCGTGCACAGGACCGTGTGCAGGGCCGTTTGCACCTGCACGGTCTTGGCACCGTGCTCAAGACCGTGCGGGAGGCCGTGCACCCCCTTTTGTGCTTGCACCGGCTTGCCAAGCCCGTGCGCAAGCCCGTGCGTTGGCCGGTGCAACATACTTAGTGTATTTTCCAGCCTTTTCCTTTCTTACACTTCGGGAATTGGTCAACCCCACTCATTTAAATGTTGACTTTTCACATACGACCTCCGAATATCAATCCGATTTCGCCTATAGCTTCCTTGAACCTCGGAATTTGATATTCTTCATAAATTACAATTTATCCGACCTTATTTGACCGTCAATTGACACCTTTCTCGTTTAGGGATTTTTCCCATCTTTTCTGTTTCTTGTCCGTTTGACCCCGTTTTCGCGAGAGAGTTCCGTTATATTATTTTAAGCAATGCTACGTGCCCTAACTGCGTTCTAGCATGCTTTCCATATTTATTATTAATGTTCTTCCATTATTACAATTGCTTTAAATATTCCTTTAAATGTTAATTCATATGTTATATACCCTTACATGTTTAATTGCCTGGCTTTCCATATTGCACCTATAGCATGAGTGGAGTTATATTTGAATTGCCGTGCGTCGTCTGTTGTTCGTGTCTTGCTTTTAGTATTGTCGGTCTCGTTTTCATCCTCTAGGCCCTGTGTATTACAGGTGGGAGCAACGAGGGAGAAACCTGACTACCGCCTGCTTTCATACTGTCGTGTCGAGCCAGGTAAGGGTTTTAAATTGTTTTCAACTGGAGTAAGAACATAGTTTATTTAGGCTTCGAAATAACTTATTTCCCCGCCTTTTCTTATTGCTTGCTGTACTGTCTTTAATATTTCTTACGTGCTTAGTCAAACCTTTTAATAGCAAAACCAAAATGATTTGAAATGCTTTCAACTAGAGACAAGGAAAACCCTTTTGTTTTAAATGCGAATTTTGGTCTCTCGACCCCGCAAATATAACCTTGTCTCGAATGGCCCATTTGGCCTTCCAAACCCCGGTTTCCTACTTTCGAATGGCCCTTTTGGCCACCCAAACTATCATTGATTTCAAAAGCGAGCCATAGTCTGTTTAATGACTTGGGCCCGGAGTATACATGAGGTGAGCCTGGGGACGTGCGTCTAGGGCAAATCCCGATGTATACTTCTAGCGTGTTGACTTGGGCCGGCTAGGAGGTTGGCTAGCCTAAGTTGATGCGAACGGTGGTGCTAATCGCGTCTCCTTAAACCCTGTACGGTGGTGCTAATCGCGTCTCCTTAATTCCTGATGGTGGTGCTAACAGCGTCTCCTTAAATCCTGTACAGTATCATTGGTGATGGAGTACTTGATTATATGCCTGCATGATTTTCAATTGGGAGTTATAAGGAGAGGGCCCGTTCTCGCCAGGACACATAATTTCATGATTTACTGCATTTATTGCTTGTCTAATTGTTTTATGGCTTTCGTGACAAGTCGAAGCACATTCTGGTTTTCTTCAGTTATCATATGTACTTCCCTATATATATATAAAACCCGGAAGTGTGACTCGTTCTTGCTACCCTAAGTCCCCTTTATTACTCAACTAATATTCTTTCAATCGGCTTGATATTTCGTGCAAATGTTTTAAAGGATCCGGTTCGTCAACCTTTTGTGTTTTCAAATAAGCCGAACCCGAGTATTGCTTTGTGTCATTTTACAACTTATATTTCGTTATTCGTATTCTTTCTCAAAACGGGCAACACTCACCACTTTTGGTTTTAAAAAGATAAATGACGAACGGTGATCAAAACCCCCTTACTGAGTATCCTTTATACTCACCCCTGCTATTTTGGTTCTTGCTTCAGGTAGACAGGTGGCGACGTCACCTATCTCGTCAGTCGGCTTCAGCAGGTCTAGATAGGCTCAGTCTTTCTGGTTTATCTTGTCAGTGGTCCCAACAACCGTCGAGTCTTGTTTATTGTATTTATTTACTTTACGTACTTATGTGCCCCTGATGTGGGATAGTTGACGATATCTAGGATTGCATAGGGTAGACTAGTTGAGCCATGGATGTCACTATCTGTTTATGAACATTCTGTATTCTGATTATAAATGTTTCTTGATATTATGTTAGCCTCGTAGGCATTTATGAAATTTGATTGTTTACATTAATCGCTTCCGCATTCCTCTGTTCTTTTCTGGTTGTTGTTTGGATGGTTGTCGCTGTTGCCGATGGTTATTGCATGAGTGCCATTCGCCGGAATGGGTTTTTGAGTTGAGGCCCCTCGCTGAAGCTCGGGAATCCGTTTCGGTGCGGATGTGGCGGTCCTTCTTCAGGGGGCACTACACCTAAGGAATCAATCCATGGCTTTCTCAGCGGCCTATTCCGGGGTCTCCAGAGGTGCATGGAGAGCGAACTGCTGTAAAGCTGCCATAAACTGTGCCCGCGTAGGTGGCTGTTGGGGAGGCGGAGGAGGCTCTCGTTAAAGAGGCATACTGTGAACAGTAAGAAATATGCATGATAATAAGTGATTATGGAAAGCAGTAACACGTAAGGAAGTTAAATTCACACAACCACTTAAGCACAATCACGGAATTCACAAAATCCTAAGCCGTATGACCTAGACGGACACGGCAGACACAACACTTCAGAGGTTAGGCCATTGAACCCAAAAGTGCTTTGATACCAATTGTAGTGGGGGCCGACAAATAGGCAAACGCACGCCCGCACCTAATTCTGACCCAAAATCGAAAGGAATCCGACCTGAACCAAAACCCGGTGAACGGCAAATCAAACTCATTTACGAAGCTATCCCGAACTACACATATCAAACAAAAATATCTCAAGTACTCAAAGGGCTGCCACTCCGGCCTCACCCCGAGCTCCCAAAGGTGGAGCAGACCAGAGGATTTCCGCCGTAGACCCGACGTCTACCGACTTCATCCCATCATCCTTACTCCGGGCCCATTATAACGTATCACACATCCATATACATAGTTCACTTTTCAAATATTTTTATGTGGCCAAAAGACCGTCCGAGACAAGTCGTGTACGAGGCTATAGTGCTAAAGTTCGCTTTTTAATACAAAGGTTTTACTTGTCTCCTTCGCAAACGTTTCACAAACATATACATAATACTTTTCATATCAAAACGTTTTTCAAAATCATAAAGGTATAAGCTTAAATACTTATATATATATATATATATATATATATATATATATATATATATATATACATATATAAACAGTGTGAAAACAAACACAAAACAAGATTGTATAGGAGTGAGGCTTATTTATATACATATACATATATAACTGGTAGAGAAATGGAAAAACTCCACCTATTGGCTATCGAACGGAGATAAAAAGCACAAACGGCAACGCTACTCCACGGGAGTATCGTCTGCAACTGACAAAGACACAACCAAATAAGACTAACGACGATGCACGGTTTATACAAAAGCATTAAATCACATAGAAGCACGTTAAACAGTCATTCATATCTCTTAAGTTTATATAATAACAAAACATGGAAAATCGTAAAATTCGATAAGCAACTCAAGTTATAATGTGATCGAAGCTTGTAAATATGCATAAAAGACAATAAGGAAGCATGCATTCAAGTTTCGAAAGAAACGAACAACTTTTGAAAAATTACCAAAAATTCCCTAAACGGAAAAGCTTATAATTCATGGCCCGAACAAAGTTGGAAAATTTTAAAATTTATAAAATATAAGTTTTATGATTTATGGAAGCTACTGGTGAAGTCAGATTGTGAAAACGAGATAAAATGAAAAAAGTCACTATTCATGATGTGACAATAACGTAGCTAAACATCTGAAAATGCACGCTCACGGGATGCTGCACAAGCTCTCGGTATGCTGCTCACGGTATGCAATATTCCGTAAACTAGCAGAAGTATGGTATGCTGCACACGGTATGCAACATACCGTGAGAGGCACCTCACGGGATGCAACATACCGTAGATTTCCTCAAACTTCAGCAGAACAGAGCAGAAATGGTGATCTCGCGCGGAAAACTAACAAATTCATCCCTAATTCGATTTCTACCCTACAAATCATACTAGAAACAACACCAATCATGCTAGAACTCATGTTAAACATATAAATCCAACCAACTTGCAAGAACAACATATAAATCATCATATTTCAGATCAAAACTATATATATACAACTATTCACATATCTTGCTCAAACACAGATAAAATAGCATGGGAATGAATGAAACGAGGTAGCTACATACAGAGGGCAATGAGAGGATCCCGTAGGTTTTTACGGATCTGAATTCTGTCGGGAAACGGAGGCTCGGTGATCAATCAAAATTCCTTTTCTCTTCTTCCTTCTTCTTCTTCTTTCCTTCTCTTTTTTTCTTGGATGTTGCTGATGATGAACGAGAGTGAGAGACGAGAAATAAGAGAGACTAAGTCAAAATTTGACTTAGGTTGAAAAGTCGAAGAGGCAGTTTCATAATTTCGCAAACTTACTAAAAATAGCAGGTGGTCGGAATTAAATGATTTGACAGTCAAAACTCATGCAATTTAACGCACATTGACATGAAATGGTTTAAAAACCAAAATACACTCATATAGGAGAATCACATATTTCACTTAATAATTACCAAATTAAATCATAAATTGCGCAAATAAATCAATTAAGCATACCAGATTGTTATTGGATTTTCGGGTCGTTACAGACTAGGTGCAAAATCAAGGTGTTCACAGCAACCAATAGGATTCTCAAAGTGAACGAGCATCGATTGAAAGCATACTATGAGGGATTCAAACCATTTACTGTAGAGGGAGAAAGACTGGAAGAACCCGCACCAGATGAATGAGATGAAAAAGAGGGTCTTTGTCGAGCCAATGACATTAAACAAAGGTGCTACTGGGAGGTAGCCCAGCTTAGGTGTGATCACGCTTAAGATCTTCATTTTTCCATTTTAATTTCCTCTCTGATATGTTCTATTGTGTTCACTTTCTCCAGGCACCCACCTAGCACCTTACCACCACCATATTTGACTACTGTCTAAGGACATGTTCCTCACCTAAAATCCAAAGACCTCCACGCCGACGTACAAGCCCTCATTGCCATTACAAGGGGCCTATCATTTTACCAATGACAGTCATTCTTACGCTCCCTGGGTTCAGGGAAGTTCTCCGTATCTTACTTTTTATATTTAAAGTTGAGGAAAACTATTTTTTTAAGTGTGTGTGTGTTAGGGGGGGAGGGGGTTATATTTTCAGATGTAGGGGCTAATTTCATGATATTTAGGGTTGTATATTCTCTGTCTTTGGTGGCTGTATATTCTCGATTTTTGGGTTGCATATATGTCATTTTTGAACTAATATGGTGTATTTTTGGAGTTGGTGATATTCTTGTTGAAGTATGGATGCATGTTGTTGATTGTGAATGGGCTGATAGTTTTGGGTGAATATTGCATGTGTTGGCTGAAAATTTGGTGTTTGGTTCTGAAAATACTTGATTTTGGTTGAGAATTGGTAGTTGAATTAGGATTGACTGATTGATTTGCTCCCAACTATTGAACTTGTAACTTGAGATAATTTGATGAATACTTAACTGCATGATAATCTGATTCTCCTAATGTAGGCATTGTTTGTTGTTTCGTATTTTCTAGTCACAGTCGATAATTGGATCTTAGGAGCTCATTTTCAAAGGTTTAAAGTTTGCGAAAATTCCTCTCATTTTAAAGCACTGATAAAAAAATCCTCTCATTTTAGAGCATTGATCTAAGTTGCATGCCAAAAATACTTAGAAACCTTAAGGTTCAATAGAGTTGAGCAATAGTCCTAGAATTCGTTTTAGCGACTATCGAGGCGAAATCTTATAAACCACACTCGGTTAGGGATGTGATCTACGCATTCGATTATTTTCATTCTCTTGAGCCTTTTTAGCCTTTCTCTCTGCTTTATTTTATCCTATTGACCCCACTGAGCCTTATCGTTGTGCTTAACTTTCATTTAGCACATTACAAGCCAAAAAGCACAACGAAAAGTATCCCTACCTCCTTACCTCTTGCTTGTGTTTGAGGGAACACTCGGGCATTAATGTATCAAGGAGTGTGGAGATCTGATGTGGGAAGTTCGAAAAGGGGCAGTCGGCACATTCCTAAAAAAAAGGAGGAATATCAGAAAATCTAATTTACCCAAGCTGCAACAGTCAGTGTGCAGCTGGAAAAAAAAAGATAAAAGAGAAAACAAAAAAGAGTGTCGACAAGAAAGGAAAAATGAAGAAGAAAGTTGTTGTGATGTTCAATGTGAAGAAATTTGAGAATTAAGGCACAAGGATAAACTTGAACACGAGTAAAGGAGAGGACGAGCTACTTAACCATATCTTAACCACCCTTACCCGAGCCTACACTACAAGCCTCGAAAGACCTATTGATTCTTAGCCAAGTGGGTTTACATTAGTGGAGATAGGAGCGAAAAACGAACATATGAGCACTCGCGAAAACTCTTGAGGATCGCATAAACGAATCCGAGTTAGTATTCCTTACACACTTAGATCGCACACACGAACACGGGGTGGAATATTTGCCTAAGTTTTCACCTTTGAACTTGTATTGCTATGAATTGAATATCAATGGTTGTGACTTGAAACTCGAGCATGAATAAGTGTCCTTGATTTAGAAAACTAAAACTATTTGGTAATTTCTTGCATGTGCTTAATTTGAACTCGAGTTGCTTGTTCGTTTTGTTGGGAGCTTGTCTTTGAATTGATCCTTTTTCATCTTGCCATGGTTGTCTAGTTTTAGTGGTAATTCGTGAGTTGCCTAGATATAGAGATATGCTTGGGGACAAGCATTGTTTAAGTGTGGGGAGATTTGTTAAGTGTTAAAATTGCATATTTTAATATTACATTTTCCCCCATTTTTTCCTTTGTTTTGTCCTATTTGTTGAGTATTGAAGTACTTTGTCTCCATTGATATAGGATTGGAGAAGCTGCTGAAAAGAAGCTAGAAGTTGTGATTTTGAGGTTGTTTTGGACAAGAGCTTAAACATGATCACGCTTAGAGGTCCCGTTCGCTGAGAAACCTAGCTGTACACGGATTTTCTTTCGCCCTTATATGATTCGGGATCTTTTCTCGCGTCAGATTTTGGACGGAATTTTGAACATCTTATACCAGAGAAAGAGCACTTCTTTCCTAATTCTATTATGGACTTCGGATTGGGCTTTTAATTGGAGAAATTCGTCAAGCTCTTTAGGGGTATATTCACGCAACCTTGGGCAGATTAAGTCAGGCAATTAGGGTAAAAAATATACAACTATGCAGCAGCATAATTAGAGAAAAAGAGAACAGCAGATCATCACCAACTTCACCTCACTTTTGGAGACCAATCACGTAGCAGCAAATTTGGAGAATTGGAGCAAGCATCACCACGGCACAACATATAACATCATCAATTTCGTCTTCTTCTGGGGATCTTTACAGTGAAGAAACAATTGCTATTACTTCTTATTTTATTTCTTTAGCTATGAATTCTTATGTTTTCATTTCGATTAGATTTAGCATGAGTAGCTAAATACTTAATTCTAGTTCGGGATTTTTACCTAAGTTCATTAGCTATGAATTCTTTAGCTAAATACTTATTTCTTTACCTATGAATTCGTGTGTTATTTAGTAGATTGAAACTATAAATATTATTTCTGTTGGATTCAACACCCATCATTGAGACCGCCGAGAAATCCCTGTTTCCGATAGGGGTTGAAATACCAAAACTTAAGGTGCTACATTTTGTCAATAATTTCTTGTTTTAGCTTGCAATGCTAAAGATCAAATTGATTTAGGACAAATTGCTAATTCCATGAATAAATTCACTTCGAAATGCAAAAACGTACACGAAAAAAGCCAAGTTATACTATCTCTCAGAACAATTTCAGAAAATTAGTGGTGATTTCCATTCCTGTCTTCTTATCCCTGAATGGACATATGCTTAAAAAGAGATGTCAATTGTGATTTTCTTGCATTTCAGCAAAAGAGGCCGGTTCAAAGATTTAGGGCCAAACTGATATCAGGCCTGGACATCTGGGTTTGGTTTAAGTTACATCCTAGCCCAATTAAACAGAGCTTTGATGTACACATTATAACTGAAGACCCAAATTTTGTTAGTCTTTCTTTTCCTTTTTTTTTTTTTTTTTTAAACTTTTTCTGGTGTTTGTGTGTCTGTGTTTCCTTCTGTTTGTTATCACTTGTTAGCAGCAAAAAAAGGAATAAAGAGAATGTGATGTGTGTGGGGTTCCATTGAATATCTGATGTTGGGGGTTAGCCCAACAACAGATATGGAGATTACGCTTTTTCCCAAACATGAACAACTCATGCACCATCGATCTCTAAAAAGGGAAAAAGATATAGATAAGCCAACATCCATCCTTGTGCATATCCCATGTACATCAATCAAACCCACAAAATTTGCCTTTTTTTTTTCTCACTTAGATATGCTGTTGGTGATCTATATTCATTTTCATTAGGTTGATCGGGTAGGTAATCCATCAGATCACCAGTGCAGTACTGTTGATAAAAGCTTGAGATATATATCTTTCTTCGTCAAGGCTTGTGTTTATCTTAGAATAGCAATGTTCTTGCCTGTCCCTTATCTTTGTTGGCACTAGTGGAACCACGCAGCACTATTGGTCATTGCTGTCAAGAGCAAGTGCAAGTGCCCTACACACACACACACACACACACATAAATAGAAATATGTGCACGCGCGTGCGTGAGACTACTAGTCTTCCGCCAACATGCAACCTAGCTCATGAAGATAAAATTCGTCGAATACCCTTTCTTTTCTTTCCGAAATAATTAAAGGGTTTCTCTAGTAATTGTTTGAGCCTTATATTGAATATTAAATTAAGGCAATAATAAATTAAGGATGAAGCTAGCTTCTTGATTTTTGGGATCTTTCAATATTTTCCCTAATTGTGATTATGGAGAATATGGAATTATATATTAATGGGGCCGATCGAACTATGTATGGTAAAGATTAAAGAACAAAAGCAAACGAATCCCACTTCACGATGTAGATAGTTGAGACGTCTGTGGTTGTACTTCGTGCTAGCTATATCCAAATGAAGTTTAATTGGTTATAGTCGTGTTTCATAATGAAAAGGAAATTCGAAATGGTGATGATCTTAATGGCTGCTATCTAGAATATAGATTAATTTCTTCAAAGTGTTGTATTTCTCCTTTTTAATAATTCGAAGACGATTAATCTAGAAATTGAGTGTGTACATTACATGCATAGTCATGAGGATTGAAAAATCAGCTGGTAAATTACATGGGATATTGCTGTTCTGTATGCATCCAATTATAGAATTGGTGGAAGACTTCAAATCAGTTTTCTCTTTTTCCATATGTATCAAGTATCACCTATCAATGCAACTATGCAAGCTTTAGTGGTGATATTGTCTTGATTTTAATTTGAATTTGGTTACTTGTCTTTTCATCTATTTTTAGACCAATGTGGTCTATTCTTGTCGTCTAGAATCCTTGGGGAAAAACAAAAAATAAAAATCTTAATTAATTTAGGGCGATTGATAATGGGTAATCCGACCGCGCTGACGTGTCCTGATCTTAGCGGTCGGCTCAAGCCACGTGGCGGCGTCCGAAGCTCTTGTCATGGACTTAATCGGATATTCTCGACCGGACTTACGGGTCCAGCTAGCATGATGTTCGTCCGATCGGGCCTCGACCCTTGTCAAGGGCCGTCATCCGAGTCACCCACGAGGCCCATCGAGGCTACTCAACCGACTCGCGATCTGGCAAGATTGTTGAGGTGTCACACCCCGAACGCTGCAGTCAAATCTGTACCAAGCTATGAAGGAGCCTGGCCCACCAGATCCCCTCTTTTAAGGATAGTACGAGATCCTCTGCAAATATCCTGAGCCCTGCATTAAATGCCTGTAGGTCAACGCAGACTAGCATTAAATGTAAACTCCCAAAGGTGTACTTAATGTGTGTTATCACCCACTATATATACCCCTAGCATTTATTGTTGTAGGTAAGCTCTCATTATTACTCTGATCGCATCTAGCATTCCGATCGCATCTCCCTTACTCTAATATCGTATTCCTAGTACTGACATAATTCAGTGGAGGGGCTACGCCGGAGACAACCCCCTCCGGCCAAGTGACCCAGTGTTAGTGTTTTTCAGGTCGAAGTCGGATCCCCTCTACAAATTCAACTGACGAGCAGGACACGTGGTCACTCCTCGACCCCCGACCAAAAACAAGCATCATCAGCGATATGAAAGAATGGTGCATAGATCACGACATCGACCAGCGTTTTGCTTCGGTCGAATACCCGCAAGCGAATGGGCAATCTGAGGTAAGAAATCGCACCATTATCTGGAGCCTCAGCGCTCGACTCGATGCAAAGAAGAAGGCATGGGCCGACGAGCTAGACGAGGTCCTATGGGCCTATAGGAAAACTCCTCGGACCTCAACAGGCGAAACCCAGTTCGCCTTAGTATACGGATTGGAAGCTTTAATCCCAGCTGAGCTCGTCCACGAGACAGTCAGGGTATCACACTTTCAGCTGGCACAAAACAATAAAGGGTGTGCGCCCGAACTCGACCTCATCGAGGAAAAGCGCCATAGAGCCCTGGGGCGGATGTTGCAGCATAAAGTTGCGGCAGCTCGAAGTTATAACAAGAACGTCCGACCGTTGAGCTTCCAGGTCGGAGATTTGGTCTTGAAAAAGGTCGAGGTATCAAGAAAAGTAAAGAAAAGTGGGACGGTCCATACCGTGTTACACGGATAGCCAAAAACAACGCTTATCGGCTTGAGATACTTGGGTCGGAACCTGAAGAATTACCCCGACCATGGAATGCGTTCAATTTAAAGTTGTATTACCCTTAGATCGACCCCTCAGGAGTCCGACCGTGTAATTCCCCTCAAGGGCTCCTTTTGTAAGTTGACAAGTTCAATGAAACCCTTCTAGCATTATTATTTTTACTGCTGTTTATCGTGCTTTAGCATTCGATGCCCCATCATGCTCGAAAAGGGGAGGGGGAAACCCCGTATAACAATAATGGGGAAAAATAATAACCCATAAAACTAAGTTCCACAAATGAAATCAAGTTGCAAAAATGGACTGGGGACTCAAGCCCATTCCGATTATCTAGAGTTGGAAGTTAAGCTTCCACTCGCGGACTGGGGACTCGAGCGCAAAGCTCGAGCCCATTCCGATCGTCCAGAGTTGGAAGTTAAGATTCCACTCGCGGACTGGGGACTCCAGTGCAAAGCTCGAGCCCATTCCGATTATCCAGAGTTGGAAGTTAAGCTTTCACTCGTGGACTGGGAACTCGAGCGCAAAGCTGGAGCCCATTCCGATTATCCAGAGTTGGAAGTTAAGCTTCCACTCGCGGACTGGGAACTCGAGCGCAAAGCTCGAGCCCATTCCGATCATCCAGAATTGGAAGTTAAGCTTCCACTCGCGGACTGGGGACTCGAGCGCAAAGCTCGAGCCCATTCCGATCGTCCAGAGTTGGAAGTTAAGCTTCCACCCGCAGACTGGGAACTCGAGCGCAAAGCTCGAGCCCATTCCGATCATCCAGAGTTGGAAGTTAAGCTTCCACTCGCGGACTGGGGACTCGAGCGCAAAGCTCGAGCCCATTCCGATCGTCCAGAGTTGGAAGTTAAGCTTCCACTCGGGGACTGTGGACTCGAGCGCAAAGCTCGAGCCCATTCCGATTATCCAGAGTTGGAAGTTAAGCTTCCACTCGCGGACTAGGGACTCGAGCGCAAAGCTCGAGCCTATTCCGATCGTCCAGAGTTGGAAGTTAAGCTTCCACTCCCGAACTGGGGACTCGAGCGCAAAGCTCGAGCCCATTCCGATCGTCTAGAGTTGGAAGTTAAGCTTCCACTCGTGGACTGGGGACTCGAGCGCAAAGCTCGAGCCCATTCCGATCATCCAGAGTTGAAAGTTAAGCTTCCACTCGGGGATTGGGGACTCGAGCGTAAAGCTCGAGCCCATCCCAACAATTAAATGAAGAACAGTGGACTTTTTTAAAGAAAAATTTCATTAAATGGGGGTCGAATAGCGCGACCCGTCGCTTACAAAAGGACCCGATCCGGTTGGACCTAGTTACAATCCAAGGGATCCGGCTAGTCCGATCCCACATCCTTCGACTAATTTAGAAACAACAAAAAACAATAAATAACAATGACTCTCAATCCTCGACGTCATGAACAACTAGGGCAGTAGACGGTTCGGGTCGGCATACGACAGACGGAGGATTAGGGGAATCTGATCTATCAGGCTGGTCGAGGAAGCGAAGATCCAGCTCCTCGGGCCATCCACTCCTGTCGTAAGGCGGCCCATCGGGGGCCTCCGCATCCATCTTCTTCACGATGAACCCCAAGGGATAGTTATCGGGCTCGGCGGCGTAGACCTTAGCCATCAGGTCATCTGCCTTGGGCGGTCGAGGATCATGCTCATTAGGGCCGATCCCAGATAGTTCACTCTCAGGAATCTGAAAGTAACCATGATGGCGAAGTTGGGCCAAGCACAGGTCGACGCTTGCTAGCATATCGTCATCGCACTTATATTTGGAGGCATGGCAGAACATTGGGCTCTCAACAAAGTCGATCACTGCCCTCTTCGCGATTGTATCGCGTGCCCGACGCATGTACCGCTGTGTTTTCCTCTTATACTTGTGCGCCAAGTCCTGAACGACAGTGCCATACCCGATCGTGCGAGCAGTATCATACTGCTCCTGCTCCCACTCAGCGGCTTTCTCCGACTGCCCCTCCATCTTGGATATCTTACTCGCTGACGAGTCGGCCTCTTTGGTCAAGCGCTCGACTTCCGATTGCAAGCTCACCTTCTCAACTTCGAGGTCGTCAGCCGAACGCTTAAAGATGTCTACCTGCTGCTTCAGTTCGGAGCTATCCCCGAGCTCAGCCAGCTCCTTCTTCTTCTCAAGGAACCTCCTCTTGTAGTAGTCCTTGCGAGTGGAGTAGAGCCTGGCCCGCTGGGCGATCGAGGCGACGGCGTTCGAAAGTCTCTGTCACATGAACAATTAACTTCCGATCAGAAACAGTTTGGAAAAAGAAGTGGAAAGGACGGGAAAGTAAGACAAGGCAATACCATACTCCAGGTCGTTGATGGAATGCTTCACCAACTTCTTCTGATCGGCCAGGTGGACCCCCGATCGATACAGCGCATAGGCTTTCCGATCATCCACTTTCCCATAGAAATGGGAAGACTCCTGCCCCGATTAGGGCTCTTCGGGAGCCACAACGCTCGAGAGCTCAACCGCCAAGCGCTCGAGAAACGCGTAGCTCCCCTCTTCGTCGCTGTCCGCCACAGCGACTTGCTTCTGCTTCAGATGGGATCCTGGTTTCCCCGATCCCCAAGAGGTAGAAACAACATTCGGCCACCTCCTCTTCACGCCGGACGAGGGAGTAGCGCTTTCAGGACCTCCGATCGCGGGGCGGATTCAGTCATGGTTATGTCGGCCGGTGCAGAGGCGTCGACCGCAGCCTTGTCAAGGGGCCTCTTATGAGTTGCCGCCATTGTGGCGGTCGGAATGTAAGCGGCAGGGGGATCGGCGAGCCTGTCACGAGCGTTGATCGCATCGTTCAGCGCCCTGAAGTTGGCATCATCCTGCTCTTTGCTGGCCCGACCAGCACACTTGTTCTTCAACTAAAAAGCAGCATGAACTGAAGCCATTACTTGGATATCTGAAAAGGAGAAGGAAAAGCGAGCAGAGACAGTTGAATGAAAACACAAGAAAAATATAAGAGCAGGAAACCCCCCCGATCGTTTACCCAAGACGCTATTCCTAGAATGCTGATCGTAACAAAGCCGGGCACTTTCTATATTATGCTCGCTCATAATACAGTTCTAGTTCATCTCATCGGGGCCTAACCACTAGCCCACCAGGTCGAGCATGTTCTCCAGATCGGGGTCAGCAACCCACTTCTTCTGCCTCGAACGCGCATCCTTCTACCAGCTGGGAAGGCGGAATCCATGTTCATGGTCCACGATCATCCACTCAGGCTTCCAGGTGGTCCCATGAGAAGTTGAGGGGATCGTGAAGAACTTTCGACCTTGCTTTTGGGAAACAACATATAACCTGATCCCTGATTTGGAAGGCTCCGACACGGTGAGCAGTTGTTGGAAGTGTCGAGGCTTTGGCTCGAACCTCAGGATCCTCATCAGCACCAGATGACAGCCGATGAAAGCGAAGTTATTGGGAACCAGTTGGGTCGGGAAAACCTCCACATCCTAGAAAGTGGAGTACATATAATCATTGCCAATAACCCGGAAGCCGTTTGCAACGGCATTATAGTTGACGGCTAGCTCCGTCAGCCTCTGATTCCCCATTATCTCATCGGGTCGGGGCCACCGCATAGTGTGAGATGGCGGAAAACGCAACATGGCACGGGTCCTCGCGATCCGATCATCGGAGACTTTCGATCGGATCATGAAACGGGTAAGTCGGAACCTTTCCTCAGGATCATCTACCGCCTCATTACCTTGACCGGTTGGGCCTACCGCCGGTTCAGCCGGGTTAACGGTCTGCTGCGATCGGTGATGTTTCCTACTTGGTCGATGAGCCATCTGTTTTAGGCGACCTTTGCCCTTTTTTGCGACCGTGACAGCTTGCTCTTGGGCGATCTCTGATGGGCCGGCACCACCTTCTTCCCTCCTAGCGAATGGAACTGCCATCGGGACTTGGTCTCTTACGGCAGAGGCCTGGTCGGAGTCACCTTCGTGATCCGACCCCAATGACTCATTCCCTCCTAAATCGTAATCCCTCACCCTCTCCTCGGATCCCTCAGATTGTGAAGACATAATTTAAGAAATGGAAAAGAGAAGGGGATCAAGGGTTACCTAGTATTTAGTGAAGGGTCGGGGTTGTGTATGCTCTCTGTCGGACAACTACTACAGTCTCTCTCTAAAGTTGCTGGATCGGAGCTAAGCTTCACGTGTGCGTAAACGAATGAAAAGGATAGAGCCCATATTTATAGAGGCCTCTCCTCGGAAGACGAAGCGTCGCCCTAAAGGCGACTGGCGGGAACTGACGTGGCTCATTCTCAGCCTCAAAAAGCAATTATGGCTGACATGGCGACACGCATGTCTGGCAAAAAGCCACCCCGCTGACGTGTCAAGGGAAGGAGGCTTTCGACTGCTTCTACCTAAGTACCTTATCCGATCAAAACCTCATAGGAAGATGGGCATTAGATCACAACTTCCAATCGAGTAAAACTCGATTAGAACTTAAGGGACTCATGATAATGGGTACTCCGACCATGCCACGTGTCCCGATCTTAGCGGTCGGCTCAAGCCACGTGGCGGCGTCCGAAGCTCTCGTCATGGACTCAGATATTCTCACCGGACTTACGGGTCCAGCTAGCATGATGTTCGTCCGATAGGGCCTCGACCCCTGTCAAGGGCCGTCGTCCGAGTTACCCACGAGGCCCTATCGAGGCTGCTCGACCGACTCGCGATCTGGCAAGATTGTTGAGGTGTCACACCCCGAACGCTGCAGCCAAATCCGTACCAAGCTATGAAGGAGCCTGGCCCACCAGATCCCCTCTTTTAAGGATAGTACGAGATCCTCTGCAAATATCCGGAGCCCTGCATTAAATGCCTGCAGGTCAACACAGACTAGCATTAAATGCACACTCCCCAAGGTGTACTTATAACACACACTATATATACCCCCAGCATTTATTGTTGTAGGTAAGCTCTCATTATTACTCCGATCACATCTAGCATTCCGATCGCATCTCCCTTACTCGAATATCGTATTCCTAGTACTGACTTAATTCAGTGGAGGGCTATGCCGGAGACAACCCGCTCCGGCCAAGTGACCCAGTGTTAGTGTTTTTCAGGTCGAAGTCGGATCCCCTCTACAAATTCAACTGACGAGCAGGACACGTGGTCGCTCCTCGACCACCGACCAAAAACAAGCATCATCAGCGATATTGAATTTGTAAATTTTAACAATACATTTTATCATTATGTGCAAATTTGAGAAGATATATTTTTTTCCCTACCAACTCGATCCTTTTTTCGCTATAGATAATTAATATATAGGGTAGAATTTTCCATAAATATAAGGAGATTTATATCACTTGCCTTGAAATATTATAGTGTAATTACAAATTAATTTTTCATATTTCAGAAATTACAAAATCTATGTTTCAATATTATATTGGACTTGTAAAATTTGTGGCAAACAAAGACTTTAACTGGCATCTACGATGCTTTAAACCATATTTGCCTTTTAGATCAATGTATTGTAGTTGATGAGGCGCTTTTCAAGTGGTAAATTGAATTACACAACTCGGATCCAACCGAAATTTTACATAGAAAGTAAGCTTAAGGATATTTTTGTAATTTTCACAATAAGAGCGACTCATCTGTAATCACACCAAACTTTTGGGGTAATATCAGTTGCCATAAAGTTATTTTTAGGCTCACTTACTGTAGAAATTCAATTGAAGGGCGAGTGATATTGACATTGGGCCGGCCACGAGATTCGCACTAAATTTAAAAGCACTTTGATAATCTTGATTTATGGCCACATATAATTTACAAGTACATGGTGATATTACTGATTAGAGTACTTCTTCAAAGAGTACTTTGGACATGTGGAAGTTGATAGTTCCTATATTACAATAAGCTGCATAATAGAAACTCCTAGCAATTGTAAGAAAGTTTTGTTTAATCTCAGAATCCAAATCTCCTGATTCAGATTTGGTGAGAACCAGCTGCACTAATTCTTGCATGCTGGATTCTATCTCAACGGTTGTGATGCCTCCAGTATTAGCCATGCACCCATTATTGCTGCTTCCCTGCACCTGCATGCAGATTATAAATTACAAATGATCTATCTAATATTAGAAAAATATGAAAGAAAAGAAAATTAAAACTTTTGTATTAAGAAAACGAAGAAATGATGGAAAAAGGACAACATCTACAATCAACTTTGTGCTTGGTGCATGTCTGCCATTAAAAATGTAGTGCAATAATAGAAGAAATGAGCTAGCCACAAAGATGGATCCAAAAATATCAGTACTAGGCAGGCATAATGTCCACATATTTTTATTTATTATACTTTTTATAAGTTTTAAAAATATGTATATTTGATTTAGAAATAGTAATTACCTTTCTGAGTTGAAATAGGCGAAGTTGATTGCAGAGTGTTGTGGTCGCCTTGAGAAGTTTGTGATACATTGGATGGCCCAATAAGAGGTGATGGTCATCTGAGTTTGCAGCGCCGCTCAGATTCAATGTCCGAACTAAAAGCTGTGCATCTCCTTCTCTACAATCTCCTCCATTTTCCCATGTTTTTAGCCAATTACGCCACTGCAAACGTGACTTCTTTAATTATTTGACAGTCCGTGATTGCAAATTTTTTAAAGGATAAAACTAAAAAGTGTTTTTATGTTTCTAACTCTTTTTTTTTTTTATCAAAACCAGCCAGCACCGTAAAAATTTTATGCAAAAGCAAGAAAATTTCATTGTACGTAGTACTAATAAATATACGTTTCTGTACTATATATAAATTTTCAGAGAGAATGGTGGGTAATAACATATAACACTACAAGAAAATTTAATAAGAGTAACAAAAAAATTAAGTGGCAACTTAAAAGTTGTCACTAATAATAACATTTAGTGACAATACATTTTACTTTGTTACTAACTAAATTCATTTGGTGACAACAATTTTTATATTATCACAATATGCATTTATAGTGACAAAAATTTATGATTTTATTGTCACAATTGACAATTAGTGACATAACTATGGTGACAATTTAATGACAAAAAAAGTTGTCACTATGATTTTGTGATAAAAAATTACTTGTCACAAAATTGTCACCATAGCTATGTCACTAATTGTCAATAGTGACAACTTAAACACCATTTTGTCACTATTATGCATCATGAAAATTAAATTTGTGACAAAAATAAAACTTTTGTCACTAAATGAATACAATTAGTGACAAATCTTATATTATCACAATGCATTTTGTCACTCATTTTTATTTTTCTTGTAGTGTAAGATGAATATAATTAATATTTTAATTTTAATATTTCTGTAGTTTAATTTGTAATAAATCAACTTTTTAAAAGATAATTATTCATAATATATAATATAGTGAAAAATGTAAAACAAAATGCAATTATACTCTTTACAATTTAATCTTAATATATAATAAATTCTAGTTTTTAATATTTACTACTTAGAAAAAAGAGCTTACTTACTTTAGAATTTATTTAATATAAATTATCTTTTGTAATATATATAATATCTGAAAATTAAAGAATAAAATGATTTTTCTTTAATTTGATCTTAATATATGAACAAATTATATTTAATATGTAATAATACTAAATACTACTTTTGAAAAAAAATGGTAAATCTAGTGAACTAGATCACTGGAGGGGATCTTCTATTCCAAAATGGTATTCCATATAAGGAGATTGTACACTTGGCGCAATCTTACTATATGGAATACAAGATGGAATATCACTTTGGAATAGAAGATCTCATCCGATCAATCACGAGATCAGTCTTTACGATCTCGTCCAATGAGACGAAAGTATATATAATTTTCTGAATTAATTTAAGTACTTTATTTATTTACGATGACAATTTTTTTTCAATGATTAATTTGGAAAAAGTGAAAAATTGTAATGCTGAAAATGGGAATGAGAATTTTGGAGTAGCATAATAGCTATAAGGGCTAGTTAATTACCGCAAGATTCAATTGGTGGTAAGGATCTCGGCCGTGTGCCCACAGCACTTCCAATGACACCTTATTTAGAGCTCTCAGTAAAGTCCCCACAAGTGTACAGTTTCTTGTTTTGTATCTGCAGTATATATTAATTAATTAATTAATTATTCATGGCCGGACATATTTTTCATGTATATGGAATTTAAAGGATAGAACACTGATTTATATATATCGCCTGAAGTTGAACCAATATTCAGACAATATTACAAGTTGCAACAATATTGTTTGGCTCATGTCAAATTTCATCGTACTGCATGATGCATGAATCATCAGACCTATCCGTGAAGGAAATAATTAAATATTAATTATTACCACCCTATATATAGATAAGTAGGGCGCCACCGCCGCCTCACTAATACTTTTTAAAGATAATAATTTGGTTTTTATTTTATATATAATATAAGATTTCGTCCAGAGACGGTACCAGAAATTTTTTATTGAGGGGGCGAGAATTTATTTTTAATTAAATATATCAAAAAATATAAAATATAAATTTTTATTTTATAATGATATTATTTTTTATACTAAATTTTATTTAATTTTAGGAAAGTGAATCAAGTTTTATTTAATTTTAGGGAGAACAAAACCTTAATTTAATGTATAATTTATTTTTTTATTACATGTAAAACATTTTTTTTTTCAAAAGTCAGCTCCCCTCATCCCAAAGGGTGGTACCGCCTCTGATTTCGTCATACCCAAATTAATGAGAATGAATTTGATATTTTTATATATAATATGAGTTCGCTCCCACCAAAAAATTATATTACCGTCCTTGTTATTATATATACCTAGCATGTGAGTCTAATTATGGTACGTAAAATTAGTCTGAAAAATAATTTGGTTAAAAGTGGATAATGATTATATTTATGTATTAAGACAAAAATTAGTCTATAATAAATATATTTTAACGTAATTAAATATATGTAAACAAATTAATTACCTTCCTCCATTGGCATACTTGAGGAGGCTGCCATGTTCGAATTCATTGACAAAAGCGCTTTTCTCCTGATTAGAAAGTTGTTGTCCTTGAAAATGCGAAACAATAGTCTCTACTAAAATCGCTGTTTTGGCCCAAGCCAGCCGCTTTTGGGCTTTTTCCGGCTCGAATATGCAGGCTGCGGCTATATAATAAGCTTGGAGAAGGCTTCTCTCACTTAAGCCAAATTCTCCAAGATTGCTATTTCTGTACCATCTAATACAACATAAAATTAAATCACAAAATTTAGGAACTTATTTAATTAAGTATAAATTAGCTGTTTTTTTTTTTGGTGCTAAATATAAAATTAGTTAATGAAATTGAAATACATGTCATCTTACTTTTGAATGCCTTCCCACTCCTTACGATGCAAGGCCTGGCAATTATTGTAGTCTAATTTTGCCAACTCAAGATAGGTGTTATTATTAACATTAGACATCCTGAAAGTAAACAACAGATAATTAGAACAAAAATTTAAACTTTTATTGTGATAAGTACAATTATCGAAAAGCAGAAAAGAAAAGAAAAAAATTTCCGTATGTTTATATTATGCCCGACCTGACTCGATCCATGTAAAATATACGATCAGACCCACGCACCCAAAAAACAACAATAAAATTAATATATATCCTTAAACAGCTTATAAAAAATTCAAACTCTCCCCCAAATATAATGTGTCAATATAATTTATATAAGTTATATAAACTATAAAGTACAGTCGTTGTGATTATCATCATAATTAAAAACAAAATGTCTTTGTAAACTAGCCACCAAACTTTATTTAGCTAAAATGCAAAAAAACACAAGAAAAGACAAACAGCAGAATAATTAGCTCTAACTGAACATAAAATTAACAATCTTAAGTACTATATACGTACACACGTAAGCAATTAATTACGAATGATGAGAAGATATATATTGTACGTTCTCCGATGATCATATATCTTAATTTAATTTGTTTTTATCCTTGGCTGCCGTAATAACTTGTTTTCTTGTTCAAACTCTTTCAGCACACATATATATTAATTATTAATTAATATTTTTATACAAATTAAACTAAGAAAATTATAACATATCTGTTCGCGTGCATGATATTTATATCTGATGGAAAATTAATCAGTAGACATGCATGCATGCATGGTACTTGGATGATCCAAATTTGCGGCTTTCAGCCACTAAAATTTGGCTTTGACAGGCAGAGGCTCTGTTTTTTGCATCGTGTCCTTTAGTTGTGGGTTGATAATTAATTGACAATAGGTTGTTTGTTTTCAACTGTTGCCCGATTAATTACGCATAGGGCTAGCTAACTTAGGTTTTTGTATGGATATGAATATGGATGGATTTTCTTTTGGTGCATTGTACGCGGTTAAGAAATGAACGTAACACTCCTTCTATTTTAAGTCATTAAATATTATATATTTTAAAAATATAATCTCTTAAAACTATTGATGAAATTATATATCTTTAAGGGCAAATTATATTTGGATCCCTGATATTTTTCATATTTATATTTAGGTCTACTTACATGTGTTTATTACATATAAATTTCTAAATTGGTCAACATTCGTTTCTAAATCGGTGGTAGAACTTAAATAATCTTGGGTGTCGCTCGCACTTTTTACGTTAAATTTGACCAAATGTAGATCAGTCCAGACACATCTAAATGGATCTAAATATAAATATTAAGACATCAGGAACCCATATATAATTCACCGTATCTTTAATATTCTATAAAGTACGCTCTAATTTCTCTTTTGACATTAGAAATTCAAGTTAACTATTTATTTCTCTGTTAATTAACTCATAATTCTACTCGATCTATCGTAAATATATAATTAAATATATATATTGTACTAGCTGCATATACATTTCAAACAATATTAATTATTACTATGAAAGAATGTTGGAATTAATTTAGAGATGGAAGATATGTTACGTACCTGTATAAGGTTTTTCCAATCCAGACATCGTTGTCACCGCCGTATTGTTCCAAGTAGAATCTTGTTTCGACTCGTGGTAAGCTGGCGTACCATGGCACATCTAGTGCATATCCAACCTGCAGTTCATTTTTTATTTTATTTTATTTTTGTCAATCAGATCTTATATTAACAGATTCGATGATTGCCATTCAACAAAACGACGAGAAAAAATTAAATTAATATAAAGAAATTATAATCGAAGCGAAATTAAATCCTTCATGTGGTGCTAACTAACTCGAAGTGGAACTCTTTTGTTTCATTTTTCTCCAACATTAATGTCAGTAAACTTGTGGCAAGTTGAATTCATGTTTCAGCATCAAAGTTTTGAACTTTAAATATGTGGATAGAATTAAGTTGAAATATATTTTGGAATTCTTAATCCACTTAGGAATATAATATAAATATTAACTGAAATGTTATAATAATAATGATAATAGTAGGTTGATTGAATCAAATATACGACATGTATGTCCTTTGTTTGGTCGACATTCACAACTAATAGATAAGCTTACACTACTTTTCTTAAAAACATGCATATATGTCGGGACGTTCACTTTTCACACATTATTATAACATGCATTTGAAGTGACAACTCGATCATAAATATTAGGTGGCCTGGCTAGCTATGTACGTAGTTATACTCAAAATTAGCTTCTTCACTTTTTAAAAGTCAGCACGGCACTACTAGCTGTGAAGAGATCGAATTGAAACATGAACTTTCTTCTTTTCATAATCAAAAGTTACAAAAATAATAGAGAATACAATTTGGACATGCAAATTGCAGAATTGGCCTGGTACGACTTTGAGAAATAAGCCTTGTCATATAAATATAAAAGTAGCTAATTAAGTTAGTTTGTAATACGTACTAACCTCTCCCGGAAGGTCCTTGGTAATGATCCACTTATCCAAGAGCTGATTATTAGCTCGTTTTTCCTGCAAAAACTTAGCTGAGAATTTGGCTGCATCTGAAAGAATATTTTCTCCAGGAAACATCAACTGAGAAGCTCTGTACAAATTGTACATTCCAGTTACAGCCTGGGTCGTCTGCCCCGCGAAGCAGAAGAATTCTCCACTCTTCTCAAAATGCTTGAAAACGTCTGTACGTACGTAGTCATTAAAAACGTACGTTTTTAATTAATTACTGCACATATATATATATATACAAAATAGTACTGCATGCATGCATGCAGTTGCAGAGACATGATCATATATATATCTGTCGTACGTACGGCGATATATACATATATATATTACCTGCAGAAATATCGTATCCATGCAACCTCAAAAGCCTGAATCCCATTGCTGTGTCATCAATGTCCTGAACCTCTGAATTTCTTGCCCAGCATATTCCTTTTGCGGTCCAGTATCTGTAAAGTAATTAATGTTAGGTAATGAGGTACAAACAATTAATATACATATTTAATCTTTAATTTGCTGTACGTGTTTAATTTAATTAATTAATTAGTTAATAATAATTGGGTTGATGTCCTAGATCTATGTTTGTTTTAATAGATATTGTTTCATTTTCATATATAATTAATATATATATACCTGTGGACATATTCGACACATTCTTCAATTTCTGGCTGAAAATACCGTGAAATTCCAAGTCTTTGTAGCCTGTCAACTGCCCAAAGGTGCTCGAACAAGTCCACCGGATACACATTCGGAACTAAATCATATATAACAAAATACATGCATGCATGTCCAATTAATTATTAAGAACCTATATATGGATCGAAAATGTCATAATAATTAAAAAATAATTACATACTTAATTAATAATTTTACCTCCCCCATTGAATTTTTGGACCTGATTGGCTAGATATTTGAGGCAATTATCATCTTTAGTTTGGTGGAGAGCAAATGCAGTAGAAGATGGAGAAAAAAGAAAAGAGCCATCACAAGACTGTAATTTTAATAGCTTATCCCACATAAGCCCGGGCATCCCCTCTAAGCTGTGCAGTAATGTTGTGGGAACTTTATGCATAATATCCCTTGGAATCCTATTAATTAATTCACAAAACAAAATCATTAACATGCTAATTAAGGTTTTAAATGGCATATATGTATCTTTAATTATGGAAAATAAATAATATATTTTATGTGACGTATAAGCTAGGATGATTAATATTAATTAATTCAGTTTTCATTTACCATAATTATTACTCTAGCTAGCTAGCTAGCTTCAGTACGTACGCCAGTTCTAAAACTACGTTACTCATCATTATCATCACCATATATACCTTGTGAGCTTTAAGTCTCTTTTTGTGTAAATCTGCTGCAGGCCGGGAGAATCATGAGGGATATCAATTTCTAGCTTTTTTGCTATTTCAATGAGTGATGGAAGTGCCACTTCGAACCCAATAGGCATGTGCTCTTCATTTTCATCCTCCAGCTTCTTCATATTCTTCTTGATAAACAAAATCCCTGAAGGAAATAATATAAAATTACAAATCAGGAAAAAGACAACAAAATTAATCATTATTTAATGGGCAAAAATTGATCATCTTACCCCGCCAGCTACTCATGTGAGGGATATATAAAAAGTTAAGTTGTGAAAAAGTAAATATTGGATTTTTTTAATTAGCATATCGTCATAACAAATAGTACTCATTGACTAAAGATCATGCACTTTTTTTTATGAGATGAATAAATCAAGATCGAGTGCCAAGAATTAAAAAACAAATCTTTCTTTTTTCCCGATTTAATCCAAGAACCAAACATAGCTAAATTTCACTAGACCGTAATATTTCACAAAATAATTGTTAAAAAAAGAATATATAGGAAGTTTATCTGAGGACAATTACCTTTATCACTTTTTTGAGGATGTAATTTCCAAGATCTCAAGGCAACAACACAAGCTAATGTGTTGATAATCCTGTCAAAGATTGAGAACACGTATTTATCACCCCACGACCCATCGGAAAGCTGATTATTAGAAATCCAGTCGAGGCTGGACGGGAACTGTGGCTGCCCACTGCCGCCGACATCCTCCACCAGCGCCACCCACGCCGTGTCGTACGGCGAAACAGTTATCTCTCCGTCGTCCATTGATTGCAGCATCGATCGGATCACATACACATGTTCATTTATCTTAAAAGATGATTTTTTAAAAAGAAGAGTTAATAAGATTCAGTACAACTTTTAGAAAGAGAAATATAGAAGCTGTACTACTGTTCTAAGTACACACACCTTATGAATGTCTTTTTCTATGTCATCTTCCACGATTTCTTGCCACTTTACCACTGGCATACCATTCTGAATCACATCTCTGTATTCTGCCAAAAAAATAAATCATCTATGTATCATGACTAATAAAGTCATTTTTAAGTTAAAACTTGGGAATTTTCATTTTTAATATTTTTTTTTTGTGTAGAGAAAAATGAATTTCTTGAACAGCCCATAAATTTAAAAAGGGGTGCTTTATTTTGTCCAGGATGTTTTTCTTTTATCTGATGTATATATATATGTGTAAGTATATACCTTCTGTACGAGGTCTGGAAATTGCATTGCATTGCAGAGAGTAACTGGAAGTACTAAATGGTGGTCTCCAAAATTGAAAAAGACCTGCAATTATTGATTTACATTACGACAACTTCGAAACTTCAACATCATATTTAATCCAAACTGACGGAAAAAAACAAAAGCATCATCAAAAAGTATAACTCATATATCCATAAAGATATGAATTAAATTCTTGAATGGAAACATATAGATATATCTTTCTCGAATCCCGAGGCGTTTGTGTGTGTGTGTGTGGGATTGAGGATATATTCACCGGCGGTGGCCGTGGAAGGAGCAAGTGCCGGAATACCGCGGGTCGGCGCCAGAAGACCGCCTTCAGCGGTGGATGATCGGAGAAGATCACTGCAGCAGGCTGCAGGGTGAAGAAGAAATGATGAACCCATGTTTAATTATAATATTAATCTTGTGGGTATTGGAGAAATTAATGTTATAAGGTTTTGATTGGTTTAATGAAGGACAGGAAAATATGTATGTATGTTTTTGTAGTGAGATAATTATTTGTTAAGAAAGAGGAGAATGATGAGTAGTGTTTAAATAGGAGAGAGAATGGAAGAAGCAGACAGAAACTATTTCCGAAGAGATTCCCGCGAATGGGTGCATGGGATCATCTAAATTCATGAAAATGAGGGCACTCCTGTTCTTTTCCTTAGCTACCCTTTTCTTACACCCTTTATATACAACTCATCTCTTTTTTTATTTAGGGAAAATTACACTTGGGTCCCTATCTTTTGAGATATTTATATTTAGGTCCAAAATAATCGATTTTTTACAAATTAGTCTAAAATTTCGTTGACTGTTAGTCAAACTTAACATTTCCATTAAAAATTAAAAAAAAAATTATGAAAGGACTAAATTACCCTTTGGACTGTATTGTAAAGTTGTCAAACTATAAGGACCTAGATGTAAAATATCTCGTCACCGCCACCGTTGCCGGAGCCACCACCCAGGTGGTCGACACCTTATACCACGACGATCCTCTCGTCGAGACCGTCATATCCCCCATGTCCATTTTCCCATTCGACAACCACACCGAATTTAATTTCAGTTCAAATGTTCGAAAATCCACCTAAACTCTAAATTCTTAGATCTGAAATTAACGAAGATCCGACCGTTGGATTTTCGATCCAACTTCACCACCAGCTTACCCATGACACTTAGATTGGAAATATCATACGGCTCGACCGAGTCCGTCATCGGAGAGTGGCGCGCCACCACTTTTACATTTAGGTCCTTATAGTTTGATAATTTTATAATGCAGTCCAAAAGGGTAATCCAGTCCTTTCATAATTTTTTTTTTAATTTTTAACGGAAATGTTCACTTTGACTAACAGTCAACGAGATTTTGGACTAATTTGTAAAAAATCGATTCTCTTGGACCTAAATGTAAATATCCCAAAACACGGGGACCCAGGTGTAATTTTCCCAAAAAATAACTAATGGGCTGTAGTAAACAAACTCACCTAAATTGCTAATGGAACCCAACTTATACAGGCCCGAGGTAAACACATTTATCTGGCCTATAGCATGCTACAAATCTGGTGTTAAATAATCTGACTTATAGTACTTTCGATAGAAACTAAGTAAATGATGCCTAAATATAACTTCTAGAGCTAGTTTACTTGCTTATACTTCCATACCAATAGATTAGTTATGAATTTATTTAGTAATTCATAATTTGACTAATCTAACGTTTATTTACATTGCTTATGAATAGATAAAGTAGCTACTATCTTTCCACTAGATTATTATCCATAGTGATATAGTCTAAGGTCCACCTCTTTACACAAGGTCCTAAGCAAATTCAAGTAAACATGTTTCATGATTTATTATGTAACCTATCTAACATAATCTAAATAAATAAACTAGCTCATAGTGTCCTACCCTATTTTAGGTAAACGCTAATAAGTTTCAAGAAACTTGAAAGTTAATTGTACTTTTCTATAAATATGACTTGTACAGTAGGTGATTAAGTATATAGTAATCTGTGCGAACTGTATAGATAAACACATTTATCTGGCCTATAGCATGCTACAAATCTGGCGTTAAATAATGTGACTTATAGTACTTTTAGTAGAAGCTAAGTAAACAATACCTAAATATAACTTGTAGCATCCTATACCCAATTTTAGGTATACCCTAATAAGTTTCAAGAAACTTGAAAGTTATTGTATTTTTCTATAAATATGAGTTGTACACTAGGAACTCGTTTACTTACTTAGATTATGCTAGATAGACTATATAATAAATCATAAAATAGGTTTACTTGAATTTGCTTAGAGCTTTGCACCAAAAAAAAAAAAAGAATTTGCTTAGAGCCTTATACAAGAAGATGGCCCTTAGACTAATTGAGTTGTCACTATGGATAATAATCTAGTGGAAGAGTAGTTGTTATTTTGTCTATTTATAAACAAAATAAAGAAACATTAGATTAGTTAAATCATAAATTGCTAATAAATTCATAACTAATCTATTTGGGATAGAAGTCCAAGCAAGTAAACTAGCTCTAGGTAATTAGTAGATAGTAATATGTGCAGACTATGGAGTTTACAAATGACCTATCAACAGAGAATTGTGATCAGAGGGATTCGATCCTAGAGTTATTGCCCTGGAGAAAGAACTTTTAATCACTTAGGTCAACCACTGTTGACAATAAATAATTGATGATAATAAATATAATAATAAAAGTAATACATATATATATATATAACATATATATAATTAAATATAATAATAAATTATATCTATATAGATATAGAATATCTTGTTTTAAAAATTGGCGAATATAACTTAATTATATACACAGAAAATTTTCCCATATGATAAAAGTACATAATTGTTACGTTAAGTTGTTGGCTCGATTACTAATTTTATGAACTCGACTTGAATTTTTTGATTTATATATGAAAATTTAGAATTATGAATAAATAAACTTATAGATAAATATAGATTTTTAATTAAGTAGGACTCTAAAATAAATCTTATAAAGTGAATCATATTCCTATTAAATTACTCAACTATAGATTAATTCCAGTATCACTAAATCAATTTATTACTTATATAATTATAGTTTTATATTTTTGTACGGCTATTTAAAAGGAAATATATATATATATATATATATATATATATATATATATATATATATATATATATATATGTATATATATATATATATGTATTATTAAAGATGTATTTTAATCATCACAAGAAAAGTGACAAACTTAAATTACTGAAAGAAATTCGTATTTTTATAATATAGATAGATATTAATTTGTGTGTAATTTATTAATTATATATATTATGCAAGTTTATTTTGCTTTAATGAACTTTGATATCATGATGTAAATATAGGGAATAGAATTTAAAACTGTTAGAGAAAGCTAAGTTCCTGCTAGAGTTGGCACAAAAATTAAACTGTTGCATATTGATGGAATTTACTATGTGTTCTTTTTTACAAAAATACGTGTACAAAACTTCCAATTTTTGTTTTTATTTATATAACTAGGTTAGCATATGCACCAATGGAATTCTTGTTCTTCTTCTTATAATCCTACTTAGAATTAAATAAGCGTATGTTTCGACTTATACTACTTTTCTGAAATGAGTCACTAAATATATCCTTTGGGCTTTAGAGATAAGATTTAGGGCTCAAATCCTAGTTTGTGTATGAAATAATTGGATTGGAAACTCGTTTCCACATGGTTCTTTACATTATCCGAAATCTAAAAAAAACAATGAGGCGAAATGATCGAGAGATAAGGGAGTAATCTCATGCATTGACATCCCAATTTAGGAATATATGGTCTCTATTATGGCAGCTGTTCTGTTTAATCAGTTCACAATTTGCTCCAACAGTATCTGGACGATTGCAAAAAAGCTATATAGTGTTTCACAAAGTTTTGATAACTCAAAGATTATGTCTTAAAAATATATATATATATATCTGACAAGAACAACAAAAAGATAATTACAAAAGAAAAACTAAGATTGATCTAATAATTGAAAACATTAAAGATAAAACTTTTGATCGAGAAATTAGCTAGTGTTTGTTTTTATTAAGTGGAATCTTTTATTTCATTGATGCTTTCTCAAATTAAGTGGAGTTCTCCTCATTCTTGTATCATTTGATTGAGTAGTGAGTGGAATCTCAGAGCATTACTGATCCTAATCAACTTGAAAAATAATAAAATATCGTATTTATTATAGTTTTACCAACCCAATGCCTACGTATTGGATTAATAATTTAGGAACAAAAACATATGTGACCAATCCATACTAATTAATTGCATGTAGAAAATAATTGTGAGCATTGTCACATGACTAATCGTTACATTAAAGAATGAATTTTCTAGGGAAAAATTGCAAAATGGGGACAGTTTTTTATCACTGAGTTGCATTTTTGGGACACAAGATTTAAAATTCGCGTAAATGCTATGTAACTTTGTTTTTTTAGCAATTTTGGGATTCCGGCAGATTTAATTTTAATTTTTGTCCGGAATACCGCTTGCATCAATCACATGATGGTCGGAAAGTGGTTTTCTGATTTTATTTTACACTTAATAATTTTTTGTTAAAAAAACATCCACGTCATTAAATTTTTGGAGGAACTCCTATCTTGAAACAACGTCATTTTTATATGGGCTAATTCTCTTGTTTCAAACGGCCCAGGCCCATTTATGATATTGTAGTACTTCTCGCATTATTGGGCTGTTTCTTTACTAGTTTACATTTAGAAGCAATGGGCCAAATCACCAAAGGCCCAATCATCTAGTTTCTTTCTTATTTTAAAAACCCCAATTAAAATGTGATAAAAATGATGACTTAGGAGATATCTAAAGTTTATATACTAATAAAAAGAATTGAGTTTATTATTACTAAGTTAACCTTCAATATTAGTTCCACAAACGAGATCTAATTGAACAAATATTTAAATTATTCCTGGTTTTTGGGCTGACAATTTGATTGGGCTAAATCCATTATCATTATTGGGCCAAAAGGGAAGCCCACCTAATCGAGCCCATCATGTTCTTAGCAAGTATACTACAGTATACTCTGTTAAGCACAGTCCGAACTACCTCGAAATCACAGTAAAACAATGGTTTCTTTTCGCTTCCCATTCTCGTTTTCTCAGTCCCCAAAGCCACCCGTTTCCGCCACCGCCAATGCCTCCTCTCGGCCATTTTCCACCGGTAATATCGCTGCATTATCATTTGTCGTCGGCGCTGCGGCCGCCGGTGCTGGCATCGCTATCTCGCAGAACCCCGGCAACCCATTTCTTCAGAGCGCATTGAATTTCTTACATTCCAGCAGAACTAGCTTTGCTCCCATGTGGGGTTCTCTTTCTCTCTCTGAAAATTCTTCTCCTGTTACTGAATCGAGGACAGGAATGTCATTTCCAGCTGTTCTGAGAGATTCTCAACTTCTTCTCGGTATTGGGCTGCGGAGGAAAGCTATTCTAGGGTTGAAAAACATTGATGTCTATGCTTTTGGTACCTCATTCTAACCTTTTAATGTTACTTAGTTTCCTTATAATGTTCAAATAAAATATTGAGTTGTGAAATTAATTTGTGCTAAATTATTGACATCGGCTCCAAATTGGATAATTCTGAAGAATTCGAATAGGATGATCTCCTGTATGCTAGTTCAGTTTACAACATTGATGGATCAGTTTAATTTTCGATTTTTTTTTTGATATTATAATACCAAGCGTTGGTATATTCATTTTGTCCCTCTAATTGATCGTAAACATGATTTCTTGACTCTGGCATTTGCTTCTGAAAAAATAGGCGTATATGCGGATGATGCTGATGTAAAGAAGTTTCTCAGTGAGAAATATGGATCAATTTCTGCTTCTGAATTGAAGGGAAATAAGGAATTAAAGGAAGATCTCATGGAGAGTGATATAAGCATGACTATTAGGCTACAAATAGTGTATGGTCGTTTGAGCATTCGATCTGTGCGAAGTGCTTTTGAGGACTCTGTTGGTAGCAGATTAAAGAAGTTTGGTAATTCAGATAACAAAGAATTGCTGCAAAGGTAAAAAAAAATTGCTTTTCAATCGACTGAGTCTATAATGTTATATCTTCTGTGTAAATTCTATTAAATTTCAAACTTTACTCACCTGAAATTACAAAACCTTTTATATGTTCGAAAAAAGTTCAACCTTTATCTAAGCCCATTTAAATGAATATTCCAGCTTGGCTGCTCTCAGCTTTTGATCTCCATTCTCCAGGCAATTTCAATAAATAGAAGGCATTTTTTGGGATATGGAATGAAGAATAATAGTAGTTGCCTAAGTCAATATTTGCAGCAACATTCAATGATTCAATTATTCACATGTTTTCTTAATCTACAGGTTTACCTCCCAATTCAAAGATGAATATAAAATACCCAAAGGGTCCATCATTGACCTGTCAAGGGAGCAGGGCTATGTTCTTCGCACAATAAGTAAGTTATTTCTGTAATTAGTGTTCGCAAACTCTAATAAAAGCATTATTGTTCTTTCAACTTTTTTTTCCAGCACAATAAGTAAGTTATTTCTGTAATTAGTGTTCGCAAACTCTAATAAAAGCATTATTGTTCTTTCAACTTTTTTTTCCAGCACTAAAGGAGTGTTCGTATAACTTCTGCTTGGTTTAAGCAGAAATAAGACAGAAGCTAGAAGCATCCAAGGACCAACTTCTAGCTTCTAGGTTATTCTCGTAAATAACTTGAAGTTTATTTAGAGTAGCAAAAGTGTTGCTCAACTTATTTCTCCAAACAATCAACTACTTTCTCTTTTCTAAACATTTCCCACTTTTAATACACACGCCCAACTTTTTACAAACTTTAGTTTCCCCAAAAGCAAAATCCCTTGCAAACACCCACTTACCGAAGGTTAGGCCTTTTTGCTACTTCCAGCCCATTAACCCTATTGGGATGAAATATTTTATGGAATTAAAAATCACTTCATTCAAATTTGTTTGAACTTCTTAACAATAAATTTCTTTTCTTTTCCTTTTGTCAGTGAAGCTTTAATACTGGATTGACATGAGTACCATCATTGATAGTTATTAATTGAAATGCTGCAAAAATTTTGTTAATCAAATATAAATACAAGTTTGATTTGCATTGGTGTAGTCGATGGAAAAGAAGTGGGAAGCATCGAGAGCAAACTCTTGTGTAAATCAATCCTGGATCTATACATTGGTAATGAACCCTTCGATCCAAAAGCCAAAGAAGATGTTGAGATCAACTTGGCTACTCTCGTCGCGAAATAATACTACTTCTGGAGTGAGAAAGACATGTAATCTGTGTAATACCTACCGTCTTTCTTCGCCCTGAAAACCAGAAGAAAAGGACAAAGTTCTTTTCTAAGTATAATATTACAAGTTGTTTGTTGTTTTGGTTTTAAATGTATATTAAGTAAGTTTTGGGAATCAATAAATATAATGAAACTAAATGGTTCTTTATTTGGCAAAGTGGTGTAGTCGTATAGAAGACAGACAAATATTTTATATAGACTGATATTCCTTAAAAACTTTTAATAGTTTTGTTATGGATGATGATGATGATATTTTTACAATTTAATGAAATCAACTCTTAGCCTCTTCCAAAAAACACTGCAATGGTTGATAATCTAAATAGAGTATGTGTAAATTTCGAAGGGCTAGTGGTATGTCCTGACTTTAGAGATGGGATAGTCAATCTGCTCCTAAAATTTTGCCAAAAAAAAAAAAAAACCGAAAAATCTCAGCCTCTTGGAATTGAAAGAAAAGAAGATGTATGTTAAAACTTAAAAACAGCCCAACTGCCCGTGTAACATAGGGAAGTGGCAATGATTAATTGATAATGGAAGGAAGCAACATGAAGATTTGGTGGTCCCTCCCACGCTTTTCTTATATATATGTGGTACTTTGTACAATAAGGGGAAAGGTTTTCTTAATTGCTCCTTATATTCATTTCATTCACCTAGTACTATACTAGTAGATGTAATGAAATCAATGTACGAATGGAACAGTCGGTAACAGGCAGGCTCTGATAGGACATTTAATGAGATAATTACCAAAAACACCCTGAGATTCATGTTTACTTTTAAATCCAAAACAACACTGGAACGTTGAAAAATATTCGGAGAAAAGAAACATAATGTTATCCCTACTTAACGCCACATAAAATCCCGTGGTCCACAACCTACTCACAGAAGAAGAAAGAAAAAAATCATTAAAGAAGATGAAGATTATGAAAGAATGAAATTCTATGATTTATATCAAGATTAGTCTATACACACAACACCATTACTGTCGCATTGAAACCAATCAGAGATTAGAAAAGAACAGGGTAAATGTAATGGGAGAGGACTGAGGAGCCAACTCATAAATATAATTTTCCCAAAAAAAAAGGAACAAAATCTCCTATTCCTATTCAATACTTTATCTCTGAGATTTGGCTGGGGCACGTGCTTAAAATTGAAGGCACGTTTCTTCTACAAGCAGGAGACGACTTCTGATTTGATCCATTATTATCGTCCTCTTGGGACGGTAAAGCTGAAACTGAGGAAGAAATAGCTTTTCCAATAGAAGGCGATCCCACTAAACAAGACATCTGTTGCCCTTGAAATGATGTCGGATTCTTACTAAAGGTTATATGAGGAATGTTTACTAGGGCTGATGTGGCAGATTGAGACGATCCTTGTTGAGCTTGTGCTGTGGTTCTAGCAACATTCTCCCACTGGGGAAGAAAGGATGAATTGGGATTTTGCATTTGATTCTTATGCTGCTGATAATTTGGGATTGTAATTGAAACAGAAGCAGAAGCTGCAGCTGAGGATGATGACTGGATGGGTTGGATTCCAGTTAAAGAGGATGGGAGAAAATTCAAACTGTCAAAATCTGATTTTGAGAAGTTGAAAGATGGACTTGGAAATTTTCCTTCAGATGTGAAGACTGCAGAATTTTGTGCCATGGTTGAGAAGTTAACTGTGGAAGGGTTTGAACTAAATGACAAGGCAAATGTTTGAGGGATGAGATTATTAGGAAAAGAAGAACATGTCTGAACATTATTAGTTTTCCTGCTAATTTCTGAGTCAAGCTTGCTTGGCTTTTCTGGCTGAGAAACTTGAGTAGGTACTTTCTTTATTTTTGTGCTCATCTGTGGCTGACTAAAAGTGCTTCTACTTTGAGAAGCTGTTGGAAGATTAAACACTTGTGAAGAATAAAAGGGAGAGTTAAAGAAGGGCATATTGGGAGTTCCTCCTTTAAAAGAGGGCATAGCAATATTTGTTGAAATAGGAACAGGGCAACCACCACTGTTCTGTAATATAGCCATGTACGTGGGAGCAGAAGCAGCTTCACTGGAAGTAAACATTGGGTGATGATTAAAGCTCATACCAGATGCTCCTCCAGGCAAGGGCAAATTTATTGAACTCTTGCTAAATGGCTGTCCAGAAGAATTAGCTGGTGCCATCATTGTTGTTTGGTGGTGCTGACCAAGTGGGAACATAAAACCAGGCCCATGCTACAATTACAAGTACAAAAACTAATTTAGCATTGTGATTGTGATTCAATGACAAATGATAAAGCGCAAACGAACTTACCAAGAAACTATTAGCTTGGGCCTGATGTGAAGCTTGTTGAAGCAAAGACTTCTCATTTGTTGTGGCATCAGAGGTTTTATCTTTCACACTTCCACCTGAAATTGTTGTTGAATTCTGCCTTTCTTGAAATTCTCCAGGAAATTGGTTTCTGGGAATGAACGTCTGTGCTGGTAACATGGATTTTGGGTTCTGTGATTTGGTTCCACATAAAGTAGTAGAAGCAGTGGGCCCAGATGATAGAGACTTCTTGATGAGTTGTTGGTGATGATGAATGTTTTGGGCTATATGCTGATGTGTTGCACATTTCTTTCGGCAAGGCTTTGAGAATTTAAATTGAGGGTGCTGCATATTTTCCCACCATATATGCACGGATTAATAAAATAATCACCAAACTGGAAAAATTAATCAAACTTCAGTCTGAAAATCCAAATAGAAGGTAACACCTACCAGCATTGTCTTTGAAGATCTGGCACTTCCATCTACTGGCAAAACTGCTTGAATATATCTGCATATCGAAAAACTTGTTTCGGTATGGGTACTAATGATTAAACAGAAGACTGAACAAAGACTTTAAGATACCAACCCTGGATGAGGAAGAACACCAGCCCAGCTGCTCATACCAATAGGGAAAGGCGGCACCACAGAAGCTGGAGCAGCAAAATGAACACAATTATTCAATTTAGCTGATAAAATTGTAACAATTCTTTCGAATAGTTACACTCTTCTGTATCAGAATTAGAGGTAAAACAGTTTCAGTAATATGGGCCTTACATTGATTTTTCTGCTCCTTCGGAGCCTTCTGCTGCTGGGTTGTACTGTCACTGACACTAAAAATGCCATGCCTATGCTTCTCCATATCAAGGTTTGGCAACTGATTACTATTAATTACTCCAACCTTTTGCTCCTGCATGTGGATGGATACCGGTAAGGGACCATTCTTTCGAATAGTTACACTCTTCTGTATCAGAATTAGAGGTAAAACAGTTTCAGTCAAATAGCAAAAACAAAACAAGAAGAAAGATCCGCAGATGAAAAGATTCACATGCCTTGTGAACATCCTGTGCCAAAACTTTAGGATCAGTTGCCATATCAACCAAGGTATCTCTGTCTGGAGATGATGGCAGAGGAGGAGCCTGTCAAAAGCATTCATTTCAATTTTCACTATCAAGAGAAAAATCGTGAGCCCAAGTGGAAGAACAACTTTTGTATGTCATACTCACCATCAAATCAATCTCTAGCCTGGTTTCCTTCTTCGCCTCAACCAAAATTTCGGCATTTGCGCTGGCCCCACCCACCATAGATATTGTTAGAATAGTTACCGGAGAGGGAGAGGGACAGAGAGACAGACAGAGAATTGATGAAGGAAAATGAAAATTAGGGATACTCACGCTTTTGTCACTTTCAGATCCTGAATATCACAAGCATTTACTTTAACAAATGATGACGATTCGTTTTCTTTTGGAGACCCCACTTTTCCTTTATTCACAAACCCATCTCCACTCACTAACTCTTGAGCTGTATCATCCGGAAATTTCTCTTTCTCAATCCTTCCTTCTTTCTTCACCTCTTTTACCGAGTCAGCCACAACTGTTTCAGCATTTACTTTTATCGATTGCTCATTGTAAACTGAAAAGGCGTCATTCTCATCTTTACCACCCTCAGCTTTTAACCTCTTTAATCCTGTAATCCACCAAATCCACATTTATGAAGACACTTTACAGGCAATAATTTTCACTAGTTGTCAATTAACAGGAAAAGAAATCTATAACTTACCATCATCAGCTGTCCTTGTGCTATCTCTATCAACCTTCTCTTGCTTCTGGGAAGATTGGGACTCCGGCTGAGATTGTTTCATCAGATCGAATAGAGCTTCAGCAACCTCGATCTCAATATCATCTTGAATTACTGAAGAAGGCCTAGAGTTTGATGGACTGCTCAAACCCCGTGATTTTGGCTCTACAAATTTCTGTGAAGTCATAAAAGCCAGGAAGAAAATCTCAGTAATCCAATCGCACCAAACGCTAATAAAAAATACAAAATATAAATTCCAGAAAAGAGAAGATCCGTTTAAAAAGAGCTAACCATCCTCTTCTTTAATGTAGGACCGGAAGGTGGCGGGGACGCGCTGCCGGAACCAATCAGACTCACTGTAGCCGGATGCGGCGAAAATCTCCGGTGGCTCAAATCCTCCCCAAATCCGCTTTTGCCTGAATTCCAGTACTCATGCAACCTCTTCGCTGAAGCTATAAAAAATCAAAATTAAAAAGAGAGCCAAAAATATCAACAGAAGCAAATATAAATTGAAAAATAGAACTCAATAAACCAAATACTTTTAACAACATACAAGAGCGAGCTCTTCGGGGTATAGGAACACCGAGCATTTCATCGACAGCGGCTCTGAGAACCGGCGACGAGCGAAGTGTTCGGAGGCCCCGCCGGTTATTAGGCAGAGAGGAAGAGGTTGGCGACAGCTGATTCAACCGATTTTGCTGACGAATATTTGTCTCTTCTTCTTCATCTTCATAGTACTCGTCATGACTCGAGTCCGTACTGTCATTTTCTCTATAACTTTCGCCGCCACCACTCCTCTGTTGCACCGCAAGCCTATCAACTCGTCTTCTCTTCGGAAACTCTCGATCCCGGTCCTTCTTCTGTAACCGTTCTCGATCTCTTAACCTCACTGTTTCCTGCAATTCCATTTGTCTATCCTCGTCTGCGAAAAGCAAATACAGATTTCAGAAAAAACAAAAAGGCAGAGCACTCAAAAAAATAACAATTAATTTGTAGAATCTCTTCATTAATGATTTTCTAACCAGTTGAATCCCTGAGAGTAGTGATTCTTTGGCGTCGTCTCGGCAAACCGCTGACGGTAGAAATAGGCGCTCTTCGCAAATCCCTGTTTCTATCCATTACACTGTAAATAAATTCCCGTCAATCACATAATTCACCGGATTTCAACCATTTCCGCCGGAGAAATGACCGGAAACTAAGAAAATGAAATTCAGAAGACTGCAAACACACTCTGCGATTCTCAAAAATGAAACTGAATTTGTTGAAAATATCTTCCTCTCTCTCTATCCTTCTTGCTTTTGTGTGCTCTCTCCTCTTCACTTTTCGTGCTCCTTCTCTCTCTCTAGTCTCATCTAATCTGTTCTTTGTTGTTATTTTTAACCCTCACGCGAAACCTACTCCAGTGCCGCGATGGACGGCATCGATTTCTCTCTCGCTCCCGAACCATCATATTCGCCGTTAGATCAATTCTTCATCCAAGCGTCAAGATTAACCGGTGCCAACATGGCACAACTGTCACTTTCCTGATTATAATAACCTGCTCCTGGCCACATACTGCCACGTGGCTCATTTATTGTCTATTTAATATTATTTATTATTATTAATCCATCCTTTCTCTTTTTAATATTTTCATTTTATAATAATTTAATCTTTGTCCAGATTTAGAATGCTACATTTTAAAATTGTACAAACTCTCCTCTTTGAATATATATTCTTCAAAACTTTGAAGCTTAGTTTAATTAATGGATGTCGTACTTTGCCTTCGTTGAAAGAAGCGCTACTTATATAGACAATTATTATGAATGAATTTCCACTTGTTTTTTTGCTATAAGTTATAACCTTTTGATTCATTTGAAAATATAGACCTCAAAATTAATTACCTTTTTTCGGACTACATATTATAATTTCATCATCGTTAGTTCATAATACTCTGAGTTTACTTTTTAAAATATATTTGGACCAAAATATTAAAAGTGAAAATGTTTACTTAATCCCTAATTAAGCTACTATTGTAAATTAGCTTTAATGCTGCCTGATAAGGATATTTTCAACCTTATTAAATTAATAAAAAAATTCCAGTTCATCCCCCTAACTTCTTTTACAAGTTTTATGGTCCACTTAATTTAAGCTATTGGCAAATAAGTGAATAACTCTCCTCTAGCAAACGTAATACGTAGAAAGTTTTGACCTAACCCTTTAAAATACCAGAATACTCTTATAAATTTTGAAACAAATTCACAATTATGAAAAAAAAAAAAGAAAAAAAGTTCCAAATTATGATTATTTTCCATAACACTTCATTTCTAAAAGAAGTAAAAGAACAAGAATTAAGGGTTCTAAGGCATACTTCATCAAAATATATAAGTAGAAGCATAATCATTAAGCAAAATACATCTTTAAGTTGAAGGCATAATGACATTTACCCCCCTTAACTTAGGAAAAGTAAAGCAAAACTCTCTTGACTATTGGAAATTACAGGGACACCACTTCGACTATGATTCTGTCTAATACTTAGGTATTGTAGTTGATTATTTTCATGTTTCAAGTACAAGCTAACGTTTTATTAACTTGAGAACAACTCAATCACTTCGAACATTCCACGTATAGCAAACACTATAACAAAAATGTTATGTGTAATTTAGTCATTTTACAATTTTTCGTTAGGATTAGGAGACATGTCTGTAATTTTTAATAGTTTGGAGAGGTGTTGTTGTACTTACCCCTAAGTCGAGGGATACAATTATAATTATTCCTAAATTTTACTAAAAATTTCAAAGTTCTGTCGAAATTTTAAAACTCATAATTTGAAGTATATATGAAAAAGCAATATTTTGGATCATGAAAATATCTTTATCCTGCTGCATGGTCCCCCGGATTGTGTCTAATTAAGCGCACAGTACTGCACGTGCTAGGTAGAGCGTGAGTTGAGAAAAAAGAAACTGTTATATACATACTGCAATGTTCGTTGAAAATACTCTGAGAAATCGATAGGTCAGACACGTGTTTCTTTGGAATTGGCTGAGCAAAAAGCTGAAAACTGAAGAAAAATATCTCACGTGAGGGTTCAAATCAAATTGACTGAAACGACAGCGTTCATACCCGCTAGCTTCTGCTCCGTATGTACCGCGGGCGGGCCGCCCCCCCGGCGAAGATAAATTCTTCCAACATCAACATGACAGTGTTTCTTCCTGGAGGGGAGGGGAGGGGAGGAAAAAGTGGAACCTACTTTGAGCTGACGTGGCGGAGGAGCGAGATATTCGCCGTCGGTGCAGCCAAATCGGACGGTCGAGCTTTTTCCTCCAGCGAGAGTCGCTATCGGCTTGCTTGGATGGACAAGCGGCCAGAGTCAAGGGCTTTGAATGCATGTCTTGTTCTGATCATTTTTCCTTTTTGGGTAAATTAACGTCATGTAATTTTGTAGAGTGGATCAGTGGAACATATAAAGATTATATTTATTTATGAAAGAAAAAGTTAATTTTTTATCCGAATTATCACCATTTATGAGTTATCATCCAAAATATTGCAAAAATTTAGGTGAAAGAAAAGAAGAATATAATTTTGTATTATTTTGCTGGTCTTAATCTCTCAAACATAAATCATGTATCAATTTTATAATATTCAGCATCCTTGTGCAAAAATCATGTTTCACTATAGCTACAGATTAATCCTCTTGATTTGTATAGTTTGATTTATCTTAGACATAGATTTGGATAGGTTTACTTAGCTTTGAATGTTCTTTTCCAATTTCCCCTTATAATTCTTTATTTATTTTTTAATAAAAGAAAAGAGAACCTCTGAAAACTCTCCGGGTTTTCCCCCATTTTAGTTTTTAAAAAAAAAACAAAAACTATGTAGTTGAAATTGAAAGTTTTTTTTTTTAATCAAATAATATTTTTACTGAGGTCTCCACCTCCTTTTATTAAAACCAAAACACAAAACTGTCCAACCAAAAAAATTCGCGAGCTAAATCTAAACCATGGCCAAACCAAAGAACCAGCAAAAAACACTTACAAAGCAGCTCAAGTAATAAAGTACAAAGAACACTAGAGCCAATATACTAACAAGATTTTTTTTTTTAATAATCTAGAGATAAACTTGAATATATGCCATTCAAACAAATAACATTAATAAATCAAAATGAGGACAGAGATTCAAACTTTGTTCAAGTTCCACACCAGAATAATTAGTGGGTCGCCTCGGATCTCGCAAGCTGCAGTACTGCACCCAACCCACTTTGGTGGGTATGTTTTCTTTTTCATTTTTAATTATTAATTGGTTAACAATTATCAAGAAAATAGACAGAAATTCACAAAAACATTTTAAATAATATAGAAACCCAAATCCTTTGTCTACCCTTCTTTAATAATATATTTTGCTTTAACAATTACCAAATTATTAAATAAATCCATTCAAAGTTGCTTTGGAAAAACAAAAGACAACTCCCCTCAAACTGGAAAGTAGGTTTGAAAATTGGTATAATCCTCAAATAGTTTATTACCAGTATTCATATTATGTAGTTTGTGAAGTCAAAGGTAAATTGAATCAAATGTCTTTTCTGGTTTGTCTGCCATCCAATAATGTTGGCTTCTTCTTCTCCTAAAAGAAAAATATTGGGAAAATCCAAAACATAATCGAGGACCACGAGAATAATTAATGGTGCAAAAATGATGAGGAATTAAACTATTAAAGCTATCTTATTTTGTTTTCTTTTGTGTTGTCTCCTCTTTACTCAAACCGGACGAATATCCTTATATCTCATAATTTTATATTTATCCTTTTTGAGGATGGATCTGTAAAGTTTTTCAAAAGGTATATACATATATTTTTATGTTTTAATTAGACAGAATTTGTTGAAATCATGAATTAACAGCGCCACAAGTCCTTATGATCCCATCCTCACCATAGCAGGGTCGAAATCAGATGAAAAGGTTAATTCCAGGATTGTTGCTGTACTCCCTCACAATGCTATCCGATCCGTCGATCCTCCACTAAATAGAACTTGATATCAAATTAATCTAAGGTTAAACTATCCCACATCGAATAATCAAAGATGTGGGGTTCACTATATAATGGCTTGGCAAACATCTCTTCTTGAGCTAGCTTTTGGGGGTTGAGTTAGGTCAAGGTTCATTAATTCAACATGGTATCAGAGCGGGTTCGATTCTTGGCCTGTCTCTCCAGCCCTGCTCCTCACAGAGATTTGCAAATCATTTCACGTTCTAGTTTGTCCCGCATATTCCAGTCTGCTCCTCGCAGAGATTTGCAAATCATTTCACGTTCTAGTTTGTCCCGCATATTCATTTCACGTTCTAGTTTGTCCCGCATATTCCAGTCTGCTCCTCGCAGAGATTTGCAAATCATTTCACGTTCTAGTTTGTCCCGCATATTCCAGTCTGCTCCTCGCAGAGATTTGCAAATCATTTCACGCTCTAGTTTGTCCCGCATATTCCGCGGCCCTGGGCGTGATGGGGGTGTGTTAAACCATATATCCCACATCCAATAATCAAAGATGTGGTTAAGCGTGACAGGGGTGTGTTAAACCATATATTCCGCATCGAATAATCAAAGATGTGGAATTCACTATATAATGGCTTGACAACTCTCCCCTCCTAAGCTAAGTGTTGGGGTTGAGTGAGGCCAAAATCCATTAATTTAGCATCCAAATTAAAGGCCCCAGCTTCTTAATTTGCAGTAAGTTTCTGAAGTAATTGTTATCAAATCCAACAGGTGCCAGACGATTGTCGCCACCGCGCTTTGGGGGACAACAAATTATTAGTTGATAAGTAGAGACTGCAATATACTTAATTTAAAAAAAAAAAATACGTGTATTTTTATATTTTCTTAAATTTAAAATTTAATTGAATTTCATGACCCTCAAATTTAAATCGGGATATATATATATATATTGTCATGAAATGATTACCTGACAAATTAAAGCAACAAGTCCCAGCTAGCTTTCACTCAATTTCTTGCCTCCAAAGTCCGATACAAGCTTCTCAAAACCGTCCTTAAAACTAGGGAGATTGCTGACCCGCGGCTAGCGGTGGTGGAATCGCGTCTTCCGGTCGATATTCACCGTCACGGCCCGCCCACCGCCACTAGAGTCAAAAACCTCTGGCGTCGCAGAACCATTAATTGTTTTGTACTGCAATGTTTTCGCCGGTGATGGATGGATGGACGCATCATAGGCACAGCCCTGGCCCCTGTATATAACCATTATGACATTCCTAATGTATATATTTTGTCATAAAATTGAAGTAGCTAGTTTAATTAATTCTGTATTAAACTTGTAAATTAAAGAGTGTACGTACTGCTATTAATTTTTGGAAATGCTTCATAAGCTGCTTTTTTCAGGTATTTGGGATTTTCGATATATTTGGTGTTGGACCTTCTGTTTTGATGATGAGATTATTTAAATATATTAACACATGCCTTTGCAGGAAATAAAAAACAAGATCTATGGTGACTGCATATGATAAGAATCTTTCCTTATCCTAAAGATTGAGGTGTAGCTGGAACCAACACTTTCCTTATACTGAAGATTTGCCCCTACTGGAACCAAACGGTTGTTAACCTTCTAATTGGATGATGAGGTTATTTGAATATTCTAACGTGTATTTCTTGCAGGAAAAATTGATAATCACATGTGTTAAGAAACCTTCCTTAAACTAAAGATTTGATATGGCTGGATCCTTCCAACGGATACTTTTCTTACAGCCAGAATTACCCCAGCTGGAACCAACAGATTCTTGCCTTATGAACATGATTTATTTCTCCATAAAGAGAGCTACACTACATCTTCTTAATTTCATTCAGTGAGAATCAGTGTTAAGAGCTTAGTGAAAGTTCTTGTGTTTATCTCTGTGATTGAGATTTGTTATTCATTGATTTTAAAGCAGTAGGCTTTAATCAATTGAGTGTTTGTGTGATTTGTTATCAAGCAGTAGGCTTGTTTTATTGAGAGCAAGTATTGCTCAGTTTTTGTATCTTCGTTCCAGTAGTTATTTATTTTAATAAAGACATTTAGAAAAACTTTCAAGGCAACCCCTTGAGCACAGCAGTAGATTAGTGAAGCTGTATAAATCATCGAGTCATTTACATTTCTGTTCTTATCGTTTTTCTATTTTCAAAATACCAAAAACACAATTCACCCCCTCTTGGTCTCATTTGATTTTAATTAAAAATAAGATTTAGTTGAAGTAGTATTTTAGTAAAAATAAGCTAGATCGATCTTATGGTCATGAACAAAATTTAAAAATTTAAAGAATGTACGTTTGAAATAAATTAATAGCGTAGTAGCTAATTTTAGTCATTTTATAAAAGATATATTATGCACTTGGTAAAAATTTTATAATCTTTTACATTTACAATATTATAATATAATCTTTTATATATGCATTTGGTCTTTTAAGGTGTATATATTTTAGAAGATTCATGCACCATCCCATGCATGTGATGTGAGGGATTACTCATTAGAGCAAGAAAAGTCTGATTAAATTAGTCAATATAGTAACCAAAAGAATAACTCTGGCATTATTTGCATGAATGTAAAATTTAAATTATTCGAAAACGACTTGTTTATTCAGAATCAGCTTTTCTTTAAATATTATTGTTGCGTCGAGTCGAGGCTGGCATCCTATGTTAGATTTAAAAGGACTGCTCAATGCAATTTTATTAAGCCAAATCAAATATTTAAAGAGGGCGCAGGCAGCCTCGAACTTGACACGCCTAAGATATATCATATTTCCGAATTCGGATACAACAGAAGCATAAATGAGGGACGACCCTCCCAACTCAACTGCTTCATTACACAAGTTAGAGTTTGAATCCATAAATCTTGTCTCAGTCCAGACCAACTGAATTTTGGTCGCATTAACACTCGAACACAATTATAATTGTCAAAACACTTCGAATAAATATGAAAAAGCATTAGTTACGACAAAGTTTGAGGAGAGAACAAGATATTCAGTCAATGGGCTTACGGTGAAACTCCACTGAAAATTACACACATAATATATATTTATATAGGACTTCACTCCAATTATATGTTGCTGGGGTCAACAAATTGAGAATCGACTCATTAATAAATACTTTTCCTGGGAGATATTATAATTCAACATTAGAAGAAAGTTCAACTCGGATATACTATTTCATAGTCAGCTTCTGGAATCACAAAAAGATATACATTTAAGAGGGAATATTTGAAGAGCTCTATGCCTTCATACCAAAACAAGATTTTTCAAAAAAAAAGCAGCATAGATCGGATTTTCAGAGTGGCTATTGTATAAAAAGAAGAAGAGAAAGGAAACAAGCTTCACAGAAAGAAATCTCACTACAACAGGGAATTATATCATTTACAAATAGCATAAATCCGTCATACTGTCAGCAGTTCCTGAAAGAAAAAGAAAGGGAAATGAGTTGATTATGTGAACTGTGATGATATTATGTTTTGCTGTAACAACTGAGAAATTGACGTATAGCAGTTCAAATTAGGATAATAAGTTATTATCCGACAAATTTAATAACAATTCAAGAAACTGTACCTTCTCTTTCTGTTTGAAGACCGAATCGATCTTTTTCATGTACTCATCAGTCACTTTCTGCAAATATATAACTCAAGGAAGTTAGCAGCCTCAATTATGCGGGTGCAAAAGACCCACAATGAGAACAAAATATAGCATTAACATGCTTACTGATATAAGACGATAATGTAGAATTAAATATTTTGAAGAAATAACGAGCAATTTGTTTGTCTTCACGGTATTATTATGATAATGTTCATTTTAGACCAATTTATCAGGGGAGATAAGACTTCGTGATCTGCCTAATACTGAATTCATGTGATTTTCATTCACTATATACTGTGCTTAGAAGCAATGAAAAGAAAATTTTGAAGTAATTTTTGAAGTTTCAAAATTTCTCTTTATTTATTCATCAGAAGGAACATAACTAGGTTTACCTGCAAATCAGCCGTAAGGTCCTTCACATTGTCTTCAGAGAGCTTCTTCTCCTGCAAATGTATGGTGATGATTAAATAAAACAGAGAGAGAGAGAGAGAGAGAGAGAGTGAGTGAAATCCGCAGACCTTCTGAAGTTTGTCATAGGATTTGATCGCATCTCTTCTTATGTTCCTTATAGCAACCTAAAACATGTAAGAGTAACTTAAGCCCAGCTGATTTTTGGGGATGCACAAGAGAATTCCAATTTTAAAAAAAAAGTACAACAAGAAAATGAACAGGAAAAGAGTTTACCTTCCCTTCTTCAGCCTGCTTAGCCACAATCTTTGATAACTCCTGCAATAACAAAACACATTGTTTAAAAAAGTAGGAAAAAGGGAAAAACAGAGCATATGTTACATAGACTGCAACTTGACGCTTACATACATGTTGCCGGGCAAAACATTATGCAATAATACTTATTAAATTCTAGAAATCATCCTTTTTAAACAAATCACTAGTATACCTTCCTCCTGTCGGATGTCAGTTGCGGAAGGGTCAATCTAATTACTTCTCCATCATTATTTGGAGTCAAACCAACGTCTGAGCCAACAATTGCTTTCTCTATAGACTTCAAGCTGCAAAAGAAAGAAAAAAAAAAAAAAAAAAAAGCAATATTCAAATGTGTTTGGAGGTGCACAAAGAATAGGAAGGAAAAGATAAGAAAGGAAATTGAGGGAAATAAACTATAAAGAAGGGAGGAAAAGGGAGAGAAAACAAGGAAAAGCTTACAATTACATTTGCACAAGTTATTTTTGTTATAATCCATTACTCAACACTACTATTAATCATTTTTATTCTAATCCATCACTCAATTCACTCTAATTATCCAATTTTCACCCCGTCTTCTCAATAAAGGAGAATCATTTTCCTCACCAATTTTCTTAACAACTAATCAGTTGAGGATTTTCTTTTCTTTCCCTTAGTATTTTCTTTCCTTACAAAAATCCTAGAACCAAACATAGTGATATAAAAGTACAGCACAAGAAACTATACCTGGATTTGTCATAGGGCTGCACCAAGAGAGAACCCGCATCAGGAGTACTGATCTGAGCTATAGTCTTCAAAAGGACTGGTGTTCCATAATACTCCACCTAAAAATACAGGGGAAGGGAAAATGGGGAGGAAATAAATCGATATGTAATGTAGTAATTTGCAGGAAACACTAACTCAACATTCCAAGAAGTAACTATACTAGAGTAAATTAAGTGTAAAGAGACTCAAAAAGATATACCACACCTCAATTTTGTCCAGTACAGCTGGATTTGCTCGTCCAGTTCGAATGGAATTGAAACTGGTGCGCATACTATCAATAGCTTTTTCCATTCTTTCTTTCTGACGTTCAATAAAACGAGAAATTACATCCTTAGCTTGTTTCAGAGGTTTTAAAATATAGATAACGGGTTCGGAAGATATTAAGAAAGAAATTCGTCCGAAAACAATTTAATTCTTACAACATCTTTCTCAATCATAGACTTCTCCGCTTCTATTTCTTCAATAGTTGCGCATCTCACCACGCCAACTCTGATATTTGATAATAAATCAGTAGCCACTACAAACAAAAATCACAATACAACCAGCTTGCAAATATTTGATGAAATTAACTTGCCTCTTGTTCCATTTCTGCTTAAGAACCAATTTCTTCGAAGAAAACCCTTTTGCCGCCAGCTGAAGCTTGGCGTAATTCCCTGACGCACTCCACGATCCCACATTCCCAAAATCTGCAGCAAACCAACCTTAACCGCGCACTTGAGAAAATAACTAAAACCCAAAAAGACGAAAAGGAAAAACCGAAGTTTCTCCGCAACCTGGAGATGAGAGACGGGTCTTGGGACGACTAGAAGCGTAACAGATGGAGCGAATGTGAGATGCAGGCGAGAACGTTGTAGCCATGGAGGTGACACAACCTGTTCGACGAAATGCCTTAGTTAGAGTTTCCGCAACTGAAAATAGGTGTTGGAATTGTGGATAAGAGTAATCTTTTGCACTCAGACATTCACCCACCAAATATGCAAAATTTAGCGTTAGGATTTTTGCCCTTCATCGCTGCGTAGCCAAAGATGTATTTCCTTTTCTGCCCCTAAGTAAAATTGATTTCCTGTTCTACCCCTTTCATTTTCTTAATTATCTACGTATATTTTAATGTGTTTCTAATGTATTTTCTCATTCAAGTCATGAAATAGTGATAGAAGAAGATTAGAGATGGGTTCAAAATAAAGAGCTAATAACTTAATATACATAACCCACCCTCATAGATTCAAAAAATAAAATCTTATTGTATGTATAATTTTTTTTAGTAAAGGATTAATTACACTTTGTCAACCAAAGTAGTTACGTTTTATATTTTACAATCTCAATTTTTGCACTTGTGGCAGTTTACCACTCCAATCCATTTTCCGATCACACAAGCGATAAAACATTAATCTGCATAAAACTAATAAGGGTAATTTTATATTTTGTCATCCGATGTGATTTTTATTTCTTTTTACACTTTGTCGTCCAAAGTATGATATTCTTTTTGACATATTTACATTTGGTCTTCTTAACCATAACGTATTTCTATTCTGGAAAACGGTTTGAATTGATTGGCAAACTACAACAATGCGAAAAGATCAAATGGTAACCTGTAAACTTATAAACATTGAGTTCTAACTTCTAAACTATAAAAATGTCTATATTTCGGGTGAAGACATTTAATCCACCATTATTAATGTAATATTTTGTTCACCCTTAAAAAAAATTCTAATTCCATCCACACATATCCATCTCAATATATGGGTAAATATCACAATAATACCATTTCCTTGTCCTTCTCATGAAAAAAAAAAGAGGAGCAACAGATAATTACCAGTCAAAAATAAGGCCAAAAGAAGTGAGGTACAATCACGTTTAGCTGGTAAAAATAACATGACAATTCCCAGTTCCCACACACACAAACAAACATCCTATTCATGCACAAATTGTGACTCTTTTTTTTCTTTCTGCAGGCAGAAGAAATATTCCTTGGCTTTTTCCTCACCAAATACACCTAACTATTTCATGTAAAAAAGTAAATTAACTACCCATTATAAATTAGCCTAATTCTTCCACACATTTTCACTAGCTAGCTAGTTTGCAGCTTCCACAAGTTGAGTTGTGACTTTTTCCAAAAAAAAAAAAAAACGTTGAGTTGTGACTTCTTGTTGTTGGTTTAATCATGGCCGGCTTGCTGCTAAAAGGGGAAATAGTGTTGTTCGTTTTCATGGCTTTTTGTGGACTTTCAAAGGGTTTTGTGTACAAAGTTGGTGATTCTGCTGGCTGGACTATTAGGGAGAATGTGGATTACAATGCTTGGGCTGCTTCTAAACTATTTCAAGTTGGTGATACTTTGAGTAAGTTAATTTAGCCATGAAAAATCCTCCGATCCTCTCTACATGTTTTAATAATATAATATAATAGTATGGAAATTAACTCCCTACTTCTTGAATATTTGAAAATTCAGGGTTTTAATTAAAAAATCTTTAGATTTTTGTTATAATCTTGAGTACTTTATGTACATATGCATTAACTGTGATTTTTCTGTATAGTTTTCGAGTATGAGCCACAGTATCACAATGTGATGCAAGTGAGCCGTTCAGACTTCCACAGATGCAACGGGACAGCTCCAATTGCTACCTTTTCCACTGGCAACGACACCGTTTTAATCCGAGGCCCAGGCCATTATTACTATATATGTGGTTTTGTGGGGCATTGTCAGGCCGGACAAAAAGTGGACATAAGGGTGCCCAAAGGTCCTCTTCGGCCCTCTGCAATCCCAATTTCAAGCCCAATTCCAGCCCAACACGAACCTGCAGTTCAAGAGGCCTCTCCTATTGGGCCGATGGCACCAGGCCCATCTCAAAGTTCTTCAGAATCACTCAAGTATTCCAAGATTGGGCTGTTACTTACTCTTGTTTTCATGGGTTTCAATTGATAGATAGATTTAGGTTTTTATGGTGTTGGGGCTTTTCGTCTTTAATTTGGTGTGTGAGTAGAGACCATTTGAGAGGAATTGTCTTGAATATTTGTATTTTTTTTTAAGGATGTGATGGTTTGCATTGTGTGTTTTTATGAAATCTGGAGTATTTTGATCCTCGTTCCTAATCACTTATTACACAAACATGTTCAAATCATAAGTTTAAATCTTGGTTTTAGTAAATTTAAGCTCTTATTGGATGTCGATTTATAAAGACAATTATGCAAAAGAATCAAGACACATGGTCATCGTAAATTAGTAGTTAATTAGTAGTTAAGGTTGTGATTGGATCGATAAATTTGACATTTAAAAATTAAATTTTAAAACCCATTATTATAAATCAATTGAGCTTATGTATGAAAATTTCATACTAGCTACGATGGGTTTTAAATCTTTAATTAATTCATTTTCAAATGTTTTTAGAAAAATATTCTATTAGATTTTAAATCTGAGTTCATTTAAAGTTTTCCTAAAAAAATTAAAATATGAGTAGGATATATCCTAATTTGTGATGTACATACACCAACACGGTGATATTGATACGATACAACACGGATATATACTGTAATATAGAGTCCTACACGATAGTTTTTTTTAGGAGTATCCATGAATCTAAGTAATGTGTATGGAAAAATATTGGGAACAACGCCGGTGCAAGATGTCTAATTAAATTGCTGCAACGATTTCTTCAGTTTTGTCGATTCTTTACATTTGACATGCAGAGTGAAATTTGGAACATTTGCATTTCACCAAAAATTCATGACTTTTGATGTTTCAAGTTTGGCTTTGTTTATCAGTTGCATCTTAATCTGTTCAGTATGTGACAAATTTGGTTGGTGTGGTCACACAACACACCAAACTTTGAGATCAAAAGGCATAATACATGCATGATCATTGATCAGGGAAAACTTAGAAATACAACCAAACAAATTGGTCTCCAGTTTTATTGAGTAACATGTTTGAGATGTGTCAACTAAATTTCATCTAAATTGCAATACTTTTTCTCAATCTATGTGCGTGAGCCGTCACACTCATAATTCTTCTATTACCTAAACTACAATAAGCTAAACTAATCAGAGAAATACCAAATCTAAGCTAAGCTAGTGTAGTGGGATGAGACACTAAAGATATATAAAATTTGAATTTTAACTTGTGCATAGAACAATTGAGTTGGAAGAATCATTCTCAATTGGGTCTCTGCAGTATCCGAACTGAAAAAACCAAAAAAATAACATAACGAGAAATACGTGCTTAAAATCAGTTAAATAATTGAGCTTAAAAGTCAATCGAAAAGAACTTCAAACTAAATAATAATAAAAATACATACAATTTTCAAAAGATTAGTTTTAAGCTTATGACTAATAATAACTATATTAAATTCAGATAAACTTTTTAGACTCAATGCTAATATAAATCAAGCTGAAAAAACAGTTAATTATTTTTGTAATTTCCATATATAACATAATTACCACCGGGGCGGCACGTGCTTTGCTTACCCAAAGACGCACTTGTAAAAATTAGTTAATAAAGAAAAGAGTAAAAACGCGTGTAATAAATTGAATAAAAACAAAAGTTCCAAAACGAAAATCAAAGTACTGCACAGCACAGCACCGTAAGACGAGCAGTACGCCTTTACGGTCTCTCCCAAGCATGAAGCATCGTAAATAAAACCAAGGCTTTATTGCAAATTTCATCCCATAACTATTAGTAAATGTCAAAATGGGACCGTTCTTTCTTTTATCAATTTAAGGATCACTTTTTTTATATATAACAAATTAACGATAAATTTAATCCGAAATTTCAAAATCTATGAAATTTTTTCATGTGAAATGCATATGATGTATAAAATTGGTATTCTTAGGTGAGACCGTATATAGGCCGAAATTTTTGCTTAATTAGGCAAAAAATTCGGCCAACATGGACAATCTCGCCTAAAAATTTCAATTTTATACCGCATGTGATAGCAAATTCCGGCTGATTTTGAAATTTCTTATTAAATTTATCGTTAAATTACTATATTTACAAAAAAAACAACATTTCTTAAATTGTCACAAAAAAAAAAGGATGGTCCTATTTTGCTATTAGCCAATAGTTATGGACGAAATTTGCAATAAAACCTTAAAAATAATTCCATATTTAATACCACCATATATATTAAATTGAAAAAGCACAATCCCCACCATATGTTATTTTTAATATCTATATCTATATATATACAAGCACACCACACGTAGATCTCTCCTCTTACTTACTCACTAACTCTCACTGAACAGAAATGCACAGTTACCCACTCACTGTGTGTTGTAAGAGAGAGAGAGAAGAGAAGAGAAGATCAGAGGTAGCATTTCATCGCCATTAATGTGTTTCAGTAGTTAAGCGTGAACTTTCACTTTTCACGGATTTTCTCTCTGTAATCCACCTTGCTTATAGCTCCTCTGCTATATACTCTATACTCCATCGCATTTTTGCCTCCAATTTCTGAAAAAGGATTTTGGCGCCGGCAGCTTTTTGGCGGTACGTCGTTTTTGATTGGGCTGTGTTAATCTATATATTTATATAGAGGTGTTGTGTGTGGAAGATATATATTGAAATTAGTGATGGAGTTGAGCAAGGTGACGTTGGAGATATTCTCCAAGCTGGAGCAGAAGTGGCTGCACCACTGTGAAGGCAAAAAAACGCGTGTTTTGACCATTGACGGCGGCGGAACCACCGGCATTGTAGCTTGCGCTGCTTTGGTTAACCTCGAGGACCAGATCCACAAAAAAACCGGTGATTCAAACGCTAGGATTGCTGATTTTTTCGATATTGTTGTCGGCACTGGAATCGGCGGTCTCCTCGCCGCAATGCTCGTCGCGGACGACGGCTCTGGCCGCCCGCTTTTCTCCGCCAGAGACGCAGCTAAGTTCGTGGCGGAGAATCAGGCGGATCTTTTCAGAGTCAAATACGTCGGCGTTTTACGCCGGCGCATGAAATTTTCTAGCAGGAGCATGGACAGAGTGTTGAAGGAGGCGTTCCGCAGAGATGACGGCAAGGTTTTAACTCTAAAGGACACGTGTAAGCCTCTCCTTGTGCCTTGCTTTGACTTGAACAGCTCCGCGCCGTTTGTTTTCTCTCGAGCCGACGCCTCCGAGTCGCCGAGCTTTGACTTCGAGCTGTGGAAAGTGATCCGCGCCACGTCAGCGACGCCGTCGATGTTCAAGCCGTATAAGCTCTCTTCCAGCGACGGCAAGACCTCGTGCCTGGCCGTGGACGGGGGACTTGTGATGAACAACCCCACAGCAGCCGCCGTCACTCACGTTTTGCACAACAAGCGCGATTTTCCGTCGGTAACCGGAGTTGATGATCTGGTGGTGCTCTCAATCGGTAACTGTCCATTAAGCAGTCCGTCGACATTGAAGCTTACAACCAACGGCGACTGCTCGACGGCGTCGATCGTCGGCATTGTCCTCGATGGCGTCTCCGAAACCATTGATCAAATGCTGGGCAATGCCTTCTGCTGGAATCCTCAAGATTACATTAGAATTCAGGTAAAATTACTTTTAACCCCTAACTTAACGGAGAATTGTTAATCCGCCCCCAATAACGGAGTTATTTATGAACATCTTCACGGCGTTGTTTCACAGGCCAACGGCGTCGGAGAAAGCGCGGAAGAGGTGTTGGCCGAAAGAGGAATCGAGTCATTGCCGTTTGGCGGGAAACGTTTACTGACGGAGACAAACGGACAGAGAATCGGCGGGTTAGTGCAGCGGCTCGTTGCATCGGGAAAGAGTAGCCTGCCACCGAGTCCGTGCAAAGAAACGGCCGTTAGTCCTCTTGTTGACGGCCGTTAGTTTCTTTTGTTAATTAAATTCTCTTTTTCTTTTTTTTTTTTTTTGTTTCTTTTTGGCTTTTTTTGTTCAGTTTTTATATTAGGTCTCTGTCAGTTAACTGTCTCTATTGTCAACTTTTAACCAGTAGTAGTCCATTTAAATAATACCCCCCTACTCCTATATAGTCCTAGTGACTGTTTGCTATATAATTAATCTAATCTGTCTATTTCTAATCTCCAATTAATGTAATTAAGATATGAATTTGTTCGTCCGGTGGATCTCATTAACTGCAGAGATCTTAACATGTTGTACATGTGATGTGAGCATCTCTTTCCAGTTTCCATGCAGTTAAGGAGCATGCCAAAATAAATATACATTTGGAATTTATGAATATCTAAGAAAAATAATTTGATTTATTACAACAAATCAAATAATTAGTTAAGTTACATAATTTACTTGTTCATTTTGTGATGAGCTTTTACTATATCATCATCATAATTATACAAGCTAGGCATGCAATAATTTTTCAATCAGTGTTCATATTATTTTGTTGATATTTTCCATCCTTAGCTTGTTGGTAGGTAGAGCTTATTCAATAGTTGGCATTTCCTGGGGTCAGTGACTGTTCCCTAGCTAGTACATATTTTAATCAGTATTTTATTTTATTTTATTTTTTGGTAAATATATATTATATATAAGTACTATAGATCCTATAATTAGTTGTTTTTACCCTAAGCCGGCCTTTTGCCACATCATTAATTAGTTAATTATATGCATGGTGAGTGCTTTATACTTATTGTAAAGTTAGGTGTTCATTGATCCATAACATGATTTACTTAATAACAATCATTAAGAATTAGTTAATTACCTATAAATTACTACGAAATCATAATTGCAATCTCAATCCACATCCATGAGAACCAAAATGACGACTCACAAAATTCAATGGGTTTAAACCCCGAATTAACACATATTTATAAAGTTTCGAGGTTTCAATTTCAATAACTAAATCAAAATATCATTGACTTTTAAATGTACTAATTTAGTAGAATATTTTTTTGGCAACTTATTTGACTACAATATATAGTTCAATAATTACATTTTATTGGAGAAATAATTTTTTTCATAATTATATATTTCTTTATCGGCTCACTAGATTAATGTTGAAAAAGCCCTAAAACTTGTCATTTGAAATAAAATGCTAATAAAGAAAAAAAGCAAGTGAAATTAATTGTTGCAGGTTTCCCTATTTAATTAATTATTTGTGAGTTACAGTAACTATATTTTGTTTTTATCTTCTTATAATTACTCTAGGGTTCTAGGTCAAAATTGTACCCTCCAAAAACAAAATGGCAAAACATATATAGTAACAATTTTACTGCTAAAACACGCCTGAACCCGGCCGACAAGATTGGGACTTACCCTCATTTATATTTTATCCCCCCATACTTTTGGTCATATTCATGTAATTCACAATAATTCATGTCACTTACTTTGCCACTATAAGAAATAGATATATATTTAAATTACAAAATCAATAATTAACAATATTTATCACCTATTTCAATTAAACTTATTAGTTGAAAAAATATTTATCACAAAAATGTTGAAACTCAAATTTTGTTAAAATTTATGCCATGTCAACTCTACTAGCACTACGAGTGATTGGGCTTTTTGTATCTAGATAAGATCAAAAACTAAATTTTAACCCTAAAAGAAATCCCATCAAAAAGTACTTTCACCAAATATAGTAAAACTAGGGTGCCTAGATTCTACCCTAGCAAAACTCCAAGTGCTTCTACTTCTAAGTTTAAGTTTGCCATTATCTTTTCTCAATACGTTATGACAAAATTAAAAAGACCTAAAGGATGGGCCTATATTTTTTGTAGTAGCCTTTTCTATTTATTGGTTTCTTATCATTGCTTTTGATAAAGAAGAGTTTAGGTTATTCCTTCAATAAAGGGCGCATTAAAAATCCATACAACAAACTTAATCTTGACATTTATTTATTATTTTTTTTTTTAACTGTAACATCTTCTAAGTAAAGGGAACTTGAGTAATTGAACAGTCAAAATAATGGACTTTTAAGTTAGTGTAGGAGTCCTGAACATTTACCATTAAGTGACGTAGTTTAGCAGTTCAGCGCTATGTTAGCTTAACTAGAGATTTTGAGTACGAATTTTCCTAGATCTCAACTGTCACTAGTAGGAAGAACTTTATATATAAGTGGTGCGACTCGACTTGACCCATATAAATGAGATTTAGAACAAAAAAAAGAGTTTGAACCATTTATTTGCAGTTTATTATAAGAATAAATTTAGTCCGACCTAATTCGATAAAACTAATATTAATCATATAATAAATATTTTATACACACCGTGCGATTGGTTTATTTTTAACTTAAAACGAAGCAACGACATAGTATTAGTAAATTAGCATATATAAAATCAATCATTTCCCAAAAACTACTTTTGCTTATGACCCAAGATTAAGCAATAACTAATTGAAAGTTAGCAAAATTAAATGTTTTATTGTGGTGGGGCAAAAGGGAAGCAAATTGATTAATACGCAATTAACTATATCAGGAATCCATCCCATTCCCACCAAACAAAGCATTTGAAGCATCATTTGCAATTGATTAATTATCTATATAAAAACTAGTTTACACTTTACTTTTAAGGGTTAAGTTATCAATTTAATTTTAATTAACTTGCACTTTAGTTCTTGAATATCAATTTTGAGTGATAAAAAGTGTAGGTTTATCATAAATATATATATATATATATATATATATATATATATATATATATATATATATATGAATAATTACACAAAACCCCTAAGGTTTGCTTTAAAATTCGTAAAATCATTGAAACCCTAAAATTTTACAAATGCTTCCTAACCAACTTAAACTTACAAATACCCACGGAAACATAAAAATATATTCCCTAAAAAATCTTTTTTTTTTTTTTTTTGAAACTTCCCTAATAAAATATTACAAAACTCAAAAAAATAAATATTATCACTAAAGTATGAATGTGTCACAATATAATGCAAATTAATTTGTACTGAATTACTTGCACGTACACATAAAATTAATTCTCCCTTTGAATTCTATCTCCTGAAAAGAGTACGTACTATATGTACGTATAATTTCAGGAAAAACATAAATACGATGGCAAACGTACATTTGATTTTTGTACTGAATATTACATTACATTCATATATAGGATGGCAAACAAATTAATTGGTCTTAAATATAGAACAGCTTTTCTTTTCTTTTTTTATTAATATATAATAATATAAAAAATAGATCGAGCAGACCCTTTAATTAAGAGAATGGTCCAGGCTGAAATTAATGATAGGTTAATATATAATTAATTCATTTTGAGCTGTCGCTCTTCACCTTTATGTCCATGAACTACCCTTCTACAACTTAATTATTTAGCCTACGTTTTAAGAATTACGTACAATTCAGTAAGTAAAAGAAAAAATACATTCAAATTTACCCACATATATAAAATCATTCTAACCAAAGGTCGGTACTTGGTCTAGTAGATGAGAGACATGACTTGGTATTCAATTTTTAATTTGTGCATGGAGTAATCGAATTAAAATTAGAAAATCATTTCTAATTGTACATCTACGATACCCGAACTTAAAATAAATCATTTTGGAAAAAAAACTCCGCAAGATAAGACTAAGACAAATAGATAAACACACTCATCATTATATATATCGATCACTTTGGATTCTTTATTTGATTTGTATCTTATTGTTATACCTATGCCCAATATATATATATATATATATATATATATATATATATGTGTGTGTGTGTGTGTGCATGTGTGTAAACTTAATATTATTGCAATTTTTATTTTTTAAGGGGATTGGAATTGATAATGAAAACCTGGATGGATCACAAGACCGGACACAATATTCTGATTTATTAATTAATAAATTGCATATTTCTATCTCTCGACTTTACCTTCATTATTAACCACTCGATCGAGATCGATCCACATCACTTCAAAGAATTTATATAGAAGTAGAAATCGACTTCGACCTCTGCAAATACTGAAAAAGAGATTACTTGACCAGAGAGAGTTGTCTCTGGTATTGACTCTCCGACACTCAAGTTAGTAAAATGATCGAATGATCTTGATTAATCTTAGAAGCTAGGGATTGAAGGACTTATATGTGCTTATTAAACATAGTAAACGCAAAGGGTGTTTATAGTAGAGCCAAAAATACGCACAAGGCGTACATGTTTTGGATAATGTGCAATCATATCGTCTTTCACAATCCAACGATCATGTCTCTCTAGCTATAACAGCACTACAAATAACAAAACTCGATGAAATTTAAGTATTTTTTACTTTCTAAAAAACATGACTTGAATTCAGGGTTTTAATAGTACGTACTTTTGTATGCATAACTAGATCTATTTAATTTTTTGAATCTAAAAATGCTAAACAGTAGTGCACCTTTGGTAAATCGAATTATTGAATCAACACGTACAAATACATCTTGTCAATCATATATATATTATCTATCTGTTCAAGATCGGTTCGGTTTGAAGTTGCAATAGACGTATATATATAGTACTTATATAATGCTGCCGGGCAGCGCCAGCTGCTCTTTAGACAATAATATATATATATACCGTACGTACCCATGCATGCATATATCTGAAATTGAATCTCTGAGCTAAAATCTTGTGTGCCCAGTTTGATCAATGAAGACAAACGTACAGAATTAATATGATTTATTTCCATGCATGTACAACATGCAAAATATCGTCGTCTAAGTACTTTAATTTCGTTCATTATTTAGCAGTTTGGATGTCATGTCATGTTGTGCATGGCCCGGGAAGAATATAATCTACTCGATCTAATTAATATTTTCAAGTGCAACAATAATTAATTATGAGATTTTATTTTGATCGAGTTGTCATATCTAGCTATATATATGATATGATGGGAAGATCAGATCGAATCGTTTTTTTTTTTAACAAATTGAATGATAGATTTATGTTCCATTAATTGGTTTTTAGAAAATCTGCAGGAATTATATATATATTTTTAACAAATTGAATAATATTATTAAATCATTGGGGTTTGGCCTAATGGTTACCAGATATTATTCCAGTGTGGAGGTTTGAGTTCGATTCCTTGCAATGATAAGAGTCGAATTGTGTGCGTCTGTTTAAAAAAAGATAAAGGGATTAATGTTTTAATTGAATATTGAATTGAGTCATGAAATTCCGTGCATATATATATATATATATATATATATATATATATGGAGATGAGTGTAAAATTTAAGGAAACTTAAGAAATGCTGAATTCCAAGTGATTTTGGAATCTATATGGGGCATGCAAATGCAGTGCAGCTGACTTTTTGTGCTGCTATTCGATCGAGGTTGCCAGCTTAATTCCTAGGATTAGATTACACTTGGAACACATGCACCAACACCGATTTTAACACCAATTTTGTCGCAATTTGCAATTAAACTCACCCCACACGAAACCTTACATATGTAATATGTTCATATCTTAGTTATAGATTTTGTCGATTTTACCTAAGATTCTTACCTTTTTTTCTTTAAAACATTAATAACAAACTTCGGACAATGAATGTATAAGTATGCCAGGCCAGGTTAAAGCACTAGCTAGCTAATTAATTCCCTATATATATAGTACTCATGGAGTTCGATTTTAATTAAAGTTGACCAAAAGAAGAAAAGAAAAACATAATTGATGAATATATAGTACTTAAGATAGCAAGGATTTATGTTTGACTCATGACCACATTAATTAATTAATAATTAGTTATTACCAGCAACGCAGGAAAATTATATATATTACTCATGATTCTCAATAAATTCAACTGCATGTCCTTTACATCTGATCTCATCAGATCAGACAACATTAATTATTTTCCAGTAATATAAATAAATAAATAAGTTACTATATATTGACTTAAGGAATTTGCATTATATTTTTAATTTAACGTACAGCAAGCTGCTGAATATATATCACGACTTTGACTCTCTTTCTCATCACTTTCAATGAAATATATATCTAATGTATACAGTACTATCTTTACGCTTGAGAATGATCACATGACTTAGATCACATAAAGCGGATGCGAGTGCAAATGCGAGTGTGAGTGCGAGTGCATAAATGCATAAAAATTCAAAAAATATGAATGCGAAAGCGCCTTAAAGCGTTTAATAAAAAAAAAATTAATTATATGTAATATATAATTTATTCTAATTAAATATGAAATACTTTGAATAAAATAAGCATGCAAAAATCATTTCATTATACATTGAACTTCAATTAAATTAAATTTAAAGGTTAATTATATTTGGACCCAAGTGAGTTAATTTGCTAAAGTACAAAATTCGTGACTATCTTACTCAAAATATCACACTTATACTTTGCAGGAGTTCCATAATTACAAGAAGCACTCAACTTTTAGGATTTCGTTTGAATATTATTTTAAAATTTGATAGAATTCTAACAAAATCTTAAAACTGAATTTGTTTTTTTTTTGGTAATTGTGAATTCATGTTGGGTATAACTTATAAGTATAATATTTTAACTAAAAAGGTTACAAATAATAGTTTAGGAAACTCTATTGGTCCAAATGTGACTAATTCTAAATTTAAAATCATTACTTGAACTACATCAATTTTCTTTTACTAGAATGGTTTTTTTTGTATTTACAATCCTGAAGCAAAAAGAAGAAACATTGAATGAGTTACATTTGACCTCAGATTGTGCATATTAATATAAGACGCGCACTAAAAAAATTAAAGCTGATTAATGCGGCGCATTGTGGTTCAATTCGTGAAATCGCGAATCGAGTGCGGATGTGGCTAGCTCCATAAGCACACTATGTGATCTAGCACATGACTACTAATTCCTAATCCTATTTTAAAAGAATTACAAAAACACCTCTAAACTTCTATAATTTATGTGAATCTTAAACGGATTCTAACTATATTAATTCATACGACAACTGATATATATATATATCCTTCAATTCCATCAAACTGCAGTTCATCAGTCTGTAATTCAATGTTGTTTAAAGCTTGATCGACGCCTGTCAGGCAATCTATTTGTCACGGTTGTTTCATAGTTTTATTGTGTGCGGGGACAAAGAGCCAGGAAATGGGGTAGATGAGGATGTATACATTAATTTGACATAGCTACTTGATATTAATTTATTAGAGTCGCGAATTCCTGTTCTGTATTTAATACTTATTGTGACCGGCGGCTCATTCAACCCCGCTACACCAGGTGCCTTCTAAGGGTGACACATGTCCATTTTAATATTTTATAATATCTCACCTCTTTTTAAACATTGTTTAATATTTGTTGTTGTTGTTGTTTTTTTATTTTTTTTATTTTTACCAAGAACCGGTCAAGGCTGACCGTAGGGTTAGGAGGACCCCACCTCGTATATTAAAAGCTCAAATCAGAAAGTTCGAAAAATACATCCACATAAGATACATATAGAGCTCAAGAGCAACAGTAGCAATCACAAGCAATAAGACCTTCCACAAATTGGACACGAGTTTCGTACTCGCCAAGCGGGGCCTATAAATCCTATAAAGATGAAGGATAATATGGCAATGAGCAAAAGACATATCGTCCATATAAATGTTGCTCTTACGGCCAACACCAGACGCCCACATACATGAATTTATGATCCGGTTCAAGATCACGACAATATGTACGAAATGATTCGTCAAATACCACAAGTTAAAACTAGGCATGGCCACCGTCAATTTTATAATTCTCCTGCTACACCTGCCATCCCGATGATCACAACTGCAAAAGAAAAACCATGTGTAATTATGTATATTCCATTCCACCGAAAATATACTAACCTGATCTCTCAATTTCTCCACAAAATCATCCAATGACTTGTCCAATAAGCGCCTCTCGTACCACCGAATCTGCATGAAGTACAAGGCAGTAATTAGGACATCACAACTTACCGTGCAAGATTATCTATCATTATATTTTATGCGAAGATTAGGTATACTCAGCACATCACAACGTATTATGCCCCTAAGGGACCCATTAATCTCATGATTTTCAATTAATCCCGAACCACCAGAATCACACGCCCAATTAGCTAGGTAATCCGCCGCAGCGTTCCCTTGTGGCAAGATATGGGAGAAAACACAGTTGAGTCTCTTAATGAGATTTCGAATCTTAGTCACGATGTGTATCATTTCTCACGAACATGCTTTATGACTGTTAATAGTCTCAATAGCCCACTTTGAGTCACATTCCACCCACAGGTTAACAATTTCTCTTTTGAGAGAAATGTCAAGGCCTTCGTAAGTTGCCCATAATTCCACAAAATTATTCGTTCTGACACCCAGGGCTCTATAGTAACCAGCAACGACCTGTCCATTAGATGTTCGGATAACACTACCCGCTCCGGCAACACCTGGATTCCCTCTGGAGGCCCCATCAGTGTTTAACTTGTTCCATCCAGAATGTGGAGCACGCCATCACACAATGGTGGTGCGTTGCTGCCGGACGAAAGACGCATCGATTCCGAGAGCAAGAGCACTATCAAGATTCCCCTTCCAATTAAGTCCATTGATCAACTTCAATTTCCGGAGCTGGACCAAATATTTCCACACTTGTTGCACGATATGGCTTGCAGCGAATTTAGTACCTTTATGTTTGGCTCGATTTCTCTCTAACCATGTAAACCAAATAATTAAAATTGGAATAATGGTTCTAACATGCGATGCCGCCTGATTTTCCAAAGAGAAGAACCACCAGCCAATCATTGATTGATCTCCCTAGTGTTCGACACGTTCATATGGAGAACGTCTGCGATGAACTTTCATACTCTCCGAACTTTAAATCCATTCAGGAATAAGTGTTAGTAGTCCTCAATTTGATAGCAACAGCTACATTTTGAGGCGAGTGTGATTCATTTCTTTTGGATCCTGCTATCGGCTGGAATCCAACCTCGAACGAGACGCAGAAGGAAAATCGACATGCTTGGCCTAACTTGCACACTCCAAGCACGACTTAGGATCGGTTGCACTTCTCGTGTTTCCCTAATCTTCCGCTATACTGATGAAATTGAGAACCTCCCACTTTGTTCATGTTTCCAAATCATCTCGTCCAAAGTTCCTTCAATAGGGATATCCATCACCATGTCGACAACCGAGGCCGGAAGCACAAGTTCGAGCTTCCTTCTATCCCACTGACCATTATTAAGAAAGTTACAAACCATCTCTTCACCATTTCTCGTCCAACGCATAACCTCTCGAAGAGTGAGCTCTCTTGACCACAGATCTTCCTATAAAGAGATGCGGCCAGCTCCAAGGGTCCAAAAAATACCGTTATCTGCTTCTCTCCTGATAAGTGCCATCCTTTTCCAAGTCCAAGAAGAGGTCGCAGGATTAGCCCGTAATGGATGTACCCTTCGACAATATTTGTTCAGCATGAAGGCCGACCATAATGAGTCCCGTTGTCTCATTCTCCACCAGAGCTTATACGCGAAGCAAGTATTCATATCCTTGATTCGCCGGAGACCCAAGTCTCCCTCGTTGGTCGGAAAACACAACTCTTTCCATTTGCACCAGTGAATGTGTTTACTACCATCCGCCGAATCCCAAAAGAAGGAATTAAACATTAATTCATCTTCTTTATGGTACCCTTGGGAGGGTCAAGCACCTGAAGAAGATAAATAGGGATCGAAGAAATCACGCTCTTGAGCAGCATCAACTTCCACCCATATGAGAGCATCGCCTTTTCCCAGCTAGTAATTCTGCTCCTGATCTTGTCCACAATTCCATTGAACAAATTTAGCTTTTTATGTCCCATGAAGAGTGGACCGCCGAGGTAAATAAACGGAAGAGAGCCCCACGCATATCCAGTCTCGGTCAGGATCCTTCGCTGTCTTTGGATTCTGCAGTGTTTTGAAAAATAAATACAACTCTTCCCTGCGCTTATAAGTTGACCCGAAATCTTTTCATACAAACTCAGAAATACCTTGATCCTCCGAGCAGAACCACTTCACGCTCGAGCAAATATTATAGTGCCGTCCGCATATGCCAAGTGAGAAATTCCAATTCGAGAAGACCAACTATATCGGATATTCGAATGCTTCACCATTAGGGTATCAAGTCCTCTAAAAAGCCATACAGCAGCGAGAATGAAAAGCGCAGGGGATAATGGATCGCCTTGCCGAAGCCCTCGTGTCGATTGGAAAAATCCCTCTCCCTTCTCATTAACCAAAATTGAGAACATGTAAAAAGCGATACAATTAGTGATCAAGTGGCGAAATCTAACAGAAAAATCCAATTTATCAAGAACTTTAAGCAAAAAAGGCCAATGCACTCGATCATAAGCTTTCGCCATGTCAAGTTTCAAGATAAACTTATCATCCCCCTTTTTGCTATTAAACTCGTGCAATAATTCCTGCTCCAAAAGAACGTTGTCAGCTATAGCCCTTCCTTTGACAATCCCCGACTGCGAAGGCGAGATTATACTTGGCAATAAACAGGCAATCCGGCAAGCTATCAGTTTTGAGAAGATCTTGTTGGACACATTGCAAAGGCTTATCGGTCTGAAGTCCTTCCATTCACTTACATTCTCCTTCTTCGGAATAAGCACAATGGTAGTGCATGTGAAAGCTTGGGGCATAGGAACTCCTGACAGAAATTCTGCCGCCGCATCTAGGAGATCAGTATTAATAATATGCCAACAGGCTTGGTAAAAGGACGATGGATATCCATCCGGTCCCGCAACAGACTCTTTGTCAATGCTAAACACAATATCTTTGAGTTCTTCCAGTCCCACCACCGCGCACAATCTATCCGAGTCCTCCAGGGAAATAAGCGTGGGAATATGGTCGAATGAGTCCAAACGGGAATCCACCTCCTCTCGAGTCAGTAATCCCTCAAAAAAATCCACAGCCGACTTTGCAATTTCTACACTATCTTCAATTTGGACCCCATCTTTATTAATAACATGAATCCGGTTCTTGATTTTTTTCTGCTTCACTACTTGATAAAAATACTTTGTATTACGTTCCCCCTCTGCCACCCATTTGCAAGCTGCCTTTTGTCTCCAATACTCCTCTTCCATATTCAGTGTAAGAGTAAGATTAGCAGAGGCATGATGCATCTTCTCCAGGTTGGCCAGTGAAGGGTTCTCATCATGGTCTGTTTCGGCCTTCTTAATCCTTTCTTCCGCCTCTGAGACTTTTGAGAAGAAGTTCCCAAAAACTTCTCTGTTCTAAGCTTTAAGACGAGCACGCAGCCATTTGAGTTTATTCTGGAATTTCTGCATACCCGACGATAGTTCCACTTCATTCCACGATTCCTCCACCACTTTCAAGAATGAATGATGTTTCGTCCACATATTCTGGAAACGAAAAGGGGCAGCTCCAGCAGCAATGGACTTGGAATGTGTTAATAATAGAGGACAATGATCCGAAAAATGGCGACGCAAATGGTCTAACTTGCTCGTTGGGAAAATGTCCGCCCAACCCGACGAGACCAAAACTCGATCGAGGCTTTTAAATTTGACTCCCCTGTTCCACATAAAAAGCGGCCCCGTGAAGGGGTGATCCGAAAGCCCACAGTCATCAAGGCAACCGCAAAGATCATCCATTTCTATATGTACCACCTATGTATTACCTCCGCACTCTTCTGCCAACCGCCAACAATCCACGGGTCTGGTGTTGCCACAGCCCTGAGAATGTCCCAAAGTTCGCGCCTGATAGTTCGATTATGTCGACCATATACAAAACGGGTTCGGCACCGGCACCAATTTGCTCCTCATCCGAACATGTAATACTTGTGCATGGTCAATTAGCACATCAACAGAGATATCGACCAACGAGAATATCCATATATGGTTCGAAGAATTTTTTATCACATTGTTAAATCCTAGCTTTCTCAGCATCACAACTTTTTCTAATTCAATCAAAGGTTCAAGAATGACGATAACCTGTAGATTATACTGATGTTTAAGGTACTTCAGGTATGTCCTCTTCGCCTCGCGTCGGAGACCTCTAATATTCCAAATTAGAATGTTTATCATTATTAACATTGAAGTTGGTGGAACGTCCCATCTCTGATTTGCTTCGAGTGATTCTCGAGCTAGCACCTTGATCTGTCACCTGATTCTTCCGTCGCCTGCCCCTAGGAGAATTAGGTGCAGATTGGAGTTTATTAGCCTTCTTGGCAATCTCAGCATCCGTCATTATAATCGTTAGAGTTAGTGCCCTGAAAAGCCGAACTGCTTGAGGCATTTCCTCTAAAACTCTAGAGTAGTACAATCTAGTGATCCATAATAGAATGACATTAATAGTCGTCTAATACTACTTTGGCCAAATTCATCATATTACATTTATAAGTGATTGCATATTGTTTATTTTTGTGTATGGATGAAACCCCAAGATCACAGTAAGCTAAGGGACTTGGTTTCACCATTTGATGGGAGCCATGAAATAAGTACCCAATGGTGTGATCTAAAACACTCCAAGTCGAAGAGTTTAAAAGGCACAGGGGATGTCGATTAGACTCTCTTGTGCTCATATGACATAGCTTTATGAAAGTGTGTCCCATTTCATGACATTAGTATTTTCACACTACTATGCATATGAGGGTGCTCAATGGAGATTAAGTTCACTGAGGATCCCGCCGGGAATGCCTAAATGGGGTAAGACTCATATAGAGTCTTAGAGATTAGAAGGGTTTCCTAGCCATGATCGTGTCTAACTAATCCCTAAACTTGAGGCTTCATGGTTACAAGAACAAGAAGAATTCCTATGAATTCTATTGTAGTATATTCCACCACTAAATCCTTGCGCAAGGTACGGTTGGTCTTCACTAGGAAAGAGTTCCTAGAGTGTAAGATCAAATGGAATTACTATAGGAATGTTATTCATAGCATTGTAGACTACTGGGGTTCCATTTCCCATACCCTAGGTCTCAATCGAGAATTAGATGATAGAAGGATCGTATCTTATGGAGATCATGAGGCTGAAAGGTTCATACCACTTCATCGATGGATGGGTGGCCATGGACACGTTGCTAGACGTTGTCCATGGTCTGTAGGAATGTATTTGTGAAGTCAATGAGTTGATTCACAAATAGTCTTTAATTAAATGAGTTTAATTAAAGTCACAATTCTAACATTGAGAATGTGTTCCTACTACTGTCCTATTGGTGAACCTGAGGGTCACACAATGACTTCCAAAGGCGAACACATTTATCTATATCAACAGAGTTTGATAATAGTCAACTGGATTGACAAATGAATTAATTGGAATTAATTCATTAATAAGAGATCAAGATGTTAATTAAGTATAATTAACATGTAAGAGTTAATTAAGAGTAATTAACAAGCATTTAATGTGATTAAATTCGAGAGACTTGTTATTTGATAACATATTAGACTTGAGAGTTAATTGGGAATTAATTCAAGTCTAAAGTAATTAAGGGTGAGTCTCGAAATTCATGTTGAAATTTGAAACTACTTAATTTAAGTAGAAGAGAGCTTTATCAATTAAAGAGTTAATTGAAAGTTTAAGACGTGAGAATTAATTAGTATTAACTTAAGTCAAAATGATTAATTAAGAAACTTGTGATTTATTTAGAATAAATCAAGTACAATTAATAGAAGGAAAAATCTGTAACAATTCAATGTTAATTGGACTTATTGGACTAGAGAATTAATTTGGAATTAATTTTAGCCCAAGTTGATTAATGATGGGCTTGTAGTTTATTTAGAATAAATTAAATCCCACTTTAATAATTAGACTTGTTTAATTAATGAGGATTAATTAAAATTTGGCCTTAGGATTTTAATCTGGTATTAAATTGAAAGGGCCTTGAAAAGGTCCAAAACTCCTAGGCCCAATAGGAGTGATGGCCTAGAATCCTAGCACATCTTCGATTGGAATTCTCGGCCCAGATAACCCTGCACTCAAGTCTAATTCAATTAACGTAAGTTGCAGAACAGAAGTTCCAAGAATTGGATTTTTCCTAACCCTAATCTCTCTCTTCTGCGCCACTTTTCTCTCTCCCTACAGGCAGTTCACGTGAACTGCAGAAAACTTTTCTACAGTTCAACGTGAAACAGCCTTTACAATTGTTTTTTGATTCCCTTATTTATATTAGATAAATACAATCGTTCCTTATCTACTACAAAAGTAGTGCGTAAAGGTGCATATCTCCTAAATAATATATAAACGTTTCAAAGTCACTTATTCATTGGATGAAGATTCACTGTAACTCCCTGGGACTAAATTTTTTTGAAATCTACTACCCGCTGCGCCCGGGGGTGCGTGAATCCCAACAATAATATTATCATTGTCCATTGTCCATGCGTTTCAGTTTAGGGCATTCTCTACTCTTATGGAGATTGAGGCATTTACAGTGCACACAATAATCCAAAATTTTCTCGTACAGGGCCTCCTGTTCCAGAAATTCGTCGCCAACAGTCAAGAACAAGTGTTTAGGAAGCGGCTTCGCAATATCAATCTCGACACAAATTCTCGGATCTTTGGTGTTCCTCGTTTTAGTAGTAGCTTCATCTGCCCGTAAAGGGTTTCCAAGGGCCGCTAAGGCGTTGTAAATCCCTTTCTTTTTTATGTATTGCAGTGGGAATTTCGGAAACGAAACCCGTACCGGCACAATGGAAGAATCAACATTAGGGTTAAACGTTGGAGTCCACTTGAGAATTTTCATCGGGAAGTCCCTGAAGTACCACGTGTCTGTCATGAACAATCTTGTATAATCTTCTTTGCATTCACAGCGGATCAAGACGTGAGTATCACTTAACAGGCTTAGTTTTACATCTTTAGAGAACACCATTTGGTTGAAGCAAAATTCTAGCTGGCCCATCGTCGGATATCCTTGATAAAACTTCCCAACCAGCGTATTGAAAGTCGGCACACAGCTCTTCCTGTTCTTCCAGTGAAAACACGATCGCCGGCCTGCCTTTGTGTTCAGTTATGCGGCCAAGGGGCGTAAAAGTATTCAGATCAAAGCACTTTAAGTCTTGATAAATCGTCCGGCGCACCGAAGTCCTTAGGGGTCCTCGCCGCCAAAGTAGCATAGGTCATCGCCCGCCGTTGATCAGGCGGTTTGTTTTCCGGCAAGTTCGCAGCTTCTTCTCTCATCGGAATGTGAACGGCGGTTCCTTAGGTTTCGAGAGAGAAAAATTACAAAACGTAAATCTCATATTTGTTGTTTCTTGATGTACTTTTTTTTAGTATCTAAATATTTGACAGCTTTTTTAAATTTTGTAGAGCTTTGTATTTCGGGAAACGTGTATAATTCTTTAATTCTCATTCATGCTCAATTTATTCCTTGTACACATAATTTCTTCTACTAATTCTGTAATAGTTTTCGGTAATTCAGTGTATATGATTTTAAAATTTTAACATTACGAAATTTATTGGTTTTGAATTAGATTTTTAGTTTATTTTTAAAGTGTATTATATATATAAAATAGTCTTATTTTACATGAAAATAAAAATAAAAAACCAATTACATTAACATAATATAAAAAATACTATTACAAATAATTAAAACTAATATTTGATGTGATCAATTATTGCACTAATTTAAGATAATAATTATTCCTTAAATATTTTATTTCTGCAATAATTTAAAATAATAATTTTTCATAGATATTATATTTGAAAATAAAATTTTAATTTTATAATATTGAAGTGATATTATTTTTATGTTATTATTGATAAAATATAGTACACTTATTTGCAAAGAAAATTAATGAATTATTGTTGAATGTGTCTTCACCAAATTAAAAATAAGAGAAACAATGAATTGTACATAATTACCGAGGTTTAATTCATTAAGTAAAAAGCTGTCAAATATTTAAATACTAAAAAAAGTACACCAAGAAACAACAAATATTAAACAATGTCTAAAAAGAGGTGAGATATTATAAAATATTAGAATGGACACGTGTCACCCTTAGAAGGCACCTGGTGCAAGGTGCGGGGTCGAACAAACCGGTGACGGTGTACGTGTTCCCAGATATATATTCTTTTTATGTACGACTTCATAGACTTAATTTGTACATAGTAATTACTATAAATTTAATGCGATGAATTTAAATATAAATTTCTAAAATAAAATAAGTAGATGATCTATAAGTTATAAAAACTTTAAACCACAAAATAATAATTTAAAAAAAAGATTAATCTAACCTTAAAGTTCAATGCTTTATTGTAATAACCAATACTTAAAAAACTTTGGTGAATGCACTAAATATTAACTGGTAAAGCTAAAGTTTCTATGGCAGAAAAAGACGGACAAATAACAATTATTCGAACAATCACTCCATTGATTTGACTGCGCAACATAAGTTTGACAATATTATTAAGTGCCAAAAAGAATGTTACACAAAAATTTAAAGATGCTTTAAATAAAACTCAACTAAACTACAGAAATGGACACTAGATTCATAAGTAACTTTTAGGATTCAATCTTAATTAATTTATGTATAAAATAATTCATGAGTTAAAGAGAGTCACTGTTAATATCAATTACCCCGGAAAATCGGATGAAAAACCCAAAAAAGAAATCAACCGTATGCATTTCATTTCATTTTTTAAATTCATTCAATTACAGAAATTGAATCTCATCTGACTAAAATTTCAAAGTTCATATTCCTAACTTGAAGCAAGTACGTACTGTTGGTGATTCTAATTAAGTTGGTGGGTAAAATAAAATAAAAACATGGGAATGAAGCTTCTACGTACGTCGCCGACACTTCCAATAGGGTACAAAAATGTAAATGCAAATTGCAATTATTTTCACCTAAAGAACACACAGTGCTACCGTACGGTGTCGACCATCTCTTCTCCTCCGTAGATTGCCACCTCGTCATATATGCGGCCAACTTATAATTATTCTCGTTTTATGTATGTTTATTCTTCACATAATTAATTTGAGAAAGCAATAGCAGATGATTAATCATCATTCATCAACAAAAAATATTGTTAAAATTAGTACTGATAAAAGATAATTTCGGTCCGACACGTGGCTTCAAGCTGGCGATCGGCGCCGGTCATGAGTCTGAGGCAAGACTTGGGTCTAGGGGTCGATTAATATCTCCGATTAGAAACCTTATGGTCCAATCGGATTGGATATTGATCAAGGGGATCGACCCGACCCCAAATTTTCGGTCTCTAAGTATGTTTAAGCCGCCTATCCAACAGTTCAATCAATCAGCCATCAAGCATTAAATGTGAGACAATATCCGCCTGGCACCACCTTACATGATTAAGGTTGTTCTGCAGGCATACGATCGATGCAATAAATGCAAACCCAGGAGCGTGTACTTAGTGTGTTATGCCTCGCTATAAATACCTCTCATTAATTATTGGTTGGTAAGCACATTTATTATCTCTGAACGTTATATTTCTCTCTCTATATCATTTTAGTTTAAGCTTACTGACTTGAGCGTCGGAGGTTTAACGCCGGAGTCAACCCTCTCCGGCCAGGTAATCCCCTGTTCATTTGTTTCAGGTCGAAGCGGATCCCTCCTTATAAATTCAACTGTCAGTTTGATAGTATCCTCGAGCCCCTCCCAAAAACCGGCCTTATCAAGTATATACACGACAATTTGTGATAGTATCTCAAGTACCAAGAGGGGGGGGGGGGGGGGGGGGGGGGGGATTGGTCTCTATGTTTTGCAGCGAAAGTCTTTTGTGCGTCAAAGGATTCTCAAGCTGTGCAATTCGATTTACTAATATTTTGAAATTTTACCAAGTACTACTTAGTTCCAGTTAAAGTACCAGTTGATAATAATGAACAGAAAGTAAAGTAAAGCGATAAATAGCACACAACGATTTATACAGGTTCGAACCCGAAGGCCTACTCCTGTCTCTAGGTTTTCACCCAGGATTTTAACTTGCTTCAAATTAACTGTATTAGTAACAAGTACAATTTAAAGCAGAAAGAACAGTAACAAAGAGAAAAGAAAATCTCTCAAACACAGAGAGAAACCAGTCGCAAAACTAGCGACCAAACCAGTTGCAATCCCAGCAACCAAATGTCTGAACCAACTAGTGAGACGGGCACGCTCTGCAAGTTGACCATTAGACGATTCCTCTAGCCCGCAGACAGCAGTAACAATCCTAGTTGCTCTTCCTGGATTTACTGAGCGAATCCCCAGCGACTCCAAACTTCGGGCAGCTCTGCTACACTCAGCTTGATTCCAGACCTTCTTCTCGTTGCACCTATCCTTCTCTACGGATCCCTCAGATAGGTGAGCACTCGTCAGGAGGGAACTCGAACACTCAGAAGTCTGCAATTGAGGATATTCAATTCTATCCTCACAATGAACACAAGTATAATGCAAACACAGCGTTATAACTTTAAACCTCTTAATAGTTCTCGTTACTCTTCTCTTCAACTTTATGTTCTTTTATAGCTGTAGTTACAACGTTCTTTAAGTCTCACAAATGGAAGGAGCCGTTTGAATTGATTCAGCAAATCACTATTCTTCAACATGGAAATGATCCGTTTGGCTCATCCTTCACTTTTGAATTCTGGAACAGACACAGCTAGGACCTTCCTTTTATAAACCTGCAACATTAAATATCTAATGCAAGGAAGGATCTCGGGTAAAGTGTCACGACCCTTGGGCGCGAAGAGGAGAAACCCCCCTGCTTGGGCGTCCGTTGGACGCGCAGGAATAAGCTTCTCCCCCATCGAGCACAACCCTAAAGTTTAGCCTGAAAATCAACTGCCAACAGATGGTTAACCATGTAATGATTGTACTTGGAGGTTAACTTTTTAACCCTTCCTTTCACTCATGTTTTTCCGATGTGGGATGGAATTCCCTTGCTCACGGCCTTGCGCCACCCCGTGAGCGCGTCACAGGATTGTGCCACCCCATGGGGCAAGGCCGTGTGAAATCCCTGAATGCAGCTCTATCGGGGCATTACAAATGCCCCTCCTTTAGAGCGCAATGTTCTCATTGCGCTGCGACGTCAGGATCGTTTGCTCCCCGCCAGTGGAGAAACCCCACGCGCTCTGAGCACCTTGTTGGAAACTCCAGCGCGGGTGGACCCGCACCAACGGTTGGCTCTGATACCATTCGTCACGACCCCGGGTGCGGAGAGGAGAACCCCCCTACTTGGGCGCCCATTGGACGCGCTGGAATAAGCTTCACCCCCATCGAGCACAACCTTGAAGTTTGGCCTGAAAATCAACTGCGAAAAGATAGTTAACCATGTAATGGTTGTACTTTGAGGTTAACTTATTAACCCTTCCTTTCACTCATGTTTTTCCAATGTGGGCACGGCCTTGTGCCACCATGTGAGGGGAGCCCGTGAGCGCGCCACGGAGTTGTGCCACCCCGTGGGGCAAGGCCGTGTGAAATCCCTGGATGCAGCTCTATCGGGGCGTTACACGAAGAGTTTCCCTTTCAACTTAAGACACACGGTTAGAAAGCTAAAGAAAGATCTTCTGTATATCTTGTCAATAAGGAAGATATTTGACTTTGAGCAATAGGAAAAATAATCTTTCTTTATTACAACATATATATTTTAACACTGAAGTTGTCATCATTAAAATATTTACGAAAATGGTTAGGAGGTCAACATTTTGATATAACACTATTAATCAGATACAAATGTAAATTTCAATAATCATTTTTTTCCTAGCTCGAGTACTATAAAAACTCAATTAGGAGCGACCTTTACAATCCAATTATTTTATATACAAAAGAACTTGAACCTCAAACCTTACTTAACGAATCTAGTGACTCATTCCAGTATCTCTTACGCAATATGCAAAAGGGAAAAGAAAATTACCTCCTGACCTTTGCATTTTTTTTTAGCTTACCTCCTAACCTTTTTCTTCGACAAAATGCCTCCCCACCTACACGAAATTAATAATTTTACCTCCTAAAACACACCTTCGGCGGAATATTCCGTCTAGATACCTTCATGTGCTCCACACGTGACTTTCTTAAGGACAAATTTATAATTTTATCCCTGAGCCGTTAGATGTTAATGTGAATTTCAGGGTTAGGGTCTGGTCGGGCAAGTGAGCAGGGCGGGCCAGGGATAAAATTACAAATTTGTCTTTAAGAAAGTCACGTGTGAAGCACGTAAAGGTATCTAGACAGAATATTCTGCCGGATGTGTGTTTTAGGAGACAAATTATTAATTTCATGTAAATGAAGAGGTATTTTGTCAAAAAAAAAAAAGTTTAGTAGGTAATCTTAAAAAAAAGGCAAAGGTGTGGAAGGAAATATCAAAGCTACTTAAGGTAGCTCATTTACGTGCAGGCTTACAAATTTGGAATGTATAGAAAACTTGCAGATATATGAAAAGCCCACTTCCGGTTGCTTTGATCAAGCCCAATTCAGAGACTAACGATTCTCTAATTTCTTCTATAGGCCCAATTAAGATAGGGCCTTCAAGCCCGTCAGGCCCAATAAACTGGATCATTACGGTTTCGGTTACGGTTACCTCCGGATGATCATATATTTCACGAACTTATATTTTCACCAAAAAAAATATATATATATTTCACGAACTTATATGGAAAAAATCTTGCATCATTTCGATTTGATGGAATCATTTAACTATATCTATATTGAAAATATGTTTCCATTAATTACATTTTTTGGGTTTAAATTTTCCATTATTGATTTATTTATTGCCATAAATATTTAAGATAGGCGGGAGAATAAGGTTTTAAAATAGGCAGGGTATCCGGCAAATTGCCATTTGTTAACCGCGTAATTACCAAATACACCCCTCAACACCATTTCATTCATTCATTGCGTAATAATTTCTCTAGCCTCATCAGTCATCACCTCCGCCGTTTTTCATGGAGCAGGAGAACCAGAACACCGGCCGGCGCCGCCTCGAGCAATCGCCGTCAACAACTTCGTCATTGAGGAGGAGCCTGAAGAGAAAGCTTGATGAACATGGAACGATCGACGATATCTTTCGCCAAGTACGCACTCAAGTCGAGATCCTCGATTCCGCTTTCTCTTCGGCCAATGAAGATCGCATGGCCGCCAAACGCGCCGTGGGAGTCCTCTCCAAACTTGCAATAACGGTAGGTAATATGTTGTGGACTTGAGTATGCATATTCTATTTTTGAGTTTTAACATTTTGCATAAACGGAATTTCCGGTTGCAGAGGATATAGTTGATTTGATAGTGGACTGCGGGGCGGTTCCCTCGCTGGTGAGGCATCTGAAGGCTCCACCACCGGTGACGGAGGGAGACAGTGGTCCACAGCCGCACGAGGAGCATGAAGTCGAGAAAGGGAGTGCCTTCACTCTAGGGCTTCTCGCCATTAATGTAATTGAAGTCTTCTGGAGTTGTTTTATATTTCTATTGGTTCTTTTCATTATCCTAATTAACATGACTTTGTAATATATTAAGTTGTTAAAATTTAATCATGATTTGCCAAAAATGATATGGTTTAGTGTATACTAGTCTCCAGCACGAAATTTCATGACATATTTATGTGAGCAGACACATATGAATTCATATTTATTTAAACATACTATCTATCAAGTTGTTGATCGTATGGAGAAAGGATGAACTTACGAGTCTTACGACACTAATTAATATGATCATTTCGTTACATGTCACTCACATTTCCTATGTTTGTATCGTGCACAGCCAGACTAGCCAGTGCATCAACAGCTAATTATCGACGTGGGAGCTTTATCCCTTCTAGTAGATCTATTAAAAAGGCGGCAAGGGGATTGTCTAAGCTCTCGTGCAGTAAATGGCGTTATTAGGAGAGCAGCCGATGCAATAACTAATCTTGCTCATAAGAATAGCAGGATCAAAACCTGAGCAAGGTTGTTTTTTTTTTTTTTGTAATTTGTAATTTAGATATGCGTGTTTCTGATTTCTTCTAATACATTGTGTATTTACTATTTAGGATTGATGGTGCCATCCCTCCTCTTGTTGCATTGCTTGAATCTCTTGACCCAAAGGTGCAGAGAGCAGCTGCTGGAGCCTTACGAACCCTTGCTTTTAAAAACGACGACAACAAAGATCAGGTTTGCCTTCTTAAAATTTAAACAACCTTGTCATGAAGTATTTTCTGGTTTTCTTCTTAACCTCTTTAATTAATTAGTTTCCTAATTTCAGATTGTGGAATGCAATGCTCTACCGTCTCTTGTATTAATGCTTAGGTCTGAAGATGCTGCAATACACTATGAAGCGGTTGGATACTGTTACATCATCTTTATTATTTATTTAGATTATACTCATATTTAGTAGTTATAAGTTTTAGGGTGAATTGCATCTAGGGCCCCTGAATTTGGTCTACTTACACTTAAACCCCCTACATGTTGGCTCCATCATACAAACTGCCTCTTTTCCGAACATTTCCGATCAGATTTATGGAGTAAAATGCCCAAAATTAGCCTTCACGTGGAAAAGCTTTTGTGCTTTAGTTTACTAGATTTTGTGTAACTATGGACAGACACAAAGCTTTTCCCACAATCCCACCCGAGGGCATTTCATTCATACAAAATCAAGAACGTTAGGGCACAAAATAGTCCCACTTGTGGAGGGCTAATTTCGCAGTTTACTCCATAAATCTGACGAAAACGCTAGGCACTAGGAACCTTAACCAAAGAAGATGGAAGGAGCAATTCGTAAGATAGAGCCAGTACAGGGAATATAGGTCTAATATACCACCATAGTGCATGGGGTCTAAGTGTAACTAGGCCAACTGTCAGGGACTCTAGATGTAATTCTCCCTAATTGTTAATATTCTTGTACTGCTAAATGCTATGCTCAGGTTGGTGTTATTGGAAATTTCGTCCACTCGTCCCCAAGTATTAAGAAAAGAGTCCTCGCTGCTGGAGCTTTGCAACCTGTCATTGGATTACTTAGGTACGGCTGCTCTATGCCAATATACATTGTTGTTCAGATTTCTGTTTTTGTTTCCTCTTGAACGATTCTCTTGCTTCTTTTCTTTGCATGTAAAAAAGTTATCTTCTTGGTTGTTTATGTCTATTTCAACAGTTGCCACTGTTCGGAAAGCCAAAGAGAAGCTGCTTTGCTGCTTGGGCAATTTGCTGGACCAGATTCAGACTGTAAGGTGGAACAACCATCGAAATTGAGAACCATGTCTTACTTAATTCTATGCAATTTCTGCCATATCTCGCTGGTAATTGCAGGTGCAAATTGTTCAAAGAGGTGCTTTGAGGCCATTAATAGAAATGCTTCTGTCAACTGATGCTCAAGTAAGGGAAATGTCAGCCTTTGCTCTAGGGAGATTAGGTCAGGTAAAATTTACCATATTCCTTTTCTTTTGGTAATACATGTTGGGGGAAATCTTAGAACTAATTTTATTACTATTGCAGGAAACTCATAATCAAGCCGGTATTGGCCAGAGTGGTAGAATACCACTTTTACTGAAGCTTCTTGAATCAAAAGATGGTTCTCTGCAGCATAATGCCGCATTTGCCCTTTATGGGCTTGCAGACAAGGAGGTATTCTACAATATTACTTATAATATTTCATATTCATGTTACTAAAGTATGAATTTCCTCTGCTGCCTCATTTCTTTTCTTTTTCTTTCCCCCCCTCTCCACAAGGACAATGTTGCAGATTTTGTTAGGTTTGGGTGTGTTCAGATACTTCACGATGGAGAATTTATAGCCCAAGTACAATCTCAAACTAGTTGCTTTTTTCAGTTATAGGAGTGTACCTTATTGGGTTAGTTAATCAAGTAAATAACTAATTAATAAGTGATGTATCTTCTCATAATCATTTTACTGCAGGCTACAAGGTTCTGTGTAGCCAACACTTTTAAAAGACTCAAGAATAAGATCCATGGACAGGTGAGTCAGATTTAGTAAAATATTAATTTTACAAAATTATAATTATTTCTATGTTGGGAAAAAACCTTTAAAATGTGGATCTTAAACTTGATTAAGCATTTATTATGGACAGGTACTACGCCACTTATTATATATGATGCGTATGGGGGAGAAAACTGCTCAAAAGAGAGTGGCTTTGGCTCTAACTCATCTTTGTTCTCCACATGACCAAAAGACCATATTCCTTGATAAAAATGGTATGTACCTTTTTTCAAATCCATTTCTTAATGTCAATGTTGTGAGAAGATGATTTTAGACTTTCTGCAATATGCTCTTTCAGGACTTTTGCTGCTTCTAGAAATTCTGGAATCTGCTTACTCGAAGCAACAAACAGAGAGTTCTGCTTTATGCAGGTTACCTAATAACGCTACCTCACTCTCTTCCAAGGATGCAGCTCTTACTACTACAATAAATCATGTGAATATATATTTTTTTAATTTGGTTTAGTTAGTCAAATCATTTGTGCTCATTAACTGATCTTGTATCTCTGCTGCAGGTGTATTTGGGTGAGCAGTATGTAAATAATTCTAGATTGTCTGATTTGACATTTTTTGTTGAAGGTGGAAAACTTTTTAGCTTGGATGATTTCTCTGTGTTCATTATGAGAAATGTTCTTGTCAATAATAGCATAACGTTTTTTGTTTTCATCGCCAGGAAAGCAGTTCTATGCACATAGAATTTGTTTGCTTGTTTCATCTGATGCTTTCCGGGCTATGTTTGATGGTGGTTCTAGGGTAAGCATATAATTGTTTCAATTTTCTGTGCTTTCATACCTAATATTGTGTTCTTCCTTTGTTTCTTAATTGGTTTTGTTCTTTCTGAAAAGTTGGTCGAATGCATTGCAGGAGAGCGATGTTAAAGACATAGAGATTCCTAATATTAGGTGGGTTGTTTTTGAGTTGATGATGAGGTGAATAAGCTTGAAATTCTACCCCACCTCCTAGCTCTGGTAATAAAATTTTGTGGGTGGTTGCAAGAGGGTTTTACTTTTGGAGAAGTTAAAGTGGAAGCTAAGGTTGTTGAGTGTTTGGAAGAAAAGGTTCAAAAGCAGTTTTCTTACTCTAAATAAACTTCCACTTATTTACGACAATAACCTAGAAGATAAAGCTAAAAGTTGGTCTTTTAGATGCTTCCAGCTTTTAGGTTATTTCTGTTTAAATAAGCAGAAGCTGGTTTTCCGAACACTTCCAAAGTTCTCAAAAAAGAAGCAAAGTACTTTTTAGTTAGAGTTTGCAAACACTACCTACAGGCTACAATTCATTTCAACTCTCTCTCTCTCTCAGGTATATATACACAGGATCAGTTGATGTCAACTCAGTTATAGCACGGCATCTTCTGATAGCTGCTGATCGATACCTATTAGAAGGTCTAAAGCATCTATGTGAATGTGCCATTGAAAAGGTGAGTTCTGATACCAAAATACGGAATTATTAGCTAACATATTATATTTTGTCCCTGATACCACGTTCTCTTTATCTACAAGGATATTTGTGTGGAGAATGTCTCTCTCTTGTTCGTGTTATCAGTGAGATGCAACACTTCGTCTTTGAGGCATAAATGTGTACTCTTTATCATGGAAATTTTTGACAAATTATGTACTATGCCATGGTATATCCGACTCTCTACTTCAGCTTCTTCAATTTCTTATTATGATCTTGAAAGGGTACATTCCATGTAGATCCCCTGACATTTGGTCTAATTACACATAAACCCCTTATAAGGATATAATCTTTTAATAACAAGCTAATGATGATTTCTTGGGATATTTAAATGTGAATGCCGTTATCCTCAGCTGATCCAACATATTTTACAAGAAACTCGCAAGTACCATGTAAGAGCACTGATAAGACCAACCGATGATGAATTGAACCGATGAAATGGTTTGGCCTAGTTATGCAGGAGAATGTACAGAAGTAGATTAGTTTAGCTTTCTCTTGGTTAGTTGGATAGAACAGAAGGACTATTATTTTGGCCCTTACCTTGAAGCACCTATTATAATTCCTCCATTTAATGCTAACTTATTTTTATTCGAACTCGAAATTTTTAGTTAAACTAATGTTATGAACTATCCATGAAAAAACAATAAGAATAATGATATTGAACCACTAAATTGTGCAGGGTATATCAACCCTGGAGTGATTAAATTGTATAACTGCTGATAAGTGATTAAGTGAGTGTATACAAGAGTCTTGTATTTTTAGAGACACTACTGAGAAGTTAAAGTTCTAATACGAGTGTTTGGGGAAAAAAAAGTGAAAAACTAAAACGGAAAAGTTATATCAATTGGAAAACAATTGATATGTATTCTTGTTACTTTAAACAAATTCACTTATTCAGTAAACGGTTTGCTACTTTCTTATGTACCAAAAACAAAAAGACTTTTATTTGCAAAAATAATCTAGAAGCTGAAGTTAAAAGTCCTTAGTGCTTGATGCTTCCACTTTCTAGCTTATATCTGCTTAAAATAAACAAAAGTTGGTTTTCCTAACACTCCTCAAAGTGCTGAGAAAAGCAGAAAATACAAAAGTGTTTTTCGTCGAGCCTGCAAACACTGCGTAAATGAAGCCAATTGCAAATAGTCGCTTTTACAACAAAGATAGGAAGCCTTTAACAGTTCCACACATGACTCACGCTCACCCCTCACTTGACCTACTAAAATACCCAAATAAACAAAAAAAGAAAAAGAAGAAAGAATTCCTTCATCTAGCTATTGATTGGGCACAAGTGGAATCATCTTTGTTTGTCCAGCTCTCTTCCACCCCACAAGCCTGAATCGAGCGTTCAATTCGTCCCCCAGCAGCTTCTTTTTTGAACATTGAACAATATTTCGCAAAAGTATGTACACTTACATGAAGCCGGAAATCAAGACCAAATAAAAACTTCATCTCCAGCTTGTTCAGTTCTTTTGTGCTTACTCCTCCCACTCTAGCATAATATGCATTATTGAAGAATCTGAAAAACCATCACAAAATAATTTATCAACACAAAAATAACACACATATATTACGGTAAGCCCTTTTGTGCATTCTGCTTTTTTTCAGCACCTTGGGAGTGTTTGGAAAACCAACTTCAAGCTAGAATCTGGAAGCACCCAAGGACCAACTTTTGCAAATAAGTGGAAATTTGTTTAGTACTAACTTTCAAGGTCATTTTAGTCACTTACGCGTCATCTATAAATTTTGCAGCCACCATGATACTGGTGATAAGAAGCCGGTGAATGTTGAGGGATGTTATGTATAGATTTGTACTCTGAATGTATCTATCAACATATATATGTGCAATAACAAAGCATGAAGGGCTGCAGCATGAATACTTGAAAATCCGATCTATATATTGTTGAATAGTAAGAGAAGGTGCTCTTAAGCCATGAAATATGGTTATGACATCTTTGGCTAGTGAAGTCTCGAGTATTCTTTCGTTTTTCTCAACAGATTTTTCTAGTAATGACGAAAGAAGTGATAGAATTTGTGGCTTTCCTACATTGCCCTTCCTCAAGTCGAGCCCCAATGTCGTGTAGTCATTTGAGCATACATTATCGGTTTCAAGAGCCAATGTTCCCATCTAGAGGCTTTTCAGGCTTACAATCCCAGTTTGAGAGTCGAAATTATGGTGCTGCAAAACATTGATATATGTCAATTAGCTATGAGTTTGACAAAATTATTCAAACATAAATAAATGAATTGAGATCTATCCGTCGCATACCTAAATCCACTCTCAAACATATTAACGGTCAACTACTAATTAATAACTAGATTCCTTCTATTTAGTTTTCTTAGGTAAGAAAAATTTACAAAATTTAGGGCAAAGAAACACTAGTTGTACAATCTAAAAAGATAACAAGAGATTTAGAGAATTTTTTATTTTTTTTTACAACTTACATTTTACAAACTTCTTTCAGATAAACGGCGCTCTAAATCTCAAAGACTTTAACTTGTGAAATGAGAATTGACATAAATGAATAAACACAAGGCATATGAAAAAGTGCCTACAAATGCAAATTAACAGATACAACCATGGAATCAAAGAACAAACGTCTCGAAATTCAGACAAAAGAAACTAATTCAATCAGAACTTCCAAAAAAGATCCATGAAAATTAGCTAAAAAATCGAAGAACCCATAACTCAAGAATCACTAATAATGCGAGAAAACATAGGGTTTTCAAATAGAATCCACGAAAAAACTGAGTGAGAATGAAGCTTACTTTAAGCTCTTGAGAGATCTGGGGCTCAACTCTTCCACATCAGCAGAAATTTGCCGAATTCCTTCTCCCTTCAACACTTAAAATCTCACATAAATCAGCTTCTGAACTACCTTATCTTTTTTCGGCATAAAGTAGATTCACTCCAAGAACAAGCAAGAATATATGAGTATCCCCTTTAATCTTAAAGGACACTTCGCTTCGAAAGCAAAAACCCTATTTCATTTTCTGTAGTACTCCATTATCTCACTATACATGTCTTTTACTTTGTTTAAAAGTGTCTAACTATGCATCACACTAGTATGTAAATATGCTTCTTTCTCCATGCTTGTGTGGGTGAGAGAGAGAGAGGAATATGGAATTACGGTAGTGTCGGTAGTCTTTTTAATTTCGATAGTGAAATTAAATTAGGGGTGAATTACCCAAACTCTCCTCAAGTTTACTGTATCTACAAAAAAATATTCTGAAATATTAAATCTTATATTTATATTTTAGGGAGTAAATGTAAAATTTTTCAGGAATTATTTATAAGGTTTTAATTTCTTTTTTTATTTTCAAGGTATTAGTAAAATTTTAAATTTTTAGTGGTGTTTTAGATTTTTTTAGATAATTTCAGGATTTTTTTAGTAATTTTTTCATTAAATTATTGATTTAATAGGAATTCTTCTTCTTATTAGAATTATTATTTTTTAAATATCTTCTTAGTTCTTATTATTATTATTATTTCTTAATTTACTTTTGGTACTAATTATTCCCATCTCAAATCTCAACCACCAACTCGAAGCATCCCATATATCCCTTGATTTTACCGGCAAAATATTGTTGGTAAACTGTACCAATTACAATTCGTTGAAGTTTGGAAAGATGTAATTGTTATATAATATTAATTATTTAAGGTAGGTAGCAAAATTTATTTTTAGAAAGCATATTAGCCACTAAAAATACATGATAGGAAGGTAATATTATTAAAGAATCTAGAGTATATTGGTATATGAACTCGAGGGTCCAATCTGACTCAACTGTTAAAATGTTTAGGTTAGAGTTTGAGTCAGATTAAGTTGTATCCGAAAACCAATCGGAAAAAAGAAGAATATTGGATTTAGTTTTGGATTGATTCGTGTATCTTAAAAAAAAAAAAAAAAGGTTGGGTGACCCACAATCCGAAAACACTCCATCCACTCAAAAATATATCTCATGTAAAGAGAGAAAAAAAAAAAAAAAAAAACCCTAATGACTGCCTAATCAGACAGCAATAATGCTTTTTAAGGGGTGTTTGCAAACTCTACTGATTTTGTAATAGTTAAAGTTGAAAAAAAGTACAAAAGTAAAAGCAGTGAGTGTTTGGAAAAAAAAAGCTGAAAATCACTTCTAATTTTAATAAAACTACTAATTAAAGTTTTGTTTTAATTATAAAAATATCTAAAATCTAGAATCAGAATCCAAAAGCATGTTTTTACATACTTTTGGATTCTAGCTTATTTCTACTTAAATTTAGCAGAAGTTGGAAATGTTTGGAATGAAAAGCACTGGAAAAAATCACTTCTGACAGAAGTAATTTTTTTTAGAGTTGGCAAACCCGTCTGAATTCTGTGATGGAATTTCTTAAGATCAGAGAAATATAATTATAATGTTTATGTTGGACAACTAGTCATCAGCATGTCTGTTACACGTACCTGTCAAAAGTAATAATATAGATACACACATTTAAGAACTGATTCTTTTATTTTGCATTAATGGGTTTTTTTTGTTTTTGTTGAATCACTATTTACTACATAATATCTGTGTGGTTAGAGGTCAACCTCTACCACAGGGAAGATTTCTTGAAACTAGATATATTAATTAATACAATTTAAAATAAAAAAAATACTACCACTCATAATGGGCCACCATTAAGTATATTCAATTATTCATAAAAAATAGGTAAAATTGCACTTTAGTCATAAAAGTATAGGCAAAATCCAATTTTAGTCACATAAGTATTTTGATATCAGAATTAGTCCTATAAGTTTCCATATTTTAACATATTTAGACATGTATCTTTATACAACCCTTCCTAACCATTTTAGAGGCAATTTGTTGCCGGAATTACATATTTCAATTGTGAATTTTAGGGAGAAATTTTTTTACTGGATTTTTTTGAGACCCTAAGTGTAAATGTAAGAGTAATTATCTGACTTGATGGCACGTGCACCTCACATGAGAACGCCGATCAGTAAGTTAAAGGACACAATGTGAAATGACGGAAAGTGGTTAAAAATGGTGGTGTAAAGGGACATGACTAAATTAAAATAAAATTTGGAAACTTATAGGACTATATCTCTTATCAAAATATACTTAACAGGACTTATAAAACTGTAATTTTGCCCCCCCAAAAAAAAAAACTTGTAAGTGAGATAAGGTTGATAATAGTTCAAGATTATTGGTTAATTTCACATAATTGGGGTCATTAAGCTCATTTATTCATATTTAATATTTTCTTTTTACTATATACAATTATAATAATTCCAAATAAAATGAAACGTAATTTTATTTCATGGGCCTAAAAAGTGGATCGGAAACAAAGCCCATTGTATTTTGGGCCGTCTTAAACCGCAAACCGCAACTGAATCTTATTCAAAGAACTTTCCCAACAAACCCACAGCGGGAGTTTTCGCTCTCTTCTTTCTCTCACTTCCCCAAATTCAAAAATTATATGTTTGCATTTTCTTCATTCAAAGTTGGAATCATCTTTCTATGAATATATAGTATAGAAATCTTCTGGTTTCATTCATTCCTCTCACGTTTACTTTCCGATCTCTCGTTCTCAAGAGTCGCGGCGTTTCTCGCTCTCCGTTCACCGGTAATTTTACTGCAGATATTAACTATGAAAATGTCTTCGGTATCTATGGATCTGTTAATTCATGTGCCGCAGAAAGTTTTAGAGTTCAACTTTTACTATTTGCGTGTTTTTTGTGAAGTCCGATTTGTTGTCGCTTTCAAATGCAAGTTCAGTTTCCTCACTGCGATTATTATCTTGTTTGAATTAATTTCTCGCTTCAAGCGAACAATTTTCTTCTTGTTTCTGATCCATTTACTTGCTATTTCTTTACTTTAACGAAGTTATAGATTTTACGGCAATGTGTTTCTTTCCCCTACCCCTTCCTTTAATTATTTTAAATGAAGCTATATATTTAATGGCAATTTGTTTCTTTTAGGTTTTTTAGACATGGATTCCTTCACATTGCCTGTGAAATTATGGCCGCCTAATCAAAGCACACGGCTAAAGCTTGCAGAGAGGATGGCTAAGAATTTTGTAGCACCCTCCATTTGGTCTAGAAAGTATGGTCTCTTGAGTCAACAAGAAGCTGTGGAGCATGCCAAGAAAGTAGAGGCAGCTGCTTTTGCTGCAGCTGACCAACTTTTTCAAAACGAACCAGGTGACGATGGAATTTCTTCTCTGCGGTTTTATGCCAAAGAATCCAGTAGGCTTATGATGGAATGTATCAAACGAGGCCCTGTTGTAAAAGCAGAGGGAGATAGTATACTTGACAAAATCAAAGATTATGTTGTTACTACTTTTGATATATCTGGAGAACCACGTAAAGTAATTGATGCAGGTGAAGCTGAGAAACTATTGAAACTCTTGAAGGAGCCTGGAAATATATACACGAAGATATGCTTTAGCAATACAAGTTTTGGTCGTGAGGCAGCACTTGTTGCTGAGCCTATACTGGCATCAGTTAAGGATCAATTGACTGAAATAGACCTCTCAGATTTTGTGGCTGGAAGGTCTGAGGAAGAAGCTCTTGAGGTCATGAATATATTTTCATCTGCTCTTGAAGGTAGTGGACTGCGTTTTCTTGACTTATCCAACAATGCTTTGGGTGAGAAGGGAATCAGGGCATTTGGGGCACTTTTGAAGTCCCAATGTAATTTGGAGGAGCTCTATCTGATTAATGCTGGCATCTCAGAGGAGGCTGCAAGGGCACTCTGTGAATTAATCCCTTCCACTGATAAACTCAGAGTCCTTCAGTTTCACAACAATATGACTGGAGATGAAGGGGCAATAGCCATATCTAAAATGGTGAATAATTCTCCGCTGCTGGAAGATTTTCGATGTTCATCTACAAGGGTAGAATCTGAGGGAAGTGTTACCCTAGCTAAAGCACTCGGGACATGTAAGCACTTAAAGAAGCTTGATTTGAGCGACAATATGTTTGGTGTTGATGCTGGATTGACTTTGAGCAAGGCGTTGTCAGCATTTTCTGATCTATCAGAAATCTATCTCAGCTACTTGAATTTGGAGGATGAGGCGTCTATTGCTCTTGCCAGTGCCCTGAAGGAATCTGCTCTATCTCTGGAAGTTTTGGATATGGCTGGAAATGAAATCACTGCCAAAGCTGCTCCAGCTCTTGCTTCTTGTATAGCTTCCAAACAGTTTCTTGTGAAATTAAACTTGGCGGAGAATGAATTGAAGGATGCTGGTGCTATCAAGATTGCCGTGGCACTGGAAAAGGGTCATGGCCACTTAAGTGAAGTAGATATGAGTACAAACATGATAAGAGGGGCTGGTGCATTGTGCTTGGCCCGGGCTGTTGTAAGTAAACCGGCGCTTACTTTGCTGAATATCAATGGTAATTACATATCTGATGAGGATATTGATAAGGTGAAAGAGCTATTCAAGAATTGCCCCGATGCTCTTGGTTCTTTCGATGAGAATGATCCAGATGGAGAAGACCATGATGAAGGAGAGGGTGGTGATGATGAATCTGAATTGGCGTCCAAACTCGAGGGCCTTGACATCAAACAGGAAGAATGAGAATGGGAGAATACTTTTACCATAACTTACATGTTTCATGAGTTTTGACTTTTGTGTCGTGTGTATGAGTAGTCAAAACAGTTTATTCTTAGCTAGGGAAGTGTTTATTGTCGTGGAAAGTGCTTAGTAGGTCTTTTACATTTGTTATGACTCCTCTATTCAATTCAGCTGATATGCTGATAAATAAATTAGTTGATTTTGCATATTGTTGGTTTTGAGAATTTAATTTTTTTTTCTGAAATATTTATCAGATTTTTGCAGTAATCTTTTTATCAAAACTGATGCGTATACACGTATATGTCGAGATCAGTTTCATGGGAGTTTTTTATACAAACTGATGCGTATACACCCTAATTCAGAATTACAAAAATACCCTCGCTTAAATCATTTGAGAGGCACGTGATATTAGTCTGATCATTTTTTTGGCCGGAAATAGCATCTAGGTTGCAACTTAAAAAAAAAAATTGAAGTACAGGTAGCAAACGGAGACAAAAGATTGCATGTATAGGTTGCTTAAAGGTGCGGTGCGTTGCTTATGAATATGATCTTCACATCAATAAGTTGATAGCAAATTGACAAGTAATTGTTCTCTTCACATGAAAAAAGTTTACAAAAATGCGACTTCTGCTTCCTTAAATTTTGAAGCAATGTAACTTATTTACTATCTGCTTGAGAAACAACAATCATACTGCCACAGGTACCTTCACTGCTGCTATAATCTTGTCATCTAACTCAAATTGCATTTCTTTCTTGTCTCTACCAATCTTCACATACTCATCGAACCTCTCCTTCAAGTCCACAGGTAAGTTTGTTGAGCTACTCCATCCAAGAATCTCCTTTGCAGCTCTAGGCTCGGCATAGAAATGCTGCAAAAAGTAGAATTGTTGAAGTCAGTAATGCAAAATCAGATATTCTAGCAGGTAAGTTTTTGTTTCTTATGTCTTTATATTACCATGTTACGGAAAGGAAAAGCCTTTTTTGCATCGATTCCGATTGCTTTTGGATCATAATGCACTATTTCAACAGGTAGTCCAGCAGCTTGAGCACATAACTTAGCCATTCCATCAAGTGTCACAGCACGGTCACTAACACAGTTGAAGATGTTGCCGCTTGCAGCTTCCGGCTTTTCAACAGCTGAAGTAAGCATGGATGATAAGTCCTTAACATGGGAAATGTTGGTTAATTGCATCCCAGAGCCAGGAATTGGGACTGGTCGGCCTCGAACTATACCTGTCAAGAGATTGATAGATGTAATAAAGAGCTTAAAAGCAGGTATACCTTATTTCAGTAAATGCTTCTTTTATAACCCACAGCTCTCAAAATTACACAGACCTCCCTCGTAACTTACCTTCACATTACTATTACGCCCATTTGCTGTTTATTTTACACAGTTAAGTGATGCCATCATTTAAATTTCAGGATTTCTTGGGGGCATCTGTAATTTTAAAACTGTAAAATTGCTCGAGGAAACTCTCTAGCGGGTTACACGTAAATAACCCTAAAACTTAATAAGCTTCCAAAATGGATGGTTCTGTCCAAGTTTCTTTATAAGAGAAGCTCTAAAGTCTAACACTGTATTGTCTCCGAGAACGTTGGATAACTTGAATCTAATCATTTCTTCAAGCAATTTTTTTTTAAAGTACTTACGGTCAAAGAACCATTCCTCACAATCCTTGTTATTCCCTGAGCCAATCATGTATTGTGGACGGAATGATGCCCAATTATCAAAGGTCTCTGAGATGTATTTCTCGACTCCAACATGACCAGCATCTGCTTTAACAGTATCCTGTAAAATCAAGATTCTCAAATTTCTACATCGAGTTTCTCTCTATTTCACTTGTAAAATGTGAGAAACAGAAGGAAATACATACCCCTTCGACATGAGGAGGTTCTTCGGTTGGCTTGTAAATCCCTGCACTACTGATGAACAGAAATTGCTTTACACCAGAGCTCTTTGCCCAATCTGCTACAGGCCTATTAATAGATATTCATAGAAATAATTATAGTTAATACTATCAAAACTACGCCAAATAAATTTCGATATTGACTATTCTTGATAGCAACATCAGAGATTAAAAACAAACCTCACTGTATCCAAATCCTTGCCATTATTATCCAACACAACATCAAATAACAGACCTTCCAATACCTTCCCTATATCAGCAGGCTTACCCCACACAGTCTTGCCACCGGCACCAGTAATTTCCTGCAAAACCCTCTTAATTTAGTATCAAACAATCGTCTGCAACATCAACTTAATTAGACAATACCAAAGATTTTTTCTTTCTACACAGTCGAAATCCATTTATAATTTACTGCTATGCATATGTTTGCAGACTTAATAACATCTACACCCCTTCATGATTACCATATTACAGTTGCATGCTTAAAAAAACTACAAACCATGACTCCCCAAAAAATGTTTAAAATTACAAACACCATCCTATATTAGGGAGTGGTTTTGTGTAATTTAAAAGAAAATAGGGAGTGGCTTGTAGCTTTTTCAAACTTGCAGGTACCAACTGTAATTTGAGTAATTACATCTATAAGTACATCTACATCCCTACACATTTCCATACCGCAAAGGACTCCCCAAAAATAATTTAAAATTAAAGACGCCACCCAACATTGGGGAATGGTTGTGTAATTTAGAGAAGGTAGAGGGTAGTTTTTGTAATTTTTCAAACTTGACAGCTACAAATTTTGCAATATATGTAATTGAATCTTTATCTTAACTGAAAATCTGTTGAAAGGTGGCTTCTTCATCTTGTCAGAGGCCTCTTCACCAACGGTCAGGATCGTGACAGCATGTCCGGAGGCGAGAAGTTCCTTTGCAAAGTAGAACCCGATGACGGCATGGCCACCACTATTGGTGTTGACAATGAGCACATTCTTCTTCTCTGCCCTGATAGAGAATGAGGGAGATGATGAAACGGAAACAGTCCTTTTGGTAGTTTTTGTGGAGAGAGCAAGAAAAGATGGAGAAATGGCGAAAGAAGAGGAGATAGAGTGGTGGTGGGGAGTTGATGAAGAGAGAGAAAGGCGTGAGAGAGGGGATAGAGAGGAAGATGGTGATGAAGAACGAGAGGAGAAGAGGAGAGAGGATGAGGAAGCAATTGCAGTGGCCATCACTCTCTTTTCTTGATGATTGATGATGTGAGAAGCAGAGAAGCTTGTTTTTATTTATTTGTAGATAAAAGGAATTCCAATGGGATATTGATTTCGGGTTTCGTTATTCACTCTCTAGTTTCAAGTAACAGTCATGTTCCACTTCCCGGTAAATATGAATTGGGTCTGTCTGATAATTGTCTATTCTTTTGTGGTCTTTTCTCGTTCGTTTGTAGGGGGTGATAACTGATAAATATGTGGCTGATAATTAAGCAAATTCTGCAATAAATGGATTGCTTCATGCGTTTCTTTAAGTAGGAATATATTGAAAAAAGTTTTAATACAAAATGCCAAAAATATGAACAACAAAGTGGCTGTAGTTTAGTGGTAAGAATTCCACGTTGTGGCCGTGGAGACCTGGGCTCGAATCCCAGCAGCCACACTTCAGATTTATTTCTTTTACTTTTTTTCCTCTTTTCCTTCTATGTGCGTTTTATCTTTATGCCTTTTCCTGTTCTTTGCCACACTATTTTGGATCTATTCCATCTTTAAGGACTCTTTTTCCTATGGAATTTTTCTATTATTTTATACCCCTTTTCAAATCACTTTTATAATTTAAATCATGTTATTTAGTTATTATCTTCTTTTACATTCAATTTAATAAATACATTCCCAAATATAGGTGGGACTCAAAGTATATGAAATTAAAATAAACTATATCCCAATATTCTCCATGTATACTATGCAAGTATCTTATAAACTATATAGTTTATTATAAAAAGCTTCTAATGCAATTAATATTAAATACCATCTCTCTCTCTTTCTTTCTATAATGTAGGCGAAGCGAACTATAGGAAATCAGTAAATTTCTTGGCCGTTATATAATCTGAACGTTGCCACCACACCACCCACCTCTATTTAAAATAAAAACCTCATAAGCTTCTAAAGCCCCACTCCCACAAACTAGCCGTTACAAACTCAACTTCCTCTCTCCAAATCCAGGAAAAGCTCTAATGGCAACTTCAATGGAATCTCCATCCCCTGCTTCACTCAACAAGGTATATCCTATGTCCCCTCTAAATTCTAAAACACTCTTCATTTAATAAAATCCCATGATTAAATACTGATAATTAAGCTCTAATTTCCCACTTTTTAACAGGGTTCTTCAAGCTTGATGGGCTCATCTTCTCCTCACATGTTTAGCCCCTCTTCGGATAAGCGCTTCTGGAGCACTCTTCGCAGCCGCGTCGACACGCTTTTAGAGAATCAAAAGCCCGTTGATCTATCCTCGCCTGCAAAACTGGTAAAGAGAATTAATTTGGTCCTTCTTCATACTTTAGATTTTAGGATGAATTTGTAGCTAAGAGCTCACAAATTCAACTGTCTATGTAATTAAGCAAGTATGCAGAGTTTGGCCTGTTGTTAGAGGTAAGGTTAGAAAGTTTATCTTTTGGGCTAAAGATTGTATTTTTACTAAATGCAATTTTAGCATTTCCCAGAGCAAATTTTTAAATTTTAATTTAAAAATGATCGAGGATTGATGGGTTTTTCGAAATTCTATTTTGTAGAATGCTGAAGCAACGGATCGGGGAAGAAGATTGAAGGAGGACTCGATGCTTTTGCTCAGAGGATTTGATTCAGTGGCGCAGTCTCTTTCTCAGCTTTCCAACAATCTAGATAATGCTTTACAGGTTTAGAGATCGTTTCTGGTTAAAGAAATTTTGCAGAATTTGTAATAAAAGAAAATGAATTTATTTTTCTCCTATTTTTAATGGTGTTTTATGAAATTGTCAATCTTTATGTCTGATGTGTTTTATTTTTCAGGGTGCTAGAGATTTAGCTAAACCACCAACACTGACTGAAATAGTTCATGCCACTATTGAAAAATCAAAGCATGAAGATAATTCATCTAAAGAAGAAAATGGAAATGAAGAACGAGATGAAGATGATGAGAATGAAGCAGACAAGAGAGGGATGAAGAGGAAATTGGATTCAAAAGAATGCACAGAAGGACAGGAAGAAGAAGATTCAAGTACAGCAAAACAAAACAATCCCAAAGAACTGGACAAAATCAAGAAAGCAAAAAATGTTGGTATCTTTTAATATCATATTATAGAACAAATTTGTGGTTATAAGATTTTTTGAGATGGTCTGATTGATTGATGGACTGAATAATGATCAAATTATTGTTTTCTTTTTGTAAGCTGGCAATTTCCATGGCGACAAAAGCTGCTAGCATGGCTAGAGAATTGAAATCGATTAGATCGGATTTAGGGTTTATGCAAGAGAGATGTGGTTTGTTAGAGGAAGAGAACAGAAGACTTCGTGATGGATTAGCCAAAGGAATTCCACCAGAAGAAGATGATTTGGTAATTGCTTCTCTCTGATTTTTTATACATTCTTTATATGTGTTCTTAAGATCAAGTGAAGTCATTATGCTTATTATTTCAGATAATTACGAAAATCCCCCTGAGGTTTGTTCGTTCTACAAAAAACACACTACTCAGACCTAAAAAATCAAATACCCCACCCTGAGCCAAAGATTTGTCAACGATTTTCCGTTAGTTTTAGGGGTGTTCGTTATGGTTCGCAAACCTTAGGATAATTTTCTTAAATAACATAAACCTCAGGGGTACTCGTAAGTGACCCTAATTATTTGATGTAAGGTTCAAATACAAAGAGAAATAATTTTGGTGATTTCAACTTTTGCAGGTAAGGCTTCAATTGGAAGCACTTCTAGCAGAGAAGTCAAGATTGGCAAATGAGAATGCAAACTTAACAAGGGAAAACCAATGCCTACACCAGCTTGTGGAGTACCATCAGCTAACCACACAAGATCTCTCAGCTTCTTATGAGAATCTAGTTAGAGGAATGGGACTTGATTTTTCATCTCCAACACAAAATGATGATGATGATAATGATGAATGTCTAAACAGGCAACCTTTCAAAGCACCACATGCAGATATGTTGGGATTCTCCAAATCATTGGATCAATGCTTTGATGAAGAAGATGACGAAGAGTAGGTGGACATGAAGATTTTTGCACTTGCTGTTGTGCTTTTACATTATGTTGTATATTTTTGGAAACAAATCTTGAAATTCTTATTCTTTTAACCTATAAATGAAGAAGATGATATATCTTGCCAGGGTAATTTGTGCACCGAATTTAGACCCTACCATTTGATTCAAATTGGACCACATCTCTGATAATCCCTCTATTTTAAAAAATTACAAAAAAAAAAAACTCCCTAATGGTTGATTATTTACATTTTTTTGGCTAGATGTTACATAATTTCAGGGAGTTTTGTTAATTAGCCTCAAGTGTGATAATGTAATTCTCCCCTTCATAAAATGTATCATCTGAACAGTCTGGGTTCTAGACAAATGTAAGAAACTTGAATCAGCAAAAGTTACACAGAAATCAACAATAGCAGAAGTTGAAATGAAGAGTTCATTACATCGATGACTGGAAAAGCTAAAACGCAATCGTCACAAGAAGTTACAAACACCCCCTTACAAGGCAGGGCACATGTGATTCGACGAATTAAGCACCAAAATAAGTGGATATCAACAATCTATCAAATCAAACGGGCCCTAATTGGACATTAGGAGAGTATTAAATAAACACAAGTTAGTCATCAAGAAGAAATTGTCTTAATCAGAAGCCAAAAGGGGAAGTTTTTTCTTGTTGTAATTCTTTCCTTAGGAGAAATGCACCCTTTTCTTTTTCTTATAGGTTCTCTTTTGCTTAGGATATGCATTTTGATCATCATCAGCAACAGCAGCAGAGATGCGTTTGTGAATTCTCTGAAATGAACCCTGGGCTTCAGCATCTTTATCCCCCCTTGAGACTAGAATCATCTTCTCATACTGTTGATTAAGAAAAAAAACAGTGAATTTATGTAACATAATTTTTAAATAAATCAAAACAAAAGATGGTAAGTGAACAAGAAAACATCACTGCATCAATTTTCCCGTTGGCATACTCCAATTTCTTGACCACCTCATAATGTTCCTTCATCAAGACCTGAATCTACATAAAAAAAAGTAAACGAGAAAACATCCAAATAAGACCATAAAACAATAATTTCAACAAAAACACATAATTAGATATCAATACCGCTTTCTGTGAGTCAATATACAAGCTTCTGTAGCTTAAGTCAGCAGACGAACCCTCAGTTGTCCTTGTCTGCGTAAAACTCCAACAAATTCATCAAAATTAATTTTTAAATAGAAAGAACAACAATTGTGTCATCAAATCTGAAATGCTACCTTGGAGTTGAGTTCATCAGCTGACCTAATAATACATTCTTCATCCATGTTTTCCTCATTCACAACTGGCACAGTATCAGTATTTTCATTATGTGGTGCCTCTTTTTCCACAGTTCTTTCATTTTCGACCTTCAAATTATTACAAACAGTTTGATATTCCATTGTTTCTTCATTTTCATTCTCAACAAGATTTGCATCAGCAGTTTTTGTTCCTGGAAGTACATTATTTTCCTACCAATATATGGAAAATGTAGTTTAATTCCATATATCTTTGGTGAAAATTACCTTTTTGTTTGTGTGTGTGTATATCATACCTCTTCTTCGTTTTCAATCTCATCAAGATTTACATGTTTCACAGCAGGTTTGTCAACTTGAGGTAGAACAGAACTTTTAAGACGACTGGATCTTCTAATAGCCTCTTTGGAGCCCTGATCAGTACGAGAAAATGTTATTCGCACCAGTATGGTATCAATAAAGTGAAAATGCTATTCAATTCTTTTGTTCTTTGTTTTTTAAAGACCCTCTTTAAACATCATCCTCTCAGAACACTGCCACTGAATTTTTCCAAGTTCAGCAACATAATATCCCAAATTGTATTTTCTACAAACCAACAAAAAAAAGGGTACAGTTCTTTAAGATCATGCATCAATAGTCAAAACTCAAAAGCCCAGGTTTCTCATCTTTATGTTCTCCATTTCCGTACTCTGATTACATTGACAGGACAAAAGGGCTTGTAAGAACATTCATATTTCATCCCTATATATGAATAAAAAGTTGTATTTCTCATAAAAATTTAATCTTGCCCCAAAAATGAAACTTTCCAACCAAATATCCCGAAGGAAAAATCACAGTATACAAAATGTACCCACATCACATATCTACGGTACGATTTCATGCATGCAAAAAAACGAAGAAAAAAATAAAAGAAACAGCAACATGAAAGCACAAGAAAAACTCTGCAAATAACAAAAATCTTCAGTTCTATGGCGAAATAGTTAGTTAGTGTGTGTGTGTTTATTGAACCTCTTTGCTTCGCTTACTGCCCTTTTGCACCTTTTTTTTGCCCATTTTTCTTCTTCCCCTTCCTTCTTCTTTCACTGAGAAAACTAAATGTTAAGAGCCCACAAGCAGGAAAGATCAAGTGACAGACACTGGCCTTGACATGAAAGCTCTATATGTCATGTCAGTACTGGGGAGTTTTGTTTTGGTTTCTCGATGAAATGGAAAACCTTTTCACTGTGGTGGTGGATGGTATATATATTGCGGTCATTCAGAAAGACGAATCAGTGAGAAATAAGAACAATCTACGGCGCAAATTATTAGCTAAAATAATCTTGGCCGTGTATTTCAAAATTGGAATCTTCATTTACTGACTTGATTTGACCTCACAGATCTCTTTTCCATAAGTGTTCATTGAGCCATTAATCTAAACGCATTTACCAAAAAAAGAATAATAATAATAATAATAATAAAGACGCATTGTACAAAAAGATAATTAATTAATACTCTTTTAATTATTATATTTAATTTTATTAGATCAAAGATTAGGACACACTTAATTCAGTATTTAACTGTTTGTTCGAAGGAAAAAAAATTATAAGACAGAACTTAGCAGTGTGCATAGAAGAGATATTTCAGAAAAACTACCGATCAATTAGGGATTTTTATTGATGAAAGTATTGCACGTTGATAGACCTTCACTGGATTTAATTTAATTATGATTTCCTTAATTATCAATTGGCTAATGATTTCGTCATGCAAGAATCAAGATCACTTAAAGAATGGACCCAAACAAGTGCCCTTCAAATTATTGTAGATTTCATTCATTGGAATTTCATATGATGATTTCTAATAATAATTGATTGGTTATATTCAAATTAGTTTCACAACAGTATTACGTAATCTATAATGTATTCACACTTCTAATTTAATACCATATCGACATGTTACTAATATGAAATTAGCTGTAGTGCTGTACGTTGCTACTAATACAAATATCATAATTCATAAAGAAAAAATACTTAAATCAGACAATCCCTTCTCAAGGCCCAAGATATTTGGGTCAATATTTGAAATGGGCTTGTTTTAAATCTTCCGATCCATAGCCCAAAGCTAAGTTCTCAGCCAACATAAAGTGTTTTTTTGAAATAGCCCAACATAAATTTTACTAAACATTCTAATTTCAGTCTTAAAATTTAGTTCATACGGTATACTTCAATGGTTTATTACTTGTCAAGTTTTCAATTAAATATTTAAAAGATACGAAATAAAATGATTAATTAATCTTACATACTTGATATAAAAACAAATTAACACTAGGGGTATTAGTATTAGGTCTTTCTCTACTAGAAGTCTCTCTCTTTCGCATGAAAGTTGAACAATAGCCATTGTTGGCCGGAATCCGAGAAAGAATGTCAATTCAACTTAGTCATCTGCATCTTGAAACATCGAACCTTCTGACTTACTATTCTCTCGTCTTCTCTTAAGATTAATTTCCCTCCCCAAATATTCTCCACATATTCATACTAGGTTAACCTCGTGTCGTGTATTTTTGTAGGTTTTATACTGTATTTCATAGAAGGGATTAGTGCTGGTCTCGATTGATTCGTCAGTTGAGGTTATCGTTGCTTATGATACCGAATTTGATGGAAGAAGAATTATACAAATTGGGAAGTATCCTGTCTATTCATGATGAAGAAACAACTTGTATTGAAAAGTCTTTTTTTTTTTGTAGAGTGTATTGAAGAGTCTGATGAAGTTTGGATCAATGAAAATGAAGATCACACGTTAACGCTCCTACGAAAGGTATTCACCAAGAGATCCGTACATTTTGATGCTCTTTTTACCACTCTAACCAAGGCTATAAACCCCGTTAAGGGGATGACTACATCAAGGGTTGGACCGAACCGATTTCTTATCAAATTCCATCACCGACGTGACTTAACATAATTCTGGAAAACCACACCTTGGACTTTTGAAAAATATCCCGTTATTCTTAGCCCTCTCAACAGAGATGATAACCCCGCAACCATGGATTTGAACCATTGTGATTATTACATACACGTCCACGGCCTACCACTGAACAGGAAAACGGAAGGTATGGCTCGCTTTGTTGGGAATAAAATTGAGATTTTCAGAAGTGTTGATTTCGATCTAAATGGGAAAGCTAGACCGGAGACACTTCGAATTAGAGTGGGGATCCTCCTAACATCACCGCTGAAGAGATGTATGAAAATTAAAAATCCTAACGGCACTGAACTTCTGCTCAACTTCACCTGTGAGAGACTGGTTAATTATTGTAGTGAGAAACTTCCATGGTAATGTAATTGGCTGGGAAACTGATATTAAATGAGGCCCTTACGACGCTGAAACGACTGAAGCATTTGCAACCATGTTAGCGCTGAAAATGGCTAGAGACTTTGGATGAAGGCGTGTTGTTTTCGAAGGGGACTGCCTGAATGTGATCAAAAAACTCCAAGGGGATGAAGATGACTTATCTTTGCTAGGAAATATGATTTTTGATATTCGTAATTTGTTTAGACATTTGAAGTTATTTTCGCTTTCTTTTATTCATCGGGAGGCTAATTATGTAGCCGATTCCTTAGCTCGAAACGCGGTCTCGGCCTGCATTGGTTCCACTGACATTCCCGAGTATGTTTTACCGTTTTCCCTTAAAAAAGATATAAAACAAATTAATAAAATTAATTAAAAAAATATTGTTGTTAAATTTTAATTTGAAGTTGTAGTAGGGGCCACGAAGAAAAACAGGGAAAGTATAAATGAACAGGAGGTTCATACTTTGTCTGAAAATCCGAAAGTACAGCTGCTTGCAATTCTATAATAATCCCATCGATTCGGATAAGTAGCCTTACAGCCATACAACACAAATTTCTGCACCGCAGCACCTCCGCCGTCCACCTCCGCCGTCCACCTCCGCCGCCGCCACCTCCTCATTACATCTATGGTAATATCTTCTGTCACTCCTCTAACCTCTACTCATCTATCTCCTCGCCTATGCCTCTTCCATCCCAAGCATACGCAACTAGCCCCACACTCTCGCTTTCGCCCCTCGCAAACCTTTTATTTAGCTCGCTACGCCGCCTCAAGCGGCAGAAATGCGGTCATTTCGAGCTCTATTAGTCAGAATCCTCCGCGTAGTCTGTTTCCCGGCGGTTACAAGCGACCGGAGATAAAAGTGCCGAATCTCGTTCTCCGATTGAGCTCCGATGACGTGTTTAGGGATGATAAGGCTGTCCTTGGTGTCATTGACGACGCCGTTTCTGATAGAGTTGGAATCGTTGTGCTTACTGGCGGCCAAGGAAGCGGGAAAATGTTATATGAGGCGGCCTGTTTGCTGAAGTCTGTGATTAAGGACCGTGCTTACTTGTTGATTGATGAGCGCGTAGATATTGCTGCTGCGGTGAACGCCAGTGGCGTTTTACTCTCGGATCAAGGTTCGTATATCTGATCAATCCATGATTTGGGCTCAAATTTATCATGAATATTGTTGTGTATCTATCATATTTCTGTATGACCAGCGAAAATAACTCTGAATGTTGTAGTCTATTCTTATGTGCTCGTAAGAGGCTTCATTCTTACAATGTCTGCGTGGATTTATGGAATTAGAATTGAAGAACTACCAAGTCTAATGTGATGAAGGTCTTTCAGATTCCTATTCTAAAGGTTTAATTACCTGAAAGGAAAATCTCTATGTTGGATTTCACTGTCCATTAGACATAGTGGGACAAGGAAATATGTAAACATGAGAATTGAGAGCTGATTATGTAGGCTAGTTATATTCTTTTGGAATCAAATGTGATATAGTTTGATGTGAGGTAGATTTTTCCATATTAATGCACTATTGATTTATATTTCGCCTATGTTTATCCAGATCCTGTTAGATTAGGGGTGTTTCGGCATTAACTTAATTCATTTTAACACTTAATAGGTCTGCCTACCATTGTGGCGAGGAACACGATGATGGATGCAAAAACTGATTCAGTGATTCTTCCTTTGGTAGCAAGAAATGTCCACACTCGTGATGCTGCATTAGATGCTACTAACTCTGAAGGTGCCGATTTTCTTATTTATACTTCTGATGGAGAAAGTAACCCAGAGGAGCTGGTGAGCTCTGTGTCTGGGCGTGTCAAAATTCCAATTTTTATCGTGATCGATTCTCTTAGGGAGGGAAAATCCTCGAAGCAGGATTTACTAAGATCAGGATGTAGTGGTTTAGTTGTTTCAATGGATGAATTCAAATCTTTGGGTGAAGATGACTTGAGCAAGTTGTTTTACAGCGACTATGCATCAAATAAGAAAGTTGAGGATGGTGGTGAAAGTTTTGATGATCTCAAAACTACAGATATGGAGAATGGCTTTCCAAGTAAGACGATGGTTGCTGGTTTTACCAAATTGGAAGAGAGAGAACAACAGTTGATAGGCAAGGAGAGATCGATTCTTCTTGAAGCTATCAATGTCATGCAAAGAGCTGCACCACTGGTGATCTTTTCTTGCTAAACTTTGGTATTTACGGTTGTTCCTACATGATATTCCACTCTGTTACTGGTTGTTTATTCCACAGCTAACGTGAAGCTTGCATCATAAATGGCAGATGGGGGATATCTCACTTCTCAAAGATGCTGCTGCTCAACTAGACGAGCCATTTTCACTGGTTATAGTGGTAATTGTGTGCTGAACTTCAACCAATTCTGGTTCCACGGATATACTTGGGTATTAGCTCTAAATTTCAATGCATTTCTTGTTTATTAGCTGGTTGTTGGTTCAGTCTGAAGTTGACTCCTTGCGAGTTTTCAAGGATTTTTTTGATAAAAAGAGTATAGATTGGTATGCACATCTTTATCCAGTCAATAACTAAATTTCAGGTGTGCAGCTGCTAGAGTTTTTGGGTTATATATAAACTAAATTGTAAAACGTTCTTTTGGTCTCTTCCAAAAATTTCTACTCTAGAATTATTTTACATAACTTATTTGGTGTCAACTGGAGCACAATGTAGTTTTGAACAACATCTTTCTTTTGAATAAAGGATAGGTATCTAGGCTTATTTCCTTTTCAATGTGCAGCATGTATCTTTTATGATAAGACTTTCGGTTGGTACTTGGTAGATTAATTTTGTTTTGCCATTTTGAATGTGGTATTCTAACTTTCCATTTCAAGAGCTCAGTGCGGAGTGCTAGTAGATTGCCTGAAGCATAATTTTCATTTTTCTAGCCCACTCATGGAGGTCAGGTAATATTTTTACTTCTATTGATTTCACCAGGGAGAGTTTAACTCCGGAAAATCGAGCGTCATCAATGCTTTTCTTGGTGAGAGATACTTAGAGGATGGGGTTATTCCAACAACTAATGAGATCACCTTTCTACGCTATTCTGACTCAGAGTCTCGTGGGCAAAGGTGTGAGAGGCATCCGGATGGTCAATTCATATGTTACATACCTGCACCAATTCTCAAAGAAGTAAGTGCTTTTGACTTTTACTGCCACAGAGCCTTATTAGAAAAAATTTATATTTCTTTACTCGTTAAGGAATTTATGCATACTGTCGTTAAGGATTTATTTTGAAATCTCATACTTCTCTCACATTACTATCTCTCAAGCAGATGATAATTGTTGATACTCCTGGAACAAATGTGATTCTTCAAAGGCAACAACGTCTGACCGAGGAATTTGTGCCTCGTGCAGATTTGATTCTTTTTGTTATGTCGGCTGATCGACCATTGACTGAGAGTGAGGTATGATCTAGTTGCCTGTGCGTGTAATTATCCCTTTTTATTTCTGCCCCTTCTCTATTTCTTGGAAATTCTTTATGGAATTTTGGAGAAATATAGCATTTGATCGAACCATTACACAATTTTTGAGTGCTTCTTTAATCTGACTTCCACGACTCATAGTACTAGATGCTTATGATTGTACACCTGATAGGAATTTACCGTGATTTTGTGCACAAGGTTAGTTTTGCATCTATTTGACCAACTCTCAACTTTTTTCATACCTTTTGATCCATGTCCATGGATTTCCAACTTTGGGATGGGGTTGATATGTGTGGAATATTACTTTTCTTATTATATACTTTTTCTTCTTTTTAATTTAGGCAATTTTTTTTGTTTGGCTTCCTGCCCTTATTTTCAAACTTTAAGTGATTCCTGGATTCCGGCTTTATTAAGCACATAACTAAGCAGGAACTCGTGTTTGCAGATTTTACTATCCATGTAAGTTTTCTTTGCATATTCTCTTTAATACGAGAAACTAATCTTCTATTTTTTAATGTTGTCTGTCAGGTTGCTTTTCTTCGCTATATTCAACAATGGAAGAAAAAAATTGTTTTTGTGCTGAATAAAGCTGATCTCTATCAGAACGCGGACGAGGTTGAAATTTATATCTGTTGTTCAACTGTTTATACACAGTCAAAAAGTTCTTTCTTCTTTTTGGGAAAAAGAAAGCTTATACTTGAACTATGTCTACATGCATAAATGCAGCTTGAAGAAGCTATTGCATTCATCAAGGACAACACAAGAAAGATGCTCAACGCTGAACATGTCACCTTATACCCTGTATCAGCACGGAGTGCTCTTGAAGCAAAGCTTTCTGCTTTTAATGAGAAACTTCTGAAAATTCCATATTCAGGGGCCAACAGCTTCTCAGATCTTGAAAAGTACCTGTACAGCTTTCTGGATGCTTCAACAGATAATGGGATTGAAAGAATAAAACTCAAGCTGGAAACCCCTGTTAAGATTGCTGAACGGTTGCTTTCTGCATGTCAAAAGCTTGTCAGGGAGGAGTGCCAGCAAGCTGAAAAGGACTTGGTCTTGGTCAATGATCTTCTAAGCAGTGTAAAAGAGTATGCATTGAAGATGGAAAACGATAGCATTTCTTGGAAAAGACAAATTTTGTCTCTGGTATTGTCCCATCTGCACTGTATATAGGTTTTTTTTAATAATATTTTGTTCAGATGCTTATGATAATGTTGGTGGAAAAACAAATACAGATTGATAATGCACAAGCACGTGCAATCAAACTTGCAGAATCGACACTGCAATTATCAAATCTTGATCTTGTTGCCACATATGTTCTCAGAGGTGGCAAATCTGCTCAAATGCCTGTGACCTCAAGTCTTCGGAATGAAATAATGGATCCAGCTGTCTCAGAAGCTCAAGTGAGTAAATATTTCTTTTGCACTGTCAAAGTCAATAGTTATCTTATACATTCTTGACCTTAAAATTTGATTGGCATCCAGAAACTGCTTGGGGAATATGCTATGTGGTTACAATCAAACAATGACAGTAAAGCAAATCTGTATAAAGAATCATTTGAGAAAAGATGGCCTTCAGTTGTTCCACCTATCCAGTCTCAATTAGAGGCCAATGGACTGCTAAGAACAAAGCAAGAACTAGGCGGAACAGTTCTTGCAGATTTTAGTGCTGCTGCTGCTTCAAAACTGTTTGAACAAGAGATTCGTGAAGTGGTAAGTTTCTCGAGATGCTTTTCAGATTGTAAATAAGGCTTGTTCTGTTAGAACCCCTTTTTTTCTTTTAAGTTAGATAAAAAATATTGCACTATTGCTCTTCCATATTCAGCTCCTGGGTACTTTTGGTGGATTGGGCGTAGCTGGTTTATCTGCATCACTTTTGACATCTGTCCTACCAACGACTTCTGAAGATCTCCTTGCTTTAGGCCTTTGCTCTGCTGGCGGGTGCGTAAATTGCAATCCGCTTCTTTTTTCTAAAATATTATCATTAAATTAGGGTTAATTACATTTACTACCCGTGATATTTGGCGAAATTACTGCCCCCAATGTTTTCCCTATCAGAAAAATTTAAAAAACCACTTCTCACAAATAATTCCCTTTAGATTTTATTTAATAACAAAACGAGCCCTACACTTTAACTAAATTACAGAACAGTGTCAGTTTAATTTGGTCTCAGAAAAATTGAAATTAGAGTCCTGCTTCCAGGAGGGGATTTTTGGAAACTTGAATGTTTTATCTGAATAAAGAAGGAATGCAAATGGAATAATATTCTTACGGAAACAGCGAGACCTCATTTTTATTTTTCATTTTTGTAATTTTCTCCAAAACGGAGGGGTAGTAAGTGTAATTCTCCCTATTATAAAGTAATAAATGAATGCTGATTAGTATAATATGTTTTAGTCTGTTGGCAATTTCAAATTTCCCGACCCAGAGGCGAAAGGTAGTGGATAAAGTGAAAAGAACTGGCGATGCCTTGGCTCGTCAGCTTGAAGAGTCAATGCAAAAGGATCTCTTGGAGACTACAAACAGTTTAAGCACCTTTGTTACACTTGTTGGCAAACCATATCAAGAAACAGCACAGGATCGAGTCAACAAACTGTTGGGCACTCTCGATGAATTAGCAGCTATAGAAGAGAAGCTTGGAACATTACAAATCGAAATCCAGAACTTTCATGTTTCAAGGTAGCATTAAACCCTTTGTTTCTCATCTTGATCATAATCTTCTCACATCGCCTCCAAGGTTGTCAAATGTTATTTGGTTTTCCGTATTTTGTGCGCAGAGGAACATTCGGTAATCAATTATTATAATATTTGGTAGCCATTCGTCTTATTACTTCCAACAACAATAAGTAGACTATATGTCAAGAGCAGTCTGGGAAACTGCTAATGAATAGGAAAGTTTGTAATATTGAAGAATGTAATAATGAATTTTCTTAATGTTTCTCCCCGTGTGCACTAGCGCTCGTGTCCAGCATGGCCTCAGGTGTGTTCAGGCCATGCTACTCCACCTTTGACTCTGCTTGCTTCTGACTCCCTATGAGCTGTTTTACGACCTGACTCTTCAGCATGGCCTGGGCACAGCTCAGGCCATGCAATTTTCTTTTTTTTATAATGTTGGACGATAATTAATAATGAAATACCAATCGTTGTCGTGTTGATGGTACTGGTTGATTTTTGGTAATGCTGCCTTTTCCCTCCCTTTTTGGTTTTCCTTTACAAGCCGAGACCTTGGAACGAGAAAAGGTTAAAGGTATTACTAGCTTGGCAAGAAAGTGTCGCATTTCTACTTATAGGTCTAAAAAGTAAAAAGCAACACAAAGCTATATTTTATAAAACAAAAAGACCCAATAGGGGGTAAAACCCAACCCGACTTTTATAGATTTTTCTTTTCGTTGCACATGTACTGAGATTTCACTAAGGTTTTGATTGGAAAACAAAAAAGAAAAAGCAGAGACTCAAGACTATAAGTTGGTAGGAGCAAGCAAATTAAATGTTTAGGGTTGTAAGATTGTGAGCTACAGGAAATATATTCTCATAATTAGCCTCCCACACTAGGCTTTTCAATTTGCACTAGAGTAACAAAGTACGTGAAATTATGCAGGAAAAGCCACTTTTGTGTTAAAACTAAAATAATCACTTTTTAGCTGTGATGTATGAATACAGACATGAGATATGGAGACAACATGACTTTACTTTCTCTATATATATTGTCGTTTTTCCGTTGTCTATTATGGAGGGCTCTTTTGTAATAGGTCACAATAAATTTAATTTCCTCTTTTATCTTCACATGTGCGGAGAACAAATAAGACTACCTAGAATTCGGGTTGCAGTCACTTAGATGGTGATTTGTAATCATAATCATAGTTTGGTCGATCAGCATGGACTACACATATAAAAGGGCAATCAAAATAGATAAGTTTACACAATGCAGCTACATTTCGGGAAGTTTAATCTGTCGTAACAACATAAAAATGCATATGTGCTCTCGGCAACACAACAATCAAGAATCTTAGTATCTACAATTGCAAAGATTTTATGCCAAACTTTTGTTTTCTTTTATCTTGATTTATTATTCGTTACTTCTCCTTTCTGGGTTCTCTGAGCATCGTCTATATACGTAATTAATATTTTTTCTTATAGCCATTTGAGTTGTACACAAGTATTTTTCCATGGCATGTGCTACACATGGTGACAGTCATCAAAACCACTTTAGGTTAGTTCTTGAGTGAAGTAGGCATAAGTGACAAGGTTATGTATGAATTACATGTGCTAGATCACACAATTTACATGATTATTTCATCATGCATGTTGATGAATTTGTTGAATTAATGAATTTTGATCTAACTCAATCCCAAAAGTTGAGACAAGGGTGGAGAAGAGACAAATCTAGAATATAAACTGTTCTGATACCATGTATTATGTTGAATTAATGTGTGAGATAGGGATGAATGAGAGACAAATCTAGAACTGATGCCATGTACCATGTTGCATTATTGTGAGATAGGGGTGGAGGAGAGACAAATATAGAATAGAACTTGCTCTGATACCATGTTGAATTAATGGACCTTTGTCTAACTCAACTCCCACATCTTTAATTATTCGATGTGGGATGATTTAATATAATTACGAGTAAAAATGGGTTATTTTGTAATTTTAGAATAAAGGGATACGTGTCAACAACGTTGGTTTACTAATTAATGTACAACTAATTAAGGTGGGGGCGTCTTCGTTCATGCATATGGAAAATGAGCTAAAAGTGTAATCATTATAAAGGGTTTGGAATGGGCTGAATGGGACTGAAATTTTACGTTCATTAACCTTCCTTTGACAGCAAAAGTTTCAGGGTATTAATTGATGTCTCTTTAGAGTGAGATTAGCCTAAATTAGAACTAATAGGCTGATTACTCTCTCAATGTTTATTGGTGTACATTCAATAAGTAACATTTATGTATAATGGAGGGACCACACTGTCTTCCCTTGACTTGTGATGATGACTTCAAATACACTGAGGAGAAGAATAAGTGGAGGCTATCAATAACCATTCAACAACACAAGTTCTCCAAGAACAATTTTTTTTTTTTCTTTAGGCACAAGACACAAGTTATTTCATGTTGTGAATAAGTGTAAATGTGGGATGCAATTTTCTTACTTAATTTTTACTTATTTACATTAACCTACATAGTAAATGTAGATGGTAATATTTTGTCTATAAATAGGACATTACCCCTTTGTAATTCAATGACCAAAAATATTGAAAAGAAAGAATTCCTTCAAAGTTATCTCAATAATTTTATCTCTAGTTTTATCTAATTTTATAACACGTTATCAGCACGAAGCTCTAATCCTAATCCCTTAGCTCTAATCCTAATTCCTTAAGGGTAAGCAAACGTGAGGTTCTTCAGTTTATTTACATTAATCTCTACTTACTATGTTGGTAATCATAGTGGATAACTAATGTCACCTCTGATTACTTATTTATCTAAAGAGGATGGCTAAACCCCCTCATAATATATATTATATCTACTTACTATGTTGTTAATTATTAAGGAAGGCAAATGCCATCTATAAGTATTTATTCATCTAAGAGGATGGCCCAAGCCCCTCGTAATATTATATATGATGGATGGTTAATACCTCCTATTAATATCTACTTATATATGATGGATGGTTAATACCTCCTATTAATATCTACTTATATATGATGGATGGTTAATACCTCCTATTAATATCTACTTATATATGATGGATGGTTAATACCTCCTATTAATATCTACTTATATATAATGGATGGATAATACCTCCTCTTAATATGTAATTATATACAAAAATATATTACTTAGTAATATAATATACATGATTTATTATATCTTGTTCATCATATATGCTATTATCCAATTTATTATATGAATTGATCATACTTGTTATATTATTGTCAAACTCTATGTTTCATAGCATGTAAAATAATAAGATTTGGTTATCAAAATCTTTCATGGCAATTCCTCATTTTATGCTGCAAAAGAAGAAAAACTTGAAGCATATTTAATAGCCTAGCATAAAAGTCATTTCTTAGCAAACAAATGTTGACAAATTTCATACAACATGCAAAAGAAAAACTTACCTACATGATTGAACAAATCTACATGTAGATTATCTAGCCATAATATATGACTTATATTTCATGCTAAGTAAAATATGCATTTAATTGGTCAAAGTAAAAGGTTTTTACCATTTATTACTAATGGTTCAATTATTAGATTTAACTATAACCATATTTCATACCCTTTTTATAAACACAATATATTTCTAAAATTTATTTTCACTAGACATATTATTAACCATATAATTATGTGTGATTTAATATATAAATATATATTTATTTAATCTCAACGGCTAGTTTTTAACGGCTATATTATATAGTAAAAAAAAAAAAAAATGATTGTTAAATTTTTCTATAAATAGGTGGTTTCCCAAACATTATTTACACACTCCTACATATTTTCTTACCTCAAAATATTATCTTTGAGAAAAACTTCATAACACTCGAAATGTTGTCTCCCCTCTTGAGCTTTATTATTATTGTACTCGTCTTGCTAATTGTAATGATATGTGTAGTAGATTTTAGTCCAGCAGAATATGGTGTATTTCTGCTGATGGGAATGATTATTTGTCCTCTTCTAATGTTTAGCATAGCTTTAGATATTCGTAATTAATTTTCATGTTGATTCTCTATCAATAAAATATTAATTATTTCTTCTTGTCAAATATTAGCTGCAAATATGTCGAACATCACAAAACTTGAGTTTTCTGCTCTCGAGATATCGGGTCAGAATTATTTATCATGGGTGCTTGATGCTGAAATACATCTAAATGCCAAAGATCTTGGAAGTACTATCGTGAAAGATAGTGATGCAAATAGCCAAGACAAAGCAAAGGCTATGATCTTTCTCCGTCATCACATTGATGAAGGTTTGAAAACGGAATATCTAACTGTGAAAGATCCACTTGAGTTGTGGACTAATTTAAAGGAAAGATATGAACATCAGAAAATGGTAATACTTCCCAGAGCTCGTTATGAGTGGATCCATTTGAGGCTACAAGATTTTAAAAATGTAAATGAGTACAATTCTATGCTCTTCAAAATATCTTCTAAGTTGAAACTATGTGGAGAGAAGATTACTGATGAGGATTTACTTGAAAAAACTTTTTCAACTTTTCATGCCTCAAATGTGCTCCTGCAGCAGCAATATCGTGAAAGAGGCTTTAAAAAGTACTCTGATTTAATCTCTTGCCTTCTTGTGGCTGAACAAAATAATGAGCTACTGATGAAAAATCACGAAACTCGTCCTACTGGATCTGCCCCATTCCCAGAAGCGAATGCCATGATCCACAATAACTTTGACAGAGGTAGTCGTGGCCGTGGACGTGGACGCGGTCGCGGCCGTGGTCGAGGTCGTGGTCGTGGATTTCAAGGAAACCGTTTTCAAGGTGGTCGTTCCAATAACCATCATAACCACCAGAAGTGGAATAGTGATCATAAGCAGGGGAACGGCAAAATTGCTCAGAATGACCATTTTAAGAAAACTGAAAATCCGTGCTTTCGATGTGGTTTGAAAGGTCATTGGTCACGTACCTGTCGTACACCTGAGCACTTTGCCAAACTATACCAAGCTTCAATCAAAGGAAAAGGGAAAGTTGAAGCAAACTATACAAATAATAATGAAGTTGCTTGTTTTGCCAGTACAAGTGACAATATTGAAGCAAATATGGCATATAGAGATGATGAGTTCGATAAACTTGTTGATATAACTCATCTCGATGCAGCTGATTTTCTGGCACCTTAAATATATTTCAATAGGAAAATATGTCAAAGTTCAATTATGTTTGTTCTACTTTTATTTTTACTTTGTAATTTTTATTTTGCTTTAATAATTTTGTTCCTAATAAAGTATTTTTTATTTGCAATGAAGAACATGGATATTTCCCAACAATCATTTGGAATCAAGGCTAATAAAGAAGATATATGTCTCGCTGACAGTGCCTCAACACATACAATTCTGAAAGATAGAAAATATTTTTCTCATTTAAATATAAGTAAGACAAATGTCACAACTATATCGGGTAGTACAAAGATAATTGAAGGCACCGGAAGAGCTACAATATTATTACCCCAAGGTACAAAGTTCATTATTAATGATGCCTTGTTTTCTTCAAAGTCTCAAAGAAACTTATTGAGTTTTAAAGATATTCGTCTAAATGGATATCATGTTGAGACTGCAAGTGAGAAAAATATTGAATATCTATATATCATTACTGTTGAATATGGTAAAAGACGTGTGATAGAAAAACTACCGTCTTATTCACCAGGATTGTACTGTACATGCATTACTGCTATTGAGGCACATGCTATTGTAAACCAGAAGTTTACAGATTCACATAAGTTTACTACTTGGCATGACCGGTTAGGCCACCCGGGATCAATAATGATGCGAAGGATAATTGAGAATTCAAATGGGCACCCATTAAAGAACCAGAAGATTCTTCCATTTAAAGAATTCTCATGTGCTGCTTGTTCTCAAGGAAAATTGATTATTAGGCCATCACCAAGTAAAATCAAAATTGAATCCCCTGTATTTCTAGAACGTATTCAGGGTGATATATGTGGACCCATACATCCACCTTGTGGACCATTTAGATATTTTATGGTCTTGATAGATGCATCTACAAGATGGTCACATGTGAGCTTATTATCAACTCGCAACCTGGCGTTTGCGAGATTACTTGGTCAAATAATTAGATTGAGAGCGCAGTTCCCAGACTATGCAATTAAGTCTATTCGTCTTGACAACGCTGCTGAGTTTACCTCACAAGTATTTAAAGACTATTGTATGTCAATTGGGATAACAGTTGAAAATTCTGTTGCTCATGTACACACACAAAATGGCTTGGCTGAATCATGCATCAAACGCCTCCAATTAATAGCTAGACCATTACTTATGAGAACAAAACTCCCAATCTCAGCATGGGGTTATGCTATTTTGCATGCAGCAGCACTTGTTCGTATTAGACCAACGAGTTATCATAAATACTCCCCAATACAATTAGTTTTTGGTCAAGAGCCAAATATCTCCCATCTTAGAATATTTGGCTGTGCGGTATATGTCCCAATAACCCCACCACAACGTACAAAGATGGGTGCTCAAAGAAGGTTGGGAATATATGTGGGTTATGAATCTCCTTCAATTATTAAATATTTAGAACCTTTAACAGGAGATTTATTCACCGCACGATTCGCTGATTGTCATTTTGATGAAACAATGTTCCCGACATTAGGGGAAGAAAATAAACAGTTGCCAAAGGAAGTTGCATGGAATGAATTATCATTATCTCATTTCGATCCTCGTACAAAGCAATGTGAACAAGAAGTTCAAAAGATAATCCATTTACAAAACATTGCTAACCAACTTCCAGATGCATTTACTGACACAAAGAGAGTTACAAAATCTCATATACCAGCTGAAAATGCTCCTATAAGAATTGATATACCAGCAGAACAACCTGTTGGTGCAAAAGAGAGCAACCCACGCCTGAAGCGTGGTAGACCAATTGGTTCCAAAGATAGAAATCCTCGAAAAAGGAAAGGAGCAAAAGACCAAAATGGTCAAGTAATTAAGACTGATGTCCTAGAAGAGACACAAGACATAACAAATCAGAAAACCCCAGAAGAGGTTCAGGTACCTGAAAATGTTGATAATGAAGAGATCTCTGTGAGTTATGTCGCTACTGGAAAGAGATGGAACCGAAAGAATATAATTGTCGATAACGTTTTTGCATATAATGTTGCTGTTGAAGTAACAAATGAAAATGAGGATCTTGTGCCAAAATCTGTTGAAGAATGCAAAACCAGAGATGATTGGCCAAAATGGAAAGATGCAATTCAAGTTGAATTAAATTCACTTGCTAAACGTGAAGTTTTTGGTCCCATTACCAAAACACCTGAAAGTGTAAAACCAGTGGGGTACAAGTGGGTATTTGTACGAAAACGAAATGAACACAATGAGATCGTACGATACAAAACACGACTTGTAGCACAAGGTTTTTCACAACGGCCTGGTATAGATTATGAAGAAACATACTCCCCTGTAATGGATGCGATCACTTTCAGATTCCTTATAAGTATGACAGTACATGAAAAACTTGATATGCATCTAATGGATGTTGTAACAGCCTACTTATATGGATCACTAGATAGTGAAATTTATATGAAAATCCCTGAAGGATTTAAGATGCCTGAAGCATGTAAAGGACCACGAGAAACATATTCAATACGACTCCAAAGATCTTTGTATGGATTAAAGCAATCTGGACGCATGTGGTATAATCGTCTTAGTGAATATTTATTGAAAGAGGGATATATAAATGATCCAGTTTGCCCATGTGTTTTCATAAAGAGGACCAGATCAAAATTTGTCATAATTGCTGTATATGTTGATGATCTGAACATTATTGGAACTCCTGAAGAGCTTCCAAAGACAGTGGAATATCTAAAAAGAGAATTTGAAATGAAAGATCTCGGGAAAACAAATTTTTGCATCGGTTTGCAAATCGAACATTTGAAAGATGGGATATTCGTTCATCAATCAACTTATACAGAAAAGATCTTAAAGCGATTTTACATGGATAAAGCACATCCATTAAGTACTCCCATGGTCGTAAGATCTCTCGATATAAACAAAGATCCATTCCGGCCTAAAAGAGATAATGAAGAACTTCTTGGTCCTGATGTACCATATCTTAGTGCTATTGGAGCACTAATGTATCTTGCTAATAATACACGACCAGATATCACATTCTCAGTAAGCTTATTAGCAAGATTTAGTTCTTCACCAACTCGAAGACATTGGAATGGGATTAAACATGTCTTTCGATATCTTCGCGGAACCACTGATATGGGCTTGTTTTATTCAAAAGAGTCTATTCCTGAACTAATTGGTTATGCAGATGCAGGATACCTATCTGATCCTCACAAAGCTAGATCTCAAACAGGGTATGTCTTCACAAGTGGAGGTACAGCTATATCATGGCGTTCGATAAAACAAACAATTGTTGCCACATCTTCAAATCATGCAGAAATCTTAGCTATTCACGAAGCAAGTCGAGAATGTGTTTGGCTAAGAATAATGACTCAGAAAATTCAAGAGATGTGTGGCCAATCTTTAGAAAAGAAAGTTGCAACAATTATGTACGAAGATAATACTGCATGTATAGCCCAACTAAAGGGAGGATACATCAAAGGCGATAGGACAAAACATATCTCACCAAAGTTTTTTTTCACGCATGATCTTCAGAAGAATGGTGAAATTGACGTTCAACAAATTCGTTCTAGTAATAATTTGGCAGATATGTTCACTAAGGCATTGCCCACAGCAACTTTTGAGAAACTGATTTACAAGATAGGAATGCGTCGGTATAAAGACATCAAGTGAAGTCTTCATGAGGGGGAGCTTACGCAACTGTACTCTTTTTCCTTATTATGGTTTTTATCCCACAGGGTTTTTCCGAATAAGGTTTTAATGAGGCAGCATCAAATGCGTAAAAGATAAGATAGTCGTATATGCATCCCAAGGGGGAGTGTTGTGAATAAGTGTGAATGTGGGATGCAATTTTCTTACTTAATTTTTACTTATTTACATTAACCTACATAGTAAATGTAGATGGTAATATTTTGTCTATAAATAGGACATTACCCCTTTGTAATTCAATAACCAAAAATATTGAAAAGAAAGAATTCCTTCAAAGTTATCTCAATAATTTTATCTCTAGTTTTATCTAATTTTATAACATTTCATTTTTTTTTTCAAGTTTTTATTGTAATTTTATCAGTTTTGATATCCTAACTTTATCCTAATTGAATTTAATTTCATCTAGGTTTGGATAATTAGTGAGTAATGACAGATCTGGCATGTTCACGGCCAAAATTTAACGGCTGCAAGGGATCCGTCTCTAGTCAATAAAAGCCCAAATCCAAATATATCAAAATTCAAATAAATTATAAATTACGGTAACAAAAGTAAAATCAAAATTACCCGTATGACACAAAATTAAATTATGGCAAAGTAAAAGGTAAAAAAACTCGTACTACCTAACCTTTTTTTTTCCATTTGTTATATAAAGCTAATCATAGTAATTATTAATTGACATGAACAAAGTTAATTGGGGTGGATGGGTGGAAATGAATCTTAATTATTTATTTGGCAAGTTAAGTGAAGGGAGATGAAATAATGTAGCTATCATTGTTTGTATCATCTTTCTGAAAAGAGAAAGTTCTGAAAAGAGATAGTATTAGCATTAGCTACTTATATTAGGGCATAGCATATATAAAAGTTTACATTTAAAAATGGCTACATCGTTTTACAAGTGTTGATTTTTGAGAAAAGCGTGTGCAAATTGAGCCAAAATTTTTGACTTAAACAGGGGGAGGCTAGAGAGGAAAGAAGAAGGAATCTTTAATTATTGAATTTCAAATATATTTTCCAAAAAAAAAAAGGTTAATTTATTGTGATATATATATGTTCATTGTTCGTAGAAGAAAAAATCGTGCAACAACTTGCTCATTTTCGAGTTCTATATACGTTCTCTTCTTGCTAGTCGGCCGTATCGCGATTCTTGGATAACGCTTACCTTGATATTGCGTGTAAAATGAGATTTAATTTCTTGTTGAAATTATCAAAAATTTAGCAGTTCGGATAATACATTTTGGGTCCTTTAAACCACATGGTATTTCACTCTATACATTTTTGTTAATTTTATTTCATTTTCATCATAAATTCATTTGTTTTTAGTCTTGAATACTTTACGTACATACTACATCACATGTTTATTATAATCATAAAACTTAATTTTAAGAATAAATAAATAAACGCTAAGTTCTATATAATAATACATATGTTGCTCTCTTAAGTAAGGTTTAAAATTTAAATCCTAGTTTGTACATGTAGGAACTTGATTGAAATGATCGCCCCTAATAGAGCCTATATAGTATCCGAGTCCAAAAAAATCCAAATATGTACATATAACATGATATTTATAATTTGAAGTTTTTTTACTTTGTCAGTAGCTCTATATTCCACTCCACACCATTAAAATACCTAATCTTTCAAAAGGTTATTGTTCCATGCTGCAAATACACTAACCTAACTTCTTTCTTATTTTGAATTAAAAAATTCAATTTTTCCAAGACAAATACTAGAGTTATATATTTTTATTTCCACATGAATATGAGTAAAACTATATCTTATTTTAAAAATAGTATAAGTAATTAAAAAGTATAAAATGCAAATACAAACAAATGGGCCCTCAAAATTCTTGTAGCTCAAACTTTAAGCACCAAATGGTTTCTAGTGGCATGCAATTGACACCCCCTCTTTCATTGCAACACTTTTTGCACCTATAAATTCACCTCCACTTCTTCCCCTTCCCTTTCATGCAATTCTCCCATTTCTTCTCTTGATTTCCTCAAATCTTTATCTACCTACACAAAAAAAAACCACCAGTTTTCCAATTTTCACAACCCAAAAAACACGTTTTAATTCACACGATTAAAACCCTTCACTGTTTTCATCATTTAAACCGGATTATCCAAACAAATCCAAACATAACAACACATAATTCCAATTAAAAAACCCCATCCTCCCCTGTTTTTCCTCAACCCCTTTTCCCCGAAAACAATTATTTAAGAAAAGACTAAAAATAAAATATGTCCTCTGCCTCAAGTACTGTTTGTCAAGGTTTGCAAACTTGTTTGGAGCCCATCTTACTCGAACCACGTGTTTTAATGCATCAATTAACGCCATCCAAACAAGGCTTATCTTTCCCATATCCTCAAAAACAAATTGAAATCCCTCATAACTCACAAAAACCCTGTCCCATTGAGAAAATCATGTGCCAAAACAGAAATACCGGCCAAGAATCCAAAAATACCTGGAGTTTCATTCAATCCCTCACAAAGAATTCTTACAACTTCAGAGAAGAATCAACAGAAGAATCAAAACAAGTTTACGTCCACCCTCTTGCGAAAAGCTCTGTTTCATGTCTGAGCTCAAGAAGCTTAGAAATGTGCACAGAAAGCTTGGGAAGTGAAACAGGGAGCTGCATTGATTCAAATGTTGATGAATTTTCTTATCAAGAATCAGAAAAACAGAGCTTTAGCAGAATCAAACCAACAAAAACACGAGAATTTCCCAAAAAAGTAAAACAGAGCAGCAACTTTCCACCTCCCCTGACTTCCATTAGCGGAAGTGATGGTGTTCATGTTCAGACACATCGCGAAGGGGGCAGACTCGTAATTAAGGCGTATAATTATTCTTCTTGCAGCAGTAATTTTCAAGCAGAACGTGGAAATGGGAGGCTTAGGCTTTCTCTGTTTCGAGACCCTGAAAATGAAGAAGAAGAAGAAGATGTTGAAGGAGACGTTGAAGAAAATGTGGATGAGCCCGAAAAAATCGAGGACGGCGAAAATGATAACGATGATGATGAAGATGAAGTCGATTTGAATGGTCGTTTATGGGGTGAAAATGGTGGGAAAGTTGGGCGTAAAATTGGGGGTGGAGAGTGGAGCGGTAGCAGCAGGTGTAATGGAGATAGGAATAGCAGCAAAAGGCTTCCTAGTTTGCCATGTTGGGTGGCAATTACTTGAAAGAAATTAATTGTTTTTTAGGATGTTTATTATTTTTATATTTCTTGCATTGCAAAGGGTAGTTATTATGGTTAGAAAGCCATGATGATTCCTCGTAGCAAGAATTTTTATGCCATTGTTTTCACAAATGGTAGTTATTATGGTTAATAGGTACTTATTTATGTCTAAGTATTTGTTAATCTTGTCTTAGTTCAATTGCTAGTTTCTATAGCTTTTCTTTGTTCAATTTCGACCCTTTTCTTTAAATTTATTATTTTAAGGGTACTTTTTTCTTGAAAATAAAAAGGGTCCGCCCGGTATAAAGAAATCTTAATTCATGATCAATTTGTTTGCAGGTGCATAAGTTCAAGAAAAATAGGGTTCGTCGTACGTTCTAAAACTGAAGCGAATTGGAGTCCATGATTCATGATGTTGGTAGATAATTTATTTAATTATTTCAAGTATTTTGTGCCGACAATATAATAATTAATTAATTAATTAATTAACCCCATGATGAATTAGGGAACAAAGAATTTGTTGGTTGAGAATGACTGCACAAATAACCAACTCCAACATGAAGTTGGTAAAACTAAAAGAGCCAACTGCCCACAATGATGGAGAGGTGAAACAAAACAAGTTGATTGTCACTGAATTTTTCAAAGAGGTCTCATCACTTTCATGGGGGTCATATTCAATCCAGCACTACATTTGCTCATAAAAAAACTTTACTTTTTGATTCCTTCAGCAACATGGGGGTGAGAAAAGGCACATATATCTTTTTACATATTAATCATTGAGATTGTATATATTGTGAGAAAGATGCCCCAGAGTAGTTAATAATGTGTTAATTACGAACAAAGGTACACTAGATCTGTGGGTGGTCCTTGCGAAAACCCTACGTAACTCTCTTGTATTAGCAAAAATAAAATAAAATTATAGGATCGGTGGGGCCGGTCGCCTCCCTCTAAATCCTTATATTGCTTAATTTTGAAAGATGTGGGATGAATTTCAAAATATTGCGTCTGCAAAACCCTAATGGTCCATAGCTACGGCCGATAAGTTTCGAAAATTTCCCTTCAAAAACAAGTCCTTAAAAATGACGATTTTATCTTTCATACATTAAATATGATTGTTGTAATTCGTCAAAGTTAAATTTCTGGCGCTCATCTTAGTCTTAATTTTAGAGTACTAGATAATAAGGGGTACTTTTTATATTTCAATCAGAGCCCATGGGGGCCTGGAGTTGGGGTGGTCCCCGCCCCCACAAACTTTTGTAATGCTTTATTTTTTATTTCACTTTTATAATTCATTAATTGAATACAAGATTTCCTTGCCCTAAGCTTTACTACCATATAATATGACCACATTATCCAAAAATTCAAACTTAGGATGAAAAACCAAGTTTTAACAATGTTTAGACCGGTTCAGATCATCTATGACGGGCTTACGATTATGAAAATAATTAAACAAAAGTTAAAGTTAGATTAAGAATCATATCTCACTTAATCCTACACCCTTATTATGGTAATATGAGGTTGATAAGAAGAAAATGAAGAAAAAACAGTATATATATATTTCTAACTCATGTCGACTTATAGCACTTATCTGTGGACTGTGATGCACGAACACAAATTAATATATTGGAGGGTGTCCGACACGACAATGCATGCTGGATTGTTTAGATGTCCGTACTATATCAATTAGCTAGAGTTTTGTAAAGCGTGTGTGCTGTGTGTGTACGGTGTGTGTACGTAGAGGTGGTTTACAATGAGAGTTGGTCCCTCAAAACTCAAAAGCAGGAACTGCTGTATATTCACATGATCAGACTCCCCATGTGCTTTGCAATTGCATATGCCTACATTTCAATATTCTTTTCATCATCAAAACCCTACACAAAAAAGTCCCCTCCTAATCATCTCTAAATTCTAACCAATCACATTATAATTTTTTGTAATTCTGTCATAGATTTTGCTCAATTTTGATTCGCTACTCGGTATATAAATGCACCGGCCGGCAATCATTAAAATCAACACTCATAACAAACTGATCAATGTGCATAAAAGATTAATTATATTGGTGGGTTTTGATTCATGAGTCCTGTCTTGTACTCCGTATAATGGTAGACTTTCAGAGAAATTAACTCAGAGTCATTGTCTTAAAGAAAAAATCCTTAACCTATTGGACTAAGCCAGCCCGCGTCGAATGTCTGGCCGGGCAAATATACAATAACTAATATGGGCTTTACCTAATGAACTCAATAGATCGAGGCAATGCATGCGAAGTTGGTACGAGCTAGATCAGAGTGGTCCTACACTAGCTATATGTACTATGTCGATGGTGGGTATTGGACTAAGTCGGAAAGTTCTTGGAAACTTTGGAAAATGGCGAATAATAAGGTATATATTTGGATCAACTTTACATTCTAATTGGCAAGTAGGAAGACAAATTAACCCTGGCCTTGCTCATCAGACCAGCTTCCATACATTTCAATTTTAATTTCTCAGAGAGGGACAGACAATTAGTTATAGGGCTTTCAATGTGGGGAACATATATCGATCATAATCTACATAATTTATATTCATGTCTTTAATTATGTTTATATACGTACGTACGTGCATTTATTCAAATTATATAAGAATATTTATTGATTACATTTGGGTTTCTTGAATATTTGGTCCTTATATTTTTCATGTGGGAGACGTGACAGATGCTGGTGGTGTCAAATTTGTCACTAGGGTTTGGAAATTATCGTGATGTGGTTGTATGGTCCATTTACCATACTTAATATGTATTGTAAGAAATTAGCTAGCCAATGGCAGCATGCATGTCTCCATGCCCATTTTTTCATATATTCCAACGTACGTAAAGGAAGATATTTATTATGTGGCGTATGTAATACATTGAAATCCTTCCATTTCTAAACCCAAGATCTGCATAATTTTCAATTTCCTATTTAGTGTGTTGCAGAAATCTCAATTGCTTGTAAAAAGTTTTCCTTTTCATCTTGAACATGATATAATACATACATACCCCATCACTTTCATAGTCATTGTCATCACCAGGGCATTGTATTAATTTACTAGATCTACTAAAGTTAATTTTTTTTTTTTGTTTGAACCAAACTGAATTTGTGGGAAGAGTCTCAGATTCGATCCCCACTAAACACATTCGTTGGGAGGGGTGAAGAGCCTTAACTGTGACTAAACCCCGAACTGAATTAAGAACCCTCAATTCTGGATTACCCGAAACGATAATTCAAAAAAAAAACTAAAGTTAATTTTTTGTACATTGTGACTAAACCCCGAACTGAATTAAGAGCCCTCAATGTAGGATAACCCAAACCGATAATTAAAAAAAAAAAAAAAACTAAAGTTAGTTTTTTGTACATTAGATTAGATTAACGCTGTTTCAAGATCAAAAGAATGGACGTAGATATTTAGGTATTAATTAATTTGTTATCCTAACTTTTAAAACTAGGAGGAGATTCATGCTTGAATTTAACATTGAATATCATCAATGAGACAATGACTAAATATAAAACATCACAAAAACCTCATTTACATCCACTAATTTTAAAATTTGGTATAGTTGCAAATCAGTATATCTTATTTCAAAAATTACAAAAATAACCCTTATTTCTTTATCACAAGAAAACCTACACCCTCCAAAACAAAGAAAAAGCTATCGAAAAAGAAAAAGAAAGAGGGATTATTGGAAGGACAAACGCAACACATGAGCAGAGGTCCGGTCCAGGCCATGCAGTTCTTTTGTCGATGTTTGGAAATTTAATGGGGTCAAGAATAAAAATCATATGACAGTTAAGGGGTGAAAATTAAATGAATTAAACCGTTGACATGACACCAGCGAATCCTTCTAACTCGTACGTGTCGATTTCTCTATACTCCATATTCCATCTTTGAATTATTTGCAAAAAGCTTGCCTGAAATAAATATTTATTGTAAGGAAATTTGACTTTAAATACAATTTTACTCAAAAATTTTAGGTTTGATACCTCTTTTTAGAATGATCATTTTAGGCCCTTAACTTTGCTATTAATTTTGTGAAAATATTGATTTGTCCTTAAGTTCATACCCTCCAAACCCCAAATTCATCTAGCCTCATTTTCATTTCAAGACCTAAAAAAACAAATTGTACGGCAGCGGCGGCGCTGATGACAACTGATACCTTAAATATGCAGGGCTTTGTATTTTCAGGGCGATTAAATGGAAACTACTGTTGCTCCAATGCCTCCTACTGGTACTCGACGTGCCACCAAGCTAATCGGTTGTGTTGAATTCAACGGAATAATTGATGTATTAGCGTTAAGGGAGGGAATGAAGATTTCTGAGTTATTCGAACTTGTCAGTGGAAAATAGCCTCAATTCTCAACCGATATCCACGCCGTACAGTTCAGGGCTCCCCTGAAGACAGGGATCTGGGTTAGTTTGCTGACCGATAATGATTTTAATAACATGATGGAACTGTTTAGGCTTCTGGAGACGTATATTATCGACAGGAGGCTAATACTCATTACTGATTAGCTTTAGTTCTGCAGAAATTTGAATTCTGTTTTGTGTAATTAAGTCCTTATTTTCGTAGAATAATAATTACTCGTTGTTGTGTAAATTTTTTCAGAATGTATTTTCCAACAGTTTGTTTGTGGAATCTTTTATTCGTTTTGCTGTTTTAACTTCAAGTTTTGTGGTATTGGTTAACATTTTGTCTACATAATATTCTGTTTCTAATATGCTTCGTGTAACAAATTTAACACTATATGTTATAGAATTATTCGGGAATGTATAACAATACTAACGAATGCGTATCTGACAAAGGGATCTACATAATTTTGAGACGAGATGATGCAATTGAAGGGTAATTTGGCCTGTTGATGATACCAATTTGTGGTATTGATATTGTAAGTTGTCTAACAGTACTAAAGAATGTGTATTTAGCAAAGGAATCTGCATAATTTCAGACGAGAAGATGCCCTTGAATGGTAAAAATGACCTGTTTATGATACAATTTTATGGCACTGATATTGTAAGTTGTCTAGCAATACTAACAAATTCGTATCTAACAAAGGGATCTGCGTAATTTTGAGACGTAATGATGCCATTCAAGGGTAAAAATAGAATATTGATGATACCAAATTGTGGCACTGATATTGTAAGTTATCTAACATTAATTATGAATGCATATCTAATTAAGGAATCTGCGTAATTCTGAGACGAGATGATGTCATTGAAGGGTAAAAATGACCTGTTTATGATACCATTTTGTGGCACTGATATTATAAGTTATCTAAACAATACCAACGAATGTGTATCTAAAAAAGGGATTTGCATAATTTTGAGACGAGATGATGCCACTGAAGGATAAAAATGGTCTGTTTATGATACCATTTTGTGGCACTGATATTGTAAGTTGTCTAAACAGTACAAGCGAATGCGTATCTAACAAAGGGATCTGCGTAAGTTTGAGACAAGATGATGTCATTGAAGGGTAAAAATGGCCTATTTATGATACCATTTTGTGACTCTAATATTATAAGTTGTCTAAATAATACTAATGAATGTGTATCTAACAAAGAGATCTGCGCAATTTTGTGACAAGATGATGCCATTGAAGGGTAAAAATGGCTTGTATATGGTACCATTTTGTGACACTTATATTGTAAATTGTCTAAAAACAATACTAATGAATGCGTATCTAACAAAGGGATGTGCGTAATTTTGAGACGAGATGATGCCATTGAAGGGTAAAAATGGAATGTTTATGATATCATTTTGTGGCACTAATATTGTAAGTTGTCTGACATTAATTACGAATGCGTATCTAATTAAGGAATCTGCGTAATTTTGAGATGAGATGATGCCATTGAAGGGTAAAAATAGCCTGTTTATGATACCATTTTGTGGCAGTGATATTGTAAGTTGTCTAAACAATACTGACGAATGCGTATCTAACAAAGGGATCTGCGTAATTTTGAGACGAAATGATGTCATTGAAGGGTAAAAATGGACTGTTTATGATACAAATTATGCAGACTTTATAATTACATCCACAATGAAAAATAAGAATTTGACAAGCAATAATATCAATACAACATTGTATATTTAATAGAGTGCAACTACGTAATTTAAAAATTAGCTTTTCATTATCAGTTTTAGTTCAACAATGTTTTACATTGGTACATCATACTAGTCATTCATATAGTTTGCCTTATACGAACTAGTTAATATAGAAGTTCCGTGTTTAACATCAAAGCTTCGTGGATAATCGTCCAAGTATGCTGTTTATTCCGTTTCGGTATTTTGAGGATCAATTCACCCCAGACAATAACATACCGTTGCTGACATGATCATGTGACGGGAAAATGAAAGATATGCCAACATTGGAGGATATATTATCCGATCTCTCATCAACTGTGCCGATTGGAAGATGATAAAAAGAATGAATCCCTACAGAGAAAACGTGCTCCAAAGGGAAGTATGGCATTTTTGCTACAAGCTGAGATAGACTTTTTTCCCCAAGCTAAGTTGTTCACTCTGTCTGGTCTGTGGCTGTTTTGCCCCAAGTATGGGACATTCTCTCCATCTGATCTGTGGCCGTTTCGCCCCAAGCATTGGACGTTCTCTCCATCTGGTCTGTGGCCTTTTCGTCCCAACCATGGGACGTTCGCTCCACCTAGTCTGTGGTTGTTTTGCCCTAGGTTGACCATAATAGTCCAACAAAGTTTGCACCTTAGTTGCGGGACAGAGGATGTGAAATCTTTAAACATTACATCAACCAAAACACACATACCATACTCCAAACTTACAAGACACTGGAACAAAAATAGAGAGATTTCAGTTTTAAAAAAAAGACTGATAACGAAGAAAGATTTAATAGATAACTTTTTACCTTATGTTTGAAGTAAAAAACATCATCGGGCTACTTGAAAATGTTCTTGTCAAAGTGGTATTCAACCTTTGTATGATAAAGCAAAGCATTCGTGATCTCCATTTTCCAGATCAAATAGTTCCAAGTTCAGTTATTGTGTTTATATAGAGGGAGAAGAATGGGTAATTAGGGTAGTAAGTGATCTCGACGGTTAAGTTACCAATATGAGTTATTAAGGTAGAATTCAATGAGTTATTGTGTATCAATTCCCAACCGCTCAATTTAGGTAGTATTGACTATTGAAGCGGCTGTAAAAGTAAAAAATATATTGGAATTCAAAGATATTGCAGGTTTTATCAGAAGCGGTAATGTGAGGGGGTTGTGATGGGATACTTACTTATTATACCTAAAACACATATATATTATTTTATTAGGCAACCTATAACTTACATTCTACATCACATAAATATAACTCTGGAGATGTGTGTCTAATAATGAAATCTGCGTAATTGTTGAAAGTTAATCCACTCGAAGGGTATTTTGGCTTATCAGAAAGAAAAAATATTGCACTGATTTTAAAAATTATTGAACATTAGAGTGAGACGTGTGTCTAATAATGAAGTCTACGTAATTTTTGAAAGCTAAATCCACTCGAAGGGTTTTTTGTCCTCTCAGAAAGAAAAAATGCTGCACTAATTTTGAAAATTATCGAACATTATAATGATACGTGTAGACAATAATAAAGTCTGCGTAATTGTTGAAAGCTAAATCCACTCAAAGGGTATATTGGCCTATCAGAAAGAAAAAATGTTGCATTGATTTTGAAAATTATCGTACTTTATAGTGAGACGTGTGTGTAAAATGACGTCTGCGTAATTGTTGAAAGTTAAATCGACTCGAAGGGTATTTTGGCCTATCAGAAAGAAAACATGCTTCACTGATTTTAAAAATTATTGAACTCTATAGTGAGATGTGTGTCTAATAATGAAGTATGTGTAATTATACATAGGGAAATCACGTTTTAAAGGTTAATATTTTGTATAAGTGCGTAGGTTGTTCACTTCATTTATGGATTAAATGATATATTCATAGATTATATTTTGTATAAGTGCGTAGGTTGCTCGATTTCATTGTCATATTCTAACTTAAATGATATATTCATAGATTATACGTGTCCAAACATAATATTAACATGACTTTACCTATGAATATTACCAAAATACAAGAATAATATAATAGATGGATTTTACACTTTATGCAAAACTTAACAACTTGCTTTTTAACAATTACTGAAATAAAAGTCTATAATTCGATTGGCAAAGAAAAATAGGAAAAGTAGTAATACCAATAAGTGTGGACGAGTATAAACAATAGAAAAATCAGCTTATAAGTATTTTACAATGAAGTTTAAGTGAATTTATAGAGAAATATAATACACGAAGTGACATAACAATATTCGTACTTATACAAAAGACAATCCTTTTTAAGTGCATCTCCCCATCTGAAGTTACGTAGATCCCTTTGTGAGATATGCATTAGTTAATACAGTTAGACAATTTAGAATATTAGCGCCACAAATTGGTATGATCAATAGGCCAAATTACCTTCATGTGCATCTCTTCATCTAAAATTAGGCAAATTCCTTTATTAGATACACATTAGTCAGCAAATTGACAATTTAGAATATCAGTGCCACAAATTGGTATCATCAACAGGCCATTTAGATCCTTCAAGGGCATCTCCTTGTCCGAAATTACGCAGATCCCTTTCTTAGATACACATTATTTAGTATTGTTAGACAATTTAGAATATCAGTGCTACAAATTGGTATTATCAACAAGACAAATTATCCTTTATGGGCATCCTATTATCTTAAATTACACTGATCCCTTTCTTAGATAGACATTATTTATTATTATTGGATAATTTAGAGTATCAGTGCCACAAATTGGTATCATATACAGGCCATTTAGATCCTTCAAGGGCATCTCCTCGTCCTAAATTACGCATATCTCTTCCTTAGATACACATTATTTAGTATTATTACACAATTTAGAATATCAGTGCCACAAATTTGTATCATTAACATGCAAGATTAACCGTAATGGGCATCACCTTGTCTGAAACTAGGCAGATCTCTTTGTTAGATACACATTCGTTCGTAAAGTTAGACAATTTGGAATATCAATGACACAAATTTGTATCATCAAACAATCAAGCACTTCATGAAGATCAAGAAGAATGAAAAAAGTTCAAGACAACCTTATGATTTCTGATTTATTAACTTCCACAAAAAGTTCACAAAATTAGTTCCTAACCATCAGGACCTCACCCACAGAACGCAAGACAAAACATTAAAAACAACCCTAAAAACCACATGTAGACATCCTCATCAGTATCAGAAGGGATACCCTCAACAACAACAACAACAGGGTCTTCATCATCACTATCAGGGCTATACTCACCAACTCCACTTTCATCATCAGCATCTATTTGATCATCATTATCACTTCCATCAGAAGAGGTCCAATTGACATTCTCCACCTTATTGTCATCATATGCTAATAGGATTAAGTTCCAACCATTCTCTTCAGGTTCTTTAAAGAAAAGGGCCAATTGGCTTTTCTTGAAATGAACTTCAGATTCCTGTAATGTTTACAGCCAAAGATGCGATGCTCTTGATCTTCAGCTGATTCATATTATTGTGAAAAAATAGATATTAAACTAATAATACACATGATAATCCATAACAAGAAAGTGAATGGTTCATGCAATATACCTGACGAAATGGTAGAGAATTCCAATAAGTGTCTGAAACAGTAACTCGGTTGGCGACTATATCGTAAGACACCCATCTTTAGTTATATATCTTCTAAAGGAAGCGAAATGATGGCAGAGTTGGATCAACCTGCATTTGATAATACATTTTCTGAACTTGGCTCTCATATGCAACAACAATTTCTGGTTTATATGTTTTAGGACCGTCTACAACATCTCGTGAGGGCGAACATCGACTTCTTTACAACTCTTCTCTAGTCTAACGAACAACCTATTAGTGTTTGGGTCATTAAATTGCCAAAGATTTTCTTGCAACATGCAATTGAACTCCTCAGCCATGTTCATTTTGGTGAGATGGGCAAGCTAAGAGAGGCAGGAAAAACTATATACAGAGATGGTAGAGTGAGTAAAAATAGGGTTTGAAGGTTCTATAGTTGAGAAGACGGGTTTTACTATGGGGAAATGGGAGAATGAAAGGTCACATTAAATTGATGGATGGATGCGTGTCCGAGTTTCTTAACCAATTAATGGAGATTCAGTTTGAAAGTTTGACCTAATGATGATATTACGGATAAGATTGATTTAGGTTTAATTTATTCACTTTTGACATACGTGGCATACAGACCAGATTTTGTAGAATAGAATATACAGTTTGTTTAATGAAATCATTAGTGTGTTTATGCAAATCATTTACAAAAGAAATTAGGCAGAAGTCCAAAATAGAACGACAATAATTGATTGTTGTTCGACATATTTAAAGATCACAACTTTTACCTGGTTTAATATTATTTCCTTCCTAAAATTATGCAGAATATCCTACAAGATCTGCAATTATTGATTTATGCTTGACATTATTTAGTACTGTAAGTTCATCAATTATTTATAAATGATCTCAAAATACAATTGAATACCATAAATTAAGGCATGACGGCTGATGATGGCCTACTAAGAAAACTAACTATAAAAACTCCTATAAATATCTTTTTCAACTGCTAAACATCATTTTCACGAGACGAAGACACTACGTAATCTTTGTCTTCTTCAAATTCACTCCCGTTGGAGCTAGTTGGACCAAGCGTCAACCTCTGTAGTGCCCCCTGAGAAGGATCGCCACATCCGCACCGAAATGGATTCCCGAGCTTCAGCGAGGGGCCTCAACTCAAAAACCCACTCCGGCGAACGACACTCAATCAATAACCATCGGCAACAGCGACAACATCCCAACAACAACCACAACCATGCAGAGAAATGCGGAAGCGATTTAAAGGTAAACAATTATATTCCATAAAACCTACGAGGCTAATATAATATCATTTAACATTTATAAATCAAGATACAAAATATTCATAAGCAGATAGTGCCATCCATGGTCTCGACTAGTCTACCCTGTGCAATCCTAGATATCTTCAACTATCCCACATCAGGGGCACATAAGATACATAAAGTAGATAAAGCAGAAAGGGGGTACGAAAGTAATTGAATGCAATAAACAAGACTCGACGATTGTTGGGACTACTGACAAGACAATCCAGACGACAAGACTGAGCCTATCTAGACCTGCTGATGCCGACTGACAAGATAGGTGACGCCGCCACCTGTCTACCTGAAGCAAGAACCAAAACAGAAGGGGTGAGTATAAAGGATACTCAGTAAGGGGATTTTCACAGTTCGTTGTGTATCTTTTAAAATCAAAATAGTGAATATTGCCTGTTTTGAGAAAGAATACAAACAACGAAATATAAGCTGCAAAACGATAATACAAGGCAACACTCGGGTCCGGCTTGCTTGGGAAACACGAAAAGGTTGACGAACCGGATCCTTTAAAAACCATTTGCACATAATGTCAAGCCGATAAATTGAAAGGATGTTAGTTGAGTCACGAGGCCGTTACGAGTTCGAAAGGCATGATATAATTAAGTTGGAAACTATAAATAAACACGGCTCGTAATTCAACTAATTAATTGAATAATAAAGGAGGCTTAGGTTGGGCAAGTTCGAGTCACGCTTTCGGGTTTTATATATATATAGGAAAATACATATGCTAAAGGAAGGAGACCGGAATGTGCTTCGACTTGTAACGAAAGCCATAAAATAATTAGATAAGCAAGAATACAATAAATCATGCAATAATGTGTCCCGGCGAGAATGGACCCTCTCCTTATAACTCCCATTCATGAAAATCATGCAAACATGTAGTCAAGTACTCCACCACCGAAAGTCGTGATCCAATCAGAATTTAAGGAGACGCGATTAGCACCACCGTACAGTGAATTAAGGAGATGCGGTTAGCACCACCGTTCGCATCAACTTAGGCTAGTCAACCTCCTAACCGGCCTAAGTCAACACGCATAGAAGTATACATCGGGATTTGCCCTAGACGCTCGTCTCCAAGCTCACCTCCTGTATAACAGTTTGCATTATTACGGTTATTATTTGTGAATTATTCAATCCAGGGCTCGCATTTGAAATCAATAACAGTTTGGGTGGCCAAAGGGGCCGTTCGAAAATATGATGCAAACAGTTATGTATGAATGGCCAAAGGGGCCTTTGAGATAAGCTGATGTAACGATCTAAGAAATACTCATAAGCGCCTTACACTTCGGGAGCATGCTAACGGATGTCCCTAACGACGTTACATATAAGTGCTTCAGAGATCAAATAGTTACTTTTAAAGCAAATAAGTCACTTGTCTCTAGTTAAAAGCATTTCAAATCATTTTGGATTTTGTTATCAAAATGTTGACTAATCACATAAGGAAATAATAAAGATAGTACAACAAACAATAAGAAAAGGCGGGATATTAATTTATTTTACAAACCCAAGTAGCTATGTCCTTGCCCCAATTGAAAGAAGTTTAAACCCTTACCTGGCTCGACACGACAATATGGAAGCAAACAGTAGTCAAGTGTCTCCCTCGTTGGTCCCACCTGTAATACACAGGGCCTAGAGGATGAAAACGAGACCGACAATACTAAAAGAAAGACACAAGACAACAAACGACGCACGACAATTCATATAGAACCCTAATCATGCTATAAACATAACATGGAAAGTTAAACAATTAAACATACAAAGACATATGAAATACGGAACGACAATTAAAGAATTACTAATGCAATACTAAATAATAAAAGAACATAGATAATAAATGTTAAGGCATGCTAAAACGCAATTAGGGCACGTAGACATGCTTAAAATAATATAACGAAGCTCTCTCGGGAAAACGGGATCAGACGGGCAAGAAAAGGGAAAAGTGGGAAAAATCTCTAAACGAGAAAGGTGTCAATTGACGATCAAATAGGGTCGGATAAATTGTAAACAATGAAGAATATCAAATCCCGAGGCTCGAGGAAGTTATAGGTGAAATCGGATTGATATTCGAAGGTCGTATGCGAAAGTTAACATTTAAATAAGTGGGGTTGACCAATTCCCGAAGTGCAAGAAAGGAAAAAGCTAGAAAAATCCACTAAGTGTTTCGCACCAGCCTGTGCACGGTCTTGGACACACTGTCAAGACCGTGCACTGCACACGGCCAAGTGCACGGGGCAGGCGCACGGGCGTGAGCCCATGCAGACAAAAAGAGGCGCGCACGGGCTCCTGCACGGTCTTGATCAAGACCGTGCGTTAGCCCGTGTGGATCAACTGAGTGCAGAAAGCAGCAGGTCGCGAAGCTCACACGTGGGCACCAACATATAAATCCATAGATCTCGTAAATTACACCATAAAATACGCTAATTTTCACATATAATCATATATATCATATAAGCTACACATAGGTTCAAGAAACACGTAAAATGGTCAAGTAAATCTTCCTAAACACAAAAATCCTAAAACTATGAAATCCTATATATAAATTATGAAAATCGCAACGAGGAAACGACGGATTGAAATGGGGTAAAAGGATTACCGGTAGAGGAGATCGAGAGGAACTCGTAGTCATTTACGGCGCGTCGATCCGATGAGAAACGAGCACGGGGGGTCGATTCTTCCTTCTCCTCCTTCTTTCTCCTTTTTCTCAATCTCTCTTCTCTTTCTCTTTCTTTCTCAAATAATTGGGGTTTGTGTGGGGATAAGGAATATAAGAGGGGCAAGTATGCAAAAAAGGGATATTAAATGGGGTCGGGGTAAAATAGGGAATTTCGGGTAAAAGGTGGATTCATGGATAAAACTTATTCGTGAATATAATTATTCTCACGAAAAGCCTTCGGCGCGAGTAAGATATTATTCTGGAATAAATCCGAAATTTCGAGTCGTTACAACCTCCTCCACGTCCCTGTCATTCTCTCGTGATGGGATTAGATCCCAACCATTGAGTAGGGGTTCTTCATTGAAGAGGGCACACCTATAAGCCATGAAAATTATCTTCAATGACTTGTAGTGGGGATACCAAGGACACAAAATTCGCGATGATCGATAGGCTCTGCCTATTACAGTGACAACGACGAACATAATTAATAATTTATATAATAATAGGGGGTTTTGGTATTATTATGAATATCAGAGGGAGGTTTATATAATATACTTGCGGACTTTGAATAAAATTCCAATAGCCTTGGTCCACGGTCACTCTATTGGTATCTTTATTATAGAACACCCCAATTTGATTGATGAATCTTCTGAACCTGGCGAATTTGTGGCAAAGTTGAATCACCTTTCATTTAATATGTTCTTCAATGAAACGAGTTCTCATGCATTTGTTCATGTCCGCTTTTAGATGACTGGGTGCCAATGTCATCACTTCAGAGAGGTAGACACGGTTTTTTCTAGCGTAACTCTTCAGGATGCTAACAAATAGCCTCTCAATCTCTGATTTCGAAAGCCTAGGAATATGTTCCCGAAAAATCCTACTGAACTCATAAGCCATTATTTCTTTTCTTATTTAGTAAGAAAGAACTGAGAATAAGAAGGAGCAAGATAGCTACTGAGAAAATAAGAATTGTCATTTGTGTGTTCTCTACAATTACGACGGTGATTTTTATTTATAAAATGGGAAAGACCGCAACCATTAGCAGCAGCTGTATACGAAATGCTGTGACCATTTAATTTTATAAAAGCTATATTTGTGGAATTTATTTGTCAGCGTGTTGTATGATTTTGTGATTTTGTGGAATTGAATGTTTGAATTACATTATATTACTGTATAATGTAAATGACACATTTGTTGTATAATATGTGGTGTTTGTGGACCCAAACTTGAATTTTGTTGTAGTAGAACAAAAGCTAGGTTAAGCAATTTTCCTCCTAGACCGTTTCTTTCCCGATTCGAACGTCATGTTTGCAGAATTTATGTGTCAATATGAAGGTATGAGTTTGTGATTTTGTGGAATTGAAAGTTTGAATTACAGTATGTTTCTGTAGAATGTAAATAACACATTATTGTATAATATGTGATGTTTGTAAACCCAAACTTGAATTTTGTTGTAGTAGAAAAAAAGTTAGGTTAAGCAATTTTCCTCCTGGACCGTTTCTTCCCCAATTCGAATGTCATGTTTGAGAAATTTATTTGTCAATATGAAGTATGAGTTTGTGATTTTGTGGAATTCAAAGTTTGAATATAATATTTTCTGTAGAATGTAAATAACACATTGTGGTATAATATGTGGTGTTTGTAAACCCAAACTTCAATTTTGTTGTAGTAGAACAAAAATTAGGTTAAATAATTTTCCTCCTGGACCGTTTCTTCCTCAATTCGAACGTCGCAGCCGTCCATCAACAATGGCCACCATCAAACGCTGCGTCAAATGCCGCTCAAGCCTTATAATATACCAAACGCCACCATACAAGATAACCCAGATGCCACCAATCTCCCTATTAGTTCTCTGTCGAACTAGGGCCGCCATAAATTTCAACCACTTTCGCCAAGGTATAAAATGAGGCCAAAAAACACAAGCTCGCAAAGTTACGACAGCTACGGAACAAACTACTCATCATTTTACAAGTATAATAGTTGAATTTTTTTCCGAGCTAGCACATTCTCTTTGAGAAAATTGGTCATCGAAAAATTATTTCGGTGCCCAAGTGAAAGATAATGGCATGCCCTTGTAATTCTTGGACAAATAAAGGTATTTCGAATATTTTATAGAAAAAGAGGAAGCAAAGTTAAAATTGAAACATAAACTGATACCTAAAATGACCATTGAAAAAAAAATGATAGTAAAACTAAAATTTTAGAGAAAGGTGATTTAAAGTAAAGTTGCCCTTACCATTCATACTTTTTTTTTCTTTTTTTTTCAATTTTTTGATGTGTGTGATAAAACAAGGAGCTTGGGTAATAACAGGAGTTATAAAACGTTAAACAGAACCACAGTCGATAGAGTCTTACTGTATTTTTTTCCTAAGTAAAAAAAAATAAGTATAATTAATTATCTCATATTATTTGTAGTTCTTATGTGCTTGTGAAATGCGATTTGTAAGAAAATCTATAAATGCTCTTGATCATAGAAACATACCCTAAGAATCTTAGTAATTGATATCGAATCCATCTAAACGTTTTTAAAAAACTAATGGGCGATGAATATGAGGTGAAAGAAAGGTCGAATCCATGCATCCTAAAGAATTAAATAACGCAAAATCTAGTTGTCCACTCAAAGCTGGACATAAACAACTCATTATTCGGAAAGGAGACATCGTTTAATAACACTCACGTATTACCTTTTAAAGCTATATATATATATATATATATACATATATATATATATATGTATGTATGTACGTATATGTTGATGTATAATTAATGGACCCAATATGTATGCATATATGTGTCACATTACCACCTGAAAATTACACCACAAATATGTAGATATATTAGAACATATACCAATACTACGCATGAGACACACATAAAGTATTATAAAGTATAAAGGATATTAAAGATGCATATGCATGCAACGCATATCTCATTGTACGTAGCGCCCCAAAGTTGTCCCACGTCGGGAAATTGAAAGGAAAAGATATGCTTTATAAGTTAGAATTCAAGTATAATCAATAAATATTCTTTCAGGCAGTGGTTTATGTTAAATTTCAAATTGTAAGCCTAATTTCAAATTACATTCAATGAATTCGAAACTTATACTCGGATACGCAGGTCAGGAACGTGACAATATATCTCTCTCATGTTATAATACCATATAATTAATTCCAAGTCCAAAATTTGTCATCCATCAACTTCAACTTCATCCAAGGCAAACATTTTCCCACATCAATTAATGCCTTTTTGGAATCATTTATTGTGTCCATAGATATGTACAAGGTACGTGGTCGCTAAGCGCCATATATCTCTGTATATGGATAATTCTCAAGTTAATATACTTGTCATGATTGGTTTATAAAATTTAAAAATAATGACCAATCAAATAGAAATTAGTATTGTGTACATATAATTAATTGGACTTCAAATGACCAAATCAGATTCTTACCACCAGCTAGCTAGCTAGATTTTTCCGTACATGCCCTTTTTTTTTGGACTGAAAAATGAGAATATTATAAACGTAATACGTACTCCACTTATTTGTACGTACGTACATGCAAACCCTGCAATCAAAAAAGAAAACATTAAACACAAGTTGGCTGTGAAAATAAAAATTAAATTACGATGGTGACAATTAGTCTATTATTCAATTTTGTACTACGTATTATGTGATGCATATACATATAAGTTTGAGGACCTGATCGATGCACCAATGAGGAGAACCTAATTCGATCTAAGTGGTGGTCTTAGCTTCCAAATTCCAATCTACTCTTTTGTCCTACCTAGCTACGTCGTCTTTAATTTAATTTCAATATACACTCATCTCAGTCCACAAGTACTCTGTCTCCTTTCAAACAATTAATTAATTGAATCTTAATTTTCTCCACATGTTTTGGATAATATATAGCCATATATTTATATATCATCCTACGTGTGATCTCTCATCAATCTAATCCATTTTTCTTCTTAATTCTGATAGTGAGATCGAAGAAGCTGAAAAGCTTCTATCAATTAATGTGCTCTTTAGTTGACTACTCACTACGTACCCATATCCAAAAGGGTTTGTATATCCACCTCATTATTTTTTTTTAATTATATATATAGTTTTGGTTAAATTAAAGATCACCATAACTTATGAAGAATCTCAAAACGCAGTTAATTCTTGCGAATATATATATGCTCCGATCCTCAATACAAGAATAATATGCATAATTAAAGTAAAATAGGGTCCATGAAATAATAGCTTTGAATCGATCGAGGCCACAAGAGTTTCTTCATTCTTATCTTCACCAATTAATCAAATACTTGCTTCATATATATGGTGTGTAGTGGTTTTTTTCTTCATTTTTTACCTCCTCACTTTCATGAATTTTTTAAATTGCCTACTCAAGCCAAATTTCGGCGGAATATTCCTAAAATATACTTTCTCTTGCATCTCACGTGTTTTCTTAGGGGTAAATCAATCTTTTTCTATGCGACCCAACCCACTAAACCCGCCCGACCCTACCCATAGTCCCATACCAAATAAAATCAATTAAAATATTTTAACTTATTTTTGTCAAAAAAAAATTAAAAAATATTTAACGTAAAAGAAATTGGGATTAGGATTTATGATAGCATTCTCAAAATCTCTCCCAAAAGAATAGTAGAAATTCTAGCAATGAATACCGAGTTTTTAGGTGTTGACCTCCAGCACGTTGGCAATTTCGAGAACTCGAGTGATTGCCATTACCAAACATTGAAAGACAGTGTTGATTTTGGGAGACATTTAATTGAGAATGCGTATCATAAATCCTAATGGCCCCAATTTCTTTTACGTTAAATGTTTTCAATTTTTTCTGACAAAAATAAGTTAAAATATTGTAATGGGTTTTATTTGGTGTGGGTAGGGTCGGGTGGGTTTAGTGGGTTGGGTCGCATAGAAAAAGATGGATTTACCCTTAAGAAAACACGTGAGATGCACGAGAAAGCATATTCTTGGAATATTCCACCAAAATTTGGCCTGAGGAGGCAATTTAAAAAATTTGTAAAGATGAGGAGGTAAAAAAAAAAAAAAAGGTGAAGCAATTCCAAAAAATCGTGAAAGGATAGGAGGTAAATTTTTTTCCATTATAATTTATGGAAATTGGGTGTATACATATATATAAGTGTGTCCGCATAAATTAAAATAGTTTAATTAACTAATTCCTTTAATTAAGCATAATATATATAGTCTAGCTAGCTATTTGATTAAAATAAAATTTAAATTTCGTTACTTTTTTGTCATATATATGATAAATAAATATTTAAAGTCACTAGTGTTGCTTGGTGGGATGATGACTCCGACAATGCATCGGTTTAGGATACCACAAAAAGACCCATGTTCCAAAAAATTTTTGGATTTTGAAAATCTAGTCTATGCTGTCGGGAATCTATCGAATTGTCTTCTTCTAATTATTTTAATTTGAACTCATCAAACAAGTTGTATATTTTTTTCTTTCTTGTCACATTTAGTTACTAGCTATCGTATTTATTAACCTTTCTCTGCCAAGTTAAAGAGCTACCATGCATGTCACTCATGATTTCTTTTCAGGATATATGGAGATTTGTTTGGGTTACGTTCAAACACAGACTTCTGCATCATCCTAAAGGAAAAAAGATTAAAATGTACCAAAATTAACTTGATAACGAGTACGTAAATCCCTTTGTTTAACTACAACTTCGCTATTTTAATTTCTCTGCTTACCATATCCAAGTGTTTGCATTTTTTAAGTGTAGCTGCATAAGAAGATAAGAGTGGTCAAATAGGGTTCCTCTTAAATCTATTAAGTTATAGGGTTAATCAGAGAACCCCGTCAATGATCGATTAGGGTGGTGCACATTGTCACACGCTCGAATCCGCGAGCTCGTTGAATACGAGAATAAACCTTCGAACTCATCGAATACAATTTAAAATTAGGCTAGCTACAAATCATTGTCTAAAAAAAATATCTAATAAATACACTTAATTTTCTTGACATACTTATATACTGGAACAATTTTCTCTAACTTCCCGATGAGGGATATGATATTAGTATTACACACATTGTCCCCTAATATTTAAACACCGAAATGGTGATAGAGACACTATACCACACAATATGAAGATACGGATTTATTTCAACTTTTAACACTATATGTATTTGATAAGATATGGTATTACACAATGACTCCGTACATCATAGATCTGAATGTACAAAATTATAAAATTCCGGACCTATGTTACACGGACATGAACACGGGGATACGGACACGACACGATACGGACATGGCGATACGAATTTTTTAAAAATTTTAGGACATGACACGGCTAACTAATATAAATTTTAACAAAAATATAAATGTTCATATATAATATATGTACAAATATTAATTAAAAAATAAATTTATCACAGTATAATATAATTATTAGTAAAATTTAAATATACGAATTGATTATTGTGTTAAAAGAACATTATAATTTGTAGATTATAATATTATGAGAATCAATTAAAAATAATAAAAAAATAAATTTAAATTAATTTAATACACCTTTCATTCATTTATATTTTTTTATTTTTTCGCAAATAAATTTTGACCCTTTTAAATAAAAAAATAAAAGAAAATAAAAAAAATTGAGTTTGTCGTGTCGGACACTTCCTTCAACTGTGTCCTAGCCGTGTCAGACATTCCCCTAGCCGTATCCGACACCGTATCGGGGCCGTATCAGAACCGTGTCCGTATTCAACACGTATCGAATACTTCACGGACACATGTTTTGCCGTGTCCGTGCAATAGTATTCCGGACTGAACCCCGGCCGTAAAAGTGAGATCTTTCATTCATAAATTTGTTCCCCACCAAGTGTCAAATCAAATAAAATCCAAAATTCAAGGAATTTTGTTTCCAAGTGAGGAATGTAGCCAATCACCATTTCCGCATCCAACGGTGAGTGCTTCGGCAGAAACTTATTATTCCCCTAAAATGAAAATACAATTAAAATTCAACCGTTAGCTTCCACAGACTTGCAACTTGCAAGAGTAAAAAACGAGGGGTCCCACTCCCAGCAACAAGCTACTTTTTAACGTATCTATCTTAGTGTCTTGAGAAAAGACTATCAGAAGTTTTCATTGGACTATATTGGGGTACATATTCATCCTTCATGCACCAGAAAATCAGACCCCAACACTTCGTTTCGTATTGCCATTGGCTGATCTCTATCTGCCTTCTGACTGAAAATCTCTGAAAATCCTATGAAAGTATTCCACTCCCACTTCCCAGTCTACAACTATTCATGATAACACCATTCAATGTGTACGCATCCAAGTTTAGATCTCCCTTTTTCTCCTTTTCTTTTGTTAGAAGAATCTTCCCTTTTCACATCAACGGGCTACGGACCTTCTTTCATCAAAGGACGGATTACAAGGGCTTGTTCGTTTTGTGCTACTGCAACTTAATCCTAAGTTGTGATGCACAGATACTTCTAAAAATTTTATCCTTCCGTGTCTTGCAGTGTCCAACAACTTCTCTCGTCAAAATGTTGAGAAAAAATATATGTCGCCATGTCCGTGTATCACACAATCCAAGTGATCACCAAATTGAGTGATCACCAAATTGAATGATCACCCTAATCGAAACATTCCAATCGTTGGCCTCCTGTCTAGATTCCAGAGAGGGAAATGTTATATATTAGGTTTAGATGTTTAGTAATAGAATATAAGCTAAACACAAAATGTATTTTCGTGCACATTTGCGGCGTCTATATTATGATAGGTGCAACCCTCCATAGACACGCAATGGTAAGGAGGCCAGCCCTCATTTACCAAGGCTGAAACTAACAACAAAATGCCAGCAGGGCAACACAATCAAATTGTAGAACAACATCACATGAAAAACTTATGTTATTCTGATCCATAACAATAGTTTTTTGGGCCAAGGCCTACAATTTTAATGGAAGACATCCAATCCAGAGTGCCTATATTTTTCATAGGATGTATTTCCAAACTTTAAATTTTCTTAAGCACAACCAAATGTAAATATTGGTTATTGAATTTATATAACTAATAGCAACATTATCATTGAAAACCTGAAACGGGATAAGTAACAGTCCCTTCACCTGTATGCATTAGCAAGTAGCCAATGCTTATATACAGAAAACTCAAGGCAGTCCTCTTAAGGAAACAAAAACTGCTCCAAATTGTACAACGAAACTTCTTGATTACCTTACAGAAAAAACTAAACACACAAAAAAAAGGTATATAACATTATTAAAAATGTCAGACTATTGCCATTCTGATTCGCTGGAGAACTGGCAATCTAACTAGAAGTGTTCTTCCTAGCAGCATAGGCCCGATAAGCCGCCAACCCAACAAAAGTAGCAGCAGCTCCAACTGTTATTTCTACCAAATTAGTCATAACAAGGAATTTTAACATGAATCAGTAAAAAAAACGCAAGCACGATCACATGGACCACCATGTTCCTATACACTAGCACATACTTCGTGCTATGCACAATTCAAGTTAATATACACATATATAAATGTATATATCGATATCTATTTTGTGCTTTCTTACAAGATTGTATTGGAGTGTTATCAATTTATTTAGTTAGTTGGTTGAATATGAATTATTTTGAGAATAATGAAAAATCATAATCAATGTTGGGGTCATTATAGCTTTTCAACAATCAAAAATAATTCTAAATTCCAAGAATTCACCATTTGGTCAAAATTGCACTACTTAGTTAAATTTCAGTGTTTAGTATACTGTAATTCTTCTGTTAGCATACCTGAGAGACACATGAGGGCACGATTAACGAGCAGGCGGTATTTTTTCTGACTACGACCAATATCAGTTTCAGGAACACTTAAATGAGGATGCTCAGCAACTTTTAGAATTCTTGAGAAAACATCGTTCAGATCTCTTTCTTTCACACTTATTGGAATAGGTGCATCAATTCCCATATCCAAGCAAATCTAGCATTCATGTATAAGAAAACTCTAATTAGACCATGAATCAATACTTTCCTAATTTTTTCATGATTTTGCAGTACGATTGTCAAACCTTTGCTGAATCTTTGTTTGCAGTTAAATTTAAATCAAGATCATTCTTTGCTGCAATCAGGAGACACGGCATTGGGAAACCACTTTCTTCCCCTTGCCTAGCAGCAAACGAAAGCAGCTCTGTTGCTCCTTTAAGAGAATAGTCGCTTGAACTAGAAAAGAATTAACAAAATAATGAACCATGTAAGAAGAGCCACATTATTTAATTAAGAAACCAGATAAAATATTGTGGAAAGCATAATTGCCTGTCATAAACGAAAACAGCTACATCGCAAGCAGCTAAAGATTCCTTATTGGATAGGAGTTTCTTAACTCCATCTTCTGGAATCTCACGAAGTATCAGAGTTTTCTTATTACCCTGCAATTGGAACAGACAGAGTTGAAACCTTCGCATAGTTAATCTCTTTGATACGGCATTAATTAGGACCTTCTTGACATTATCAAATTGATTTTGCATATAGTACTCACCATATGCCGATCAACGAAATTTACAACATATTGTTCCGAGTTTGTCGGGATATAGTTTTCAGAAAAGGGCCTGTAGTTAGGATAAACAAAAGAATTTATCATTCAGATTTACAATGAGTAAAGGTAATAGAGTACAAGTTCATAGATTTAAAATAGAGAGCCATTGTAAAACTACAGAGAGATTCGGATGAAGATCCATATTTTTCACCATAATAAACTAATTTAGTGAGTAGATAGATTCAGAACACACCTCCCCAACAATGACATCAATAATGCAGACTTCCCAGCATTTCTCGGTCCAAAAACAAAGCACTGGAAAACATTCCGATCTGTTTGTTGTTTCTTCCTGTCGACTGATCTTCTTCTAGTGATGTGAAGGGCTGATGATGCATTGCAGTGGTGACCAACATATATTAAGTTGGCTATACTTTGAGCTGGATCCAGTGATGTCATAAGAGTCCACTGCAATACAAGTTTCACATGAGAGGGAAGCAACACAAAGTAAAATATAAGCAAGAAATAATAACAGAGATGGAGTACAGCTGACATGTACATTTCATTCCCAGCACGGGGAGAACAGAAAACAAATCTAGAACTTGATTAGCACATGGAAATGAAACTTCTCATTGTAAACAGTATTACAGTACAAGTTCAGAGATGAAAGTACGAGATTCCATTTATTAAAGAACTAAGATATATAATATAACATTTATCAACAGCCAAATCGACAGAAGGCTGAGTGAAAGCATCAGTCAGTCTACAGAAAAACAAAATAATTATTGTCGTTATATGTATTTCTTTACAGACAATAGCAAAACAATTCCTTTGGTAAAGAAACTCCATTGTTATGCAGAAAGCTTCCACTATGTAATTTAATGGAGAAAATCTGGTCTTGCATATTGGACTAATGGTCATTTCTAAGAATTTGCAAGAAGAATATAAACATCTTATTAAACCAAGCTACCTGGCATACCCACCTCTGCTAGAAATCCAGAAAGAGATAAACCACGCAATGGAGTTCTCTCAACCGCATCCTTATAAGGAGCTTCATCCCAGGGACTGATTTCACATCAATGAAACCAAGTAAATTAATGTTATAAAAAGGAAAGGGAAAAAGAACCAGATTTGTAGTGGAAAACATACACAGCAGATGACATACTTGAATGGAACACATCAACGGGGGCATATCACAGAGAACACATTCTCCAAGGGTTTTAAGATAGTAAAACACATTACAAATTGAATATTATAATTAAAATAGTGTGAAAGATATATGATCTCCCTTCAGACCCCTAACATATTTCTCATAATTTTTCAGCTGGTTTCGGTAGAAAAGAGCAAAATGCAAGTGCGAGAGAAAAAATCTAGGTCTTTACACAATCATAGAAATCATGAAAATTGTGTCGGGGATTTTGTAGAGTATGAGGTGGGTAATTTATGGGTGCAAGGAACTAGAACAGGGGGAGTAATCGTTGAGAATTGAAGAAATAAAATGGACGGAATATTCTTATAGATTCCATTGAATCTTGCTTCAGGGGGTTGAGTACAAAAAATTGCAACGGTTGGAGTGGAGATTCCACAAAACCAAAGGTTAGGCGGCAAAGCACAAACCGTGTCTAACCTTGGGGGGATCTCTGCAATTATCCCTATATGGAAATTTATCAAATATGATCACAACTGTTTTAAAGATAAGAGAGATTGGATCCAGCAAACTCACTAGAATTGAGCTGTCTATTCATGCTTAAAAGGGATCCTAAACTTGGTAGTAGACGAATTGTATCATCCTTTGAGACAAAAAATTACCTTTCTGGTGCAGTTGAAAATAGATCTTCAAGCTCACTTTCACGAAGAATTTCATCCTATAAAAGCATAACGGTGAGGCTCACAAGTTTAGGCAGTAATATTCAGCATGTTGGAGTTATGTTGATGACCAAGAATTTTACCACAATATTTAGTGAAATGACAAGTATATTAGAGGATTCTTCTCTCATTCTGCCAGCAGTCAAGATAATGGAAGTGCACAATAAGCATGGGGTAACTATGAATATTTAAAATGTTAAAAGTAATGTCTATAACTTGAGGGCGAGAATAAAAAAATCCAGATGAATGGTGAATATAAACAACTCTTGATCTGCCCTCAAATATCATTTTATTAAATATCTTTCTGTTTATTACTTATAGCTACAGGTTTTCATTAGGTTGGCAAAGCCCATTAATGTCCTTTGAATACTAATTTAGCAAGTCACGGCAGATCATGAGTATTTGAAAACAAAAGACAAATAATTCAGCAAAATATTCTGTCTTCATCTGCACCCTGACCATATAAAAGTTTTTCTTCAAAAATTGTTGTTCTTTATAAAGTAGATCCTAAAAGAATTTGAGCAAGATGTCGTGGCATATCCAAAATAATCTTTCAGAATTATAGTAGGTAGCAATAGAGCAACATACTTTATCATCATCGAAGGTGCTGAAGATTCCCTTAAGAAACTCTACTGCTTCACTTGTCAATTCAACACTCTGCAAGGACACAAGCATTGGAGATAAAAGAAGTCAAAAAAGCTAAGCTAAGTGTTTGTACTAGGGTATAGAAATATTAAAAGGAAGAACATTATCAAAATCACAAAATAGAAACTGAAGACACACTTTGCAACAAGAATCACCTGATCTGGAGCCTTCTTGTTGGGAATTGACGAATAGTCATCCCTAAGTTTTAGCTCGTCATTGTACCCAAATTTCCTCAAGACAGTCCAGGTAGTCTCAATTCGGCCTTTCTCTATAAAAAGAGCATGAAGAAAAAGAAAGCCTGTTAAGGTAAGACCAAGTTCATTGACTCCTTCAGGCAACTTCTCCTGTACCACTCTTTTAACCCCCACTATCTCGGCAGGTTGTAAAGGAGCATTGAAACACTTAACCTGCTCACCAGCATAAGTTAAGTGTTTGAATAAAGGATCAGAAAGTACTGAATTTTCACACAAAGAGAGAACTCAGATAGACAGAAAAAATAGAAAGGAAACGAACACCTCTTCTTCTTTTCAATAAAAAGTTTTAAGGCAGAGAAACGAAGAAAACACCTGAAATTCATTTAGCTCTTCATCATTTAGAGCACCATCCATATCATGATCGCAGAGAATGAATATCCTTTTCAGAGCTCTCATGCATCGAGGTCTTAAAGCTTGGGTTTCTTGATCAAACAATGGCGCTGTTGGGTGAAGGACAGCTTTTTGAGCAAAGTAGAATACTTCTTGAATCTACAAACAATTTAAACTGTTGCAATCATTACAAGTTCACATCCTTGAAAATCAAAACTGAAAGAGTAAATCTGAAGCAACAAGATTCAACCATTATCTCAAACCTGGAGCATATTAGCTGCAGAACATTCTATGCAGGTTTCAATCTCACGAAATTGCTGCATGAGCGGCACCATTTCAATACTCAAATTGTACTCCTCTTGTCGCCTATCTAGCTTGCAACCAGCCACAATCACAGGTGCCCTGATCTAAGCAACCACAATAGGAAATGCGAGCTACGTGAACATACAGTAGTAACAAATCCAATACATTGAAACAAATCACTTCCTAGGCAGATGGCGGTTAAGTGTGGATACAAACATAGCTAATCAACTACAGTCACCTCTGTGGGAAACCAACAAATATCTAAAAAGGACTAAAAATGAAATAAGCTATTCAGGATAAGGCAGTTCCTAAACTCTCATGTGAGCTTGAATTCTTTCACTAAAGAAATAAAACTACTATGTTTTTTGCCTGCTCATTTTTCAACACAACTCGATAAGTTTAATAGCTATATAATTTATTAGAATTGTTAAGCCACCCGAGCTCACTCATATTCCAATTAAATAAATTTTGTCCGAGATTGATTGATTCGATAACCAAATCAATGCAAACATCATCTCCAGTAAATATGAAATCCAAGCTAAGTTTGAATAATTTGTTATTTGCATTCATTTGATTGCTTTTAAACTCTTGAATGAAAATAGAGTGCTGCACATAGCAGCAAGTACAGTAGAGTTCTTTTATCTTCTTTCATATTAAATTAAAAGTTTATTTATCTATGCGCATAACATCAGCAATAAGACATCCGTATAACATCATACTATGAATAAAGTAGACATATATCTAGATCAATAATGTAATACAAACAGTTAGCTTAAACCTCTAATCTCCGGAGCTCATGAAGCCAGAACGAACTGAGGCGATTAAGCGTCATAGGTTGATCGCATGCATATGTCAAGACTACCGCATCGGCACGCTTCAACTCTTCAGCGAGTTTCCCTCTATACTCCAAACTGCATCCAAAAATTAATCTATAAGAAGAATGAAAAAGAAAGGAAAAAATAAACAAAAACAGAAAGCCTACTCCACTATGATATCGGAAACAAACAATCCAAACAAAATATTCGTGAAGCTTGCACCTGGATGAGGTGTCAATGATGACGATGGGGACATTATCGGGATAATAATCTGCGGGGAGGCGAGTGGGTGGGAGAACTGGAGGAACTTCCGGCCGGAAGCTCTCGGCGGCCGCCGCCGCGATGAGGCTAGATTTTCCAGTGCCACGGTCGCCGACAACGACGATTCGGACGGATGTGCGGGCGCCGGAGATTGGACCGCCAGTTGGCATTGATTCCGAAGCTTCGAATAAGCTGAGTTCGCTAATTAGGGGGTTGGATTTGTGCGTATGATGAAAGAGGCCAAAGTCAAAAACTAAACAATTACATTTACTCGTGTTAGTTTATTTAATTTCCAAATCCTATATATATTGATTTTATTGCTAGTGACTGTAAGTTGATGTGACATATTAATTCAATTCTAAAAGACTTTTATTAAATTTTCCAAAAATAAATTCGCCTATTATTAGGAAAATGTTTTATGTAATTGTGGTTAATTTTATAATATTGCTAAAAGTTTGACTTAGATAATAATTTCTTAATATTTTATTCTTCTTCTCTGTGTAAACCCAAATATAAGTTCTTAAGCCCACTCCACTAATGGGCTGGGCTCAATTATGCTATCTCGTTGATTAAATTATATTTTGGACCGATACACTAACTTCGCGTATCTGTGAAAATGTTGCGCCGTATTCTTCGAACACCCGCCTCTGCCGTAAGGCAGCTGTCGACGAAGACGGCAGTCGTCTCGGCGCCGGTGCAGGAGAGGCAACCAAGAGAGGAAAAAGACATCGCAGAAAATAGGCCCACCGCCGCCGGAAAAGGACCAGACACGCTGGGGCGGAGGCTTTTCAGTCTGGTGTACGCTAAGCGGAGTGCTGTCATCACCATAAGGAAATGGAAAGAGGAGGGGCATGTTGTACGAAAGTATGAGCTCAATCGCATTGTTCGTGAGCTCAGAAAACTTAAGCGTTACAAGCATGCTCTCGAGGTTGTTCATTTCTGCTTTTAAGTTTTGGGGTTTTAATTTTCTCATTAACTATCTGTCTATCTCTGTGCTGTTTGTCCCGCTTCCATTTAATTTGGTCGAAAGCTTTGGAAATGTAATTATATTTTGCCAATCTAGCCTAAAAATATAGGCCTTGAGGAACTTCTGGTAGCAGAGTGGAACGTTTATAAGACTTGATTGAAGCAAGCTTAGTGCTACTATATAGTTAGTCTGATTGAAATTGTATCCTCATAACATTTGTCGCCTATTCATATATTTGTTTTTGTGATATTTTGTTGGTTTGCGCTGTGAAAATAGTGTATCAATCTGCTCTCATGATCATCCTTGGCTACAAAATACAATGGGCAATGAGGAAATGATTGGCCGGTTGCTACTTGGAAGCTTTTAACTATCCTGAACTTCAACTAATTATTCGCAATGTCCTGCAGTTTATGAGTTATATTTCTGTCTTTAGCTGTTTTGGAGAGTTGGATTTAGTCTAATCAACAGAGGTTAATAAAACTTGGGCTAAGTCTTCATAGGCAATCACCTGGAAAACTCTAATTGAACATTCTTGATTTCTGATGCTATTTGGTGTTATGTAAGGTCTGTGAATGGATGAGGACTCAAGAAGATATGAAGCTGGTTCCTGGTGACTATGCTGTCCACTTGGATTTGATTGCAAAAATTCGAGGCTTAAACAGTGCAGAAAAGTTTTTCGAAGATCTGCCCGAGAAAATGAGAGATCCAGCAACATGCAGTGCACTTCTCCACACCTATGTCCAGCACCAAGAATCTGAAAAGGCTGAAGCACTTATGGCCAAGATGTCAGAATGTGATTTGCTGAAAAGCTCTCTTCCATTCAACCACATGTTATCCCTCTACGTCTCGAGCGGGCAGATGGAAAAAGTTCCAAAAGTGATTAAAGAACTAAAGAAAACAACTTCTCCAGATGTCGTCACATACAATCTATGGTTAACTGCATGTGCATCACTAAATTCCATGGAAGCTGCTGAAAAAGTATTTCTCGAACTAAGTAAGAACAAAATAGAACCAGACTGGATGACGTACAGCAAAATGACGAGCATATACATCAAGAATTCACTCCCGGAAAAAGCAGAGCTATCCTTGAAGGAGATGGAAAAAAGGGTCTCTAAAAAAGTTCGAGTGGCTTATCCATCACTAATCAGCTTGTATACTGGTTTGGAAAATAAAAATGAAATTCGAAGAATATGGAGGAAAATGAAGTCCTTTTACCGAAAGCTGAATGATGCTGAATACACTTGCATGATAACTTCTTTACTGAAACTTAAAGAAGTTGAAGAAGCTGAGAAGCTATATACAGAATGGGAGTCCGTTTCCCCAACCAAGGATTCGAGAATCCCCAATCTGCTTCTTGCTGCTTGCATTAGTGATAATCAGATGGAAAAAGCTGAGGCTTTTTATAATCGGATGGTGGAGAAGGATATAGTACCAGGGTACACAACTTGGGAGCTTCTTACTTATGGTTATGTGAAGCAAAAGCAGGTCGATGATGCTCTTGATTGTTTTAAAAAAGCTGTTAAGTGTGTGAGAAAATGGGATCCAGATGAAGAATTGGTGGGAGAAGTGTTTGGAATTGTGGAAGAGTTTGGCAATGTTGAGGCTGCAGAAAAGCTGCTTATAACTCTTCGACATGTTGGCTATTTGAATACAGAAGTGTATAATTCTCTTCTGAGAACTTATGCAAAAGCTGGTAAAATGCCACTTATTGTGGCGGAGAGAATGAAGAAGGATAATGTAGAGATAGATGAGGAAACGAAGAGATTATTGCAACTTACAAGCAAATTGTGCGTTAGTGAGATTCCAAGTGGTCTTTAGTTAGAAAATTGAGAATCAGATAACAACTTTTCTACCTTTGTATTCCACTAATTCACTGATTGGATTTGTGGAATAGAAAGTAGACATTGTAGAATTATTGTATTAACTATTATGTTATTTCTTATTATACGATTCATTTACTCAGATATTGATCAAGATAAGATTGGTTGAGTTGAAAGTTGACACTTTTAGATGTTCTTTTTTTGTTGAAAAAGCACTTGTGGAAGTGTTGGAGACATACATAGGCTTTGATATTTGGGGCAAAAATGTGCGAATGAATAGAATCATCGACAATGAAGCTTCCATATAAAAATTGTTAAAAGTTGGAAAAATAAATTTTGGTCACATTATGTTACAGCATGAAAATTTTATGTAAAACAATTCACAATATTACCATTCATAATAGGGGACCACTTTCACCACTAAGTGGCGTACGTAGCTTAGCTGTCAGATGTCTCGAGTTCGAGTTCTGCTAAAAATTTAACTGCTATTGATAGGGAAAGTTCTACACTTAAGTGATCTAACCGACTCGAACTTCCCTAAGCCAATAAACAAAAGAAAAAAACTTTTGTAAAGATAATATTGGTGGGTTGTTGTGGTGGTTATGAAGAAAACAAGAGTTACCCTGCTTATCTAGCTGAATTAATTAGGTGGACGATAAATAACTTATCAACTCCAATTCCATTTAAATTTGAAGCCTACTTATATTAATATTTCTTGTTTTTGGCAGGTCATTGTTGGAAGAAAATAGAACTACTAGTTTTTTTTTAAAGGGAAAAAAGTACTAATAAGAGAGAATTGGTAGTGCTTGGGCAACAAAACTTGCAACAACCTGCGAAGGGAAGGAGAGGTTTACCGAACACAACACAACGTATCCACGTAACCACGTTGCAAATGATCACTAATTATGAAATCATCATTTTCAACCTTATGAAATTACTTTTATGTCCCTCGTCCAAAAAAGTTTAATTTTTTGTAAGATTAAAGAACTTTATATGAGTTATCAAAGAAAGTCTTGAAAGGGAAACTATTTCCCACTCCTTTTTTTCTCTCTTTAGGTTCTGCAGAAATCCAATTGAAGGACGATCCTCCCAATTCATTGCTTTGTGCATAAACTAAAGTTTGAACTCTAGACGACTAGACATGTTGTATCGTACACTAACTCTTCAAATTTTTAAATTTGTTGACAATTTATCATAACCTGTTTTTTAAAGCTTAATTAATTACAACGTGAATTAGATAAACAACCAAAAGAAGTAATATTATTGAAAACCAAACTGGTTTTGGCTCAACTAATACAATTTCGTTAGAGATTAGATTCTTAATTAGATGGTCAAATCATATTTAAATGCAATTTGATGCTCAATTATATATAATACCAAAATGTTTAAACTTTAAATACCCTGATCAACGATTTGATCTGCAATCCTACTCCACATACACTTCTGATTTAGAATAGAAATTCTTGAGACGAAAATGGAATGTGTATTATATTGTCATTTTCGAGATTTATAGCATGTCAAATTACTGTTTTTTGATTAATTAATCAAATAGTGTTTTATTTAAATGATATAACTTTTCAGTAAGAAACTTTGTATATATAGTCAAATAATTATTATAGAAAATCTACTAATTTTAGTTAGTTGGAGTTCTCCATTTATCACTTTAAAGTTACATGCATGCATGATGCATGTTTGATTCTCATAATTAATATGAGTACTAATCTAGTTATGTACTAATCTGGATTTAGATTATTAATTACGTTATAGTTTGTGTACCTTTAAATTTGAGATTGATGTAATATATTTTTACATGCATGCATTAATTTCCATATAGAAGTTTAAAAAGAAAATTTTTAAACCGCAAATTAAAAATGGTTCACATAGAACGTACAGTAATTTAATGAGGATTTGATGAAATCAGATTTGACCACACCGCACGCAATGAATTTAATACATGGTAAGTGTTATTACATACAATTAACCACTCTCCATATATAATTATGTAATAATAACGTGACAAATGTATATCACTCAATATACAATGGATTTGATTCAAATTAAACCAAATTTAAATTAAGTTAAAAAAGAGATTAATTTATTTCTACTACCCTTTTAGTGTACATGTGTATGTCAATCCCATTTATTTCAAAAATTATAGAAATTAAATACCCTTTATTAGGAATTGCATGACCCATATTTTCATTGAATTTTGGTTATATATATTCACATCGATCTCCGATACATTTTGTTTTCTACAATCTATTGATCTTTCTAAAAATAATAATTAAGATTAAATTTATAAATCCTTGTCGATGTCCACCAAAATCTCTCGTTGGAACAATTTTCACAAATATATAACCTAATTTTACAAGACTAGTAATAGAATCTTATGGATATAATTTTGTAATTTAGGAATAAAAGATACTAAATTATATATAATTACACCAAATCTCAAAATGGAGAATTTTTTTTTTCTTTTGAAGAAATGGACATGGACAAAATTAAAATTAAATCTTGTGCTATATATATATAAGTAATTATTGATGTACGTACCTCATTCATTAAGGGTAATAGTGATAATTAATAAATGGCAAATCCATGTTTACATCTTTAAATGTCATGTAATCCCCAGTACCCTAATCCCACCCACCCCAGTACCCCAACATCAGTAATTCAGTAATCAGTATATATATAATTAGTTATGTTGCAGGTTTAAAGTAGGAACTCTAGCTCTGAAATCCAGCTTCAAAAATCTAATCTCTCTCTCAAGTAATTAAAATATAATCACTGAGTACGTACTCGTTTTCTCTCTCTAGAATCTCGTATTATTGGGTGTTATATGGCGCAGAATGATTACGATGGACTCCTGCAGTGGCTTCCTCATGATCTACAACATGGTACTACTCATGATGATCATAACCAGACAAAGGTATATATATATGCGTACGAGGTTCTTAATTATCCCTGTGCAGTGCAGTCTTGTTTGTACGTAATCCGAGAGATTAAGTGAGTGTGCAAGTCTTTAAAGCAAGCGTGTCTTTCTTGTTGCAGGATACGCACTACTTTGGATTTGGGGTAAGTCGACATCAGACGACGACGTTGTCTTCAGAGATGAACCCTCCTGCTACGGTACTTAATAATATTTATTAATTTACGTTTTATAGGTTTTTTATAGGAGAAAGTTTGTTTCCTTTTTGTTGCCCGTGAGCGGTGGAGGACCGGTGGCCGGCGGCGGGGAGACGGTGATTGGGAGATGGGGTGGCGTAAATAATCTTGACTACTTTTTTTTGTTTTTTAACTAATTTTTTGATTCAATAATTACAATGAAGTAAATGGAAGATGATCAACTTAGGAACTAATTAGATTTTACACGTTATTATAATTTATACCCTGGCCCTGGCATGATCTTAGTTGAGTGAATTAAACTCAAGATATTTATTAATTCTGTGCTCTTTATTATTTTACATAGTTTCCACGACAAGGGAAATATAGCCAGAGACCTCAAACTCAAGGTCAAAGAAGAAAAAGCCAGTCGAATTGGGCCTCTGGTGGGCCTGGAATGCAAGCAATATTTTTGGGCTCTAGCCCAAAATGTGGTGGCACTGGAGTTTTTCTACCCCGAACAGAAGCCACTGATTCTCAATTCAGCAAAAAGCCTGGTAGGAGTAAACATGCTGTTTCATACTTCTTTTTCTTTTATTTATTAATTGGCGATATAATGTATACTTATTTTCTTTTTATTAATTGGTTCTTATTTATGTGGCTTTTTCTAGCTTTCTCTCCAGTTTTGCTGCCTTCTCGAGTGGTTCAGGCCCTTAACCTTAACGTGCATGAACTTGGACAACAAATTAAGCCTCAACCAGGTTTGACTACTTTTTATATATTTAATTGTGACTATACAAATCTTTCCATTTCTTCAATTTTTAATTAATTCTTCATTTTGGGTATTGACAAAATCTCATTTTTCGAGTGCAGAGCAGCAACACAAATTATATACTTCGAAAAAATTTGATGAAACTAAGGAGAATAAAAACAAGGAAGATAATATTCGGCTTTCTCCAGAAATTTATCTCCCAAAAGAATGGACTTATTAGCTTTCAAGACGAATAAGGAGAGAGGAGGCCCTAAAATCAATTCTTTTTTCATAAAAGATGGCATTTAGAATTGCAGATAATTCATAATATCCAAATTTGTTGTTTGTTTTCCTGTTGATATAATTTGTTATCTGATGTGTACGTAATTTAAATAATATGAGTGGCAATGGACGGTGTATATTATTCCGTCATAAATTCATTAGTATATGATTTATCAATAATTAATTATATTTTAATTTATTGTATTCTGGCAGTATTTGTTGTTTTGTGGCTTATGTTTTGGAGTGGGATCTTGTCCCACATTGAAAAAATGATGTAAGAGTGGATCCCCTTATAATTATAAAAGGAGGTCCCACTTCTTTTAGATAAGCGTCCCAAAACAAGTAGTCTTCATTTCTATAAGGCATTTGTTTTTTTCTCTCTCTCTAAGTTGTCATATTTCCCTTTGAGAAATATATTTTGGTAGTACTCGAGGACGTTGGCTAATTGGCCGAACTTTGTTAAATTTTGGTGTTCTTTTATTAGTATATTTAATAGCCTTAGTTTTTCGGCGATACCACAACAAGTGGTATCAGAGCCAAAGGTATTGGAGTATGCTCTGTGGTTACAACTTAGTTTGATCTTCCACATCAAAAACGTTTCCTGAGGCTTCGTTGGTATCGCGCATTAGTGGTTATTAAATAGAAGGTGTAGCAGAAATGACGAAAGAGGAAAATTCGACGGCTTCCTCCTCGTATAATTGACGAGGACTGGAGTGCCAAGTACGAGATTTCAGGTGGAGATTTTTTATGGAACCGGTCATTTCGGCATGTGGCAAAGTGAACTTCTAGACGTCCTTTTCCAGCAAGGTCTAGATATTGCCACTACAGAAAAGAAACCAGAAGAAGTTGATGATAAAGAATGTATGACCATCAATCGTTTGGCATGTGGTACAATTTGATCGTGTCTTTTCAGAGAGCAGAAGTATGTATTCTGTAAAGAAACTTCTGCAAGCGAGCTGTGGAAGGCATCAGAGGAGAAATTCTTGAAGAAAAACAGTCAAAATAAGTTGCAAATGAAGAAAAAACTATTTCGCTTCACTTATGTTCCTGGTACCACGATGAATGAGCACATTACCAATTTTAATCAGCTAGTTGCTGATTTGTTGAATTTAGATGTAACTTTTGGAGATGAGGATTTGGCCTTAAAGTTGTTGGGACAAATCAAGAAGCAGAGTTGCCAAAGATGAGTGTGCTTTCTATCATGAGAAAGGACACTAGAAGAAAGACTGTCCAAAGTTAAAGAAAGGAAAGGCTCCAGAAGATGCTAACTTTGCAGAAGGCAAAAATGATTCAGAGTCAGATGTTTCTTTAACAGTATCACCTATAACATGTCAATTCACACGAGTGGATATTGGATTCCGATTGCACCTACCATATGTCTCCCAACCGGGAGTGGTTCTTTGACCTAGAAGAGTTTGTGGCAGAGTTGTATAAATAGGAAATGACGACACATGTAAAACAGCTGGGATAGGTTCAATCAAGTTGTAGAATCATGATGGATTTACAAGAATTCTTAACAATGTTTGGTATGTGCTGAAGACGAATCTCATCTCTATAGGGGCCTTGGAGTCAAAAGGTCTAATTGTAACGATGTGAGATGAAATTCTTAAAGCAACTTCAGGAGCACTTGTAATGTTGAAGGGTATGAGGAAGAATAAATCGTATTACTACCAGGGAAATACAATGGTTGGGACAACATCGGCTGCAACCTCAAATTACAAGACGGATGTAGAGGCAACAAAGTTGTGCCAAGTACATTTAGGACATGCTGGTGAAAAATTCTTATAAATTCTTGCCAAACAAGGATTGTTGAAAGGTGTGAAGGCTTGCAAATTAGAGTTTTGCGAGCATTGTGTTCTGGGAAAACAAAGAAGAGTGAAATTTGGTGGAGCCATCCATATTACAATGGGTATTTTAGACTATGTGCACTCAGATGTTTAGGGCCCGACCAATACTCCGTCACTTGGAGGTCGACATTATTTTTTCACCTTTATCGATAATTTTTTCAGAAGAGTGGGTGTTTACTATGAAGAGCAAAAATGAGGTATTTGGAGTTTTTCTAAAATGGAAAACTCTAAGTTGAAAATCAGACTGGAAGAAAGATCAAAGTTCTTCGAACAAACAACGGTGGAGAATATAGAAATGACCCATTCCAGGAGGTATGCCAAGAAAATGGTATCGTTTGGCACTTTATAGTAAGAAAAACACCACAACAAGATGGGGTGTCAGAGCGGATGAACATGACATTAGTGGAGAAAGTTCGTATGCTGTCTAATGTTGGATTGGATAGGAAATTTTGGGCTGAGACTGTGACATACGCTCAACATCTCGTAAATTACTTGCTATCGTCTGCAATAGGTAGAAGGACTCATTTGGAGGTATGGTCTGGAAGACCTACAGCATATTACGATACTTTGTGTGTGTTTGGTTCTACTGCATACTATCATGTGAATGAATCAAAGTTGGATCCTCGAGCAAAGATGGCGCTATTTATGGGTTTCAATGTTAAGGTTAAGGGATATCATGTTTGGTGTCTAGCGGAAAAGAAGATAATCGTAAGTAGGGATATTACATTTGACGAATCTGTCGTGCTGAATAAGGTAACTCAAGAAGGGACCAGTGGTACTCTCGAAGCAGGTGGAGCTTGAAACGATAGTGTTTAGCCCAGAAAATGACACTATCAGTAAATCTTGTATGACAGAAGAAGAGTCAGATAGAGAGGAGGTTCTGACCCAAGAATCTCAACAGCAACCAGAGTTAATTGCCGTTAGAAGGACAAGACGAGAAACTTGATGACATGGTGGCTTATGCACTTCCAGTTGTTGACTATGTTCCATCCACCTATCCAGAAGCCATCCGAAGTTCAGAAAATAATAAATGGAAAGATGCAATGGAAGAAGAGATACAATCTCTTCAGAAGAACAAGACATGGAAGTTAGCACAACTACTAGAGGTAAAGAAGGCAGTTGGATGCAAATGGGTATTTGCAAAGAAAGAAGGATTTTCTGACCAGAAAGATGTTTGCTACAAGGCAAGGTTGGTAGCTAAAGGCTACACTTAAAAGGAGGGGGTTGATTATAATGAAGTATTTTCTCCAGTTGTTAAACATTCCTCCATTATGATTTTTTTGGCCTTGGTATCACATTTGAATTTGGAGCTAGCTCAACTTGATGTGAAAACTGCGTTCTTACACGATGACTTGGATGAGAAAATTTATATGTCTCAACCAGATGGATACAAGATTGCTGGTAAAAAAAATTGGGTTTGTAAATTGAGCAAATCGATGTACAGATTGAAGCAATCCCCGAGGCAATTGTACAAATGATTTGACCAATTTATGTTGGGGCAGAGGTACACATGAAGCAAATATGATCAAGGAAGAAACATTAAGAGATGAATTGGAAAATGAGGAAGCAGAAACAGAAATTATTATTTCTTTATTGAGAGTTTTAATTGGTATTATTGGAGCTTGGTATTATAACAAACACTTTATCAAAGATATGTCAATGAGTGATAATAATGAAAGAACTTACCAAAGGGCACTTTGGACTTTGGATGAGAATTTTATGTTATGACCTCACATGTTTCAAGCAACTATTAGTAAATTATAGGACATTTATTAGATTGTGTGACGTGTTATGCAATGAGGGTGGATTAATAGCTACTAGGAATGTGACGATCAAAGAAATTGTGGCACTCTTCTTATATATTCTTGGCCATGACCAAAAGAATTGCTTTATCACAACTACATTTTTGCATTCAAGTGAAACAGTAAGTAGACAATTTCATGCTGTATTGAGAGACGTGCTAAAAGTTGGAAGACTTTTCATTAAGCAACAGAGTGATGGAATATCTTGTGAAAGCGTTGAAGAAAGGTTGAAATTGTTTCCTGTAATAATTCAATATCCAATTTAAATTTAACTTAATTTTAATTTAATTCTTAGGTGTAATTGTTCATAATACTCTCTTAATAATTATGTTTAGAATGCAAATGGGGTTTTAGATGGAACATTTATTAAGCTCAAAGTTCCAAGTAACTGCAGATAGTAGTGGATATAGAAATAGAAAATATGACATAAGTACCAATATGTTGGGAGTTTGTGATGCTAATTTGAAGTTTCTCTATGTACTACCTGGACAGGAGGGATCTTCTTTAGATGCATGAGTATTACGTTATGCTTTACAAAGACCAAATGACTTAAAAGTTTTCAAGGGTAGGTTAAATTTTTGTGAGTAAATATATGATTTTTTAAAGATATTTTTTAGTATCTAATTCGTACTATTATTATTTTGTTAGACCAATATTATCTCGTTGATGCTGGTTATACGAATGATCCGGGTTTTTTGGCCCCATATAGATCAACTCGCTACCATCTTAATGAGTGAAAAGGCAGAACTCCAACAAATTCTAAAGAGTTGTACAATCTTCGACATTCAAAAGCAAGAAAATCTATTGAAAAATCTTTTGGCTTGTTAAAGATGCATTTTGCTATTTTTGCATACTGCTAACTTTTATGATGTGAAGACTCAAATAGGATCATCAATGCTTGTTGTATTCTTCACAATTTTGTGAGCAAAGATATACCTATAGATCCTTTATTGGTTGAGGTGGATTGAGAATTGGAAAATAGGGTGAGAACAAATAATGATGATGAAGAACGAATAACAACTGTGAGAACGACACCTGAATAGACAACATTTCGGGATAATTTGGCAACACAAATGTTTGACGACTATCAAGCGTGACATGCCCCTCTCATAATAGTGTAATTAGATTTCATTACATGCATTCTATTTTTTAGAAAGATTTTCTTATTGCTATCTTTGTTGAGAAAGAATAGTAAATGTTTATTGAGTTGTTTATATGCAATATTAGTTTCTTGTTATTTTTTTGTTAGATGTCTTGTTTGAAATTTATGTTAAGAGTTTTTTTGTGTTTATAAACTTTACTATGATTGACTAGCAAGATGAAAAGAGGATCAACCAATCCAAACAATTATAGACCTATGATGATGAACTTGCAAGCTGGTGGTACACTTTCTCAAGGTGGTACATCTATTGGTGGCAATAGTGAAGGTAATATTCTTGAAATATTTTTATTATATGTTAGAATACTAATATTTTTGTTATACCATACCTTGTTTCATATTCTATCTAAACTTTCAAAATTTTCAAAAATAATTTCTTTATGATGTGTAATTCAAATGTTTACCTATATTACAGGATCCAAAAACAAGAAACAAGCATATGTTTTTTGGAATAAGGAGATGGATAGTCACTTGGCAAAGGTTTTGATTGACCAAATGGTTCAAGGAAACAAGTGTGATGGTGATACGTGGAAGCCCCAAGCCTTGCAAGCTGTTGTGATGTACTTAAATTCAACATTACACCTTAATTTGACGAAAGATAACATCAAAAATAGGCTTAATACTTGGAAGAAGTGCTTCAGCGTTATGTCGGACATTCAAACTAAGTAAAGTGGTTTCACATAGGATGAGGAGCACAAAATGATTGTTGTCACATCCGATGAATAAAATTCGTGGATTTCATATGTTGAAGTAATTAATTATAATTCTTAGTATATGGTAAACAATTGTTAATATTTAGTTGGAAGACTAGTTGGCGAGGTTCCAAAATAGATTATAGTTATGATTCATGATCTGTCATTTGAATTTGGTAAGTTTGTTGTTTGGATTTTAGTGGCTGACGCCACAGTTGCTGCTCTTTTAAGTTTCTTGAAGTAGATAAAATGATGCCCTCTCCCCAAAAGTTGTATGCCTGTAAAATTGCAATCTTTTCTCAGAAATTTAGTCATTTGTGACAGAAATTGCTATCTTTCACTGAAATTTAGTGTTTTTATCTTTGTTGCATAACCGTCCATCTGGATTGGACTTCTTTTGGGTAACTTAAAAAAGTATGAGATCTGCTTAATGAAAATATTATTGTTTCTTGTTGCTTTTTTGTAAAGAATCTTTGTCGTGCTAAAGAAGTGCATTAACTCTTGAAAGCTCCATATTCTATATATCCTGGATAGTTCCTAATGCATGTTTATTACTTTCTAGTTGACTTCTAATTATAACAATATATCTTGTAGTTGTTTGATTTTGAATAATTCTTTTGTGCTTTAAAATCAGTATAGCAACTTGTCTAGTTTTCGATGGCATTTGGGTTGTTGATTAACCAATATATGAATTTTGTGCAATCATATTCGGATGTAAAAGACATGAAAATAAGCAAATTGAAAATTGGGATGATATAGTTCTCTTATGTGAGAAAGATAGAGCTACTGGTGAAGGTGCTGAAACTCATGACGAAAGTGATGATGCAATGAGAGAGGAAGAGGAAAATGAAGTAAATTCGGCTAATGTGACTAAATCAAGAGCACGACCCTCAAGCTCAATTGATTCTATGGCTAACGGTGTTAAAAGGGCTAAAAAGGAATCTTTGAGTGAAGCCGTTGATCTAATAGCTACATCATTTCAAGAGTTTTTGGCTAGCAAGAGAAAACATGAAGAAAAGTCTAGTGATAATACATGATGTTGTCTCAGCTATACCCGAACTAATAACTCACATGGTATTCAAAGCAGTTCGAAACTAATGAATGGTGACGTGGATGAATTTAAATTGTTGAAATCTCTTTCGGATGAAAAGAAAAGAGATTGGATATATTTTCTTATCGAAAATTAATTAGGGAAAAAAACTCAAACTAGTTTGCTTTTATTTTGTATGGAGTATTATGGATTGATAAGGTTTTATTGAGTTTGCTTTTATTTTGATTGGAGTATTATGGATTGATAAGGTTTTATTGAAGGTGATGTGGAATGTTGTTGACTATATAAATATTTCATGGATTCACTTTTTAGACAATTTTTATTTTAGCAAGATAATATGGAATTTATTTTGTTTATTTTTTTGGATAATTTGAAGATGATACGGGGTGTTTAATGATTTTACGTTAAAAAAAATCTAAAGTATACATGATTGGTCCCTAATGTATTATTTGAAAAAAAGTTAAATAATTTAGAATTTATAGTCAAAGAGTGGATTTGGACTCAATGGATTTAAAATCATTCCACAAATTCACATCCCTTTGAAATGGATTCTCTCCTCTCTGAAATGGTGCCCCCTAGTGAACTCCCATCGATCCAAACAAGGGAATCGAAATCATGTGGATTTCAAATCAAAGGAATTCCAGATCCATTCATTTCAAATCATTAGACAAATCCAATTCCTTCCATCCAAATGGATCCTAATAGTTTTCGGTAGTTCATTGTATATGATTTTAGAAATTTATCACTCAGAAATTTATTAGGTTTGAATAATAATAACATAAAAACTAAAATTAAATTAATAAATACTATAAATCATAAAATTTCATTAAAAATATAATATTTAGAAACAATCAATTGTTTTATAGTGAAATACTTTTTCACTAACAAAATACATAACTAAGCTTCTACAAATATATAATTAAGACATCAAATTGATAGGTTTTCGCCCTTTTAATTTGGTGGCATCCCTTGATAGTGAGATGATCCCTGTAAATATTGCTAAATATTGATTAATAATAATAGAAACTTACAGGCATATAATATTTATATATGTGCATATGTCGATTAACATACCTGAAAGAGATTAGGATTCCAATAGTGTGTAAGATATGGAGACAATTGAGCAGGATTTTGATTTGGTTCATTTTCCTAAACATCAAGTGATAAAAATTATAAATAAATAATTATTTTTATCATATAAATATTAAATATATAAATCACAACTCACCATATTCATTGGATTAAACATATTTGAAGATGACACAGGACATTGTAAATGAGGATTATATGCACCAAAAGTGAGTAGATTTTGCCTAGGATATGTGCTATTAATTTCTTGTGAGGTTTGAACGGCACCATCATGATCTTCCGAAGAACATTGCCTTTTTTTTTTTTTGAACCTTGTCCACCTTTCTTAAAAAAATCATTAGAATCTCTATATTATATAAGTAATAAAAAGGGAACTAAATTTTTTTTTTTCAAAAATTCTATCCTTGTCATTGCAAGGAGTCGAACGCCAGACCTCCACATCTGGAGTAATATCTGGTGGCCACTAGGTCAAATCCCAATAATTAACTAAATAAAAAAAATTAAGTATATTAAAACATTTACTTTTAGGTTCAATATTTAATTTTCTTCGTTTACCTTTAGCATCTCAGTTGTTAGATAGACGAGCATTATTGACTCCTCTTGACTTCGCATAAAGAAGATTATGCACTTGTTCTTGATTTTTCTTGTTTATGTCATCAATATGCAAATATGCCTAATTAAGATCTACTGATGCTTTTTCATTCACAGTCAAATTCATAAGTAATTCATCCAACTCTGAAGCTACATTCTTAAGTTTATTTCTCACAAAATCTCTAGCTTTTGGATAAGATTTACTTCGCATGGAAAGATCATGACAACTCGTCATTATGTGGTTAACATATATCGTCTTCATGACCACTTCTATACATGTTTCCTTCTCTACGACGCACAAGATAACAGACGCTTTTTGTCCATCTTGTTTTAACGTATTGCATTGGTATACTATGCACATTTATTTGTTTCAAAACTAATAGGGCATGCTTGCATAATATACCAACAGATTCAAAATACTTGCAACTACACTTTATTTGATGCGACTCCATATGAAATTCAATAGTACGAACCAGGTCTAAATCTTGAGAACACACTTTGAAATCAAATAAAGTGCCAACATTAGAACTTGGAGCATTAAAATCAATACCTAAAGAGTTAATCAATTGAGCTTGAAATATCTTGAATATATTATGTGTATACACCTTGATAGCATGTTTCAACAGAGAATTGCTCTTCACGGCCAGAGCAAGCGTTCCGTTATAAAATTTAAAATCATCCTTATTTTCATCCCGACGCCAGTCATATTGAAGACCATCAAATCTTTGGACACATTCAAACAATGTATATGTTTTTTTTCCACCACCTTTTAGAGCAGCATTCGTACCCTCACTTCTTGAAGTAGCTTTCAGTCCTGCACTGAACCTATCTTTGCTAAACGTAGTCGATCATTTACTTCATAACTTATACATCTTAATTAACCACGAATGATCTTCAAGATTATAATCGGCAATCATTTTATGCAATGTCACTTCAAACTCTTCTTCACACTCACAAAATTCGATGCACTTATTGAACAAAGATTTAAACTTTGAATTATTTTTCAAACACCAAAATGAGAATGAGCATTTTGATTAATATGTCATTGACATAATCAATGATGAGAATCTGGAAAAGCAACTTCAATAACATTCATCATTACTTGACATTGATCTGTGAAAATTGTCTCAGGCTGTTTACCACCTATATATTCAAGAAAAATATTAAACAACCACTGAAAAGAAGCTTCTGTTTCGTTGGATATGAAAGCCCTTCCAAACATTACATTGTGCTTATGATGATTTATTCTTGTAGCGCCCCTAATCTGGAGAGCATAAGGCCTCTTACGGGTAAGCTGCCACGGTAAGCAGCAAACTGTGAGAGTTACAACATACCGTGAGAAATGCATAAATTGTCCCACATCGGAAGATCGAAAGTGAATTGAGCAATATATAACCAAAATTACCATGTACAATCACCATAGGTTGCAACCTCTTTTGACAGTTGTTTCTCAGGCCAAACTTTATGGTTGTGCATGGTGGTGGCGGAAGTTATGCGCGCGCGTCCAACGGGCGCCCTAGCAGGGGGATTCTCCTCTCCGTGCCAGGGAGGGCCGCGACAATTTTGACATAAGGTGCACAAATCATATCATGCTTATTTGTTCGATAAGTAGTATCAAATGAAAGCACATCACCAAACGTCTCATAATCTATCCTACAATACCCATCTCTGTAAAAGAAGTTACACATTCTCTTATTTTCATCAACTTGAAAATCCCAATAAAACAAACTATCTTCAATTGATTTTTTCTTGAAATATTGAATCAATTCTATTGCATCATCATCCTCCACTTGTTTATGATTTTTTTGCCAAACGAGAAATATAATCATATGCATCATTTCGAATAAAACCAACATTTTCTCTTCCATGAGATTCTTGTTGCATATAATGAGCTACTGAAAATCCCGACTCTACTAAATCCTTTAATGTATTTCCATTGGCAAATGAAATATTACAGGCTGCTCTTAGCATGTATCTATGATCGACAAAGACCATTTCATGGTTATGATCACAAACGAAAATTGTCACTTTCCATTCTTCATTTTTTTTTCCGACGAATTCGAAGTCTTACCAAACAGCCAAGTTTTGATAATTTGGTTGCCTAACTTGAGCACTACACTTTTCATGTTTTGTTCCATTACAAGAACAAATAAATTTTTTCATGTAAAGTTCTCCACTGTTATCATGAAAATAATCTTGCTTTTCTTTTCTTATACTAAATCCCTTACAATACCCATATTCACGATATAAATTATATGTATCATCCACACTTGTTACTCTTTGACCAACCGCAAATTTATGCTCAAATTCATTGATTGTGGAATCAATATGTACCTGTTCATTTTCGTAAGCCGACGACTCTCCAACTACATACTGTGTGCAATAATCAACATTTTCTACTTGGTCTTGATTTGTCTCCAAACCTATTATTCATTAAAAAATATATATAAATAACATCTATATCTATACTATTATATATAGGAAGGAAATGTTTGACTCCAATTAAACAAAAGTCAGCTTAATTCTAATTTTCTAGAATTTTGAATTATTTAAACTAAATAAAAAAGTTTCATTGGTTCTCTTAATTAGTTTTAATATTAAATCGTTATTACTTTTGAATTTTAAATTTTAAATCAATCTACATAATAGGAATAATGATAATAAGATCTTTCAAAACGGAACTTATCAAGTTTTCCCACTAACGGAACTGCTTAGTTCCATAAACATGATTGGATTTTTGAATTCAATTTCAAAATTTAAATCTCCCTAAAAAGGAGAAAATCATTATTTGGGTCAAGGTAAATGCAAGTTCCACTGCTTCTTTTGCTCCAAAAGAGTCGGCATGTGAAGCATCTCCAGGCATGTGGATTTGAAAAAATTTCAGTCCACACACTGGCCATTTAAGTTTCTAGCCACCACCCCGACTCCATTTTCTTTCTTCGACTGAAACACCTCCCCATCAAAGTTAATTTTAATAGCATCAGGATATAGGTTGTCCATGTAACCGAACAAGCTGGGAATGAGAGGGGCCTCGGTAGTCGATACACCTGGATCACGAGACGACATGCAATCAAAAAGGTATTTCCCTAGATGTTGATGATGTTCAATTATTTATTTTAGTTATTTATCTTTTTCCCTTTAAATATGACCTGTTTAATTTTTTCCTTTTACTTGTGATCCAGGATTCCCATTGTCATGTGATAGCTATATTTATTGTTCTTTTTTTTTTCACTGCATATTTTCAGTATACTCTAGCAATTGATATATGGAGAATATTAGATGCATATTTGTTGAGGTATTAACTGGAAAGCCACTTTTTCCTGGAAAGAATGCCGTTCACCAGCTAGATCTCATTTTTTATCTTCTGAGAACTCCTTATGATGGATACAATTTCAAAGGTATGCATTTTCATCATGGATGCCTTGGAAGTGAGGAGCCAAGAAAACATTGCTGACATCTTTACGAAGTCACTTCCAAAGACTTCTTTTGAGTTCTTCCGTACGAAGCTCGGGTTGATCTCCAGAAAATTACTTTAAGGGGGAGTGTTAAAAATAATAAATAAAGTAGATTTTTTGGATAAGTTGATGAATAATCTAGAAGTACTAGAATAGATAAGTCTCATGAATTCTCTAGAGTTACTAGATTAAGTCACCAAGTCTCTAGAATTGTCCTTTTATTTTTCCTATGTAATTTATTAGGGAGTCTAGATTCTTCCCTTGAGTAGTATAAATAGGTGATTCTCCCTTCATTTGTAATAAGTCAAGTTGAGTACAAAAGTCCTTTTGTAAAAAGTTCTTTTCTTAGAAAACTTTTCTCTTGAATCTCTTCTTTATTTTTGAGGTCATTCTTCAAAATCTTTTGGTTGTTTTCTTACACACTTTGGTTGTTCGATCTTGGGCCAACAGGTTTATCATATTTTTCTGCTGTTGTTAATACTTTTACAACCATGAGATCACCATCTATGTGAATCAAATAAACCAATAATAGCCTCATAGAATTGATCTTCGGATATAACATTCTCAGCGTAGAATATACCGTCAATATGAAACTTTCAATATGTAAAAGAAACTCGAGAAAAGTCCACCAAAAGCACTCCAAGTTCCTTCATAAAATAAAGGTTAGTAGCCCCGCATCAGATAAGCTCACATCCTCTAGGTTCTGAGGCTTTCTATTATATATATATATATATATATATATATATATATTGAGGGGCAATGTTTGAATACACTCGTTTCTTAAGCTCATAACTCTTCGACACGTAATGAAAACAAGGTAGCACTCCAAAGACCTGCATAAGAAAACCATGAGAATACCCGCATCAAATAAACTAGAATCTTCTAATGTTTAGGGCTCTAAATAATATATAGTGCAGTTAAGTGTTTGGATGCTCTCGTTTTTTAAGCACCGGCTCCTCAAGGCGGAATCATAATTAATCTCTCATCCTCACTCATAGGCCGGGCTTTATTCAAACGAAAAAAAATCCGTCAATTGCGTATAGAACTCTCTATTACAAAGATACAAAATATCAATCCCTCTCCCTAAGCCTTTAGGCAAGACTTTCGGATATGTAATTAAATGGAACACCATCAACATATTAAAACTAATATTTAATGTGATAGAGTATTGCACTAATAGATACAAAATATCAATCCTTCTCCCTAAGCCGTTAGGCAAGACTTTCGGATATGTAATTAAATGGAACACCATCAATATATTAAAACTAATATTTGATGTGATAGAGTATTGCACTAATTTAAAATAATAATTGTTCCTTAAATATTATATGTTTTAAATAAAAGTACTGCAATAATTTAAAATAATAATTTTTCATAGATATTATATTTGGAAATAAATTTAATTTTATACTATTAAAGTGATATTATTTTTATTTTGTTATTGATAAAATATAATATACTTATTTGCACAGAAAATTAATGAATTATTGCTGAGTGTGTCTTCACCAAATTAAAAATAAAAGAAATAATGAATTATACACAATTACCGAGATTTATGGAGGTAAGTAAAAAGCTGTCTAACTATTTAAACTAGTAAATATGACACAATATACAATTAAAATATTATTAATAATATATAAATTTAGACAGCATAATTTTATAAATATTATCTATGATAATATTAATTATTTCAATATATTTACAAAACATCTTTTTTTATATTTACAAAACTTATGGCATATTAAAAAGTAATTTTTTTAATTAAATAAATAAATAATTTAAATTATTGAGTAGTTTAAATAGGAAGAGAGAAAAGAAAAAAAAAGGAAAAACAAGGTGAGAAAGTGGGGAGAAGAGAGAAAAAAATATTAATATTAGAAAAAGAAAAGAGATAAGGAAGAGGAGAGAGAAAGAGAAAATAATAAAGAAGAGAGAATAAAAGAAAGTATTAAAAAGTGATAAAAAAAATTTAAAATTTAAAAAATAAAAAAGAAAATAACAGACCAAAAAAATTGATAAACCAAATAAATGGAGACCCAAAGGTAATTATTTTAAGGAAAAGAAAAATTATATAATAGTATAGATATTTAAAAAAATTGTACCAGGAAACAACAAATATTAAACAATACCTAAAAAATGGTGAGATATGATATTATATTAGAACAGACACGTGTCACCTTTAGAAGACACTTGGTGCAATTGCACTAGGTGCAGGGTCGAACAAACCGTCAACTGCCCGCCCTGAACAATTTCAAAAAATTACTAATAAAATAGCATAAGCAAGCTGCAAGCCCAATTCCATTCTCCGGTCAATTCGACTTTGTTTCTCTCAGAAAAATCAGCCGCCATGGCCGAAGGCGAAGGAAGCTCGGAGATTGAGTTCACGAATATAGATACCGTCGCCGACTCACTCGATACCTCCGCCATTTTCCACGTCGTCACCGACATCCTCGGCTTCGTTCTGTTTATGCACCAGCAAATCCCCTCGTAATTCAATTAAAATGTCAAAAAAGTTTCACGAAATTTGGGATTGCAATCCTCAGTTATTATTTTTGACCGATCTTGTTGTGCGCAGAGTGCTTCAGGAAATCACTCAGGAATTCGACGAATTGCGCACCGAGTTTAAAGAATTGGTGATTAATTTTGTATATTTTGATTATCCCTTCTCCCAATTTCTTCTAAAGATCTGAATTTTTTCCAATTTACTACTGAATAGGAAGTTGAGCTCGGGAAAAGTGAAGTGCAGGCCATAGCGTCAAGGAGAAAACAAGCTGCGAGGAAAAGAGAGGTGAAAATGGGGATAAGAAGGTTGGAGAAATTGATGAATTGCATTTCTAATGTAAAGACTGCACTTCAGTTGTTGATTTCTGAAGTTCCAAATGTTGAGAGAATTTCTCTGGTTCTTGGACCTAGTCCTCTAAGGCCTTCACATGTGTATGAACTGAGTTTTTCACATGGGAAGGTTGTTTTGGGGGATTTTCATCGGAGTAAAGTTGCAGAAACTCTTTCCAGAAAGGTTGTGGTTGATTCTAGTAGTGTTGCATTTGCATTTTATCTAATATGTGAAGTCTTTGATTACATTTTTATTTCTATTATGTTTGATAGGCGATTCGTGCGATGATATCGAAGGGTGTTGGATCAAATTCATATGCTGGTAATTGATATAGTATTACTTGTTCCTTGAATTGCTGGAAAGTAGAGGAGTTGTGATTTTGTGCATAATTTTCTTTCATTGAATAAATGTTATTAGGTCCTACAAAATTGTTTCTCTTGGTGAAAGCTCCCTGTTCCCTTAATTTGCCTTTGCATTTTCTCCCCAAACGCGAGTTTCGGCAAAACAGGAAGGTAAAATGATTTGTTACCTCGTTTTCCCTCGCCGTTAAGTTTAAATTTCCTTCATTACAGTCTCATAGCTTCTGATAATAACTAGCTGAATCAGATAGTCGTTTTCTTTTTAACTGTTGATGATTGATTTGTTTCAAGGAAATAAACATTTTTACGGCCTGGGAGCTATAAATTGTGTTTTTTTATGCCTGTCAGAATTGTAGAAAGACAGTATTCATTAAGTAGAAAGAGATTGTACATCATTAGTTAGATTAAGAAGAAAAGCTGGGCATTCTTCTATCCAAACAAACTCCTCAAAAGAGAATAAAGTCTGGTTTGCTAAGGCATGAGCAGGCCTATTACAAACACGAGGAGCAAAAGACCACGTACACTTCCAGAAGTTCCTGCTCAAATTGAGACAATCTCCCAAAGCTACCCCTGCACCATATCTGTATGAAGTCCCACCCAAGAGCTTATATAGCCTCTAATGTGTATTGATGGTACAAGTTGAAGGCACCAAATCTGCTCAAATGTGATGCTGCACAATGGCCTAGGAACCTTCTAAATCATTGCTTCTGAAGGAGCATATATTGACTTTTGGACTTTGGTGGCGTATACTCCTATAGTGAACTTTGAAGCCACCTCTCTCTCTCTCTCTCTCTATATATATATATATATATATATATATATAGGGATAATTACGACCCCCAGGTGTTTTTGTAATGTTTCAAGATTTTAGGGTGTTTTTCGTAAATGATGCTAACCTCAGAGGGTTATTTGTAATTGACCCCTTCATCCTTTTCTGTTGCAGACAGTGCCTTTTAGATTAAGATTTAGGTGCAGAAGCAGAGATTTGGAAATCGATCGTCAACCCAAGGATTGTGCTACTGCTGTTGGATTAACTGACTCAAGTTCAACATCAAAAGATTTAATCTGGTATTGAAGAGCTGGAACATATTTCAGTAGTTGTTTCATGCCTAAACCTCTTGATTATCTAAAAAAGACTCAAGTTCATTAACTTGGCAGGTTTCAATGTCGGCATACTATCAAAGGCTTGCCTTCTGGGGCGTCACCTCAAGAAGATTGAATTTGTAGGATTGTGATGAAAGTTGATTCTTGTCAAAATTTGTAGTGCAATTGCAATAGTTTGATTAGAAATTGTTAGAATAGCTTGTATGAACCGTATCACAAAGTTAGCTTCTCTGAAACTCAATGAACTTATGGAAACAAGTTCACTGTAGTGTGACATATTATTCCTCCCTTTTTCCATGTTTTTACTGTTCTTCATTAATTATTTATTGTTATGTTTCTCTCTTTCGTGATCTATGTTCCACTTTTTGTATTTCACAGTTCTGATTCGTGAAAGTGAATTATAATCTTTTTAACTGGAAAAATGTGAAAATATTGTACAAAGAAATTTTGAGAATGAGACATTAGAATATTACATTGTTGATTTTCTTTTTCTTTTTTTTTTTGTTGTCGAAAAACAGGGAAAAAATCACAAAAAAGTGAAGAAACAAACTATATGAAAATTTTGTATTTTAATTGTTACTAATTATAAAAGAAGTAATCAGAAAAAAGTATTATTAGGTTTCAAACTACGCCGCCGCCTCTGAGAAAAACATGCTAAATACTCGACGCTCCATCATCACCGGCGATCACTTCTAATAGTTCGTCTCCCCACTTCTCCGCATAGTTACCACCAGCAATCGGCGACGGCCGTGAAAATGAAGTTTCAAATCGAAGATGTAACAGTGTACTTTCCATACGACAACATCTATCCGGAGCAGTATTCCTACATGGTTGAACTCAAGCGCTCTCTCGATGCCAAAGGTCACTGCCTCCTAGAGATGCCGACCGGCACCGGAAAAACTATTGCACTTCTCTCATTAATCACAAGCTACGCTTTGTCAAAGCCCTCCAATCCAGTGAAGCTCCTCTACTGCACCCGCACCGTACACGAGATGGAGAAAACCCTAGCAGAATTGAAGTTCTTGCACAATTATCAGGTCAAGCATTTGGGTCCGGCGGCGAGGATTCTAGCTTTAGGGCTTTCGTCCAGGAAGAACTTGTGCATAAATCCGAGTGTTGTGTCCGCGGAGAATCGAGATTCGGTGGATGCTGCTTGTAGGAAGCTTACCGCCAGTTGGGTAAGGGCAGTGGCTGTTGAGAACCCGAATATTCCGACCTGCGATTTCTTCGAGAATTATGAGAAGGCTGCCTCTGATGCTGTTTTGCCTCCTGGGGTTTATACATTGCAGGTTTTCCATTTCTGGCTGGATTCTCTCCTTTTCCATTTGTTGACGTGGTTTCCCGTCTTTCTTTTCATTTTCTGTGACGAACTCAGAGTCTTTTGAGTTCAAGGCCTTCCCACACTTCTTGGTGTCTGATATAGTGAAATGGTTTTGATTTGTGCTATTTAACGACAAGATATGTTCTTTACTAACTTTTCTTGCAATGAATTGGTGAAATACTATGGTATTTTGCTTCGGTATTCTAGTTGATGCAGATAATATTCTATTAACGTGAATGGAAACTTGAGATACATCTTGAATTGTGTTAATTTTATGATCATTGAAGGATCTGAGGGCATTTGGGAAAGAAAGAGGGTGGTGCCCATACTATTTAGCACGCCATATGGTTCAATTTGCAAATGTGGTGGTATATAGCTACCAATACCTGCTAGATCCCAAAGTTGCCGGAATCATATCAAAGGAGATGCAGAGAGAGTCTGTTGTGGTGTTTGATGAAGCTCATAATATTGACAATGTGTGCATAGAAGCACTGAGTGTAAGTGTAAGAACTCAGACACTTGAAGGGGCAAGCAGGAATCTAAGTAGAATGTCCCAAGAGATTGATAGGTATATAACTACTTCTGAATTGTTTAAAAATTTCACGATCATCTTTCTGTGCTGTGAAACCTTAATTTTATGAATTAATTTAAAAAATCTAGGCAATATGCTTTATGCATGATTCTTCTAATTACTTTTTTCCTAGAGCGTTTGAAGATTCTTTTTGTAAAGAAATGAGCATTTTGATAGTTCTTTTATCTTAACTTTATTTAAAATGGTAGGAAGGTTAAAGGCCACCGATGCTGGTCGATTGCGTGCAGAATACAACCGGCTTGTTGAGGGATTGGCACAAAGAGGAAACCTTCCTAGTATGTTTGAATCGGTTCATGATCTTACTGAATTGAGCTTTCAATAATCACTATATAATTCTCACAAAGCATATTTTTGGTTCCGTTTCAGTTTCTGACAACTGGCTTGCCAATCCTGCCTTGCCTGAAGATATATTAAAGGAATCAGTTCCAGGAAATATTAGGCGTGCAGAGCATTTCTTGTCAGTGTTGCGCAGATTGGTTCAGTACTTAAAAGGGAGATTACAAACTGAAAATGTTGAAAAGGAAGGCCCTGTTACATTTGTTGCTTCCGTTAATGCACAAGTTGGAATTGACCAGAAAATGTTAAGGTTTTGTTATGATCGGCTTCACTCCCTTTTGCTAACGTTGGAGATAACTGATACTGATGAATTCTTACACATCCAAACGATTTGTGATCTTGCAACTCTTGTTGGGACCTATGCTCGAGGATTTTCTATTATTATTGAACCTTTTGATGAGAGAATGCCACATATACCTGATCCTGTTCTCCAGGTACTTAGTTCTTAATTTGTTAGTTGGAGAAGAACAAGTTGCAAGATTTATTTGTGGTCAATTATCTTTTCTTGTATTATTTATCAAAATAAATATATAAAGGGTTAATTACAACTAGAGCCCCTGAGGTTTAGGAAATTACAGCTACAACCCCCGTACTTAAACGAAAGCCCAAAACCCTAACAGAAATGGATGAACTACCCGTTATACTAAAGGGGAAAAAATATCAGTCTTTTCAATTGGTGAACTTATCTTTTCTTTTGCATTTGACTATAGAATATTATTGTTATTACTTACTATTAGTCTTTTCTTTGGTTGTTCAGCTTTGCTGTCATGATGCTTCTCTTGCAATAAAGCCTGTGTTTGAACGTTTCCAATCTGTTGTAATCACTTCTGGGACACTAAGCCCAATTGATTTGTACCCTCGTCTTCTTAATTTCAATCCTGTGGTTAGTCGGAGCTTTACAATGTCCTTAACAAGAGATTGCATATGCCCAATGGTTCTAACACGTGGAAGGTAAAGACTATATTTTTAAATATTATGATCTTATTTACTTCCATCAGGAAAAAATGTGCATTTGCATTTGTATAATTTCTTCATTTGTTTCTTTAGCGATCAACTTCCTGTGAGCACTAAGTACGATCTGAGAAGTGATCCTGGTGTGACGAAAAATTATGGCAAACTTTTGCTTGAAATGGTGTCTGTTGTTCCAGATGGAGTCGTGTGCTTCTTTGTTAGTTACTCTTACATGGATGGAATTGTTAATAGTTGGCATGAATCAGGAATTCTGAAGGTAAAAAAACTGTTTTACTGAATTATTTAAAGATATCTCCCTTTTGGTATTTTCTGCATTTATTTCATTTTTGAATGTGTTCTGCAGGAGATAATGCAGCATAAACTTGTGTTCATAGAGACTCAGGATGTTGTTGAAACTACACTGGCATTAGACAATTATCGAAGAGCTTGTGATTGTGGAAGAGGTGCTGTTTTTTTCTCTGTTGCCAGGTTAGCTTTTCCATACAATTCCCTGCAGTTCGGTTCTAGAATCTTCATCCTCTGTGGTTCTTCATAGAGTTGAATGTTTTTCCACAGGGGAAAAGTGGCTGAAGGTATAGACTTTGATCGACATTATGGCAGACTCGTAATTATGTTTGGTGTTCCATTCCAGTACTCATTGAGCAGGTCAATTTTTATTGACTTTTATATAGTTTTTTTTTTTTTATAAATATTGATTATTATAGCTTGTCCTTCCTTTATATATGTCATATAACCTATTGACAGTTTATATTTTTTGGGTTACCAATGTTGTAAATGCAGAATATTGCTGGCTAGAATGGAATACTTGCGGGAGACATTCCAAATAAAAGAGGGCGATTTCTTGACTTTTGATGCTTTGGTACTTTTAGCAACACATTTTCTTTGAAGAAATCAATTACTATATTCATATGCATTTTTCTCACATAGTTTCCATATGCATGCATATACAGAGACAAGCTGCTCAATGCGTGGGACGAGTCATCCGATCAAAGGCAGATTACGGGATGATGATTTTTGCTGATAAGAGGTTTGCGTCCTCGTTTATGAAACTCTCAAGAAATTCTGGCCTTCTGGAAATCATTTTATTGGGTAATTTTACAATTAAATGGGATTTCTAAATGATTGTTTGTTTGTTCAGATATAGTCGTCATGACAAGAGATCGAAGTTGCCTAGTTGGATACTGTCACAATTACGTGATGCACACCTCAACTTGAGTACTGACATGGCTGTGCATATTGCAAGAGAGGTAGGTATTACAAAACAATACAGACCATCTTATTATTTTTCTCGTGCAATTTTTTCTTATCTTAAATTTTTTTTGCAATATATGCAGTTCTTGAGGAGGATGGCTCAGCCATATGATAAGAGTGGTGCAATGGGTAAAAAAACCCTTCTTTCACAAGAAGACTTGGAGAAGATGGTCAATGGAATTGGGGATATGCTCTTTTAAGCATTATTTATTCTGCAAATTCAGATAGTTATTATTTTCCAGTGAGGAAAATTTTGTAATATTTCTCTAATAACTTTCGTTTTAGTGAGAGGATATAGACAGTGTTGGTCATTTTTGAAAATCATCATCTGTTGTCTTGTATTTATTTAAGGAGGAGGATTTTTTGTTTCTATTTCGTGATCGATGAGGGTGATTGGTGCATAATTTAGAGAGAGTCATCTTACAAATCCGGAAAGCGTAGGAATCTCAATTCCAATTCCCTCATCATCGGATTCGGGAATTGTCGGACGTGTGCAAATAGTCTTTAATTCAATAATTTATTTTAGAAATTAGAAAAATCACACATCAAAATAAAGATTAGAGGCAAACGTTTATCACACCATAGATCGATCAGTATGCATAATTAATAACAGGAATCTTTCAAAGTTTAATTTACAGCAAGCTTGGGAGCATGATTCATGATTGTCTCATATGTAATGTTTACATTTGATTTTACATAATATGTTGTATTTTCAGACATATTATCAGCCAACATATTACAGTAAATCAAACGCTGCCTAAAAGTCCTCAATTATTCTATGTATTTAGAGGTGTACTGTCTTTTGATAAATAATAATGACCGACAACCAATATAAATGTAATTATTTTAATTATTTGACTAAATGACTGGTACTAGCTAGATTAAAATAATATATACTAGTGAAAGATTATTTGTTTTATTGATCTCTTCACCTCCATAATGCTTGCTTTTCTGCCATTCACATTCTCTTTTACCTGTAAAAAACTCAACAAATAAGAAAAGAAAAAAAGTGATCATAGTTTTAGCTAGATATTCTTTTTTTTTTTTGGTAGATAAAGGAACAGAAACAAAAGAAACAGAACAGAAGAAACTAGCTAGCTAACAAATTAGCATCAGCAGTAAGCAACTCCTAGAGATCTTCAGGGGGTTCCTCCATGAGCTGAAGATCAGTGGCAGAGTGTCCAAGTTTCGCCAATGCATCAGCACAACGATTATCTTCCCTCAAGGTATGAACAACCTTGGTATTCCAAGGAAGGTGAAGTAAATTAAGGCAATCCTTGATGATATTGCCTAAAGGGTGAGGATTCTCATGATCCTCTTTGAGCAAGTGGAAAACGACTTCCGAATCCGTTTCAATTTCAATATTTTCAAAACGCTTCTCCCACGCCAACGTAAGACCAATCCTGATCCCTAAGAGTTTAGCAGTAGTAATGGAAACATTACGCAAATTACTCACAAACCCAAACAGCCAGTTTCCATTGTAGTCACGCACAATCCCGCCCGCTGCAGCCGAAGCACTTTCCAAAATAAAACTACCATCCGTGTTAAGTTTGACCCATCCCGGCTTTGGAGAAATCCACTTAGCAAGGCTTCGAGCCAAAGAACTTTTACACTTACCAGCCCCATCCGGAAAGGCCTCCTGAATCTCCCTGGCTGTTCGTTTGATGGCGAAAATAATCTCCCGAAGAGACATGTCATGCTCTGTAAAAACGAAACTGTTGCGAGCCTTCCAAAGGTGCCAGATCGTAGCAAGGAATATCACCCTCCATTCACATTCTGGGAGAATACTGTTCCTGAACTGGAGTTTTAAGTTCTTTTCCACCCATCCCTCGTCCGAAGTGGAATAGAATTTTAGAGCCTCTGTAGCAACAATGATGTGCTCCCAAACTCTATGCGCCCAATTGCATCGCACTAAAATATGGGTGACATTTTCCCTCCCACTGAGACATCTTGGGCAAGAGTCGGCCGGAGCAATATGCCTACCAAAACGGAGAGCATTCGTGTGAAGTCTATCATGATTGATGAGCCATAGAAAGAATTTCAGTTTCTGGGGACATTTACAATTCCACACCCAATTCCATCTCTTAAGGGAAGATTATAGGGGGGTAGATTGTTGGAAGATGAAATCATGCGCCGACTTGCAAGTAAATTTTCCTTTAGCTTCCATGCCCCAAATCTTACGATCAGCCGCCTCCCTGTTGTAAGGGATTGGGGTGCTAAGAATTTTCAGCTTAATGGCAGGTGGAATGACCGAACTCAGGCTCGAAAGGTTCCAATTACCATTATTATCCATAAGATCCGAAACTTTGATGTCCTCTTCTCCTTCCGCTATGGAAACACCCTCCGTGATATTGAGTGCACCATCCAGCAACCAAGCATCACTCCAGAACTTGATTTGTTGCCCTGAACCCAGTCTCCAACGGATAGCTCTTGCAACAGAGTCGGTGCTATGCACAATGCCCTTCCAAAGGGGCGAGCTAGTGGGTTTGGGACTGTGATGGAAAATATCATCACCCTTAAGGTACTTTTTCCGAAACACATCACCCCACAGCGCCATCGAATTCTCAGCTAATCTCCACCCGGTTTTAGCTAATAGGGCCATATTCATTGTTCGAGCCTCTCTCAGCCCAATTCCACCCTAGCTTTTCTTCCGGATCAATTTGTTCCAATTCACCAAATGAATCTTGCTTGTGGTTCCGTCGGATCCCCAAACGAAACCTCGGTTGATCTTATCGAGTTGGTCACAAACTCTACTAGGTATCCAATTGGAGTGCATTGAATAAATAGGGATGGCCGCCGTGACAGATTTGATCAAAGTGACCCGACCCGCAAGATTAAGGTTCGACGCCTTCCAAGCCGAAAGTCTGTTTTGAACTTTCTCGACAATTTCCGAATAGTTAGCACTAACATTTCGCCCGTGGATCATTTTGACCCCCAGATATTTCCCGAGATCATTAGTAGTGCCAAAACCCAAATCATCTGCAATAGCACGCTTCACTCCAGCTTCTGTCCTTTTAGAAAAGAAGATTTTCGATTTAGAGTGGTTAATTTTTAAACCCGAAGCTGAGCAAAAATCTTTGAGGACATCATCAATGGTTTTCGCACAAATTCGACTACATTTAGAAGTGAAGATTATGTCTATGCGAAGAGAATGTGCGAAATCCGAGGGCCATTTCTACAGAGGGTAAGTGGCTGCCATTTCCGACTCTCCACGGCTTCAAGAATCATGTCGGATAGCCTCTCCATGCATAAGACGAAAAGGTAAGGCGAGAGCGGGTCTCCCTGCCGCAAGCCCCGAGAAGGAGTAATAGGCAGGAGTGGCTCACCATTCCAAAGTATGCTCGGCTCGTTGCACATGATACAACTCACGATAAGATTAATCAAATGAATAGGGAATTTGAAGAATTCCAATGCCTTAGGAAACCCCAACTCACACGATCATAAGCTTTCTCCAAGTCAATTTTAATGATCATTGACCCCTTCTTACCTTGAGATGTTTGCATGGAATGAACAATCTCATGCAAAATCATAACATTGTCATGAGTAGGGATAAAACTGCTTTGATGGGGGCTAATGAGCTCGTTCATAAATGGTTTCAAACGAAGCACAATCAACTTCATCACAACTTTGAAAATGACATTACAAAGTGCAATGGGACGAACGCTAGGAATATTATTCGGATTCTCAATTTTAGGAATAAGGGAAATGTATGAATGTCCCACAGCCGAAGGAACAACCCCAATTCCAAAGCAATTGCTAACGAAATCGTGAACAGACTTACCCACAATACTCCAAAAGTTTTGATAAAAGAACGCTTGACACCCGTCCGGCCCTGAGGCTTTGTTCGCGTTCATACTAAAGACCACCGCTTTAGTTTCCTCGAGAGTGACCCCCTGAGATAACACATTCCAACAATCTGTAGTGATATTCTTTTGCAAACGGCTACAAGGGAGTTGGAAATCAGCCCCATTACTATCACTTCGAAAAATATCCTCAAAAAAGGCCCGAACATGAATTTTAAGAACTTCTTTATCCGTAACCCAATTGCCCTCCACTTTAAGGGTGTCGACCTTGTTTCTCCTTCATCTACAAAGAGTCGTGAGGTGAAAAAATCGAGTATTCAAGTCCCCGTGCTTGAGCCAATTGATTCGAGATTTTTGACTCCAAAAGATTTCTTCTTACACCAAAATTTTATTAAATTCAAGCACCAACTCTTTTTCCAGCAACTCGAGAGGGGAGCCCGGCTGAATATTTAATTTTTGAATGCCATTGATCAAGGAAATGAGCACGTTCTTGTTATGAAAAATATTACAGAAGGAGTCTTTGTTCCACTTCCTTATAACATCCGAAGTTTCGCCAGGGCCTCTAGGATGAAGTTGCTGCTCCTCCAAACATCTTTGATTTTGGCCTCACACTCGTCGTGGGTTGTCCACGCCAACTCAAAACGAAAAGGCTGATTCACACGAGTGGAAAGCATGCCGTCACAACAAGTGAGGACCGGATTGTGATCCGATTTCGTCCGAGGTAAATTGAGAACTATACCTTCCGGAAAGAGTTCACGCCACTCCGGATTAACAAGAGTTCAATCAAGTCTCTTGTGAATAAAATAGCCTCGTTGACCTTTATTGTGCCAAGTGAATTTAGGCCCTTGGCATCAGAGATCCATAAGCCCACATTCATCGACATTATCTCGTAACCTCCTACAATCAAGCCAAGACGCTAGGGGACCTCCTCTTTTCTCGCCAACACTAAGAATATCATCGAAGTCACCCGTAAGCATCCAAGGCCTATCCACTCTTCTGCTCTTTTCAACTAGAGAAACCCATAATTGTTCTTTCTCCATAATTCTTGGACTAGCGTAAACCCCACTGCATAACCATCCAACATCCAGGCGCAGGCCAATGTTCACGTGAATAACTTGGGGATTAACCTCAAGTACATGAACAGAGATGTTGTTAGCTTCCCATAATAACCAAATGCCCCCTCCCCGACCGGTGATAGGGGCCCGAACAACATTAGGGAAGCCGAGGCTGGTAGAAATAGCCACGACATTCACCTCCGAAACTTGCGTCTCCAACAAAAAAACCACATACGGCCTATGCCGACGAACTAAAACTCTGAAATTGCCGTTTCCGACCCCTTGACAATTCCAAGAAAGAATCCGCATAGGAAAATTCATGAGGTGGTGCAGGGTTATGGGCCACTGAACATGGAGCCCATTCCTCTCCCTCGATATCTGATCCAAAAGCATCATCCCCATCGAGACTTGCCGGGCGTGTTCCTCATCGCACAGATGCATCATTATCATACATCCGAGCCTCTCCTGGTTCTGGAACTCGATTTAGTTCAAACAAACTCCAATCTTCCAGAAGTGCGGGCGAATTAGGAGGTCTTGCACGAAACGTATCCCCATGTCCAGTTCGTTGATCTCCACGGACTCCTCCATGATGCGAAACTGATAAATGTAGCCCTCCGATGGTTCCATCTTCTACTTTTCTTTTCTCCGTCGTTGAACTCGCCGGAAGTGAGTTGGAGCGTGTGACAATGGCAGAAGAAGTGGTGGGTTTATGGTGTTGCTGCAGCGGGGAATTCTTTTTCTGTGGATGGGTCAAATCTCCAGCTGTGGGCGTGCGGGTGAGGATAGAAACCTGCCCATGGGCCAATTTCAAATTACTCTTTGTTATGACGGATTTACCCCCACTAGGGTTATTCTTTGCAGAAGCTACAAAAGATTTTTTCCCGTTGGTGGCTGCGGTACCTTTTGCAGCGTTCAGGCTGCTTTCTGAATGCATGTCCGCGTATCAGAGGGTGTCTCCTCGTATGATTCTAACACTCCAAAAGGGTTAACGTGTCTTCTTGTGAGTGGCTTTGACTGATTTTGTCTTTTTATAGGTGTCTTAAACTTTATGTTTTGGACTAGGTTCCAAGGCCCTAGTCCCCTTTTTTCCTTTTGGCGCGTTTGGTTTCCTTCAGTTTTGGGGTTGGTGCTACTAGGGTTAGCACCGGAATCACCATGGCTGCTGGCGGCGTGAAGCTGAGGACACTCCGGCTGCCATTGTCCGACGATGCCTTACTTAAAACAAACCACAGGGATGCTCTCGTAAATAACTGGAAACAAAATCCCCTTGACATTGACAACACTTATCAAGGGCTTGCTAAGATCAAGTTGGATGCACAACCTTGCATATTTGCCCACTTCAGTCCAGTGAGTCCGTTTGTCAATCTTAATAGGGTCTCCAATACCAGAAGAGGCAGCAAAAAGGATATCTTCCTCATATAACTCCATGGACAAGCCATCGATTCTCACCCATGAAATGAACGTTTGGAGTTGGTCCTTTGCTGGCTGGAAATCGGGAAACCATTGGCGAGCCACCAAATAGTGGTTGAAGATTTTCCAAGGTCCAGCTGTTAGTATATACTCTCTCCTTTCCTCCTCAAGGTGCTTTAGAACCCAGCAACCATGGCCTAACTCAATCAAGTCATATTCACCTTGCAGCCTCCACATCATATTGATCTTAGATTCAAGCAATGAATGTGATAGTGGTCTCCCAAGATAACGAAGGATAATGGCTTGTCTCCAAGGGGCTTGAATTTCCTTTGCATAGTCCTCATCAAGTACCACTTGAAGGTAGGGATAACTCCCTGAAGGTGGAATAACTTTGATCCTATAGAGATTTCTGAGTTTATTCTTAGCGAACTTAACGTCGTCCTCAGTCTCCGTACCCGAGAAGGATTCAAGATAAGAGGCTTTGGTCCTAAATGGAGCATCAGACGCCCCACCCTCTTGCATGCTAGCATCTTCTTCGACTATCTTGCTTGTTTTAACATTTTTTGTGCTACGCTGAAGGAGATCATTTTCCTGGGAGACGGCTGGATACTTTCTCTCTCTAGACCAGCCACTTCCAATTTCTTAAAAAAGTCCTTATATATAAATATTTTTTTTTTATAAATTCCTAACTATTTTTCATTTATTTTTTAACAGAAAATCGTTAAAATTTAACTTCTAACAGTAAATAGGGCTTAAAATATGTTTATATAATTTTCTAAACTTGGAAATATATTTGTGTAATTAAAGGGATGTCAGTGTAATTATCCCAAAATATGTGTTTTGAGAAACATAATCGATCCATACCTTAGCTCTCAACTCTGCAGCAAAAACTCCATTATTGATCGAAGACTGCACAGTGGTGACTTCCATCCTAAAGTCTCTAAGCATTTGCATCAAATCCAATAACAATCCATCCTTATGGACACACTGAATCTCCACCAATGCATCACTTTCTATAATAGAAACCTCCACCTGCACCACCTCCGCCCGTGGCGGAGACTCCACCAACTTGGGCTTTCCTCCGCCATCCTCCAAAACCCTCATCTTCCTCTTTGAAGTGGGCCCGCTTCTTTCCCCCTTCAAATTACTATTCTTATTCGCATTTGAAATACTACTTTTCTCCAATTCCATTTGCCGCGCCTTCGTTTCGAGTTCTTGTATTCTTTTCCGCAACTGTTTCAGATATTCTATGGTGTCGCCGAGAATCGAAGCTTTATCCATTTTCGTGACGAGGGGCACGAGGGATCTTAAGATGATGAAACGTTCGTTGAGTTTCCCGCGGCGGCGGCGCTCGGCGAGGACGTGATTGGCGGAGAGGTCGTCTTGCAGTGGAGTTCCTCGCCGGGCGGCGGTCGGGTCGCGTGATTTGGTGTGGAGGAGTGGGACGGTGAATAGTATGTACTTGAGGGCCCACTGGGCGGCGCCGTCTATGAGGAGGTTGTTGCGGCGGCTGGAAGAGGCGGAGGGGGTTGTCGACCACTTGCAGAAGGCGGAGGTGGCGGAGGACATGTCGGCGGCGGTGGAGGAAGTGTATATGGGCCACCGGGTTGAGTTGTTTTCAAGAATGGTGGAAACTGTTTGAGAATAATGGGTGTCTTCTTGAGCCAATACTTCAAATGTTGGAAAATCTGCATTTAGAGTTATGATATATATTACACAAATGGAAGGTGGAGCGACTAATTCTATTGTTTTTTTCTTTTTTTTTTTTCAACTATATGCTTCTATATATATGTATGAAAGACGCTAGAAATTTCAATATTATAAGTTCTAATTAACCACGATTTTCACTCAAATTTTCTGCATACAATGATCATTGTGGTCTAATAAGACCGGCCATCTCAAATGGTACAAACTAGAAAGATATATTTTTCATGCATATATATATATATATAAAATTGACAACTCTTTGCAATCATTATTATCATTTGTACTTGACTAGCTTGCTACTTGTAGCTTTTGGACCATGTCCCAATCCTACTTTGTGCTTTCTATTTTGGGGGTGTTGTGACCTGTAATGAGGGTGATTTAATCGTACAATGTAACATGTTTCAAAAGTTCATTTAATTTCTCTAATTTGCATGGTCCATTTATTTGGTATAGAAGTTATCAAAGCCACAACAAGCTACTCCATCTTGCACTAATTGCCCTAGATATTTCTATTCATTCAATAAATACTAGCTAGTCCATCTTGAACTAATCGAGAATCGTAATTGACATATCAAGAATTAACTTAATTCAGAAGTTCAATATCAATTATTTCATGTATACCCCTTTCGAGATTGTAATATTACAGTTCACACCTACAAGATTGAAAAAGAACTACAAATTACCCGGCCCCTAATATAATATAGCTAGGATGGTTCGTGTAATTACATTTTTAATTAATATTTTTAGCCAGTGTTGTATAGTTCTGAAACTTGCATCCAACTGTACGTAATGCGACAATATATATCGAATAAAGTGTAGATATAAGTAAGTAAATTAATTAAAATCATATATATATACCTGAATGCGCGAGCGGTAGTCGACAAGTACTATTATCAATAGGATGATATTCTTTTGGCTGCCAAATGTGCGTCGTCGATCCCGCGGCATGTAAGTCTTCTTGGATATGATCATCATTTGCTGACAGATTTCCTGCAGGCCAACGACGACTCACAACGAGCAAATTGAAATCCGAGTCCAAATTATTGGAACCATTATCAGGTGATGATCCAAGCCTAATATCCTCAGACATATCAACTTGCATGAGCTCACTTGGCTCGATTAGTACTACTGCATTAGAACCTGCACCCATAGGGTTTTGAGACCGAGACGACGGGCTGTAATTTGTTCTGCCTGTCTCCGCTTCAGAATCTATACCATCTTCATCTTCATCATCATTTTCTTCCTCTTCTTCTTCTGCCATTTGGCTAATATTTCCAATTAATACTGGATATGTGGGTACTGCAGCACTAGTCGGACACAGTACTGTAGGAGACCGGAAAGGGGGACCGCTTGAGGTCGGAGGGTTCGAGGTGGAGTGTTCCGATAGGGCTGGCCGTGGAGCTGGATTTGGATTTTGATCATCAATGAAGAAGCTTTTTACACGTTGGATTAATGCAAGATCTTCTTGGACCTATATATATATATATATATGAACACAAACACAAAATTAGATTGGCCCGGCTGCGATTTTTCCAAAATTAATCGAATAATATTACCCTTTCTGTTGTTCCGAATTCGACGACCCCATCCAGCAGAGGAATACATAATACTGTCTGAACAATATAATACAAGAAAATGCATGTTCAATTAGCTATATAGCTAGTAATTAAATAATTAATTACTTAATTGAGTCATCAAACAATTAAATGAAAAAGTACTTTCAATAACTTGAAAAGTACTTAAGTTAGAAATTAAGTACCTGTATTCTAGCACTCTTGCACCAGCGCGCAGTTGAGTGTAAATCGATCGGAAAAGAACAAATTAAATTAAGGAGACAATATATATAATCAGTTTGACTTTAATTATATTTGAAACCTCAAAAATACTAAACTAATTAATAATAATACATAGATAGTTTTGTCCTAAATTTCAGCAAATTAAATTAATCACCTTAGCAAGAATGGCTCTAGAGAAGTTTTTGCTGTCTGCCTCATTTGCTCTTGTTAGCCATATATGCTGCCGCTTTACATATGCTTTTCCAGGTAAACTTCACACCAAGATAATTAAAGATGTATCGTCAATGCTTTAAGACAGAATTATTGAAAATAATGATGAATTTAAAGATATCATGAGTACTACAATTAGCTTGTTATCATATGATCTCACATGCAGTTATACATTCATTAATTGAGTATCAAATAATATACAAATTAAAACAGTGAAATAAAATTAAGATCTGGTCCCTTTCAAATATAGAATTAATTATAAACATATATATGAAAAGAAATTGTTAGGATTTGAAAATCTCTATCTGAATGATTTTGATTTTTTTTTTAAAAAAAAATATATAAATAATTTCATCCTTTTAAAATTAAATTTCTGACAGTACTACGTACTATAGCTATCTTTGCATTATATTTTTATTGACACAACCACCCACTGTAAATTACTTTACGTATACAAGCACAACTTTCAGTTTCAATATCCCCTAAAAATGTTGATGTTTGATTTTATCACAAGCCCTAATCAATGCCTTCAGATCTCTAAATAGAATACCTAATTTATTTTACATATGAATTAATGGAGCTGGACCATGATAGTGCCAGTGGGACGAACGTACGGGTATTAAATTAGTAAAACAACAAAAATAACAAAGTTTAAATAAAATAATTAATTATTTCATACATACCCGACTCCGGGAGGAAAAGAGAAAGAAACACACATTAAGTAGAACCACTCGGATTCCGTCAAGTCCTCTGGCGATAGCGCGGCGGAGGGCCGCCGTGCCTCGCCGGTGGAGAGTGATTCGTAAAGTTCCTTAAGCTGCTGGCTTCTCTGAAGCGCCGCCTCCTCCGCCGTGACCTCTGTCGGTTGCACCGTTTTTCTTGTTTTTATTGCTCCGTTGTAATATCCGTCTTTCCATACCAGAACTCTACATTTGATTTTCATGAAATAATCAAAGTTAGACATATAGAAGATGCAGTTTATTAATTCTGAAACTATATATATTTTATGTTTAAAAATTTACACCTAATTATAAAAATATCTTTATTAATTAATTATACGTACAATATGAATTTTACAGAGACGACACAAATTAATTAAAGACGTGAGTAATACTTACCCAGCTTGTTGTGGGCAAAGTTGCCAGAAAAGGCTGTACGTCCACTGAACATTTTGCACCGCCGCCTGCAGCATGTTTTGCAGGCGGCTCTTGGGCGGCATTTTCGCCTGTGGAAACATCCAACGCAACAGTACGTCCTAGCTATCCTAGCTCTTTCAGCCAGCGTACTCTTTAGTCTAATAACTATACGTAGTACTATAGAAAACAAAAGAAAAGAAAAGAAAAGAAAAGATTACGGGAAATTAAAGATGATGACCATAAATGGTATTAATTTAGTATTAATGAAAAACCCTTTTGCGGAAAAGAGGATGAATGCATGTTGCAGAGAATCACGAAAGAGTGAGGTTGAGTATACTATAGGGTTTATTTTAATTTCAAGATAATAATTAGAAAAATAGATTAATTAATATTATTGAAGAATTGAAGAGTGAGTGAGTGAATTGACTGGTTGGTGCAGAGTTTGTTTTTTATTTTTTTCTGTTTGCTTACCTAAATGTCTAATCTCCACAGTACTTGTATTATATTATCTCCGTTAATTTGGTTATACAAATATTTATATCAATTTTTTTTTTGGTCAGCTTTGAAATTTACAAACATTTTCGCAAACTTGCTTGTCGTGTATCTTTCTCTTTTTATATAACTTATTGATGTGATTTTAATTCTGATAAAGACTTTCAGTTATCGTGTATATATGTGGTAGACAAGATACAAGAGAAAAATATCTGTTTTCGTTTATGGATTTTGGCGAAAAGCGGGAGGAGTAATATAATTAGGTGGAGACGACTGGGTGTTGTGTTGGTCCTTGACTCAAACTATCTGCCCGAGCTAAACCACAACACGAATAATTGAGAGCGTCAAACTAATTAGCAAGGAGAAGACGCTATACTAGCTAGATTAACTTAAAAGTCTGGAATTTCTTATTATTAAAAAAAAAATTATACCTTAATCGTACATCCACTAGAATTTAATATTTGTTTTGATTATATATTGACCCCTATCTTAATTATTGAAAATATACTTCAATCCCTACAAATTACTCATTTTGTTTAATTTAGTTTATCGTGTTCCATTTGATATATTTATGGATTTAACAACCAATATGATAGGGGTAGCTGATCATCAGAATTCTCCCTCGACTTTTGTATTGGTAGTAAGAGCTTTATACTCTAACTTTAAGCTATACAAAAATGTACTAAATTAGCCTACAAAAGTTTTACAATCAATATAAAAGAAAATTTTGAGCAGTAATTTACCCCATAAGTCAACTAATAGAAAATATTATGAATTTTAATCAATTACACGAAAAGGGGCAACTTACAAGTTACAAAACAAAGTCATAATACAGGTGCTAATTTCCATATAAAAGTGTAAGTATAATTAGATCCAATATCAGGGAGTCCAAATGAGAACCACCTAAAATTTATGATATATTTTGAGAAAATCATTTTTTATCTCCTGAATTATCATGTTTTTTAAAGTTTGACACTTAATTTATTTTTTGTCCCAAATTACCTCCTAATGTTTACGTGTTTTACAAAATACCTCATCCGACCATCTTCCGGCGGAATATTCTGGAAAATTCTAATTAGATACCCTCACATTCTGCCTGAATATGGTCGGAGGAAGCATTTCGTAAAACACGTGAACATTATAAGGAGATAATTTGAAATAAAAAATAGATTAGGAGCTAAGCAAATGGTAAAAAGAAAAAATATTATTTTCTCTTATTTATTTTGTGATGAACTTATTAAAAAAATTATAAAATTCCGCCATAAACAAAAAATTGAAAAAATATTTTAATCATCTGTTTTGAAGTTGTATCTCGTGCCTTGGCACGGGATTATTTCTAGTATATAATATATTTTGAAAGTACTATATGATGATTGATTGAAATATTCTTCTATAAAAACAAAAAAAAATAAAAAAATAAACAGTTTGAACAATATGTAGATTGTATCTTTCTTGACCTAATTATAGGTGGTTAGAGGATATTAGATATATAGTTGTCTCAACTTTTATTTTCTTTTACAATCATAGTACGAAGGGACCCGTACTCGTAATTGGATCGTGTCGACACGAGTCTCAATCGGTACACTTTCTATATAATAATTAAATAATATTAGAAAAAATTGCAAAATCGTGACACTTTTTACCATCGAGTTGCGATTTTGGGACACAAGATCTAAAATTCACATAAATGTCCTCTGACTTTGTATTTTGTAGCAATTTTGGGACTCCTACGGATTTAATTTCAATTTTTGTCCGGAATACCTCTTGTGTCAATCAGTGATGGTCGGAAAGTGGTTTTCTGATTTTATTTTATACATAATAAGTTTTTCTTAAGTTTTCTGATTAAATTTGTTTGTGGACAAAAAATTATTACGTGTAAAATAAAATCAGAAAACCACTATAAAAAAATTATTATGTGTAAAATAAAATCAGAAAATCACTTCCCGACTATCACGTGATTGACGCAAGCGGTAATCCGGACAAATTTTTTTTATTAAACCTGCCGGAGTCCCAAAATTGCTACAAAACACAAAGTTACAGGACATTTATGCGAATTTCAGATCTTACGTCCCAAAAATGCAAATCGATAGTAAAAAGTGTCCCAATTTGACAATTTTTCCAATAATGTCAGGACCAAATAAAATAAAATAATAAGTACAGTATGTCAGAAACTCAAATTTAATTTAAATGAGTCGTAGGATCGATCGTAATAAGGCTTAAAATGGAAAATAAGTTAGATCCACTCCAATATTAATTTTACTCAAAATTTATTTGGAAAAGAAATAGTCTTTTAGATCTCGTAAATATTCGAAACTAATTAGTTATTTATTTATTTATTTAAGATCAAACGAAATTTCATTCAACAAAGATCAGAACATACAACATCCCATATATATGATGATATCATCGGAACCTATGCAGGCATAAGCCGCATTCCTAGCAAGGAATTGTGCAACGCATTTAGTCTCCCGTTAAGCAAATACAACCCGAAAATCAGAAAAGTGCTTAAATAAACTACCAATATCAAAAATAATACACCCTAAGGGTGATAAGACATCATCATCCGCTAACACTCTACGGCCGAACTTTGACAATCACCCTCAAAAGTCATAAAGTTCCACCAAAAGTTGCATGCACGACAGAACACTGAGAGACAAGCCAACGCTTCAACAACCTCCGGGTCTTGAAAATCCCAAAATGTGTTTGTTTCCCAGCCCATGACATTTCCATCTGAATCACGAGCCACCACACCAATACTGACCGAGACCGATTCCCGCTTCACAGCCCCGTCAAAGTTAATTTTCAGCCAGCCGGCTGGACGTTTCATCCACCTGGAAGACGCACGGCTGGGCAAATTCAGCAAGTCAATTGGGGGCTTAAGACAATCTCGCAATCCACTAGACTGCACTTCTGCCCTCTGCAAAAATGTCCCCATATCCCGTCCACTCTCTCCCACATTAATTTTATTACTATTGAACCATAAGAAGTAGAGGATAGTGGCAAACTTACAAGGCAACTCAGGGATCAAAAGATGAATAATTTCTGCCACCCCCTCACGAACACTAGCTCCCAATTTGATGATGATATTCCAAGGTATATTGGATAAAACCCAGCTTTGGCGTGCAAAGGGACAAAATAACAGAGTGTGGAGGATGAATTCGTTGTCACCCTTACACACAGGGCAAATATCATCCATAAAACAATGCCGGGAAATCAGATTTCTGGTAGTCGGCATCGCGTTATGGCAGATTCTCTAGAGTAAGATACAGATCTTCGGACTAGTTTATAGTTTCCAAATACGGGCCCACGCTGGGCTGCTCTGAACGATCGATGTAGAAGAAACCGAGACTGCTGCCACATCCATACCCAAATGATAGGCTGACTTAACCGAAAACTTGCCATTATTTGAGTATTCCAAGATAACTTGTCTTCAATGCGCGAATAACTGAGAGGGATGCGGAGAATGGCTATAGCTTCGTCCGGGAAGAAAGTGTCGAGGATTAACTCACGGTTCCAGGCCCGGAGATTTGGCAGAAATAACTCGGAAACCCTTTGAGGATGGGTAGCCGCTCCAGGGCGAAAACGAGGGGTAGAGCAATGAAGGTCGGGGACCTATTTATCCCCCAAAATTCGAATGTTGTGGCCCGAGCCCACCCTCCAAATAGAACCCGTGAGAACAACTTATTTAGCACCAAAGATGCTACGCCAAGTAAATGACGGGTTATGGCCTTAGGTAGCATGCGAAATTCCACCTCTAGAAAATAGCAGACTTTGAGAAGACAGCTCAGAAGGCTCTTTGGATTCGTGACAATACGCCACGCCTATTTTTCAAGTAAAGCTTGATTGAAGATTTTGAGATCCCGGAAACCCAACCCCCCAACATTCTTAGCTTTGCACAACTTGTTCCATGCAAGCCAGTGGATACGACTCTTATCCCTATTATGCCACCAAAAATTACGAATCATAGCTTCAAGCTTGTTGACAAATGAAATTGGGAGTTTGAAGCAACTCATTGCATAGTTTGGCATCGCCTAAAGGACCGCTTTGACTAGGATCTCCTTACCCGAAATAGAAAGAAATTTCTCAGAAAATCCTTGAGTTTTATCTCACACTCAATTATGGATTGATGAGAAAACCGGTGCCCCAGTCCGCCCGACCATAGAGGGCAGACCAAGATAAAGATCAAATTCGCTGACGAGTTCAACACCGAGAATGTCTGCCAACTGACCCCGTGATTCAACAAAGATGTTCTTACTAACAACCATGGAAGTCTTATGTCGATTGATGACCTGGCCGGAGACACGGGCATCATCCTGAATGACATCCATAGCCGCAGTATCAGCTCTACCACAGACAAGGGTGTCATTTGCGATGAGTAGGTGTGAGATTTTGGGAGCACCCCTGCAAATGGAAACGCCAACCAGAAATCCCTCTCTTTCTTTTTCCCTGATCAAGCAACTGAAAACTTTTGCACATAAGAGAAAGAGATACGGGGAGAGGGGGTCACCCTGGCAAATACCTCTCTCTAGGACCTCAACACCAAAACTGACAACCATTTAGATGAAAGAATAGGAAACAGAACGAACATAATGCATAATAAGGTTAATGAAAGGGTTTGGAAAACCTAACCGTCCGAGAACCCATTCAAGAAATCTCTTTTCAAGTCGATCATATGTCTTACTGATATCAAGCTTAAAAGCGAAAACCCCATCTTTCCCACTATTCTTACGTTTCAGAAAGTGATTAATTTCAAAGGCAATCAAAATATTATCAGTAATCACTCTCGAATGAACAAAGACAGATTGAGTGTAAGAGATAACCTTGTCAAGCAAAGGCTTAAGTCAGTTAATTAACACCTTCGATGCAATTTTGTAAATGATATTGCAAAGACTAATGGGGCGAAATTGTGTATGAGTTCAGGATCTTTGCATTTAGGGATCAAAATAATGTGTAAAGTTAAGCTTGTTATCAAAACGATTATCATTTAGAAAACCTAACACACAACTTGCAATGTCCCTACCAATAATTTGCCAGTATTTTTGGAAAAAAGAGAGGAGGAAGGCCATAAGGGCCAGGGGATTTCAAAGGAAACATCTGAGAGAGTGCACATTTAATCTCAACTGACGTATAGGGTGAAAGGAGGTACATTCCGACTCATAGTGTCATCGAGCTTTGGGTCAAACACATCAAAAACTGCATCAATCTCTTCATCCGGACACGGTTTCGAAGTGAAAATCCCGTCAAAGTATCTAGAAATAATTCCCTGAATCTCAGTATCTCTCGTGCGCAAAATCCCATTCTCATCCTGTAACCCGGCAATGCTGTTTGTGCGGACCTATTGGGAAGCTTTCTTGTGGAAAAATCTCGTATTACGATCACCTTCTGTAAGCCAATGGGTCTTGGCACATTGTTGCCATTTTCTCTCTTCTCTGATAAGGAGTTCCTCAATGGTAGCACAAATATCCTTTTCCTTTTCCCTCGTAGGTGCTGTAATGAAACCCGATCTTAGCTTAACAAGTTCTTTCTAAAGTTGTTCAACCGCCTTCATGGGATTTGGGAATTCATCTTTACTCCAATTCATAAGACCGATGCGACACTCATAGATGCCGTTCTCGACTTTTTCAAGGGCCAAAAAACCGCCACTGATATTCCAAGAGTCCCGAATAACTCTTTCACAGTCAGAAGAACGGACCCGCATGGCTTCAAATCTCCACGGACGGAAAACCCTCCTATTTGGTTGTCTCGTCAGGTTGAGGTTAATCGAAATCGGACAATTGGCTGTGAGGTGAAGGACCTTAGCCGCTGGAAAGAGAAAGCGCCATTTGTCAGAGGCCACTCCTCGGTCGAGATGTTGTCGGATTGTGGCAAATTCTAGGTTGTTATTGAACCATGTGAAGGCAGATCCCTCAAAAGCGAGGTCCCGCAATCCCACCTTATCCATCGAATCACAGAAAGCTGCCATTGGGGTGGGATGTCTAGAATTCCCGCCCTCTTTTTCTAATATTCTCAACCGAGATGAATTATTCAAGTTTAAACATATTTGATTGGATTATCTCTAAGTAATTGGGTCTGTGAATTTGGGCTTGCTTAGTTGGGTTCACTTCAACGTAGTGAAGATAGCACGGCACAAACCAGACTTCTCTCATTTTTCCATTCTTTTTCTCAATTTATAAATCTTAAAGGGATAGAGTTCAGGAATGAGGAGAAATAATCATAAGTATAATTAGTAATAACTAATTATAATAAATTTATCAATTATAGTTAGATTAGGATAATGTGGAAAATGACTAAATAATACATTTGTCATATGATACACGGACATTTTTAAAAATTATATATTTAATTTGCTACAATTTATGATGCAAGTACATTTCTAAAAATTATATCCTATATATCGTGTCGGACACTTCTCTGATGTAAAATATCGAGAAAAAAAATATGTATCACCGTGTCCGTATCGTAATGTGTCATGTCCGTACGTATCGTATCATATCATGTCTGTATTGCCATGTCCGTGTCCGTATTTCATAGGCCACCATCAAACAAAACAAAATCATTTAATCTATTAATTTGTAACAACTTATTAGTACCATGCTAGCTATTTCGTATTGTATTAAAAGAAGTGCACCTCTGTTATTAATTGTGAGGGTTTTAAGAGTAATTTTCGTAATTTCTCCACACAGATGCTGGCTTAGGAAGTTAAGAAATTGTACACCAAATTCTCATAAATAGCATACGTGTTTTTGGTGAGAATATCAACCGAAAACGAGTTTAGGGGCTAAGATGAAACATATTATAAATTTGATTGACTTATTACATTTTACTTTTACCACATGCATGGAAACGACTAAATTAACGAGAAGTCTATGTTTGAATTAAACCTGAAAATATCTCTCTTTATACTGAAGATAAATGAGTGACATTATTGTACGTAGGTCGCTCTTTACCTTAATTGGCACTGGCAAAGATAGTAAATTTCAAATACATAATTAGAACAATTTATAAACTTTCTCATATTCCAGTATATATCTCTAATCCCACCTGAAATATACTAGAAAAAACAACAACTTTGTCGTCGAACTCATGATTGCTGGCCATATTCATGCTCTTATGTGATAAACAAGGCAAAATGTAACTAGTACAACGTTTTCCATTAATGGAGTAGCAAAAATGGGTGGCTTTTGACACAAACCTAACTATATTACATCATGGGATTGATTGGGTGAGTTGGTTGAATTAGATTCAACTTGTGATATATTGGGTTATTCAAATTCCAATTACATTGCATTCCAATACTCCACTTTATCTAATTACACTTACACCCCTTGACTTAGAGGTAAATACAACAACACTTCCTCAACTATTGGAAATTACAAATAGATCCTCTAATTAACCCAAATGAAAACCTAAAAACCTTACCGAAAAGTTGTAAAATAACTAAATTGCCCATAATATTTTTGTTATAGTGTTTGGTATATATGAAATAAGTGAAGTGATTAAGTCGTTATTATCCAGTTATTAAAACATTATCATCTACTTGGAAACAAAAAAATGACTAAAGGCGGGACCTTAAGTATTAGATAGAGTCATAGTTGATGGGTGGTGTCTCTATAATTTCCAATAGTATAGGGGGTTTTATTGTATTTTCTCCTAAGTTTAGAGGTGTAAATGTAATTATCCATTTTTAATAATAAAAGTATGACGAGACAAACTCACCTAATTAAGTTATCGATCGAGCACAAACAACAGCTCCGATACCTCGCAGGTGTTTTGAGTTTGTCCAAAAAGGAATCAGCGTCATAAGCACAAGCGCCAGTAAAAAGCAAAAGCTGAAAGAAAATGTGAAAGTGGGTGATTTTTTAAAGTTATTGACCGTGCTACGGATAAAGCTATGTCGTACAAATTGCTAAAGTGCGCTTCCCCATTCCATCGGAATTAAGCTCCTCGATCGTCACCTTACGAATCAACCACTAATTTATGTTCACCAAAGAGTGTTTATTCCACTAATTACGCTGTTGGTGTAATAATCAGCTTTTTAAAAGTTGATAAGCTAAAAGTTCATTGGCCTAGTAGCGAGAAGGAGACCCATAGAATAAGTCTATTGTACTTATGATTCAATGGAAAATAAAAAAGTTTAATTAATATCAAATTAATCTAGCTAGTAATTAAGTATATATTTATCTATTTATGCATGTATGCATTTATAATCTGATCAGGCAGGTTTGTATCAGATTAATCTAGTAATTAAGTATATATATGTGAAAACATGTATGTAGAGTCCTGGACAATCAGGTTTCCATCAAAATCAAGAAGGTATAGCCTCCACTAAATTATAAGATCAAATCAAATGGTGTATAGTATTAGTAAAAGCACTTCCAGGATATATCAGAATAATCAAGAACACTAGTGGCCAACACATTATTAGGCCATTTTCTCATTGGTTTCATACATACAGACAAAAACTGTCCAAAATTTAAGTTAGGTTGTACCCTACTCAAAGCCATGATTCGAATCTCGTTGCAACAAAGATGTTTGTTGTCTTGTCTCTCGTGTCTCTCATCTCGTTTTTACTCCCCTATACAATTAATTCATAACTATATATATACAAAAAAATTCTATACATAAAACTAACCCTTCTAGCTACCTCTTGTAGTTATGGGGCATCCTCCTAATCCTTAGCTTGTTAAAATCCGTGTTTATAACGTGTATGCATCATATATTGAAATGTTGACTAAAATCTTTAATTGGAAAAATCTGAATCACGATATATAAGTTGACTAAACTCCATTTCTAGCTACGGGTGGTACGGATTTTGTTGTGGTGATGAATATTTTAAAAAGAAATTAATATTCTTTTTTGTAGTGAATGTTGTGTCATCCATTATAATTTAATATTACAAAATAATGTTATGATACTAATTAAGAGAATATATAATTATATTAATATTGAAAACATAATTTAAGTAACTTTTGATCCTGTCTCCCATTGCGAATGAAAAAGGAACAAGATCATTACCTAAGGGTTACAAGCTAGCTTAGTTCTCATTTTCAAGTTTTTAATGATTTTTTAACTCAAAATTATATAATTTAAGTTGTTTTATTGCATATGAAATAATAATAAATTTAATAGGGACCGTAATATATTAGTGGGCTATTGCTTCTTGTTTTCTGAAGTAGATTGATTAAACAGATCAGCTGTCAAAAACAAAGATATGATATCTTCAAAATAAATGAGTTTTGGAGATTTTTCTTTGTGGGAGTTTTGCGTAATTTTATTCACAGAAGGGAGTTGTATGTAGTTCTTGGAAAAGGTGGGGTCTGTTTAATTTGCAGTTATGGAAATGCATGGATGAACATCATTAGTTATAAAAGGGAGCTTTCAGTAATGTTTTTTTAGCAGGGGAGGTGCATGTAATTTTTTGGAAATGTGGGTTTTGTATTTAATTAGTATATGTAGACCCATTATTTCATTGATTTAAGTGATAGGGATTTCTTTATAATATCTAAAAGATTTGTAGCCAAACTTAGTATCTTTTATTAATTTATTTACCCTCTAATTGTAAACAAGATCGACCTCCACGCGTCTTTTATCATAAAAGTTATGAATAAATTTTGTCTTGTCGTCTTCTGAGAAATTTCTTCCAACCATCACATGAGTTTTTTAATAAATTAAATGACAAAATGATTACATTATAAATATCTACCATATAATAATCCAATAGCAGCTGCACTACAAAATTAATATTATTAATTTATAATAATAGACAAATTAATTAATACCTAAATTTTATGGGTATACTATTCGAACATTTGAGCAGAATCAGCTAACCTATCAATCTTGTTCAAAATTTTAATCCGTCTGTTAAAAAATAATTATATATATATATATATATATCATGTTAATTAACTTGAAAACTAATTTAAAAATAATTAAACTCGTATATCTTAATCTTAATGTTTGGTCTAGTACGTAATCTAGTTACGTAAATTACTCATGGTATTCAATATTTTATCTTCAATCCAACTTGACAAAAAAGTCCAATAATTCTTACAGGAAATTTGGATTAAGACTTAATAAGGCCCCATTGGACTTAATAAATTAAAATTAATACTAAGTCCTAGATAAAATAGATCCCTAATCTGATAAAGAAACCCTTAAGGATCGAAATTTAAAACAGTAAAGAACTCTAACCCTAATAGGATTTGGACTACGAATAAGTCTATATAAAGGGGGCGGAACCCCTATCAAAAAATCATCGAGAATACACGAGAATTCTCATACACACTTTGTCGAAATCACACGGCTATTAAAAGGCTATTTTTGAGCACTTCAATAGTCACGAATCTCAATCAATCATACAAAATAAGCACCGATTTATTGAGGCGTAAAATCGATATGCATCAATTACAGAAATATAATTTGTATGTAAAAAAAAATTCAAGTTGTTGGATACATTTTGATGATGTAACTAGAATTACTTTATAAATTTCCTATTTTGCCTTTGTCAACTAGAATTCATGACTATTATACGATCCCCTTGTCATGAATGGGATAAATTACATCACTTACTTTCAGATTTCACTTAATTTACTCAAACGCAAAACTTGTGGTTAGGAAATATTTAAGATTCTTTAGGGTAATTTTATGTCATGAAATAGTGTTTCTTTCTGATCACCCAAATGCAACATAGTGAGAATATAAATACATGTGATGTACAGATACAAACTCAAATATTGTAATATGGAAACGTATTTTTTTTTCAATATTTTATTGTAGATAAGTATTGACTACAGTATCGAATACTACATGATATTACTTGATAGAATTCTTAGAAGTGTGTCTATACATCATAAATATTAGGTCTAATTGCATTTTTGGTCCTGTAACTATCAACTTGTCGCGTTTTTAGTCATAAGATTTTTCAATTTGCAATTTAAGTATTGTAATTCACGAAAAGTTACAATTTTGGTCCTCGTAGAGCCGGAACCCTAGCTGGTGGCCAGAAACTCCACACGTGCGGTCAGCGTGCGAGGGACTCCGATCAGAATTACTTACATGGCATAAGTGAGTGCCAAGTGTTAAAGCCATGTCGACAATTTTTTTTTAAAACAACTAATTCCACCTGTGTTTTAATGTATAAAAATAAATACAAATTCAAATTCTGAAATTAAAACAAAAAAGAAAAAAGAGAAGTTAGACAGATTAAAACCCTTCATCGTTTTTTTCCCAATTTCAAAATCATTTCTCTAACCCAAATTAAACACAAGGAAGAATCCTAACTCTTATCCGCTTTCTTCCCCAATTGATTTCCGTAGGTTGCAGAGCGACGGGAAGATAACATGAGTAGCAGAAAGATATGGTCTTCCTTAGGTTGCAGCGGCCTAACTCTTACCCGCTTTCTTCCTCAAGAATTATGGATTTAGAGAGTTTTTGTTGAGCTAATGAATGGATTGAATTTGTGGTTTAATTTGCAAGTTTTTTCTGATGGTGGAATCTGTGTTGATTTGGATTATGTGACTGTGGTTTGATATGGGGTGCTTTTTCATTGTTCTGTAATTCTTTCAGTTTAGTTTAGGGGGTTTTTTGTAATTCAGGGAATCAGGAATGTTTGGGTAATGCTGTTAACCTATGACATGAAAACAGGTTGGGTTTATTTGTAATATCCAATCTGCTCATGTAAGTTCTGTTAATTTTATCATATTAGTTCAGGGGGTTTTTTGTAATTACAGGAAATCAGGGATGTTTGTGCACCATTACTCATCAAGGGGGTCTTGGTAATTTAGGAAACAAGATGGGTTTTTTTGTAATTTAGGAAACAGGATAGGTTTTTTGCAGACAAAAATGGCGATAAGAAGAAGGAAAGAAGAAGATATATGACTGGAAAAATAATAAGTTTTTTTATTTTATTTTAATAAAAAGTAGTAATTAGTTTTGGACGGAAAAAATAATGAGTTTTCCCTCCCAAAAATTATTTTATTTTATAATTTTTTTTTGGATCTGATATGGCACCGACATGGATTTCCGGTCTGCCATGTTATGAGTTTCCGGCCACCAGCTAGGGTTCCGGCTATACGATGACCAAAATTGCAACTTTTCGTGAATTATAGGTCTTAAATTGCAAATTGAAAAACCTTGGGACTAAAAACACGATAAGTCAATAGTTATAAGACCAAAAATACAATTAGGCCTAAATATTATCAACCCAGAGTTTAGCATAAACTAATTATTTTATTGCAATGAACACATTGAACATATGCCATAAATAGGTAAGGACGTACGATGCTAAGAATTTTTGTTGAGCGGGCGATAATTTATTTTTAAAATCCGATTGACTTCTTTGTGTTCAATATATAAAAAATATATAAATTTTTATTTTATAATAATATTATTTTAACACCGCCCTTGGACATAAACATCACTAGAACTACAGAAATCTACATTCATTTGCGCCATCTTGTCAAAGAGATCACTTGCTGCAATTAAGTCACCAGTTCTTGTGAAATGTAAAGGTTATTTTAGGACTTTGATAAAGAGTGATTGTATTTTTATTTGAGAAAATAGTTTTTTGTCTCTTCTAGTATGACGTTTTTTAAAGTTTGTTTCCTAATTTATTTTTTAATTCAAATTTCCTCCCACGGTTACGTGTTTTACAAAATGTCTCCTCCAAGCATATTTAGGCAGAATGTGAGGGTATCAAACCGAAATATTCTGTGTGAATATGGTCGGAAAAGGCATTTGTAAAACATGTAAACTTTAGGAGTTAATTTGAAACAAAAAATAGGTTAGAAGGCAATCATAAAAAACGTAATACTCACATAAGCACGGACACGGTAATTTTTTGTTTGCGCAGTGTCACATGACAAAAAGTGTCCCAATTAAAATTAAAAATAAAAAATAAAAAATTCGGACATGCTGGGAACATGGCTAGAACACGCGAGGAACACGACTGAGACACAAAAAGGACACGGCAAATTCAATTTTTTTTATATTTTTTCATTTTATGGGTCATAATTTATTTGAAAAAAAAAAGAAAAAATTATAAATAAATGAAGTGATGTATTAAATTAACTTAAATTAATTTGTTCTATCATTTTCAATTATTTCTCACAATATTATAACCCACAAATTATATTAATGTTTGTTTAATATAATAATCAATTTGTATATTTTAATTTTGCTAATAATTATATTACCTTGTGATAGTTTACTTTTTAATTATGAAAGTTTGTATAGATATTACATATAAATATTTATATTTTTTATTAAAATTTATATTAGCCAGTCGTGTCCTAAGATTTTTGAAAAATTCGTATCGTCGTGTAATTTGTGTCGTATTGTATCCGTATCCGTGCAACATAGGTGATACTACAAGAAGCCAAAAAATATTTTCTCTTTTTATTTTATAACATAAAAATCAAGAATATAACCAAAGAGTACTTTTCGATTAGAGTTATCCAACAGACAACTATTATTCAGAATATATTCTTAATATTTTCCAAATCTTAAAATATATTTCTTAATTTTACCAAATTAAATCTCGACTTTCTGTACCCTTTAGGACCTTTACCAGCGGCCATAGCCTAATCATTTTCATATTTTATGAATATTTAAAAATCCTTTTTAGGTATACGATTAGGCCCATAAATTAGGCAACTGCAATCGAAATCGTATACTATTTGACTGGAATTTTCAATTTGGCGCGCGTATACAAACTAAAAATAAAGTATCCACCGTAGCTCGTATTTCGTATTCGTAGCTGCCTATGAGCGTGCTTTTCAGTCTTCTAAAACATGGCTGCTGATTAGTGATTACTTCATCAAGGAAAAAAGAAAAGAAAAAAGAAAGACATGCATGGCTGCTGATAATAATCCTGATGTTTAATTTGACCTCGTTATACATACGAAAATCATCCTAAAATCTTAAAAATGAAAAAAAGAAATTTAGAGCCTACGATTATTTTACTAGTTTGAAGATATTTTTCATTGTAATTTACTAAACCTCAAGGTTTTATAATTTTTTTTTTTTATAAAACATCACAAACTTAAGGAATTATTTGCAATTTTATAATCTCGCCTCTCCTAAACTTAAATATTCCTGACTCCGCCCTAGGCATGGCTGCTGATAATTATACCACAGTTATTCTTTTCGTTGATCAGATTCTAGATTTTTCAATGCGAGATATTTTACGTGCATGCTTGGAAAATATTATAGACTTTTGGACTTGTAGGTATAACTTATATAATCTACGTACCCTTTACAACTTGCTAATCATACTTAATTAAATGATCAAATAAATATTATAAATCTAAGTAATTATGAAGTGATTACTCTAGTATTTTATTAACTTATTCAGAATTAATTACGTACTATTGAAATAGATATCTAGCTATGTTCAACTGATGGGTTTATAGTTATTGAGATTGGTGTTGGGTGGTTGCTCCGGATTCGGATGGCAGGGTTGTTTGGGTGAGAGTAGGGGCGGTTCTGGGGGCCTATTGATCCGAAATACGTAGAGACAAAGGCTTGTCTCTCTTGGCGGTACTGTTGGCCCGTAACTTTGGGTGGTACAATGTCGTCTTTGAGGGTGATTGCCTTTCGTTTATCCAGAGGTTTTGTGATGGGGTGGAAGATCAGTTTCTTTTGCATAACTTAGTTGAGGATATTCATAGTTTAGTTGGTTGCTTTAGTGAATTTGAGTTTTCTTTTGTTAGACGTGATGCTAATGTTGGAAATTTTATGTAAATTTCCGGTAATTAATGAAAATAAATTGGAATGATGAAAGGTTGCAGCTGTTCAGTAAATCTACGTAGATATTTTGTGAAAGATCGGGACCTTTGAACAAAAAGACGAAAATGTTTGATGAAATGGTGCAACCCTAAAGCTTGTGACTTTTCACAAAAAGCTAGACAATTTTTCGTCTATTATAAATAGACCATCAAGTTGTTCATTTATTCATTCATTCATTGAGTTTATTAATTCAGTAATTGATCCATGTGTTGGATAACAATCTCACTAATGAGTGGACTTGCATTCTAGAGTCGAAAAATAAAGTTTTGCATACAAAATCATTAAAGTTGTGCATCAAAGTCGTATCTTTGAGAGAGTGAAAAATACTTAAAGTTCGCTGAGTCTCGTTATTTGTACGTAGTGCTGCTATAGCAAGACGTGGTCGTTGTATCTTGGGAGGCGATTGTCAACTTATTTCGTGAGCACCAATGTGGGGCAATCTCGTCTTAAGGACAAAGTGTCAAACACTTACCTCGACCAATAATGTTTTCGAGTCATTGTTAAATCATGCCCTATTTAGCACAAAATATCCAACAGCTAATAGAGTCACTCACAAATTAGCTAGATTTGCAGGTTCGGTCCGCGTTGGTTTGAATAATATTCCCCAATTTACTTTAAACTTTGTTTCTATTAATTAAAGTTAATATATTTCCGCCCTCTGTTTCGAGGGATTTGAGTTTCACAAATATTTATATATCTATATAATATTTAAATAAATACCAAAAACTATTCGAGAGACATGTTGAAAGTGAGACCAATTAAGAGACTAACAAACTATGGATGAAATTGGATAAATGAATCGCCACGTGTTTATTATGAGAAATAGATAAACGTAAAAGTTAATTTAGTGAGATGAACAATGATAGCGCCAGTACAGAGGGCCAACAGGGGGATATAGGCTGCCCCTAATTTTTTTATTTGCCTTTTATATATTCTTTAGAAAATTTTATAATTCATTATTTTTGTACATAAATTTTAAATAATTTATAATTTCAACCTCCTAAATGATGAGAAAAAAATTATTTTCAATCTCGCTCCCCTTAGTCAAAATTGGCTCCGTTTTTAGAATGAGAGACTAGATCCCTTTAAACCCTAATTTGTAGATTGAGTAATTGTGTTGGAAGGTTTATCGTCAATTAGGTCTTTGCAGTACCGAGCCTGAGAAAACTTCGGATTGGAAACCAAAATAAAAAATAAAAAATCACGAACTCTCTTAAACTTTAGCTAATCCCTACTATTTAATTCAAGACACCTTGTTCATAATGAGGTTTCAGATTTGGAACCACATACATATTTATAAATTTTTGCAATTTCATGTTAATTTCCTCTGAGTAACAAGGTTTGTTAAGCTAGCTAGTCATGTAATTATTGGGGTTTGACTTAGTGGATACCAGATATTACTCCAGATGTGGAGGTGCGGGGTGCGACTCCTTACAATAATAATGATCGATTTTAATTTTTTTAAAAAAAGAAGCTAGCTAGTCATGTTCAGTGTTTATTAAGGCTATGCAGTTCGGTATTACCGATCGAGCCGTTTGAAACTAAACTTTCGATACATATCGAATACTGAACCATAATTACAATTCAGTTTTCAGTATACAAGTTTTAAAAATTTCGGTATTTGGTTTAGTATTGGTGATTGCTACGGTATATCAAACCGATAACCCCAGCCGCGGCCTCCCCATCAGTAACCCCTGTCAGCCCACTACCGGCATGTCCCAACGGCCAGCGCCGCTTCCTTCAGGCTTCAGCCCGGCCAACCCACAAGTTTTTTGACTTTCAGAAATTCTGTAATTTCTTTTTAAATAAGTTTAGTTTTTCTAATTTCTATTGAACTGAACCGAAATAATTTCGGTAAAAATTGTATCTAACTGTATACTTTAGTTCAGTATTCGATACGCCAGTTCAGAATACAGAAATTGTGGTACGGTAGATTCATTAAATACCGATTTAACAGCCCTAGTGTTTATGTATTTCATAATACAATATAGAATTAAATGACTCAACTTTTCTAAACATGCCTTACCAGCTCATTAATTACGACAGAGTAAATTAAATTACCATTAGTTTTTTTTTTTTTGTGGTCATAATTAAATTACCATTAGTTTTTCTTTTTTTTTTGTGTGGTCATAATTAAATTACCATTACTTTTTTTTGTGTGGTCATAATGAAATTACCATTAGTAGATCATTAATTAGAGGATGAATTATATCTACTACTCCTCCAGGTTTGAGTTAACTACTATTTAATCCCTCTAGTTTTAGAAATTACAAAAAAAAATCGATGATATTTCACTTTAATGAAAAAACTCCAAGAAATTGGCTGGTTGACTTCATGCATGTCGTTGTATAGTTTCAGGATTTGTTTTAAGGCCTAAATGCATTTTTATCCTTTAATTATATTGCAAATTAACAATTTTAATCCTAAACTTTTTCAATTTCTCAATTAAGTTTTATAGTTAAATAAATTATGCAATTTTAGTCTTTTCTCCACCCAACTTTTTAATAATGGCCAGAAATTACTACCTGACATTTAAAATTGGGGATTTTTTGAATTTTGTGGGCGAAATTTCTTAGTTGGAATTAAACAAATTAGGAGCTATGATGCACGGACACTTCTAAAAATCATATTTTGTCATGTCGGATACTTGTGTTGACACTTCTTTAGTATAAAATATCAAAAAAATATGTACCGCCGTATTTGTGTCGTGTTTATATCCGTGTTTTATAGATTAGGAGAGATGGGTGCGCCAGCTCCACCACCTCATCTTAGCTCCATGCCAGCCCCCATGTAACTCCGCCTATATATCAACACATAGTATCAAATATGCATACATCAATATTAAATACCAAATATTCAAATATTTATAGGACAATTTTCAAAATATTAATTAGTAGGGGGTCAATTATACAATTCGCTATATATAAATCTGCGTACCGTATTTGTCTGATGGAGTAGGGTAGAAATTGTAATGCCCATGAAAGGTCATAGAATTTTATTTAAGAAACATATATTAATCTTGTTTGGCCGAGATTGCATGACATTAAGGCCGTTTGTTTGAATAGTACAATTACGCATTTATGTTTCAGGCGGTCGTAACTGATAACTCGTACGTGGTAGGCAAGAATGTTCCACTACACTCGCACACCACAAATTGCCTAGAGCGACCATCCATCCATAGATGCATTAATTAATACACCAAATATATGGGGAATTTCTAGAGAGATTATAATTGATAGAATTAGAATTCATTAATTATACAATAAATGAATCATCTTTAGGGTTAATTACATTTAAAACCAAATAAATTTGCTAAATTATAAGTGGTGACCTTCTTAATAAAAAAATACCACCCACCTTACACGAGTTTTATAATTACAAAAAATACTCAATTTTTGAATGAAAAGTTTACAGGATTTAAAGAAAAACAAAGATATATTAGAACAAGCTCAAGTTGTGATGCATGGATACGGACACAGCGACACGGACAAGATATGACTGGGATACTACGGCGACACAAATTTTTTTCAATAATTACCACTATATAAGTGTCGGACACGTGTGTCTGACATAGTGTTCGATAGTATTCAATACGACACGACACGACACAACTCAATAATCTTTTTAGAAGTATTCATGGATAAGAGAACTCAAGCAATGAAGCAAATTATGAATTCAAAAGAATAAATTACAGAATGGATATATACTTTGAACTTCTACTACTTAATAATTCATTGAGTTCAGCCGAATTTCGTCTAAATTAAAACTAAACTTAAAATAAAAGAAGTAAAAACTTAAACCTTTTCCTTTAATTTCTTTCCCACGTACGTCTCATATTCTTGTGGCAAACCAATGGAAATGAAAAGGACACCCCCCATCCAGTACCCCAGTACCGGTACCCCCCAGGCCACTTTGATTGCACTAGTTAATTAGTAGTACTCTGGTTGTACTATATATAACACGGCCTACTGAAACTAAAAAAATGCCCATGATCAAGAGAAGCATTCTAAATAAAGAAAACTCGATGATCTCTGGTACGAAGAGGAAGGAAAATTTGACAGAAAAGTCTAAGTTTTTCTTCTTTACTTTGTTACCTTCACCATGACAACACTAATTACTGCAAATAACAGCGAAAAGCTGATGGAGCGAAGCAGATTATTTGTTTCCTCTTTTAAGAACATATTATGTAACAGAAGAGTGATTCATAGCATCAAAGTTGGAATTGCTTTGGTTCTTGTTTCACTTCTTTACTTGGTTAATTCAATGTTCGAACAAGTTGGAGAAAATGCCATGTGGGCTATCATGACTGTTGTGGTTATGTTCGAGTTCTACGCAGGTTCTCTCTCTCTCTCTCTCTCTCTCTCTCTCTCTCTCAGAAAACACACAGAAATTAACAGGCAGATATTGATGGTTTTGATTACGTACTAATTTGCAGGTGCGACATTAGGGAAAGGCATAAACCGTGGACTGGGGACATTATTAGGTGGTGGATTGGGCTGTTTGGCTTCTATTTTATCAGATGAAATTGGAGGGATTGCCAAACCGATTATTATTACTTCTTCTCTATTTATTTTCAGTAAGTTTCCTTTATTTTCTAAAACAACAACAAAAATAAATATTATTTACCTAATTCCCACTAAAGAAAAAAAAAAAAAAAAAAAAACGAAGGGGGGATAATTACAAAAAAGCTCTAGGTTTGTTTTAAAATTCAAAACACCATCCAAACCTGAAATCTTACACAATACTCTATTAAAATGTAAAAATATAATTAAGTATAACTTTATAAATACTTCTAGAAAATGTAAATGGAAGGTTGCAAAGTTTCAAGATTTCAAGGTTTTTTTTCGTAAACGAGTTTTTCTTAACTGACCCATTAAAATATGACTATTAATTAATTTAGATTCAATCCTCAATTAACATTAGTAAAACTCTAAGCTAGCCCTGCTTTAATAATTTGTCAACATATACGGCCAAATTAATTAAGTGGATTATACTTTAAATTAAGAAAATGACTGAAAGTGGGATTTTATTTTATTAGGCGCAGGTGCAACGTACTGTAGACAGATGCCAAGATTCAAGAAGAGATATGATTATGGATTCATGATTTTTATCCTTACATTCAATCTGGTGGCAGTTTCCGGCGTGCGGGTGGACAAGGTGGTGGAAGTTGGCCGTGACCGCATCGCCACCATCGGCATAGGCTTCATAGTCTGTGTATTCATCAGTTTGTGCGTATATCCTATTTGGGCAAGTAATGAACTCCATTACTCTACTGCATCTAAGTTTGACAAACTCGCCACTAGTATACAAGGCAAGTCATTTTTCTAAACCCGTGCATTTAATATCAGTTAATTAATTATTCGGAATAAAATTTTTGGTTCAAAATTAGTTTTAGAATAAAGCGGTATATATAGAAGTACTTTTATTTTTTAATACGAATAATAATAAATTTAAATATGTATATATTTTATTATTCTATATATGTCTCTAGTAATTAGCTAGCTACTTAATTCGAATTAATTTTAATATTAGAAATACAAATATATTTTTTCCTATTAATTAGATGAATAGATTGATTGTTTGGGAAAATTACATTTAGACCCCAAAGGAGTTTGTTAAATTATAACTTATCACCCTCTTAGTCAAACAATTACAGTTACAACCCACATTAAATTGCATAATTACAAAATACACCCAAATATTAAGGTTCCATTTCCCTTTTTAATTATTAAATTTACACTTAGACCACAAAATGTTTATAATATTACATATAACACCCAAGTGAATTTAGGAACAATCTATGATATTAAAAAAATAAGGGTATTTTTAATATTTACTATTCATTTTTTATGACGTCATCCAGTGCATACCGTTACTTTAATGCTTAGGTGCATTTTGTAATTATTCAATTTCATTTGGGATATAGATGTAAATATTTGACTAATTAAGAGGGTCATGAGTTGTAATTTAGCATACTCAGTCTAAATACTAAATATAATTATTCCTTAATTGTAATTACTTAATTCTTTATTCATCTCTAGCTTTGACCGTATTCTCTAAGAAAAATATATATATATTATTATTTGTATTTAAATAAGAGACAGTAATTTTTTAGGTCTATAATTAATTTTATTTTTTGGATCTATATACAGGGTGCTTGGACGAGTACTTCAAAATAGCAGATGAGAAAGAAAATCAAGCAGAAGTTAGTCGTACTGCATATGTCCAAGCTTGCAAGTCAGTTTTGAACTCAAAATCCAATGACGAATCACTGGTAATTATTTTACCCTTCAAATCTCTGTTTTTTTTTATAAAAAAAAAAATTCACATTTATCTTTACATATATGCCAATTTTATTCAAAAGAAAATGAATATTATTTATAAAATTTAATTAATATTCTGGCAGGCAAATCACGCAAAATGGGAACCTTGGCATGGGAATTTTGGATTGTATTATCCATGGGATAAACACTTAGAGATTGGAGAACAATTAAGAGAACTAGCATCAACAATTCTTTCTTTAAAAGGATGTCTTCAATCCCCCAAACAGGTATTATATTTAAATTTAAATAAATGTTTTCTTAAATTCAATAAAATAATTATTTTTTAAATAATTTTTCTGTTTTTTTTTTTTTTTAATCATCAGCCATCGCCGGCAGAAAGGCAGACACTAAAAGAATCCTGCGAAATATTTGCATTATCGATGCAATGGATACTGACAGAGTTTGGAGAGAGCATAAGAAAAATGGAGTTATATGAAGCCAAGGATTTGATATCTCCAAAACTACAATCAATGAAATTACAATTAAGTCCTCGATTGATGTCCTCGAGCAAGATGGAAGTTTTCGAAACTGATGAATATCTTGCTATTAGCAGCTTTAATTTCCTATTGTTGGAGATTGTGGACAAGATTGAGATACTAGCACAAAAAGTGGAGGAATTGGGGAAAGTAGCTAATTTTCGAGTTAGGAAGATTGATGTATAGAATGACTACTGTTCGGGAACGTACATAATAGAGAATCATATATTTTTTTTGTCTCTAATCAAAAATTATAGTTATGAGATAGAATCAAATATTATATTATATAAATATCTATGTAATGTTAGAGTGCTAACATATGTAATAGTTGTTAATTTACTTGATGGAAGATGCTGTCCAATGATGAAAGTTGTTACTCTTATGCACACACAGTCACACACACACACACACAAAAAAAAAAATCAAATAGTTTAGGGTTTGGCCCAATAAATTAATTTGCCCACTTTCGTATTTGGACTAATTTTCAGTTAGATTGAAAAGTCTGCACAATTTAGAACAAGACCAATAGGAAAAGATTCAAAATTTTATAGCCCATTTAAAAGAAACCAATATATAGTAATATAAGCTATGTTGCATGGACACAAATACGATACGACACCAGAATACGGATATGACACGACATGTGTAAATCGAATACAATATGCAGAAGGATTCCTAATCCTAAGGGATATTATTGACAAGGATATCTCTACAATATCTTACAGAATATTAATTCTATACAAAAGGAAGGATATTATCCTAACATATAATTAGGAGGGGTGTATACGTGTACAGTGTAATTTAGGCATGTAAACGAGCCAAATTGAAGCGAACTTCAGCCTTTTTTTAAGATTCGAGTTCGAGTTCGAGTAATTTGATTCGAGCCCAAACTCGAACTCGAGCTTGACGGACTGTTACATATTGGGTTCGAGTTCAGCTCAATCTCATGTGCAAGATCAGTTCAGTTCGAGTTCGAGCTCAAGCTCAAGCTCAGTTCGAAAATATATATATATATATATATATATATATATATATATATTATATATACTTCAACTGCTGCCGTTTGGTGGACTAGCTAGGTTAATTACAGACAACGGCAACTTGTAACGCCTAAGTCATTAGAATTAATTAATTAAACCCAAAAAGATTTTGTTTCTTGCTACATTATATGATGATATTAATTAAGGGGTGGCTGTTAATTTGGAAAAATCAGATTTTCTCATTTATGTCTCTCTCAGGCAATTTAGCAATTCAGCGCGTTCCACTTCACTACACTCACACACCACAAATTAACTAGCTAGAGTAGTGTACTCTGCATCAATCACAAGATCAATTTATGCAATACGTAAACAATACATATGGAAAATCCTAGGTAGCTAGCTAGATTTATATTTCAATTCATAGAGTTATTTATACGTGATTAATTGTGTATGACAGTACGTATTAGTCTCAAAGTACTCTTACATTATATAATGCGAATTTAACACTCAAATCTTATGATACCAAAGAGAAATTAAGACTAGAGAAAACATGCATTCTAAAAGATCATGAATTCAATGATCTCTGGTTAAAAATTATACAGAAAAAGTCATATAAGTTGTGATCTTCTTTTCATTGTTAGCAGCAGCTAGCACCATGACTACTGCAAATAATATTGGAGACAACATCGAAAAGCTGGTGGAGCGAAGCAAATTATTGGTTTCTTCCTTGCTTAAGGAAATATTATGTAATAGAAGAGTGATTCATAGTATCAAATTTGGAATCGCTTTGGTTCTTGTTTCACTTCTTTACTTGGTTAATTCAATGTTCGAACAAGTTGGAGAAAATGCCATGTGGGCTATCATGAGTGTCGTGCTTGTGTTCGAATTCTATGCAGGTTCCCTCTAGCTCGCTCGCTCGATCTTTTAAACTCGGAAAACACACACACACAGAAACAGGCATGCAGCTGATATTGATCGATGATTTTTGATTACGTACTTTAATTTGCAGGTGCGACATTAGGGAAATGCATAAACCGAGGACTGGGAACAATATTAGGTGGTGGATTGGGTTGTTTGGCTTCTATTTTATCTGATGAAATTGGAGGGAATTCCAAACCGATTATTATTGCTTCTTCGCTATTTGCTTTCGGTAAGTTTTCCTAGCTAGCTATTTTTATTTGCTCATACTTTATCTTTTCCAAAAATACAAGTTTTATTTGCCTAGTTCACTTAAAGAGATATTATTAATGTGTGTGTTTAGGTGTATGTGCAACATACTGTAGACTGATACCACGATTCAAGAAGAGATATGATTATGCATTCATGATTTTCATCTTAACATTCTGTCTGGTGGCGATTTCTGGCGTGCGGGAAGAGAACGTGGTGAAAGTAGGCCGTGACCGCAGCCTCACCATTGCAATGGGCTTCGCCGTCAGTGTATTCATAAGTTTGTTCATTTGCCCATTTTGGGCTAGTAATGAACTCCATTACTCTACATCATCTAAGTTTCACAAACTCGCCAGAAGTTTACAAGGCAAGTCTTTTTCATATATAATCCATTAATAATTCTGATGGGAGAGTTACATAGTTTTTCATAATTACAAAACACCCCCTATATTTTAAAAAATTACAGAAATTTCAAACAGTTTCAAAAATCTGACAAGTATCCCTGTACTTTATACAAATTAGGATGTTTGGACGAGTACTTCAGAATAGCTGGTGAAAAAGAAAATCAACCAGAAGTTAGCAGGGCATATATCCAAGCTTGCAAATCAGTTTTGAACTCAAAGTCCAATGATGAATCACTGGTAATTTACCTTTTCAAGTCTCTTCTTTTTATTCATGTATTTAGCTTTACATATGTCAATTTTACTCAGAAAAATTATATTCAATATTACGTTTAACATGACCCGACAGGTAAATCACGCGAAATGGGAACCTTGGCATGGGAAATTTGGATTATATTACCCATGGGACAAATACTTAGAAGTTGGGGAGAATCTAAGAGAACTAGCTTCAACAATTATTTCATTACAAGGATGCCTTCAATCCTCGAAACAGGTATTGTATTAAAAACCATTGAAACTTTACAAATACCCCCTAGTAAACTGAAATCTTACAAATACCTCCCTTGAAACATAAGTTGTATGTATAATAGCTGAAAAATCTTACAAATACCCCCTCATGGGGGTAAGTGTAAGGTTGCAAGCAACTGTTTCAAAAGTATGGGAATATATTTTTCAACTGTTTTTTCTTCTTCTTTTTTTCTATTAGCCAGCATCAACTCAAAGGCAGACGTTAAAAGACCCTTGTGAAATGTTTGCATTGTCAATTCAATGGATATTGAAAGAGCTTGGAGAGAGCATAGAGAAAATGGAATTATATGACACTAAGGATTTACTTTCTCCAAAGTTGCAATCATTGACATTACAATTGAGCCCTCAATTAATCTCTTCTACCAAGATAGAAATTCTTGAAACTGATGTAAATCTTGCTATTGCCAGCTTCAATTTCCTATTGTTAGAGATTGTGGACAAAGTTGAGATACTTGCACAAAAAGTGGTGGAGTTAGGGAAAATGGCAAATTTTCGAGCTAGGGAGATTGATGTATAGAATGAGTAATCGAAAATGCATGTAAATAATTGAGAAATTATGTTTTCGTTAATGAAAAATCATGCTTATGAGATCGTAAATATTTTACAAGTAACAGACGATAATCATTTTAAAATAGAGGATCTCGTATGCTATCTAATGGTAATGTCAGAAGCTAAGAAATTATTTACATATTAATTTAATAGCCCAATGTAAACTAAAACCCAAAAATTAACTATGTAAATAATGAAACAATAAAAACATAGAAAATTGGCAGAGAACCGGCCCATAATTTTGTCAATCCATTAACAAAACTATTTTGAATTGTATTCTAAAAATGTAAACTAATTCTAACAGGAGTAATATTCCTTAGTCAGTAATTTACTTGATGATGGTATACATTGGTCAATTATGAAAGCTGTAACTTTAATTCACAAACTACAAAGAAAATCGAATGGTTTAGGGTTTGTCTACAAATCTAATATGCCCACTTTGATTATTATTGGACTAATTGTTAGTTGAAAAGTTGGCACATTTTGGGACAAGATTTAATAGGATCAATTTTCAGAATTCTATTGGCCAAGAACACATTTCTATTAAACTCATGGGGCGCCATCTGTCTATACTATATAATATAGCACACCCGTATTTAATCGTTATTGATTTGATTTTGACTCTAGCTAATACTTTTTTCTCTTTTTTTTGGAGTTTTTTAATTCAAACAAAAAATCTCATTGATCCATATTATTTATAAATATATTTCTAATACAAATAATTGCACTCAATTACTTAATATTGCATATAATTGTCATCATTAGAAAATTAATTGTAATTACTTAACGTATTAAATGGTATATTCTTTTTATAATTAATCCTAGTCGCCATATTTCTATTCCTATTTAGCTCATTTTTGCACCCAAAAAAAATATATTTCTATTACTAACTTAGGCAAAATTTGAGAAATATATAAATTTTCCTTTTAAAATGTTATACCATACTATAACAAGCTCAGTGGATTAAATTGTAAGCTTTTATTAATTAGTCGACCGCTACTTTTCTGCATTAACATCCTAGCCCTCATATGGTATAAATTTTTATATAATTACTCCTAGACGTCATATGTGTATTTTTAATCTAGATAAAGTTTTAAGCCCTACAATTGTGAGTGTATGAAATTATTTCTGGGCAATTGTGAATTGGTGAATACAATTGTAATAGTTCCATGGCAAGTGGATACTTAATTTGATGAAGTTGTTATAATTGTTGGGATATTTTATTGAGCTGGTATTTTTTATAATTTTTTATAAAACACTTTAACTGATAAAATTATTTTTTACTTTATGCAAATCCAACAATCTTCCGGCTAACACACTTTGTTAAATAAAAAATTAGTATTTTAGATTAATTTATGTGTGTGGTTTTGGCTATCCAACTCTGCTATGCCAAAAATTGATATATATTTAGTTTAAATCATATTTATATGTTTGTTTTTAAGACTTTATATAACTGATGATTTTTTTTTTACATCATATGCAGAGCCGATTATTTTTTGGTTATCACACTTTGCTAAGAGAAAAATTGGTATTTCGGATAGAATTATTATTTTAAAAAAAATCATGCACACAATTTCACATTGGGAGTAATATTTAGTGGCCATTGGGATAACCCAAACAGTATTTGTTTAAAATTAAGTTCGCATCACAAATGGTTGTTTTTCTATAAGTTGATTGAGAAAAAAATATAAAACATCCAACAAGAAGAAGAGTGATCTAAGGAAACAATTAAAAATTTGGAAATGGTCGCGTGTGTGCCTCCGTGTGGGTGTAATTAGTATTAATTGGTGGTGCTTTGTTTTTAGATTTAAGTTATATATTATTAGTTATCTATTAATTTATTATAAATCATCACTCAATATTGATTTAGTATTTAAATAAATACTAATTAGTAGAAAAGTAAAGTTATTAGTTAAGACAGTGAAATGTTATATTCAGTAGTTAATTAACTATAATTTGTTATGTTTAACATAATTACTAATTAGTTGTCTTTAATTATTTAATAGCATGTATCCTATGCAAACAAAACTTTAAAAATATATAAATTACAATGAGAATATACTTTATGTACACTCTTGATTTAATATGATACTAAAACACTCTCAATATAAGTTTCTTTATGTAAATATATCACAAAATATATTAATTTTAAAGGATAAAAATAATTATCAATCAGGTTTTAAATTTCTAAATCTAAATAAAATAATAAAATATAAAATCATCATACCTGATGGCAATATTTTGGAGAATACACGTGGCACAATCTTAAGAGAGTCAAACGCCACGTGTATCTAAACCAGGGTCAACCCACGTTTGGCTCAAGAACATGCTCGATGATCGAGCACATGGTTCATCCTGATACCTCGACCGTCATAACAACTGTAGAACCTCCCGGGGGCCCTAGATCGACCCCTCCATGCTCGAGGATCGATATTCGACTCACCACACCTCCAAGAGCGTGGCTTGGGGGTCAACCTCCGAAGGGCCGAATCTGCCTCATCCCCACACGGTCGACCCCGCCGTAGCCGCATTAATTGCGCCGTATCTGCTCTGACTGCCTTCCGTACTCTGTATCTCCAGAAGTGACAGGCAATCATTCCTGTCAGGGAATGAATCAGACCCAAGGCACAGGCATTAATTGCCCCACGGTCGGGGCCATACCCAGTAGGTGGGAAGTCTCCCTATAAATACCCCCATCATTTATTATGGTAAAAAAGGCTCTTCTAATTAATAGCTCTGTCTTTCATCTCCTCTTTACGAATATCCTATTCTAAACTGACTTAATTCAGTGGAGTGGCTACGCCGGAGACAACCCCCTCCGGCCAAGTAACCCCGTGCTAGTGCTTTTCAGGTCAAAGTCGGACTCCCCTTTACAAATTCAACTGTTTGTCGGAACCACGTGGTTGATCCAGACCGCTTACCAAAAACCGACGTCATCAGTTTGGCGCCGTCTGTGGGAATCATATCAAGGCTTTCGACCTTTGAGCAATCAAGCGTTAGCCATGGTGAACAAGAAAACAAAAAGCACCCACAGCATTGTCAGGACTCGATCTCAAATCGAGGCCGATCGAGCCACAGCCGCTGCTGAAGAACAGGCGGCCTTCGCCGCCCGACTCGAAGAGATCGACCGCCCTCAGGGGGCGAACCCTCTCGACGGGGGGGGGGGAGGACGCTATCTCACGCGCGGACCTACCCGCGGTCATACTCCCGGCTCAGCCCTCAGCCCAATACTTAGCCGCGTACACCAGTCAGGTTTACGAAGAAGCTAGGCAGGCTCTCAAGGCGGGAAGGCCCATAAGGGTGATTCCTCTCACAGTCAATATCACTGAGCCCTCTCCCATACAATATCGGCTATCTCGACCTCCGCCTGTCCCGCGGGCTCAAACTCATGCAGGAAGGGGGAACGAGGGCCGCAGGCCTGAAGCTGCCCGACCTCCGCGATATCCTGCTGACCATGCCCCAGAAGGGGAAGATGAGAATAATGGCCACACGGTCCAAAGGCCAGAAAAGGCGCATGTCGCCGAGCAAGAAAACGAGCCGGAAGAGGAGGGCTACTATGATAACGAATATGATCGAGAGGAATACGACGATCAAATTAACGAAAGGGACTACGCCCCCCCCCCCCCCCCTCCCATCCGTCGGAGGGCATATTCACAGCCTATCCAACCTGTACATCCACATCATGTCCGCCCTACGGGCGGACTCATGCAGGACGCTAGACGTCCCCCTCCTCCCCGACTTCCAGTCAGGGAGAGGTTAACAAACAAATACGCCGGCGTCCCACCATTCGGGGATTTGAGAGACAGACTTCCCCCCCGACGTGACACGGCTCGTAACGAGCAATGGGAACCCGAGCGTAACGCGCGAAGCCGGCGACAGAGGCTGTCGCCATTTACAGAGGAGATCCTCGGCGAGGATCCAGGGTCGACCGCCATTCCTCGGGACCTTCCTATCTACGATGGGAAAACCGACCCCGGTGACCACATAACCAGCTTCGAGTTGTCAATGAACCTGTTCCCCCATACTCCGCACACATGGGCCAAGGTGCTGGCCACCACCTTCAAAGGGGCGGCGCTCGACTGGTTCCTCAGGCAACCTCCCGCCTCCATAAGGTCTTACGACGAGCTCTCCACAGCGCTCGAAGGCCACTTCTCCCCCCTAATCCAAGACAGGCTTGGGGTGTCACGGTTGGATTCCATTGTCCAAGGAGTGAGCGAATCCCTATGGGATTACTTCACTCGGTTCAATGCAGAACTGGTCCGTGTCGCACCGCCGGACCTGGCAGTCGTTCTCAGCGCCTTGGGGAAAAACTGTCACTGCCGAGACTTCACCAAGGATATCCTTGGCCGAGTTCCCATAAACAGCCTAAGGGACATTCAGGACTGCGCCACGAAGTGGATGGACTATGAGGAGATCGAAGGGAGCTACTGGGCAAATCACGGGCAAGCTATGCTGCGAAGCATTGGTCGAGCCCCCGCTCACAACAATTACTACAATCGATCTCGCGGCCCTGAAGAACGGAGTCCCCCTGCGTCCAGTCGAGGGAAGAATAAGGGTCGTCAAGAGAGCGGCGCTCGACCAGAAGGAAGCTCGAACACTCGGCGGCCCGATCGGAAAAAGTACGAGCCCCTGATATGTGCGGTAGGGGATATCCTTCCTAAAATCCCTGGGAAACTCCTCAATTACCCCAAGAAGCTGAAGCTTAACCTTCGGAAGATTGATGACTCTAAATACTGTGAGTTCCACGATCAGCCGGGGCATGACACAAACGACTGTAACCAGCTGAAGGATGAAATCGAGAGGCTCATCCAAGGGGGGCATCTGGCCGAGTTTGTCAAGAGATTGAAGAGGAATAGGGATCGGGGGCGAGAACGGCGCTGCAATGAGAACGAGGACAGGCGGTCGAGGTCTAGGTCTCGATCGCCCCCACCCAAACAAAATCAACGGGATGGAAAACAGGCCATCTCCCCTAACACGATCCCAAATGCGCCAACCCGCGGTCGAATTGATATGATTGTGGGGGGCCCCGACGGGGGAGATACCAGGACGTCCAGAAAGAGAGGGATTCGCCGCGCTCAAACCAGCCTTCATGGCCCCCATGAAGTGCTGCAAGTAGAGCCTGGGGAAGAATGGAAGCAAAAGGAAGTGGCTTTCAGCGGTAGGGACTTTCATCTAGATCCCCATCGGGACGGCGTAACGCCGAGTTGTCCGATGGTGGTAACTTTAGATATTGCAAACTACGCTGTAAGTAAATGTTTGGTTGATACTGGAGCTAGCTCGAACATTGTTCTTTACTCGACTCTTCAGCGAATGCATTTGAGTAAATTGAGATATGAACCAGTAAAAACAACTCTCAAAGGCTTTGGTGGCTCGATCATCGCCCCAAAAGGCCAGATTAAAATGCTCACTTCCATGGGCGTCCATCCCGCTCGAACGACGATGGAAATTAATTGGGTCGTCGTCGATATCCCCGACTTCCCTTATAACATGATTTTGGGTCGACCCGGCCTCATTGACTTCAAGGCCGTCATCTCGACCTACCACCAAAAGATCAAACTCCCGACTCCCTACGGGATCGGGGAAGTGTGCTGTGATTTGGCCGAGTCTTGGGCTTGCTACGCAATTGCTAACGAGGCTCGACCCCACACAGAGGATGTGCTTAAACCTGGCGATCTCGTCATGGATGATGCAGACGAAGACGAAAGGATCCCCGACCCAGAAAGAGATGGAGCCTCGCGCTCCAAAATGAGTACCCACGAAGCTCGAAAGAAAAGGAAGGTGGACGAGTCCCGACTGTCGGCAGCGGAGGACACTCGGTTGGTCCAACTCGATCCTCAGGATCGAGAAAAAACCACCAGGGTCGGAGCAAGTCTCGAGGAAAAACAGTTGGAGTGCCTCACCATCTTCCTGCAGGAGAATGCGGACGTCTTTGCCTGGAAAGCCAAAGATCTGGAGGGGGTCGATCCAAGGGTAATCTCGCACTACCTAAACATTGACCCTGCCTTCAAACCCATAAAACAAAGACTAAGGACCCAAAGTGTCGTCCGCAACTCGATCATCGAAGATGAAGTCAACAAATTGCTCGATGCCGGATATATCACTCCAGAAAAGTATGTCGATTGGCTCTGCAATGTGGTCCTCGTGGCCAAAACGGGAGGCAAATGGAGGATGTGCAACGACTTCACTGACCTAAATCGGGCATGTCCTAAGGACCCTTACCCTTTACCTCGGATCGACCAACTAGTCGACTCGACCGCCGGATGTGAGCTAATGAGCATGATGGATGCCTTCCAAGGGTATTATCAGATTAGGATGGCTCCCCAAGACCAAAAACACACGGCGTTCATCGTTGTCAAGGGGATATATTGCTTCAAAGTAATGCCATTCGGGCTGAAGAACGCAGGAGCCACCTATCAAAGGATGGTTAACCTGATATTTGACCCCTTGATTGGAAAAACAGTAGAAGTTTATGTTGACGACATGATCGTCAAGAGTTTGAAGGCAGAAAATCATCAAAACGACCTCAGTGAGATGTTTGCCTTGTTAAGAAAGCATCGCCTCAAGCTCAATCCCATGAAATGTGTTTTCGGGGTTAAATGAGGGAAGTTTCTGGGATACATGGTGAGCCAACGAGGGATCGAGGCCAACCCGGAAAAAATCTCGGCCGTTATTAACATACCACGACCGGAAACCATCAGGGGGGTCCAACAATTAGTCGGGCGAATCGTAGCACTCAACAGGTTCATATCTCGATCGGCCGAGCGTAATTTGCCCTTCTTCAAAATATTGAGAGATGTGAAGAAGTTTGAGTGGACGGAGGAGTGCGACCAAGCCTTCGAAGAAATGAAGAGATACCTGGCATCCGTTCCGCTGATCGCCAAACCCGAGCAAGGGGAGATACTCTATCTCTACCTCGCCGTCTCAGACGAAACCATAAGCTCGGTTCTAGTAACCATCAGGGATCGGAAACATCTCCCGGTATATTATGTAAGCAAGATCCTACACGGAGCAGAAACTCGATACCTGGAGATCGAGAAGTTTGCGCTAGCCTTAGTGGTCTCTTCAAGGAAGCTACGCCCATATTTTCAAGTGCACGAGATCGTTGTCCTGACCGACCAGCCACTGAAGCAGGTGATGGCAAAACCAGATAATTCAGGTCGACTGATCAAGTGGGCTATTGAGCTTGGGCAATTTGATATCACTTTTCAACCCAGGGTCGCCATACAAGCTCAAGTCCTCGCAGACTTTCTGGTCGAGAAAACAACCATGGCACAGACACCTAAAAGCAAGAACACTCATTGGCTCCTGAAGGTCGACGGTTCGTCGACCGCCCAGGGCGGAGGTGCGGGGATTTCTTTAACAAACCCGGAGGGGTTAGATCTGGACTTTGCCGTCGGTCTGAACTTTCGGGTCACCAATAACGAAGCGGAGTATGAAGCACTCATCGCAGGACTGAAAACCGCACTCGAAAGCGGCGCCAAGTCGATCGCGGTTATCACCGATTTGCAACTCGTTGCACACCAAGTCCAAGGACTCTACGAGGCCCGAGAGGAAAACATGATCAAATACTTGGAGGTGGTACGCAAGCTAACAGCCCGGCTCACCAGCTTCGCGATCAACCAAGTGCCCCGGGAGGAAAACACAAGGGCCGACGTGTTGTCAAAGCTTGCCAACGGCCTCAAGGGCACCGAAGAACGCGAAATCACCTTCAAAATCGCCAATCATCGAGCCATTGACGGGCCCGAGGCAGCCATAGTCACGATCGACCCCGAGGAGCCCTGTTGGCTCGATGAAATCGTGTTATATCTAAGAGACGGAGTGCTGCCACAGGATCGAAACGCCGCTCGACGATTACGTCACCGGGCCATAAGATACACCCTCGATCCCGAAGGTCGACTCTACAAGCGTGGTAACCGCCGACCCCCAATGAGGTGTCTCCGACCCTCGCAAGTTGAAGAGGTTCTCTACGAGATCCACGCAGGAAGCTGCGGCAACCATGCGGGAGGCCGATCTTTGGCTAGGAAAGTAACACGAGCCGGCTACTTCTGGCCGACCCTCGAGAGAGACGCCGAAAGATGTTCCAGGCGTTGCGTCAAGTGCCAAAAAACAGGAAATTATTCCCACAAGCATGCCGCGGAAATGATAGCGATCGATGTTTCATGGCCATTTGATCAATGGGGGATCGACATAGTGGGGCCACTCCCAACGTCCACCGTGCGACAGGCTGAATATTGCATCGTGGCCTGCGAGTACTTCTCCAAGTGGGTCGAGGCAATAGCCGTTAGGAAGACAACCTCTAAGGTCATCCAAAACTTCATATGGAAGAATATAGTATGCCGGTTCGGAGTGCCTCGAATCCTAATTTGCGACAATGGGCCTCAATTCAGAGCCGATGACATGAAAGAATGGTGCAAGGACCATGGGATCGATCAGCGTTTCGCTTCGGTCGGATACCCACAAGCAAATGGGCAAGCGGAAGTGACCAATCGCACCATCCTTCGAAGTCTCAGCGCTCGACTTGACGCCAAAAGGAAGGCATGGGCAGATGAGCTCAATGAGGTTTTATGGGCCTACAGGACCACCCGCGGACCGCCACAGGCGAAACTCCATTTGCTCTCGTCTATGGGTCGGAAGCCTTGATTCCCACGGAGTTGCTCCACGAGACTGCTCGAGTCTCACACTTCCAGTTGGCTCAAAACAACAAAGGGCGAGCGCTCGAGCTAGATCTTATTGAGGAGAAGCGCCATCGTGCGTTAGGACGAATGCAGCAACACAAGGCGGCTGCCGCTCGAAGCTACAACAAAAACGTTCGACCATTAAGCTTTCAAGTGTGCGATCTAGTCCTAAGAAAGGTTGAGGTGTCTAGAAAAGTTAAGAAGCTCAAGGAGAAATGGGATGGACCGTACCGTGTTGCACGAATCGCCAAAAATAACGCATATAGGCTGGAAACCTTAGGCTCGGAATCTGAAGAGTTGCCTCGACCGTGGAATGCCTACAATTTAAAATTGTATTATCCTTAGAACCGATCCTTACGGGATTCGGATATGTAACTCCCCTCGAAGGGCCCTACTTGTAATAGCTGTGTGTGTGTTGAATACATCATAAGAATTCTTGTTTTAGCAGCATCTACGATCACTCAGCACTTTAGCAACGAAGCTAGGGACTTGAGCGTAAAACTCGAGCCCACAAAAACAATCCTTTATTGAAGCTACGCTTCAGCCAATGAGTGGGGGACTCGAGCGTAAAACTCGAGCCCACAAAGTTAAAAATAATTCTTTGTTGAAGCTACGCTTCAGCAAAGGAGTTGGGACTCGAGCGTAAAACTCGAGCCCACAAAGTTGAAACAATCCTTTGTTGAAGCTACGCTTCAGCAAAGGAGTTGGGACTCGAGCGTAAAACTCGAGCCCACAAAGTTGAAACAATCCTTTGCTGAAGCTACGCTTCAGCAAAGTAGGTGGGACTCGAGCATAAAACTCGAGCCCACAAAGTTATCAATCATTTGTTGAAGCTACGCTTCAGCGAAGGAACTGGAACTAAAGCATGAAACTCGAGCCCAAACCCTTGGTGGGAACTAAGTTTCAACAAGTAAAGTAAGGATTCGAGTGAAATTTAATAGCAAAGGAGGACACAAATGAAAATTACTAAATTTCATTAAGATCAATAGGAATATTACAACAAGGCTCGAGCCTATTGCTCGAGGATAGAATCCTATTACAATTCAAAAATGAAAAAAAAAAAGGGGGTTCAAGGATCGGCAGGGGCAGCCGGCTCGCTCGGACCAGCCTCGAGCGCCAAAGAGCTCAACCACTCGAGTTCCGCCGCGGACCACTCAGGATCGGCCTCATTTGGATCAACAGAAGGGAACAGGCGATCCATAGTGGGTTCCAGCGGTTCGTCCTTCCCGTCGTACGGCTTATTCATAAGCTCGGCAAGAAGCCTTTGGACCACGAAGCCATACGGATGCTGGTCAGGCTCGGACGTTTCAACGGTAGTCTTCGTCACTACCGCTTGAGCCTCGGCGTTGGGGGCAACCTGCTTCTGAGGGCGAGGGTCGTCTGCAGCTATTCCGACCTTGGAGAGATTAGCACCTGGGACGATCAAATTCTGGGCCTGTAATTGGGCCAGGCAGAGCGCATGGCCTTCTTTAAAATCATCAAACGCCTTAATGGCGCTGGCCTTCTCGAACATGGGCCCCTCCACGAATTTCTTCACGGCCCATCGCCCCATTGCCATCTGGGCTTTTTAGAGGAAGCCGCGAGCCTTGCGGCAGTACTTGGCCTCCATCTCCCGCTCGGCCGCCGCTCGACCAGCAGCCTGCCCCTTCACGAAACCCTCTTGGGCCTCGAGCCTGAGGGATCGAGCCTCCCCCTCGAGCCTAGAGACTTCGAGGGTTCGCTCCTCGACAGCCCCCAGAAGCTCAACCTCCCTCTCCTTGAGCTTTTTGTTCTCCGACTCCAGCAGTTGGGCAGACTGCTGAAACCCTTGGGCTTGCCTCTTCCAATCGCCCTCCTTCTGCTCCTCAACCTCCTTCTTGAGGTCGACCCACCGCCTCTTGTAGAATTTCTTCCTCGACCGGAGGGCCTTGTCGTATTGCACTAGGCCATGAGCGATCGGGGCCGTGCGCTGCAAGGTCGGCACAAAGAGAGTAAATCAGTTCAAAATCGAGTAAAGAAACTTGAGATTAACAAATGAAATACGATAATTACTTACAGACATAAAGGCGGTGGCGAGATTACGCTCGAAGGTCTCTAACGACCATTCGGCCATGCGCTTGTGGTCGGGCTCGGTCGCCACCGACCGCCAGATGGCCTTCACGGCCTCAAAATCTGATCCCGCATTAAAAAGGGATCGGGGTTGCCCCTCGACTAGCTCCGGGACCCCCCCCCCCCCCCCCCCCCCGGGAAGTGGGGCTCGGCCACGGGAAGGTAATCCCTTATGCGGCACGCCATAAACTCGGCGCTCGTCTCGGAGCCCGAGTCGTCCGCCGGGAGGGCCTCGCTAGTCGACCCTTTGCCCTTCATCTTTTTGGACTGGGGAGCAGGTTTGCGGGCGGGCCTGGGAGCAGCTCTTTTTTGGGACAGAGGCTCGGCCACCTCCTCCTCTTCCTCTTCTAGGTCGACCGGGGCGGGGTCGACCGCTCGGCTGGATCCCTCGGAGGGCCTTTTGAATAGCCCCTTGCCGAGTCCGGGGCCTTGGCGGGGTTACGACAGACCTGCCCCTGTATCCGCGCCGAGGATCGCAGGCTCGACCGCGGGAAGCTCGGGCCGGCTCCGGACGGCCTCGTTGAGCTCGGTCAGTTTCTCCTCGGCCGCCAGCTCGTGCTCGGGCAACAGAGCCTTGCCCAAGCTTTGAAGGAAAGAGGTTCGGGATGCCATGAGGATGCTGGTATCTGCAAAACAGCAAATCGATTAGAAACAGTTGGAGAAATATATGATTAGCTTAAAGTAAAGAAACAGAAGGAAAAAAGACATGTACCCAGGACAAACCCCTCTCGCACTCTCCCACAACCGATACCCACGGCCGCTAAATTTTCCTCGCGGCAGAAAGTCCTACAGTCGAGCAGGACTTGGTCGGGGCAAACCTCCCGGCCCAAGAACCCCATGATCAACTCAATCGACTCCTCAAGGTCCTCATCCTTGGAGGGTCGGAGGGTCGGAGGCCTATTGTCTTCCCATTGGGTCGGGATTAGGAAACCCTCAGGGTGTTGGACGATCACGAACTCTGCCTTCCATTGATCGCCGTGAGAGGATGTGGGAATGGAGAATATCTTTTTACCCCTCTTCTGGGATAAACTGTAGAAGCCCTCGCCCGAAGGAGAAGAAGCGGAGAGGGTGAACATCTGGAAGAACCGAGCCCGAGTCGGCTCGAGCCTCAGGATCCTCATCAAAATGAAGAAGCAGGAGATGAGGGAGAAGCAGTTGGCAGTCATCTGGCTCGGGCAAACGCGTAAGCTCCGGAACAAGCTGGTATATTGAGTGTTCCCGACCAAGCGGAACCCGTTCATGACCGCGTTGTAATTGACGGCTATCTCCCCGTGAGCTTGCCTGCCCAGGACATCGTCCTTTGCTGCCGCTCGGATAGTGTACGGTGCAGGCAGGTTCAATCGATCTACGATCCTCTCGAACTGCTCACCAGAAACTCCTCCCACTATGCTATCATAGGGAGCAGGGGCTCCCCTCTCCGACTGTGGGGGATCGACCCCAGCGTCTCTCGATCCTCCCGCCAACTTTTCCGTGGGAGCGGCGGGAGTCTTGCTGCGGTACGCGCGCTGGGGCAAAGCTGCAGCCCGACGGCGCGACCGAACAGTGGTCGTCTGCTCGCGACCACTGGTGGAGGTGGCCCTGTTCTCGTTGTCTCCTGCGGCCCTACGGGATGTAACCTCAACCTCGGACTCTGAGTCGGTGTCAAACCCTAAGTCGACTACGTCAAAGCGGGCTTCATACTCTCTCAACCTCTCACTCGATCCCTCAGACGCTCCCGACATTTTTTATAATTGTAAATAAAATGCAAGAGTTGAGGGTCGGGGATTACCTAAAGAGTGGACGGTATTTTATGCTCGAATCAAATTCCTTCGCCTGTGATTTTCTCGCTAAAATTGCTTCTGCTCGGAGCGAATATTCAAGAAACGTGAGAAATGAGAAAGGGTTAGGCCCTTATTTATAGTAGTTAGGCCTCGGAATACGGAACGTCGCCATAATTACTCTTTATTAGGCTGTCGGATCAAGTGCGCCTTCCCAAGAACGAACTGGCGGTCGACCTACTTTATTGTCGGTTGCGTGCAACGGTAATAACGGGGTTGCGTGGCCCAACCAAAAGAGGCCACGTGTATCGAGCTTCGAGGTGGCGGTCGAACTCAGATCCCGGTCGAATAAATTCGACCGAAGCCTGGGGGACTCGTGATGGGGAATATCTTGGAGAATACACGTGGCACAATCTTAAGAGAGTCAAACGCCACGTGTATCTAAACCAGGGTCAACTTACGTTTGGCTCAAGAACATGCTCGATGATCGAGCACATGGTTCATCCTGATACCTCGACCGTCATAACAACTGTAGAACCTCCCGGGGGCCCTAGATCGACCCCTCCATGCTCGAGGATCGATATTCGACTCACCACACCTCCAAGAGCGTGGCTTGGGGGTCGACCTCCGAAGGGCCGAATCTGCCTCATCCCCACACGGTCGACCCCGCCGTAGCCGCATTAATTGCGCCGTATCTGCTCTGACTGCCTTCCGTACTCTGTATCTCCAGAAGTGACAGGCAATCATTCCTGTCAGGGAATGAATCAGACCCGAGGCACAGGCATTAATTGCCCCACGGTCGGGGCCATACCCAGTAGGTGGGAAGTCTCCCTATAAATACCCCCATCATTTATTATGGTAAAAAGGCTCTTCTAATTAATAGCTCTGTCTTTCATCTCCTCTTTACGAATATCCTATTCTAAACTGACTTAATTTAGTGGAGTGGCTACGCCGGAGACAACCCCCTCCGGCCAAGTAACCCCGTGCTAGTGCTTTTCAGGTCAAAGTCGGACTCCCCTTTACAAATTCAACTGTTTGTCGGAACCACGTGGTTGATCCAGACCGCTTACCAAAAACCGACGTCATCAATACCTAAATTAGTATATTAAAAAAATAATTATAACTTTTTTACTAGATTAAATAACATATTCACTCCCCAACTTCCCATAAAACTAAAGACTTTACACAAGGTTCATTACCTATTAATGTAAACAATATATAATAATCTATTAAATAGCCAATTCAATGTCATCTTTGTAAGTAAACTACTTCTAAAACTTATCCTTTCTCAATGGGAGATTTTATTTTAACAAAATAAAAATAAATAATGAAACATGATTTACATGTGAACCACGGTTTGAATTTAATTACTTTATATATGATCCCGTACTTAATTCGGGCTTTACAAACCCACGAATTTTTAGTTATTTTGGACTTCACACTTCTTTCGATATAAATGTATGATATTTTAAACATTTTAACCTGGCAAATTATAATTTTATTGTTACTCAATATGATGATATTATTATTTTTTCTTGCATGTTTTATCTTAAATAGAAATTATATCTTCAATTATATTTAATTAATCCGTGCATAGCACAAGATACATACTAGTTTAAAGAGATTAGAGACCCCATATGCAACAATACACCTGTATATGTATAGGTCAATTGTGCGATATTACGGTAGTTTAATCATAAATTTTGAAATCAAAAATTTATATAAATGATAGGTGTAGTCTAAAACATATATAAATAAACACCTTGAAAAGAAAAACTACAGTGTGCAAACATATTAATGAATTTATGATGAATGCTAAATTAAAATATAAATAATTAATAATAATTTTGATTAAATGTGATTTGGGTTTTACCATTAGAGAAAAGGCTTCGAGTGTAATATCCAAAATGAATTTGAATATACATAAAGGATACTCGTACAAATACAATTACTATTTTTTACTAACATATATGTATAAATTCATTTAACCTTCCCGTGTGTTTTATTAATTTCAGTGCACCCTGTTATGTTTTTATTCTAATTAAACTTCGTGTCATTTGTAATAAATTCCGCTCTGCCTTCTATTGCCCACATGAGCTTTTATGATGAAATTTTTGGTATTTCTTAAGTGAAAAGGTCGCATTTTAGGCTATTACATTCTTAACTCACACACGTGTAATTACTTTTTGGTTCAGGATGATTAGTTGACATTGACTAAAAACTCCAATCCGGAATTAAAATATCATAACGGAATTTTGGTAAAATACAAGATTTCACAGGGAGTAACTGGTCTTTCTCCCGAATAAAATATAAATATCTAAATTGCCAATAGACAGAGCCTAGGATAGTTTAATTATTATTTTTTTTTAAAAAAGTGGGAGTTAATTGTATATCGCACACTCGTGAGATTCATTAATTACAACAGTTACTCCATATTTCAAAAACATTACAATGCACTCCCCCAAAATTTTGAAATATTACCTTTAACTCTTTTAAGCACTTACAAGTTCAAAAAAATACTACCACTAATCCTTCACAAGTTCGAAATATTATTTCTAAATTAGCTTGAATGGGTGCTCGAAGGTAATATTTCCCATTTGTGAGGGGTGCAACTGCAATCTAATGTTTTAAGAATGAGGTACGAATTGTAATTAGTTAATCTCCCGAGGGTTGGATGTAATTAAAAAAAAAAAAAGACAGAGCGTAGGATAGCAGCCGGCCGGCAACGAAGATCCCAGCCGACAAAACTCTTGCAAAACAAACAAACGCTCAGAGACAACAACTGGTGATTGGTGAAGCATCCCATAAAGTACTTATCAAACAAAATCATTACAAATTGCATATCCCATATTTGATATTTTCTCCCATCATCAAAATTCAGACATGGCTCTTCTCCGAAACCCAATCACCGCCGTATTATCCTCAATTCTACTCCTTTCTTCTCTTTCCCACATCGCAATCTCCACACCAAACACCACTGTCAAAATTGTGCAGTGTAACAGCGGAAGCTACACAAATGGCGACCCTTTTACAATTAGTCTGGCCTATGTTCTTGCTGAGTTGGGAAACGTTACTCCCTCTCAAAAAGGCTTCGATTTTCACAACATTTCTCCGTATCCAAATGCGTTTGCGTATGGGCACGCAGCCTGCAATGGAAATCTGACGAGTTCTGACTGCGCCGCCTGCCTCGCGACGGCCAAAACCGCCATGCTCGGCACCTGCGGCGGCCGGATTGGGGCGCGGGTGGGGCTGTATGATTGTATTGTCAGATATGAACAATACCCTTTTGATGATTAAGTTTTCAATAGTTGAATTAAGTTTAGCGTTAATTACAAATAATCCCCAAAAGTTGAGCAGTTTGCGTAAAATACCCGCAATCTAACGGAAAAAAAATCGCTGATTCAAAATTTCTTTATAATTTTTAATATTTTTAATTTTCGTGAACGACACATACTCGGGGGTTTTCTCAGTAATTATTGCTTGAGTTTAATGTCTCTGTTAGTGGCAGTATCTCTGTAAATGTAAGTGCTCTTATGGGCTCTTGTTTATTCTGAATTTTGTGTGTTGTCTATTGAAATGTTTGTGTGAAATTTCAATCCTTACATTTGATGTGTTGAAATTTAAAAAGGTTTGGATCCCACCCCCAATCAATTTCTTGTGGTGATATATTTTATTGTCATTTATTATTATTTTTTTTTGGTTACAATTGTCATTTATTATTAATCACATATTATTATACATAAAAATATAAAATTGATAAATTCACCTTTTTTCGACTAAATATCGATAAATTCACCTCTTTTCGACTAAATATTCAAGTCAATCGAAGACTTGGATAAAATTTTAACGCCGTCCCACCATACATCATATCATTGGAATACATTTGAATAGCCTTGATATAATAGCACATTCTTATGCATGGAGCAACTAGATTGAGAGAATCGCCCTTAATTGAATATCTACAATAACCGATGGGAAATCAAAAAAGAAATACTAGTGATGAGGTCTGGTTTTTGGTCGGGGGGTCGAGGGGCGACCACGTGTCTTGCTCGTTACTTGAATTTGTAGATAGGATCCGACTTCAACCTGAAAATACTGAACACTGGGTCACTTGGCCTGAGGGGTTTGTCTCCGGCGTAGCCCCTCCACTGAATTAAGTCAGTACTAAGAATAGGATATTCGAGTAAGGGAGATGCGTCCGGAGCAGCTAGGATGCGATCGCAATAATAATGAGAGCTTACCTACAACAATAAATGCTGGGGGTATATATAGTAGGTGATAACACGCACTAAGTACACCTTGGAGAGTGTGTATTTAATGCTTGTCTGTGTTGACCTGCAGACATTTAATGCAGGGCTCAGAGTATTTGCAGATGATCTCGTACTATCCTTAAGAGAGGGGATCTGGTGGGCCCGACTCCTTCATAGCTTGGTACGGATTTGGTTGCAGTGTTTGGGATGTGCCACCTCACAATCTTGCCAGATCGTGAGGCGGTCGAATAGCCTCGATGGGCCTTAGGGTGACTCGGACAACGGCCCTTGACGGCAGTCGAGGCCCGATCGGACGAACATCACGCTTGCTAGACCCGTATGGCCGATCGAGAATATCCGATTGGGATCCATGTCGAGAACTTCGGACGCCGCCACGTGGCTTGAGTTGACCGCTAGGATCGAGATACGAGGTGCGATCGGATTGTCCATTATCAACTAGCATATTCAATATAATGCAAAATGAATATGAGACAAGTGTATATGACACAAAGAACCATCTCTAGTACAAAACACCGACAAGAATCAGCTTTCGAAATTCACCCACGAGTGACCCCCAATCCATTTAGAATTTTCTGCAAAAGTAATGTGTCTAATTACAATTTTCTTTCTTTATAGTATATACCATATAAAATGTTCAGACCAGCAGAATGCAAAAGAAGCAAAACTTTCCAACTATACCAATTTCAACTAACCAATATTCATCTGAATTCTCTTCTATCCATATCCCCACATATACACAAGTCCCAGATCCTCTATTAGGTATAAAATCGTCACCACGAATATACTCGTTCCTTCAAAAATATACGAAACAATTCCCGTTTGTTTCCCTCAAACGTCCTTCAACATAGCCAAATGTCACCCAAGCAGCAGCAGCAGCATATATACACAACTGAATTGTGAACCGTCAGATCATACATGATGATGATGTCAGTATTTCACTTCATTACATCATCATATTCTCCGACAATAAACTTTTCTTTTGTCATTTTTCAAATTTGTCCTTGAGAAATGGCTCGTTTGAGAAAAACTGCATAGAGAAGTTCGTTCCACATATCAGGGACACCTGGCAAACACCAGTGGCTGCAGTCTTGGCGGTGAAGAGGAGCCGGTCCCACTTTAGGCCCTAAGTAATACAATGAAGAGTGGCCGTCTTTCCTTTGAGAAGTCATACTTGTCACATTTAGTAATTCTATATTTCCAATTTTCAAATGTTCTGTTATGCCATTAACTACAGTTTTGTATTCTACGTATGTTTCAGCGGAAACTGGTAATGCACTCAAGTCGGGTATTGTCTCCAGGTGACAACTTCCACCAGTCTTCCAATCTCCACCTCTGCAAAACCAAACATTCAAATTTTAATTGTGCAAATTACAAATACCCCCCTCTTCCTATTGGAATTTGATCAGAATAGACAGAATTTGTCAGAAGACATGGATGATAACATCAGCATATATAACAGCAGTTTTGGAAAGTTCATTGAGGCATCATTAAACTATGTGACTGATGGGATAGTGACTATGACAGGAAGATAAGTGACAAGGGAGGTATGTGTAATTTTCGAATTCCAAAGGGACGTACCTGAAATGCACTGGAGCATAGCCTCTGAAAATCAAATGAGTCTTTGACAAATTCACTTCACGGCTTATCCAATTGGTCAAAGTCTTGATCGACCTTTGGAAGGCATTTTCTACACTCATCTCCATCTTTATATCATCCCCTTCTTGGAAATAACACCCCCTAATACACCAACGAGAATTTTAGAATTATAAATATGGTTTCTATATATAACATATTGATATTATATACAAAAATCATCGACAATTTTTAGGATCATGAAATTCTACCCCCTGATGGTCTTTTCGTAATTCCACCAATGGCCCGTGTTGAAAACCAGCAGATCAGCTCCCTTCCACTGCTCCGAGCTCCAGTCCAGTTTATCCAGTTTCAACGTCATCTTCACATCTTTGTGGGCCCCACTAGGGGCTCGGCTCTGCAGCACGAGAAATGGTGCTCTGTAGTACTCGACGGTGCAGTTAAAATCACTGAATTTAAAAATCAATGAGCCTGAGTGCTTCGTGATGGGGCTCCCATTCACTTCATATATTGAAGTTTTATTAGGAATTGCAGAAGCTAACATGCAAAGAAGGGACTCCCATTGGTTTCTTCCAATGGAATCTCCTACGAAAGCAACCCGTTTGTGTCGAAGTTTTTCCAGCAAATCCATTGCATTAAATCTGGTCCATAAAAATATTAATAAATGAGAAATGCTTAATCATAATTTTCTAACCAAAAAAAAACTTAATCCAATATGCAGATAACTTAAACAATAGAATGCTGAACTAGATATTGGGACATCAATTATTTTCCCATTGATTCAAAAAATAAATTTGTTTGATACTTAGATTACATCAACCAAACATCAGAAAATTTAGCAAGAAAAATCAATTTCCTTTACTATCGTCTACCTAAGTAAGCAATAAAAGAATCATCGATGGAGAAAATCCAATCAAATTAATTATTGCCAATAAGCAGATACAAGATAGCAAGACAATTTACATGTCTAAGCAACTCTTTAAATATGAAACTAATTCAAGCAGGATACATTTGTCAATTTGACTCGATAGAGATATATAGCAATATACCTAAAGAAAAGCCCATTTACAATATATTCGAAACACACACACACACACACAGTGAGAATTAATTTAAAAGAAACCTGGGCAAGTTGCAATCTTTAGGCTGCCAACGCCACTGGGTGTAGAATTTATCAGGCCTACCATTTTCAGTACAACGAAAACCCTCATCCAAGAACATGCAATCCTGCGGTTGGTAAAGTGGATAGTTTTCATCCCAAACCCATTTCCCTTCAAATATATCACAACCCTCACCACCCACTTCAAGAAACCCCACTTTTTCTGATTTCATCGAAGAACTGTTAGACTTAAACCAAGCAATAAACAATGACTGCCCATTTAATCCATTAACTATTCTGTAATCCAATAGAAATAGGCACAAGATTAAGCACAAACTGAAAAAGAAGCATCCAAGAATACCAGGAGCAAGCTCTGCAGATTTCAAGAACTTAAATTTCTTCAAAAAGTCCAACGGGGTCATAATTTTTTAAAAGATTTATCACTGTTTCTCAATCATCCATTGCTTGAAGAGAAGATTTCCGACTAAACAGGACAGAAACGATTCAAATGTCAAAAGGGTTCTTTTACTAAAGAGTAAAGCTCGAGTCTTTCGAAGGAGAAAATGAGAAAAAAAAAAAAAAAGAAAAGGATGAAGATAAGTGGTTGTAAACCAGTTGGATTGAAATGGATACTTAATTAATAAATGGAGATGTGTTCATAACATTGAACAGTAGAGAGAGAGTGGCGCACTAAAGAGATAAATGGGTGAGAAAAATGGAAAGAAGATAGGACAGAGATAGAAGATGAGGAAGTGGTGGGCCCTCTTACAAAGACAAACATTCATGGCAAAGGGCTTTTTCACATTCTGCTCCCCTCCCCTCCCCTGCATTGTCTATCTCTCTCTCTTCCTAATTTTCCATATCTCATGCAGAAATTGGCGTTGGACTTCACCGTCATAATTCTAATTATTTTATTTCTTGGAAATATTTATTTTAGTCTTTTCAACTTGAATTGTTTTGTATTGTTTTTCAAGAATTGGTAGCGAGCATTGAAGTATTTCTATGGGAAATTTAATGTGTTTTGTTTAAAAGTAGGGATAGAGTTGGTGAAAAATAACTAATTGGACAATTAAAAGAAAAAACTGCAAAAATTGTGGGTACAAAAGTGGGAGAAAATCGAGGGAAGGTGGGAAGAATTGTGGGGCTTTGGATTTCAAAAAAGTGGGAAATTTTGTTGGTTTGAATATATATATATATATATATATATATATATAATTTTAATGTTTACGAATCAATTGCATCACATAAAGCATAAATTAAATCAGATTAAAGTCTTTTGTTACTTATAAATTCGTATATATTAGTAAATTCTGAGTTGGGTTAGGGAATTTATAATTTCAGTATTGAAAATTATGGGGAAATACCAGCAACTACTTTGTGTAATATGAAATATTTGCATCAATTTTCTATGTTAAATTAATTCCTAATTACACCTGAGAGATTAAACAAAATTCATTTAACTCTCCATGGGCAGCGAGTGTTTTATACTCGCGGATACTGAGTTGAAATAGGGTAAAAATCGACTTATTCATCCCATAAAGTCCATAATACTCCTAAATTTTATTATATACAAGCACAAAGCCTTCATTTTATACATTTTCATTTCATTATTTATCTAGGTCTTCCACTGATTTGAGAGTCGATTTAAATATGTGACGCAGTTGGGGTTCGAAATAGTGAGAGGGAAAAAGAATTATGAGTTTAGATTTTGTCATAGCAAATTTACAGTAAAAAATTTGGTATTTTACCCGTAATTGTAACGAGGGTATTTTCGTATATAACAAAAAGTAGATAATATGATAATTACTCTACATCAAAAAGGACTATTAAAAATAAAAATAAGACAAAAAATAACATAAAATTTATAATTAATACAAGTAGGTAATATGAATTAAAATTTTAGAAAATTATCTTAAGTCAAAGCATATTGATGACTTATTTAACCAACCAAAATACCATATGTGGCATTTTCCCACATGGTGTAACGAAACAACTCATATCCATGTTCGACCCAGAACAAGGTTTATGTTGTGCCCAATCATTTAGGACAAATATGGCGCCGTAAATAATGGGGTTTTAGTATGTTAATGTAATAGAATTATTTGAAAATTCTTGTTCAAAACGAATATTAATTATACTTAAAAAACATTTATTTAAATATTAGCTTTTATTTTTTTTCCCAAGAATATCCCTTCACCCATTGAAAAGGCGCATAATCAAAAAAATTTACAGGTTTAATGCGAATGATAAATTGAAGTATTTATATTACATTTGAAAATATATGTGGGTATCTCCTTTTTTGGGTGGAAGTCTATATCAGTCCCACAAATGTCTTATTCATCTTGTTATCTATACTAACACATAGATGGACCCCCCACAATAATCAAATAAAAAATAAATTGGAAAAAATCAGGATCAAATTGAAGTGTGATTTTGCATGAAATACCAATTAGTAGTTGATGATAATAAATGAACGGGCAGAAATACATAAAAGTATTAACTTTCAACATTAAAGACGTTTGAGATTTGGTAACACATCAATTATAAAATATGATTAGAAAAAGCGCAAGATTAACCACACAAATGACAAATCTTTACGGCCCTCCATCCAAATCCTTGATTTATTATTTCAAATTTCAATATATGGCCCATGATTTATTGTCAACAAAGAAACAAAATTTCCTTGTTTTCTTTGTCGAATTCTTCTTCGATTTAATAAAATAGACCATATACTTAAAAAAAATAAAAAATTAGGTCAACTTCCAAGGGAAGGAAAAAAGATGAGAAATCTAGTAATTCGATTGATACTGGTTAGGGTAAATTACATATTTACATTCCTATGTTTGGTATAAATCAGTATATATGATCCCTTTCAATTTGTATAATTACATATACAAATTACTTGATTTAACCATCAATAATATATAATTGGCATGTTTGTCCCACCAAAAATGTTTTGTTTTGTATAATTCATTAAGACAATGACCTCCTTAATTATGGTTAATTATTGGTTCCACTTTCTACTCGTATGGGTTGATATAACGTGGTACCAGCTCGTTTCTGGGCTGAATTTCTTGACTTAGATGATCAATTATTTCAGATTAATATTAATCAAATAATCAAGATCACATTGACATTCTTTCGCCATTCTCCACCGACAGTTTGTATACAAAATACATTCCATGTTTATGTTTATGCCTAACTACATACAAATTTCAAATTTAAAACTCAAATCCAGAGATTGAATCATGCTTGCACGAACACACAAAAGCTTTAATTTTTGCTGGTCAATGAGATTATTCTTACAGGACAGGAGACAAGAATGATTAACTTTATCAAATTAAAGACAATTTCATCATTTTTAAATCACGAGGCGGAAAGATTACTCCAGTCACAAGTCACGCCTGCTTTAGTGGATACGGACACGACAACACTGATTCTTTCTTTTTAATACTTTACGTCGGAAAGATTACTCCAGTCACAAGTCACGCCTGCTTTAGTGGATACGGACACGACAACACTGATTCTTTCTTTTTAATACTTTACGTTAGAAAGGTCGTCTGTCCGACATCATAGCATAGGATTAAAAAGAGATCAATGGCCAAATATAAAACCATTCCAAACGTGAGTGCCAAATATCGGGTAAAAACGAAAAACTAGCAGAAAAGTGTAATTAACCCATAGTAAGAACTAAGAAATACAACTTACTGTTGTAGAACGCAAACTAATCTGGCATCAAAACCTAATCAACTTTTTTGAGGCAAAGTAAACCTATGTTAACTGCAGAATATTACAACACTGACAGAGAAGAGAACAATCACTCAGAAAGCAAAGAAAAAGATTTATACAAATTAAGTTGAAGCTCCAACTAAAACCATATGTGCAAACAAAACTGAGTCACATATCGAAAATCCCGTATACGAAAACTCACATCTAGCATTCAAACATAGGGCGAAAAACAATTACTGCAGCTGAAGTTAGTTGAATTACAAATCAATCCGTCTTAGTTTGTTTGAGAAATTAACGTATAAACCCCAGGTTTTCAATAAATGTATAGATCTCCAAAAATACGCCTGTTTGAGATTTCAGATAGGTTAGTTTTGGAAGATTTACAAATTTATTGAAACTTCAAGGACTATACTGTAATATGTCAAACTACAGGTATTAATTTGTAAGTACACAAAACTTCAAGATAGTCAGATGTAATTCACCCTTCAAAACATATACAAATACTCTATTTCACAAGCAGTACAAACAAAGCGTAACGCACGCTCCAATACTTCCCAAAATCCAAAGCGTATCCAACCTATTCTCATACCTCATCTTCTCCTCCTTCAATTCACTCTGCACCTTCGAGTAGAGCAAGCACGATTCGAGCGCCTCACTATAATTCTTGCTCCTAGGACAGCTCAGCGCTTCTTCAAGAACAAGCAAACTATTCCTCCCATTAACATGATAACCCTCCATATCTCCAAGCTGCATGCTCAGTTCAGTCAACTTAAACCTAGTGTGCGCCCCATTTCCCTCAATCACTCTAAACTTCATTAATATAATGCATTCCACAACTTGGCATGGAAGAATATCTTTAGCAGGAAGAACCGAACCGAATCGAATCAAGAAATCATTATCCGTAGGCCAATGCCTCTGTCCACCAATCGCGCTCCAGCTCGACAAATTTGCAGCTTTTTTCGTTTTTTTATTTACAAGAATCCAACTAAGCCTAATCCCGTCCCTTAGCTCTCCCCATAGCTTCCCGTCTTTCCTCTCTCTCTCCATTGAAGAAAACCCATCCGAGGGCAAAAGCGTAATTTCATCTGCCCCGTCGTCGTCTCTAAGGAAATCAATCCGAAAAGGGCAATTGTGAAACCAACCATTGAAAGCATTCGCGTTGGGAATGCCCCACAAGACTTTCGAACAAATTGTTTTCTCTTTGAATCTAATATCGACTATCGAAACATAATCGGACGGTGAGATGTTCGCCATGTCATCATCATCTCCATAGTATTCAGCTTCACTCCATTCTTGAGGGTATTCGTGGTAGTATTCGTTGTAGTGGAATTCCGGGACTTGTTTGTTTACTATGAGAGGGAAACAATCGGAGTAGAATTTTTTGAAGCCGCCTATTGAAGAGATTAGGGTTTTGACATCTTCATTGTTGGTTGAAGGCCACATTGAAGAACATACGTTTTCCCAAAGATTTTGCTCTTTGGAAATGGAACAGAATGCTGCACAAGTGCAGGCTGCTGTGGCTAATGTAGCACCATCGAGACGTTTAAGTATGTCGTAGCAAATATCGCTGCTTAATGATGCCATATTTTCGGGTGAGGAAACCGACATTATTGCAGATTTCTTACCATCTGAAATAGGAAACAAAAATTATACAAGTAACAGAAAAGAAATTAAGTAATATAGGGTAAGAAAGCTATGTTTTGGTAAATTCTTCATTCAAAAACACAGACAGAAGGCCTAGATTAAAAATTATGAAATGTGGGAGGCAAATCAAGTCAATGGATACTGGGCACTAGTGACATATGAATGGGGAAAAGAAGGAAAAAAAAAGGATGACCTAAATAGCCTTCTAATAGTTAAGGCCAATAAGAAGATTTCAAACTTAACATGTAAAGCAACAAAATAGAAGCAATACTTGTGTATGAGTGTGTGTGGGTGGGTGGAGGGAGGAGGATTGCAAACTCTACTGATTTTGAAGAAGCTAAAGTAGAAACTAAAGTTGTAAAAGAATATACTAAAAGCAAAGAGTGTTTCAAAAAAGAGTAGTTGAGTGTTTGGGAAAAGAAGAAGCTAAGAAGCACTTTTACTACTCCAAGGAAACTTCCTTTTATTTACAAAAATAAACTAGAAGCTGAAGCCGAAGCCAAAAACAGGTCCATACGTGCTTCAAGCTTTTAGCTTATTTCTGCTAAAATCAAGCAGAGTTGGGAGTGTTTAGAAAATCAAAGTGCTGATAAAAGGCCAAAAGCTGAAAAGTGCTTGTTTTTAGCGTTTGCAAACACTACCTTAGCTACTAAATTTCATCAGAAATAACAATATACGGCATAAATGTCGATTTTAAACTACTTCCCCATACCATATCCATCAAAGATTATTTAAACAAAAAGAAAAAAAGACGATAATAGTCAAACTTCGGCCACCTTCTTCCAAAATCAACCCTAGCTATTAAAAATGCAACAAAAAGGAAATAACTAAAATAATATCAACAAATCAGAAAGTCTAATTTCACCAAAACACATATGTTGCTCAAGTAAAGAAGCGGTTTTTTGCCTTCCACGAAATTGATTCTTTCGATGAACATTTAGCCAAAACATGTTTTATTTCTTCTCTCACTAAATTGAAACAAGAGGGCATTTAAAACCCGTGATGAACGAGATACTAATTTATAGCCACATATAAGTATTTTGGGACAAATGAAAAACTGAATTTGAAATATCCTTTATGGAAGGGGTAATGCATATAAACAGTGTATTGACTTGCACGCACATAGTGAATTTCTGCGGATAAAGGCTTCTCTTCGAACTTTATTTGGGGAAAAAACAATTTGGCAGGTGATGAAGCACATTTTGCTGCATACATGTTTTCTGGTTTAATTGCATATTCTACAAAAAAGCAATTTCACTATACGTCTATACCACCAGAACCAGTCCATCCCCGGAGCAAAATCATTCCCAAATTGGGACACTTAAGCAACTTAAAACAGCAAAGAAAGAGCCTAAAGGCGGGGTATATGTTTTATTTTTCCCTAATTCTGCAATAAAGAACTCACTTCGTAGATGCCAAAATTTTCACTTGGAAATAGTTTTATCATACAAAAGTTGGATTCTTTATCTAACAAATACATCTTACACTCCAATTGACGCAATGCCAGAGCGAGAGAGATAGATAGGGATTTCTTACAGGAATCTATAGGCAAATATACAGCAAAAAAAGAAAAACCCATATAAGAAAAGACATAAAACCAACGAAAATTGCAACAAAAAACTATCCAAAACCCAAAAAGATTAAAGCTTAGAGAAACCCAAAATAGGAAGGAAAACACACCTCACGCAGTAGAAGATACGGATTGAACCGAATAACTCCTCCATGGGCTTTACACTGTTTCAGATATAAATAAGAATGATGTAAACTGCAAAAAGGAATTGTAGCTTGAAGAAGAAAATGGTCAAGTGGGTGGTCATTTTTTAAATTTCCATTATTTTTCTGCAATAGATCTTTTGCTCTGTCGGGTCCCCAATTAATTGATGGGATAATTGTGATGCTCTCTTCTTTCCCGTGAGGATATCTGCAATTCTTATCTGTATGAAAATATAAAAGAAAATAAAATATGGGATTTTGAACTGTAAACTATCAACTCTTATTTTGACACGTTAGGCTTCCAGAAGAAAATTTAGGTGGACCCGCGGACGAGGTTTACGATGACGAATTCATCGTATATCCGCTGATTAAACTTTAGTCAGAAATACGGAAATGTTTAGAAAGATAAAAGGTTAAACAGGATTTATAAAAAATAAAAATAAAAAATAGAGGGTTTCTAAGACTTTACTAGCTTTCTATAATTTTTCCGCTTATTCTGCTCCTCATTTTTACCCCATCAGAATTAAATAACGTATCAGCAATAAATAGCCATAACCGATGATTTTTTTCAGAATACCAGGACTTTAAAAAAAAGGGATCCGGAAGCTAACTATAGAAGTAAACAACCTCTAAGTTCATAATAATGTAGGTTTTGTTTAGACTTTTGAGGCTTTGGGCCTGCTTTGATCTAGGTTAAATAATTTGTAGAATATATGCACTTTCTTGAAATTTAAAGCTAGCAAACAGATTGTTAATTTTAGCAGTCTGATGTTTACTAAAAGTATAAATGACTTGAGCTCAAATTACATGTTTTTATCTGTTAATAGGTATTAATTCATCCATCGTTTGCGTCATTGGACATATTAAGATTTTGTATCTTTGAATATGGTAAGATTTTGGTGGGGATGGTGAAATAAAAAGTAAACGGAAGGGTTGAAATTAATTTTCATTGCCAAACTATTTGGTGGAAAATTAATATAAATATATTTTTGTTGAATTTGACCACCAAACGTAACTTGCTCTCCTCCAAGAACACATTCGGAGTACCCATTTTTCTGGCGAAATTTAACTTGAGCACCCCACATTCAGATACACAATATTAATTTGGTTTAATTGCTAGAGATTGCCATTAGCATAAGATAATGGGACTTCAGTTAAATTAGGCAGAAATTATATCAAACTATAAGTAAGCCATATCCCAATCATCCACACAAGAAGGGGAAGAAATAATCACACCAATATCCTCACAAAGAAAGGAGATGATTAGGATCCTCTTTTGATCGAGCAGACCAAACCCCAAGAGATGGTTATTAATTGCATTGCTACGAATACAAGCAATTTAGTTTAATTTTGTTTGCTTTCTCTTTTTCTACCCAAAAAAAATATCACAATGATAAGAGAACTTGCTGAGGCTATCTTCAATGTGATAAGCACGAAAAACTATGCCATTTAAAATGATTAGGATGTATGACAATGACCAAAATTTGTAAAATGACATGTTTAGATATATGATGGCGCCAGATATCTAACCACCCTGTTTTTCATACGATACTTGCTATTTATGATACTAAAAATCATTAATGGTGAAACTAAATGGATCATAAAATTTCATAGAACAGATACAGATGTAGGTAGAGGACATGCATCAAACATGGGAAAATTACGACAAAAAACCTGAACTTTGTTTGTTTTACAAAAACACCCTCAAACCTTGCAAACTTTAAGGTATTTTTCGTAATTATCCCATGGTTTCAGAATGTCTTTCAAAAAGTTTAAAGGTTTCAAAGTATTTTTTGGAAACGACATAAACTTCAACGCTATTCGTAACTGACCCATCAAACATTATGGAACCAAGCAAGATCCCACTACTCACTCTCTCCATTTAATAATGCAAGAAATTTTTCGAAATCCAGTCATTTCAAGGAGTTGACGTTTTAACAAATACAATATCTCAATGCCAAAAAAAGCAAAAATTGAGGTGCCTGATCGTGTCGTTTTACTTACAGTAGGGATTAGGAGATAATCAGTCAGCCAGCTGGGATATAAGCATGACTTACTTCACCTTCTTTTCAAATAATTCAATAATAAGTGAATAAGAAAGTAAATGAGAGGGGAAAAAGAGACCAACCAATGTTAAATAAATAACCTGAACTTTTTTCCATATCTGGGAGCTCCTATGGGAGAATCAAATTATGGAAAATAAGATTTGCTTCGAAGGATAGAGATAAAATCTTGCAGATGAGAAGGTCATAGCATCATAAACATCATATATCGAATCACAAAGAAACGCAAAATTAAAATTCCAATGATCTTTTTACCTAGGAACATGTGCAATTCTCAAATACAGATGTTTACATAACGAAATGCTACAGAAACTTGAAATGATTGACCTATATACCTAGCGGCCTCTACCACGTCCACGACCACGACCACGGCCTCTACCACGCCCAATAGGTTTCCCTGAATTAGAGGATAATAAGATATAATACACGAAAACCAACCAAAATTGAAAATAAAGCTAAGACTAATTAATATCATACCTGCAGTTGGCTTTTTGGGCTTGACTCTAGGTGTCTCTTCCACAAGCAATGTCTCGAGATTTAAGCTGTCGGGAAGGATGTAATAACGAATATTATTACCCCTTACGCTCAGGTGATCCATAGTAACTGGATTCTTTCCCTTCAGGGTAAGCTTTACAGTCTTAAGATGTGTATTCATGCTAATATCAACACCTACAAAAAGATAACAGAACTACACTTAAAAGTCGCAGTTAGATAGCTACATATCGTAGTTGTACGATTGTTTTTCTCCAATATATTAATCTTAATGCAGATTTATCTCAGTGTGGAAAGCCGGAACTATGGAATATGGATTCCATGAGAATTGTCACTCTCCATACAAGTTGATGAAACCAAGTATTTTCATGAAATTACATGTACAATTGTACATGTAGGATATGCCCAATCAAGACTTCAATAATGCATAAGTTCTTAAGGCAATTCTTTGTAGATAAAACAGGAAACAGTTACATGCAGCAAATTTGGAGGTGTATGGGCACCGAGATTAGAACTTCTTGCAGATCATGACACATAAAGATCTGACTAATACAGTCTTTAACATTGAAACATTCAAAATATTATGCATAAATCAGAAACTAATGATCACTGAATGGTTCCCAACGCATGCTATGAATTGACTGCAAGCATGGTGTTATGGTAGTATGCTACAATTTCAGGATAAATCAAAACCCTGTCCTGGATTCTTTCTTAACAAGAAGATACACTAAATTTTCGGTGTCTGACATGTTTTGAAAAATACTAGGTCACACTGAAGCAGGAATTCGTACTCTGTTACACATGAGATAATCCTAAATGCCTGAAATTAAAGTTGATTGTTTTACCACCATTTCACCAAAAGAAAAAACAATCACTGCTATATAATAGTAATAGTAGTAGGAACCACAACACCATCATTCATTCTCCAAAAGTCCATCTGACAAACCAAATCAGCACAAAATGCTAGCAAACACTAAAGTCGAGGCATGTGACGAACCTATAATGGTGCCGTTCACAACGGTGCCGTTTTTCAGCTCAATCGACACCGTCTCATTGTTCAATTTCATCAAAAACCTGCATAAATTAAAGTAAAGAAATCAATTTGACAATAAAGAAACAAAAATTCAAAGAAATTCTAATAAGACGATGTAGAAGAAGAAACCTGACGAGCTTCATTGTCCCGACGAGAAATCGACGGAGAACTAGGGTTTTGTCGAAGCAACCGAAAAGCGTAGCTGTAGCAGAAGCGAAGAAGGGTTTTAGGCTTTTAGCAAATTCAAATTTCTAAATTATTGAAGATCTGCTCAAGTCTGAAAGTAATTATTGGGCCTCTTTCTGGGCTTTTAGCGATGGCCTATTACCCAGTCCAACTAATAATATTGGTGCTTAGCAATGGGCTTATATTTGGTTTTCGGTCTGTCGGCTCAAAACTTCAACTCCATCTTTTTGGAAAGAAGGAAAGAAAGAACAAAGGAAAATATATTAACTCAAATTCACTAGAATAAAGTCATAAACAAAGTTAGAAACTGTATTTCACATTTCGATATAAAATTTTATACGGTATTGAATTGAACTATAAAATAAGATCGATTCTGGCACCCACCTAACCTAGTCGCCGGCGAGCTCAGCCCCTTGATTGAGTCTATGCTTGTGGCTCCCGTTTCCGACTGATACTATTCATCTCTCGCTCAGCGCAACTATCTTGTTTTTATGTGTTTTGTTTTTGTCCTTGTGCATATCTCTTTCGAATGAGAGTTTTCATCTCTCGTATGAGAGTTTTCTTGTCTAGACATGTCATCTATCGCCGTCTCCAATCAGATCTGCCGCTACCATGTCGTCGTCTTCACCAGATTTGCCGCCATATGGCCACCGCTGCTAGTCTGATGCAACGCCTTTTTCGGTTTTGAAGTTGACTACTTACCACTGATACAAAAGATACAGGGTGATAATGAGGTTCAGTCAATCCATGAGAATTTTATTGAATATATTAGATCTGTGGTAGGTTTGTTTATTTGTTGTTTTTTTTTTCTCAAACGTGTGGCAAACTGTGTTGCCCACTTTATTATTTATTTGCAAAGATTGCATCTTCGATTAGCGTTATGTTTGGGGCATGTCCCAACCTTGGTACATGATTTTGTATTTAATTTTTTAAAAATTGAATGTTTAATAACTCAACGAGTCACACATTTCATAAGATCATTGAAATTTGAACCCATGGGGAAAGAAACATCCTAAGAAAAACATAGACATGCATAATAATATCTGATGAGATGATTCATTCTGCAACATCCTTAATTCCTGCAAAAAAACGTCCAGAATTAAGCGGCGAACGATGGCAATGAATTGGCGGAGTGCGATGACGGAATCAATCCTAGGTTACAAATGCACATGAATCATCTGCAAACTCATGAATTCGTCCTCTAATCATCTAATAATATCTATGTATGTCACTCCTGAGTCCCTGACTCTTGAGTTGACTCTTGAATATATATGTACACATACGACACTGAATTTCAGGAGCGGCAAACATAATTCCTCACCTAATTACTAATCATTAATTAATTACCCAAAACAAAGGAATTGACGTACGTGTTGGTCTACCTGCATGTCATAGTGTAGCAAAAGTTTAATTTTCAGAGATTTATTAAGGACTGTTTGTTTCTGTTTTTCATTCAACTTAATTTAGGTAATTTTCTAAAATCAAAAATCGAAATTACTTTCTTTTTTGTGTGTGTGGAAACGAAATACATTGGAATTAAAACGACACCATCGACTATATGTAAAAGTAAATAGAATAGAGGGTTAATTACACACGTACACCTCCAAGAGGTTTGGCCCCTTTTTAAAAAAAACACTAATAAAAAATCGAAAATTACAACAACTACTCTTAATTAAATATCTAATTTAGCGTTGATATTCATTTTAAGGTAGGGTGACTGTAGTAATTTTTCTTCTTATTAAGCTTGCTCCGTCGTAATCTTGGCTTCATCCTTGTTAACTATCCCACATTAAATAATTACTAAAATAATACTTACTTTATAATGTTTGGACAACCCTTATATTATTAACTAGTTTTTGTGGTGAATTAGGCTCAAACACACTACCTTAACAATCTCCATGCCGTCAATAGATGCTTTAGCGATAAAGAAAATTTTAAAACAAGGTAGCATCTAAAAAGACAAACAAACATGGCCTTACACGTCATCACTAGCTCTTGAATCCTCTTTATATGCCTTCATGCAAAATCGGGGTTTCATTCTCTTGCAACTCATATCAAATTAAACCTCCTCATGTATTGATATCGAAAAGACGAAAATGTCGATAAGTATTGAATCAGCTTCCTCTCTCTTCTTTCTCATATCTCTCTTCTTCGTTACTGCATTTCCAGCTTTCTTAGCACCCATTACAAAAGACTTGGACACTCAAAAGTACATGCTGTCAATTTACCTAAAAAAACCTCCCCAGCCGGCGAATTTACTCCTAGACCTCGGAGCTTCCTTCACTTTACTAGATTGTACCCACAACAACTCCACCACTCCTTGCAATTCCTCTACATGCAGTTCATCCGGTTCCTGCACAGTTTGTTCTGGTCCAGGTCGTCTTAGACACTCGATGACCCGGAAATCACCGGTGATGAGTCAACCCGTCAACGATTCGCTCTCTATGCCCTTGACGGACGGGCGGAATCCGGGTGAACTCGGTTCGATTCCCGGGTTCGTGTACTCATGTGGGAAAAGGTCGTCCATTAAAGGCCTGGTTAAAGACGCCGCCGGCTCCGCCGGTTTGGGCCGTTCTAATTTGTCCATCCCGGTTCAGGTTAGCAACTTTTCATCTGAAAACTCGACGTTTGCGCTGTGCTTGTCCGGTTCACCCTCGGCTCCCGGCGTGGCGTTTTTCGGCTCAGCCGGACCGTATTACTTTGTTCCCGAAATTGACCTCTCACAACATCTAAATTACACTCCACTCCTATCGCATCCAGTTGGGAGCACAGTACTATTAAGCTACTCCAATCCGTCCAACGAGTACTTCATTAATTTGACCTCCATTAAAGTCAACGGAAAAGCGTTAGATTTCAATCAAACGCTTCTGAGCATTAACGAGAAGGGATACGGTGGGACCAAGCTGAGCACAGTAACTCCATACACCACGCTACACACTAACATCTACAAGGCTTTGACGAAGGCGTTCGTGAACGAATCAGCTGCGCTCAACCTCACGGTAACGGATCCAGTGAAGCCGTTTAAGATTTGCTACAATGCGGATGATGTTTCGAGCACAAGCGTAGGACCGGGTTTCCCCACCATTGATCTGGTCTTGCAGGATGATGATACTTTTTGGAGAATTTTCGGGTCGAATTCGATGGTCAGGATTTACCGCGATGATCTTGATGTGTGGTGTTTGGGGTTTATGGATGGTGGGGCCAAGCGAACAAGCTTGTCGATCGTGATTGGAGGGTATCAAATGGAGAATAACTTGTTGCAGTTTGATTTAGAATCGGAAAAATTAGGGTTTAGTTCTTCTATTTTGACATATGGTACAATGTGTGCTAATTTTAATTTTACGAATAGTAATAAGTACTAGATATAGGTTAAAAGCAGTTATCTGTATATGAAAGGTAAGTATATATGTTTGTTAGACTATATCATTTCATATTATTAAATGATGTCTAGTTTAGAATGTACGTGCTACTCACGTATGCTTTATTTGTTGGAAAATAAATAGTCACTAAATCGATAATTTTGATAAATTACGGAACAAAATTGATACATTTTTTGATTCAAAATCACAACTTGATACAAATTTGAGTCCGTATTAATTTTGCAATTTTCTCTTCTCATGCATACCATAACCAAATTAAAGTTCCTAAACAAGTTAATTAAAAAGTAACAACACAATATGTAAAAAGACTAAAAAGATAACCATATTTAAAAAATCTTTTGCTCACATCACTGTGCAGCTGTTTGGATTCTCATCACAAAAAACACTGGGGCGAGAGTAAACCATCCGCGGCGGAGGAAGCTGTCGCGGTGGTGGAGCTGACGGAGCACCACCCCCGCCCACCCAGTAATTGCATCCATGATCTCCGGCAGGCGGCAGAGCTGGCCGAGTCCACCCACAGCCCTCCACAGGTCCATCACATCCATTTCCACAACCGTAATAATTACTATTACTGATCATCATATCGTAGTGGTGGTCAAAACAGCCACTTTGAGAAGTTGTGCCGCCGTGGTGGTAGTGGTGGCGCGGCGGCTGTTGATAAAGATGATCATGATCTGCAACAAACTTGCTGGTACAGGAATTATCCCTAAAGGTCATTTTGATCGTTTTCTTGTGGGTCAACTCCACTTCCTTGAATCCTTCAATTTGGGAAAATTGGTCCAATTGCTCTGGATCAAGTTGGGTTTGATTGGACGAAGAAAACTGCATACAGTGGTTTTGATTTCTGGAACCACTGCTGTCCCACAGGATCTCTGCCCTTTTCCCAATTTTGGCTATCCTCTGAAGTGTGTATGGGTCTATTGCACCAGAGACCGTTACTCTCCCATGCTCCTTATCAATTGTACTAAGCAAAGTAACATTATAAATCAAATAAACATATTATATTGTTATAATAACAATATTTTTTTTTCAATTATCTCCTTCAAAAAAATACAGTATAAATAGTACTTTATGGAGCTCTTTATGGACCTAATTACGTACCCCTGATCTACTTGAGCTCTTTATGGACCTTCTTTTCACATGCCGGACAATGGAGGTAAACCTTCCAAACACGTGTCTACCATACAACAAAATTAAAGAAACCAAATTAAAATAAATAAAATAATTAACATATAAAAAAAGAAAAAACTTCAATAATATATTCATCTAAATGGTGGTTAGGTAATTACCCTTGAACGATCTGGAGTGATCATCGAGAAATCCATTTGAAAAATGAAATGATGAACAAGAAAAACAATTGGCGGCTACTAAAATATATAAGACCGATTAATCCACAATCAAAAGTCAATCACAAATAAGGAAAGGATATATTTCAATTCCCTTTTAATTTAGTATACTCAACTCAATGTATCTTTTCCATTTTGAGGCTCAATATTAAATATTTCATCTTTCAAAAAAAAATTTAATTATCTAGGTCAATCCTAGCCAGTTTGATACTGATTCTGCTAAACTCTGTTTTGTGATAGAATTTCAAAAATGATTTAGGTGCTGCAAAGCTGGGATCATTGACAAAAAAGTATAATAGTTCAGGATCTTGAATATCTTATTTAATTGGATTTGCTCATTTTGTGGAGGAAAATACGCTAACTTACCAAACTTTGTATTATCAACGTCCAGAATAATCGTACAGTACATTACAGTTACATGGAACAGAGTTGCATGAGAAGTCTTTATTCAAAAGTAAGGTTTACAGAAACAAATTTGAATCAAGTTTAGACCAAAAGAGATCCTTCCATGACTGAGATTGCTTTCCCTCGAAGCAACACCCTCTGATTCTTCTCATCAAGATGCACATTTAGCACGCCGCTTCTAGGCGATGCCTGATCATTCAAGTGCACAAAATTAGCATCACGGTCATGACTCAGTGAGTGTGTGTCACATAATAATGAGGACTAATTATGAAAAACCCCTTGAGGTTTGTCCCATTTACGAAAATCATCCCGAATCCTTGAAAATTACAAAAAAAACCCTGAATCTACAATTTTCCATTAGTTTGAGGGTGTTTTTTGTTGTGATTTGCCAAACCCTGTGTTGTTTTTCGTAATTTTCAAGGTTTCAGGGTGTTTTTTGTAAACGGGACAAATCTTAGGGGGTTATTCGTAATTGACCCTTATTAATAATAATATATAATATGTTGTTGTGTGTGTGTGTGTTATGTTTGTGTGCGAATGTGCATAGATAGAGATTAGCGTGTTTACTTGATATGCAATAAAATCAGATTTTCCAAGCTTCTTGCTCCAGTAGGGCGCTAACGCACAATGTGCACTTCCACATACAGGATCCTAAAATTGATGTAAAGAGAACAAACATGATCATAGATGATATTATTATGTTGTTTAATGCTAAATTATCGTAATAGAAATCAAATTGCAGACCTGAATGTCATTACAGGATTAGGAAACACAGAGTGTAATTGTATTTTCTGTCCCATACTAATTGACTATTACAATTTACTTACATCCCATACGTGGATTTTTCAGGATCAACCTTTTCAACTTAGGAGGCGTGATTTTTGCAATTTACATCTCCTAAGTTGAAAAAAAGTCCTGAAATTGGTAACAAGTATACCAAAATTAGAAACAGATGAAGTTATGGGATCAAAAATGCAATTAACTCAAAGACAGACAGACAGACATGTGTGGAAGTAAACAAGTTACCTCATACACGCCCAATTTTGGGCAGAAAAAACGACTGAAAAAATCAAATCCCGAGCCCGTTGGAGCAAGTCCAGTAATGATTATTCCTCTTCCAGAACATTTTCGTATCTCATCAAAATTGGGTTCGACTTCTGCAACTGCCTCCCCTGATGGAAGCACAACCTACAAAACATATACGCTCTAGTTAAACCAAATCAACACAAATTGTGAAAGTTAGATATTTTTAACATTATGACAACAAAATGGGATAAAATACATACAATGAGGTCGTCCATTCCAGTTGTCCTATGGATCTCATTGACAGAAGCACCATTCAAGCTTTTAGAAATAGTTGAAATCTCGGAAGAACCATCATATTCCTTGGAAGGAACAACTGGAAAATCGAGCTCGATAAGGAAACTATTTGCAATATTATCAGTTTGATAGTTAGATGAATCTAAGACTTTGGTTTCGGGAACTCTTTTTGCTGTCAAAGTCCCCGAAAGTGTTGAAAACTCAATAACATCAGATTTCACCATATCATTGGAGAAGAGAAAGTGGGATGCAGCTAAAGTTGCATGTCCACAAATTTCCACCTGCAAACATATGATAACTTTAAAATCTGCCGTAGGCCTGTAATGAAGTGGGGTCATCTCTCCTCTGTTACAAGAGAATCTAAGCAGAAACAGAAACAACCTAAAGATTTGAAATTGTGGGTACATTTACAATGAAGGGCGAATTACATCAACGATCCCTGAAGTTTTCCTAATTACAATTTAATCCCTCTGTTCTCAAAAATTACATTAACTCTCCAATATCTCACTTTAGTGCCAAACCTCCCTAAAATAAGGCTGATTATTTGCATTTTTTTGTCATTTCTTAAACAGAGGGACTAAACTGTAATTTGCTCAAACCTCAGAAGCAGCAGATGCAATTCACTCTTACAACCAAATAGTAAGTTTATAAATATAGATCAGTATATATATGCTAAAAAAAGAAAAAGTACTTCACATATTATAATCAACACTATGTAAATAGCAATTGTTTGAATACTTCCAAACACTAAAGAGACCAAATTAGACTGATGCTAAATAAGTAAATAATAGTACTTCGATTAAAACGTAAGTGCTTAATCTTTTTTCCAATGTTTATTGTTCCAATTTATACAATAAAACTCTAATTTCTTTCTTAATTACTCTGGTTCAAAAATAAATTAAATTGTAAATTATTGCAAATGAAAAGATTGGTGACCTCAGCGACAGGAGTGAACCAGCGGAGGAGGAATCTGGGAATAGAGCCAGTCAGTGACTCGGGCAACCGAGTCAAGTAACAAGTTTCCGATATGTTGAATTCACGCGCCACCGCTTGCAGCCATTCCTCATCTCTCTCCTCCTCCAGCAGGCAAACCGCCGCTGGATTCCCCTTGAATGCGGAGTCAGTAAATGCATCAACCTGTTTTCAATTCATCAAAAAAATATCGAAATAAAAAAGAACCCATTACAGAATCACACACATTTAGTGCGTAAATGAGCAGAAATGAAGAAAGATTTGATTTTTACCACGCAGTATCTGACGGGTTTCTTCGCCATGGTGAAGTGAACTCTGAGGTGTAATTTAGCAACAATTGCAGTTGCAGGACAAGTGATATTATAAATTGGTAATTCCAACAGTCAAGGACTGCACATTTCTTGCAGACAAAGAATCCGATTTAAAAAGTGATATTGAATAGAAAATGTGAGTGATTCAGAGACGTATTGCGACTTGCAAGTATCCCTTTTTTTTCCAGGATATGTCTCGTCGGATATTTGATTTTAATATGAAAAAGGGTTAATTACATTTCATTGTCATTTTATTATTTTAATATATAAAAATAATTTGAAAAAAACTAAAGGGCCACAAATTAAAGGGGTCCTTCCTATTTCCTTTGTCTCAGTTTCAATTAAAGTTGTTCTTTAAAGCAATTTTAGAAGTTTTCAATTCTTATTGTTAAAATGATTTATGAAAATGAACCGTTTAAAGTACGAATATTATAAAGGAAGGATAGAATTTTATAAGAATGGAAGAAATTGTTATACAACTCATGTTTCAATATAAATCACTATTGAAAAAAATATATTATTAGAAAAATACCTAGTTACTTTATAGAAAATTTTTGACTAAAATAGACTTAAGAAAATGTCTAATAAAGTGACTAAAGCCTATAAATCACCTCATCTTTCAAGCTACATAGTTTTAAAAAACACAAGGTATTGTTTTTATTTAACGAAATCTTATTGCACATTACGAATAATTAACACCTGCTTTTGAGGTACTATACTCCAATTATTACTCTCTTATTGAAATTTAAATTTGATCTAGACCAAAACACTGCTTATTTACCAAACTTTGTATTATCAACGTCCAGAATAATCGTACAGTACATTACAGTTACATGGAACAGAGTTGCAAGAGAATGGCAAGTCTTTATTCAAAAGTGAGGTTTACAGTTAACAAATTTGAAGCAAATATTAATTACGTTACGTACTCTCCCTTGTTTATGATCTAGCTAGTCTAGACCAAAAGAGAGCCTTCCATGACCGTGATTGCTTTCCCACGAAGCAACACCCTCTGATTCTTCTCATCGAGATGCACATTTAGCACGCCGCCTCTAGGTGATGCCTGATCATTCAAGTGCGCGGAATTAGCTAGGATCATGGTGAGTGAGTACTGCGTGTAACATATTTAATAATAAACTAATTACGAAAAAAACCCTGAGCTGAGGTTTGTCCCGTTTACGAAAATCACCCTGAACCCTTGACAATTAAATGATTTTCCATAATTTGAGGGTGTTTTTTGTTATGATTTGCCAAACCTCGTGTTGTTTTTCGTAATTTTCAAAGTGTTTTTCATAAACGGGGTAAACCTGAGAGGTATATTCGTAATTGTCCCTTATTAATAATAATACATCATATGTTGTGTGTGTGCGAATGTGCATAGATAGAGATTAGCGTGTTTACTTGATATGCAATTAAATCAGATTTTCCGAGCTTCTTGCTCCAGTAGGGCGCTAACGCACAATGTGCACTTCCACATACAGGATCCTAAAATTGACGTAAAGTGAACAAACATGATCATGGATGATATTTTTATGTTGTTTAATGCTAAATTATCCTAGTAGAAATCAAATTGCAGACCTGAAGTCATTACTGGATTAGGAAACACAGAGTGTAATTATATTTTTGGTCCCATAGGTGGATTTTTCAGGACCGACCTTTCAACTTATGAGACGTGACTTTTGCAATTTACATCTCCTAAGTTGAGAAAAAGTCCTATAATTGGTAACAAGTCAACAAGTATACCAAAATTAAAAACAGATGAAGTTATGGGACCAAAAATGCAATTAACTCGAAGACAGACAGACAGACATATATGCAAGTACGGAAATTGCCTCATTTATCCCTAACTTTGGGCAGAAAAAGCGACTGAAAAAATCAAATCCGGAGCCCGTTGGAGCAAGTCCAGTAATCATTATTCCTCTTCCAGAACACTTTTGTATCTCATCAAGATTGGGTTCGACTTCTGCAACTGCCTCCCCTGATGGTAGCACAACCTACAAAACATATACACTCTCGTTAAACCAAATCAACACAAATTGTGAAAGTTCGATATCTTAACAACATGAAACAAAATGGGGTACAATACATACAATGAGGTCGTCTGCTCCAGTTGTTCTATGGATCTCATTGACAGAAGCACCATTCAAGCTTTTAGAAATAGTTGAAATCTCAGAAGAACCATCATATTCCTTGGAAGGAACAACTGGAAAATCGAGCTCGATAAGGAAACTATCATGTGCAATATTACCATTTTGATAGTTTGATGAATCTAACACTTTGGTTTCGGGAACTCTTTTTGCTGTCAAAATCCCCGAAAGTGTTGAGAACTCAATAACATCAGATTTCACCATATCATTGGAGAAGAGAAAGTGGGATGCTGCTAAAGTTGCATGTCCACAAAGTTTCACCTGCAAACAAACGATAACCTTAAAATCTGTCATTGCCCTGTAATGACGTGGCGTCACCTCGCCTCTGTTACGAGAGGATCTAAGCAGAAACAGAAACAACCTATAAAGATTCAAAATTGTGGGTACATTTACAATCAAGGGAGAATTACATCCACAATCCCTGAGGTTTTTCCTAATTACAATTTAATCCCTCTCTTCTAAAAAATTACATTAACTCTCCAACATCTCAGTTTAGTGCCAAAACCTCCCTAAAATAGGCTGATTATTTCCATTTTCCTGTAATTTTTTAAAACAGAGGGACTAAACTGTAATTTTCTCAAACCTCAGGGGTAGCAGATGTAATTCACCCTTACAACCAAATAATAAGTTTATAACTTTATAGATCAGTATATGCTAAAAATACCCTCGTATCAATACAAAAATCAAACAATATTACCAAACTCAGTACTTTTAACTATAAGTTATAACCAACACTACGTAAATAGCAATTATTTGAATACTTCCAAACATTACCATTTTTGTCGAGACCAAATTAGACTTATGCTAAATAAGTACATAATAGTACTTCGATTAGAATTTTAGACGTTTCTATAAAAACTTAAGTGCTTAATCTTTTTTCAAACGTCTATAATTTTATTCTTTAATTATTCTGCTTTTCAAAAATAAATTAAATTGTAAATTATTATTGCAAATGAAAAGATTGGTGACCTCAGCGACAGGAGTGAACCAGCGGAGGGGGAATCTGGGAATAGAGCCAGTCAGTGACTCGGCAGTGTAGGACAACCGAGTCAAGTAACACGTTTGGGATACGTTGAATTCACGCGCCACCGCTTGCAGCCATTCCTCATCTCTCTCCTCCTCCAGCAGGCACACCGCCGCCGGATTCCCCTTGAATGCGGAGTCAGTAAATGCATCAACCTGTTTTCAATTCATCAAAAAAATATCGAAATAAATAAAAAAACCCATTACAGAATCACACACATTTAGTGCGTGGATGACCAGAAATGAAGAAAGGTTTGATTTTTACCACGCAGTATCTGACGGGTTTCTTCGCCATGGTGAAGTGAAGTGAACTGTGAGGAGTAATTTAGCAACAATTGCAGTTGCAGGACAAGTGATATTATAAATTGGTAATTTCCGACAGTCAACGATGGCTCATTTCTTGTAGTCTACAAAGAATCCGATTTTGAATAGAAAAATGTGAGTGATTCACAGACGTATTGCGACTTGCAAGTAGCCCTTTTTTTCCAGGATCGGATATTTGATTTTAATATGAAAAAAGGTTAATTACATTTAATTGTCATTATTTAAAAGATAAATTGTCATTTTATTAATTTTATATAGAAAAATCAAGAATTATAAAAATAATTTTAAAAAACTAAATGGCCACAAATTAAAGGGGTCCTTCCTATTTGCATTGTCTCGGTTTCAATTAAAGTTGTTCTTTAAAGCAATTTTAGAAGTTTTCAATTCTTATTGTTAAAATGATTTATGAAAATGAACCGTTTACATCAGGAGGGTTTGTCTTTGATTCCTATTTTTTCGTTCTCTTTTATTCGTAGTTCGGACAATTCTGTGGCCCATTGTTTAGCTAGAAGGTCAGCTAACGTCATTTATGGGAACTCTGATATTCCCGATGTTGCTTTACCTATATTATTATTAGACTCTTTATTAATTTAATAATATAGGCTTTCTCTTTAAAAAAAAAAGTATGAATATTATAAAGGAAGGATAGAATTTTATAAGAATGGAAGATATTTTTTTTTTTTTGGTTATGAGAAGGAGCTAAAGCTCACATCTCGGAAATAAGGACTTCCAAAACCTCAGAAGGAGGTTCGGACCAAACAATACAAAAAGTCGTAGTACAATGACCTAATTTAGCTAAAACATCCGCACAAGCGTTGCCCTCTCTACGAGAGTGTTTGAATCGGACTTCCCAAGGGTTGTGCAAAAGAGCTTTGCAATCGTTTATAATGAATTCCAGCGAATGGTTGGTCACATCCACATCCGCGTTCACGAGTTTAAAGACAACTTCGGAGTCTATTTCTACCTCGATTCGGCGATATCTCATTTCCCACGCTAGTCTAAGTCCTTCGTGAAGGCCTGATAGTTCAGCAATCGTGATCGACGTTTCCCCTAAGTTCAAGGAGAAACCCCACAGCCACTGCCCATTCTCGTCTCTAGCCAATCCCTTCGCCACTGCTGTGCCGGTAGATGTGAAGACGCTGCCATCAGTATTTAATTTAATCCACTCACTAGGAGGCTTAATCCACTTAATATGTTCACGAACTGTGGGGTCTTTTGGCTGTTTAGGCATAAATGCCTGAGACCATTCCATAGCCATCTTCTTGATGCTATTAATTGACTCTTTGAGATGGACATCATGTTGCTGGAAGATAGAGCAGTTTCTGGCCTTCCAAATATTCCACAAAGTGGCAAGGAAAACATGGTTCCAGGGGCAATTAGGAAGAAGAATATTCCTATAATTCTTATGCAAAACTAACTCAATCCAATTATCTCCAAGATCTGACCAAAAACAAGGAATTCCGTAGGGAAGATGAAAAATTCCCATACCTTTTTAGCTTTTGGGCAAGTGGCCAGCGTGTGAGTCAAATCCTCGCGGGCAGCATTGCACCGAGGGCAGAGGTCGGAAGAGGTAAGTCCCCTATCAGCTCAGAGCACATTCGTGAGCAGCTTTTTATGGTTGCACAACCATAGAAAGGTTTTTAATTTCTGAGCACAGTCGGCTCGCCAAATCCACTGCCATTTTTTTCCACTACGAAAAGTCTCATCCGTGAGACCGAGATAAGCCGATTTGCTGCTAAAATTACCACTCGACGTACCCCCCCAAATTCTATCATCAGTTCTGTTTCGTTCATATGGGATAGGTAGGCTTTGAATTTTCTGTCTCACGGCGTTAGGAATGTCAGTACGGATGTTAGTGAAATCCCAGTGCCCGTTTGCGTCGATCAAATGCGAGACCATGAGAAGGGCGTCAGCGGGGTCAATTTGGATTTCTGGCATGTCACATAGTTTAGTTTCGGTTGCCCAGCGATCAAACCACAGAGAGACATTTCCGCCTCCTCAAATTCTCCATTTTATTTTGTGTTCCACCGCTTGAATACTTTTAACAATACCCTTCCAAAATCTCGAGGCCTGTGGTGGTGCTGAATGTTCAAGGGTATTTTGCCCTCTAAGGTATTTTTTGTGGAAGATTTCATTCCAAATCGTAGGTTCATTTTTTAGAGTGCGCCAACCCGTCTTGGCTAGCATTGCTATATTGTTTCTTCTCGAGTCCCTTATGCCAAGTCCCCCTTCCTTTTTGCTTCGAAGCACCTTGTCCCAACCTACAAGATGGACCTTCTTGCTTGTGGCGTCGGATGACCAGAGAAAATTACTATTAAGCCTATCGAGTTTATCACACACACTTGAAGGGAGCCATCCGGTTTGCATGCTGTAGACCAGAATGGATGAAGTAACCGATTGGATGAGTGTGAGACGCCCGACCATGCTCAAAGTCTTTGCTTTCCAAGATGAGAGTTTGCGTTGGACTTTCTCCATCACCTCCGCATATAAATCTTTAGTTCTGACTCCTGCACCAACTTTGATTCCCAAGTACTTGCCGAGAGAAGTAGTGCTATTGATACCAAGGAAGTTAGAAATTCCAATTTGAGATTATGATCCGTTCTAGGAGCAAAGAGAATTTTGGATTTGTCACAATTCACTTTGAGTCCCGATGCCATGCAGAAATCATCAAGAATATCTTTCAAAACTTTGGCCTCCCTCATAGAAGCTTTAAGGTTAAGGATGGTGTCGTCCGCAAAAAGAAGATGTGAGATTTTGGGGCCACCCCGACAAACCGCCGTGGGGTTCCATTTCTTTTTGCCGACTGTTTCCTCAATCATATACGATAACCTTTCCATGCAAAGCACAAATAGATAGGGGGAGAGCAGATCACCTTGTCGGAGGCCACCCGTCGTGTGCATGTGAGGAAGTGGTTCACCATTCCAAAGGATGCTCGGTTTCACACATCGAACCGCACTCATAATAAGATTCTGGGTTTTACGCAGGAAATGGAACAAATCGAGAGTTTCTTGAAGAAAGTTCCAATTTATCCGATCATAGGCTTTTTCCAAATCAAGTTTGATAATCATCCCTCCTCGTTTATTCTTCGACTTGGATAAAGTATGCGCTATTTCTTGCAAAACAAGGATGTTGTCGTGCGTGCTTCTTCCTGGTATAAAGCTACTTTGATTGGGGCAAACGATGGCATTGATGTGGGGTTTCAAACGCCGCACAATTGTCTTCGTGACCGCTTTAAAGAGAACATTACATAAGGCGATGGGCCGGAACTCCGTCACGAATGTTGGATTCACAACTTTCGGTATCAAAGTTATGTGAGATAAGCCCATTTCTTCTGGAATTTCCCCTCTCGTGAAGCAAGTTGCAATAAGATCAAAAACCGATTTGCCAATCATGGGCCAAAATTGTTGATAAAAAAAATCGTGAAGACCATCTGGCTCAGGAGCCTTATATAGGCTCATTGACTTAAAAATATTGTGTATTTCTGTTAAGGTGAGGTCAGCCGTGAGGTGCTCTTGGGCCGCTCTACTAAGGGTCCTTTGGAGTCTGCTGGACCGAAGCTGCTGATGAGCCACCATGGGAGTATTAAAAAGCCCAATGAAAAAGTCTTGCACATGACGTTTCAAAACTTCAGCATCTTGGACCCAATTGCCATCAATACACAAAGTGTTGATTTTGTTGTGTCTTCTGCAGCAAATAGTAGATATATGAAAGGTATTTTTATCACGAAATTGCAACCAATTAATCCTTGATTTTTGAAACCACAAACACTCTTCTTGTTGAATAACTTGATTGTATTCCCGGATAAGATTTTCCTCAAGTTCATATAGACGAGCGCTGAAGTGTGATCTTGGATTTTTCTGAATTCCATCAATACGTGCCAGGAGCTTCTTTTTTCGGTAGAATATATTGCCAAAGCAATTTTTGTTCCAGATATGCAATTTGTCAGGGAGGGCCGAAATTGCTTTGAGAATATCCGAATTTTCCAACCAATTTTCCTTAATGATCTATGCACAATCGGATGGGTGGTCCATGCCAATTCAAAGCGAAAAGGCCTTTGGGTTGGTGCAGATTGAATACCATTGCAGAGCGTGATAATAGGGTTATGATCGGAGTGTGTTCGAGGCAAATTAATAACGAGCCGTTCCGAAAAAAGGGTCCGCCATTGCTTATTGGCTAACACTCGATCTAACCTTTCTTTAACAATTTCTCCATTGCGTTTACTTGTCTATGTGAAAGGATTGCCTTGGAAACCAAGATCAAAGAGATAACATTGTTAAATATTTTCCTGGAATTCAATACATCTTCTCCAGGGGCAATTCTCCCACCACTTTTTTCGCTGAAGGTTGTTATGTCGTTAAAGTCCCCGGATAACATCCAAGGGTTGGAAATTTGGGTGCTAAGCTCCCGGAGATCTTGCCACAATTTCTGCCTCTTATGTCGATGAGGAATTGCGTAGACTCCAGAGCATAGCCAACTGTTATTGCGCCGCGGACCAATTATTGCATGAATAACCTGATCGTCGACCGAAAGAACTTCAACGTGAGCATTACTTTCATCCCAGAGGAGCCAAATACCTCCCTCTCTCCCCATCGTTGGTGCCCTAACGACATTAGGGAACCCTAAGTTGGCAGAAATTTTTGCTGCTCTAGCTTCACAAACTTGAGTTTCAAGTAGAAAAATAATGTCTGGGCGATGATCCCGAACTAGAATCCTAAAATTTGTTTTAAAGGTTTGGTGTCCTGCACCTTTACAATTCTAGGTCATTATCTTCTTAGGGACACTTTGGAGGGTATTGATGCAGATTAGAGATTCAAAATGGTGGCCAGCACTCATCCGTAGCAGCTAGTTCACAAGTCTCCGCATCCACATGCATTGCCTCGCTGTCTCCCACGAACTCAGGCGAGCTTCCATCCGACATGTCATCTATCGGGGGATACCCGCCTAGATGGAATATGTCATTCTCATCTCCACTTGCCAAAATAGTGGATGGATCTGCAGCATGCTCACGCACTCTATCCTCATGTCGTGTACTTCTGAAACATTCGGTGACCTCATCTCCCCTTCCTGAAACCAATACTCCATCGTGGTTGCTCCGGTGGTGGGTTGTTTGCACCGGGAGGGGTGGATGGGTCAGAGATGGGTTTTGGATCTGAGAGTTGGAGAGAGGAGTTGAAGAAGACGCCTCTCCTTTTTTTTCTACTTTCCTTTGTTTTGAAACTTTTGTCTGAATAGGAACGTCCACCAATGTAAAATTGCTGTGTGGAGCTGCCCTAGGGTTTGCGGGTTTTGTTTGAATCTGCCTTTTCTCAGGATAAACTTTTTTGGGTTGTTGTTTCTGGTGCTGTGCAACCACAGCTTTAGCTGCAAATCTGCTTTGCTGGCCTGAGGAGACGTTGGTGTTTGCATGCATGTAGTCTTCTCTTTCTTCATTAATATCTGAGGTCAAAGCTTCAAACCTGTTGTTTGTATTCCTAGAATAGAAACCTTTGCCACCAACTTTTTGGGACCCACATTTTTTCTTTCTTCTTGTGGCAGTCAGCCACTCACCCCACCTGTTCTCCTGAATCTTTTTCAGTATGTTGTCCCATGCTTCAGAGTCTGTTACTGCAGGCTGAGTCAGCGGCTGGGCCGTGTCCAAACACATCGGGCTCCGGTGACTGACTTTTCCACATTGGAAGCATATCGCCGGTAAGCTTTCATATTCAAGGGCATAAACCCTTCCCCTGACCGTGACAACACCCAACAAAGGTTTTTCCAGGTCAAGCTCCACACAAAATCTTGCATATTTGGCTTTCTCCACCCAATAGGTGTGATGATCAACTTTAACAGGTTCTCCGAAGCTTTTAGATATGGCTTCTACAATATCTTCCTCGTAGCTTTCCACAGATAGCTCGGGTACACGAACCCAGACCATGCTCCTTGTTATTTTGTCCTTTAATGGCTGAAAGTGGGGAAACCATTTTCGTACCACAAGATAATGACCCGCTATCATCCAAGGCCCCTCATTAATGATATGCTCTTTTCTTTCTGGTTCCCCAACTTTAGGATAAAGCAGCTATGTTCCAGATCTGTAAGATCAAAATCACCATGGAGCTCCCAGATCTCGTTAATCTTGGTGGACATATATGCACGACTTACTTTCTTTCCCAACACACGGAGGATCAGCGATTCTTTCCAGGGGCGCTGACTTTCCTCTTCACAATCCTCATCCAAAATGATCTGTGGAATGGGATAGTCCTCAATGGGTTGAATAATTTTAATTCTATGCTTGTTGAGTCGTCCATGCTTGGTGAACTTAATGGCACTTTTGTGGGTCTAACATCCCACAAGGGAACCAAGATAAAACTTTTTATGGTGCTCATTGACTTCTTCTTCTCCTGCTGAAGTGTCCCCATCAACGGAGGCTCCACCATCAACCATCTCTTCATCCTCATTGTTACCGATGAATTTTACCTTTTTTGAACTTCGCAAAAGTTGGTCGTTTTCTTCTGTAGATGATGGGAGTTGCATTTTCCTCTCATTACCGGCATCTCTAGAGAGAGAAATATTTAGAAGAAATTGTTATACAACTCATGTTTCAATATAAATCACTATTGAAAAAAATATATTATTAGAAAAATACCTAGTTACTTTATAGAAAAATTTTGAGGACTTATGGGATAATTATACTTACACCCCTCGACTTAAGGATAAATATAGGTAGACCCCATGTACTATGGAAATTATAGAGACACCTCCTCAACTATGGCTCTATCTAACACTTAGGTCCTGCAGTTAGTCATTTTCTTATTTCCATGTAGATTCTAACGTTCTATTAACCCGACAATAACTTACTCACTTCGCTCATTTCATGTATAGCCAACACTATAGCAAAAATGTTACGGATAATTTAGTCATTTCACAACATTTCCTTAAGTTTTTAAGGTTTTCGTTAGGGTTAGAGGATCTATCTGTAATTTCCAATAGTACAGGAGGTCTAGCTATATTTACCCCTAAGTCGAGGGGGTGTAAGTGTATTTAGAACTTAAAGAATAAGAAAATGTCTAATAAAGTGACTAAAACCCATAATCACCTCATCTTTCAAGCTATATAGTTTTAAAAAAACATAAGGTATTTTATGAGAGTTTTTATTTCACGAAATCTTATTGCACTGTTAGTTAGGAAAGTTCGATAATTAGGGATTCTCTATATCCTATAGTTGACTTTCTCTAGTTAACTTTTTTGTACATTATTTAGCCTTGTATCTTGTACATTGTTTCACACAGAATAATCAATACAGTAAGAATTTCCTTTAAAAATCATGTTTGTTCTTATTTCTAACATGGTATCATAGCGGGTGACGATCCATTAACGGATCCGATCCTTGCTCATCACGTACTGCGGTACCTTTCCCGGCCATGGCCGACGATAGCGGCAGCACCTCTGGCAAGGAGTCACAACATCCGGTCGACTCCTTGGCCTCATAGCCAACCTTCTTCAAAACCCACAACCCCAAACAGACAACAGCAGAATCTCATCGGCGACGGACGACGATGTAGGGTCAGGTCTTTTTGTCGGTGGTCAGATTGGACGACCAGGGCAGTGGGGCGCCACCAGGTCCCAGGCGGGTTCCACGAAGCGCGCTTCGACGGCTCCACGCCGGCTACAGCGCAAGCGGCGGAGAGGGAAAACCCTTGGTGAAGTGTGCACAGTGTAATCGGACAAGACATAGCAATGAGGGATGCTATGAGTTGATCGGTTGGCCAGAGGGGTGGCGCAACTGTCGCCGCGACACCACGACGGCAGCGCGATACGGTGACAGATGGGCGGCGGCACACACAACTAGGGCTAAGATGAAGAAACTGACAAAGGAGCAGGCGGCGGCGAAAATGAAAGAGGAGCGAGCGGATGGCGTAAATGAAAGTGGGATGGCATTTTTAGGTATTGGGGTTAAATCCCCAAACTACCCTCAATACTCTAATAATTTGTCTAATCCCAATTTTTTGCCAATGAGCAACAGGGCATAGCCCTTCAACCGAGCACTTGCAGCAGTAGAAAAAATGCACAATGGATTTTTGATTGCGGGGTGACTGACACTATGACGTATGACCAATCAGATTTGGTCAGACATTCTATTCCTAGAAAGATGTCAATTCAGGACGCGAATGGGGGAATGTCACCTGTTCACGGAGTAGGAACAATTCATTTATCTCCTTCTTTAAAATTAAAGAATTGTCTTTATGTCCCGAATTTGTCATGCAAATTACTCTCCATTAGTCATATTACGAAAGAATTGAATTGTGCAGCGCTGATGTTTCCCTCCTTCTGTCTTTTACATGATCTTCAGTTGGGGAGAGTGATTGGGCGTGGTACTGAACGTCATGGATTGTACTATGTGGATGAGGTTGCTCAACACGTAACTGCAGCGCTTGCTCACAGGACTGTGGCTCGTCAACATTGGTTGTGGCACCGTCGGTTAGGTCATCCATCTATGGGGTATCTTCAGTCTTTATTTCCTAGTATCTTTCCTCCAAACAGTCAGTTAAATTGTGAAACATGTATTCTTTCTAAGAGTCATAGACAACAATTTCCCTCATCATATACTAGAGCTACAGAAGTCTTTTCCCTTGTCCATTCTGATGTTTGGGGTCCTGCCCCGAATACTGGTGATCATGGCCTTAAGTATTTTGTCTTATTTATGGATGATTGTTTTCGTATGATGTGGGTTTACTTTCTGAAAAATAAATCTGATGTCGCCTCGAAATTTATGGCATTTTTTAAACTGGTTCAGACTCAGTTTAAGTCTCACATTCAGGTCCTTAGGTCCGACAATGCGGGGGGGGGGGGAATATGTTAATACCACTTTAAAACAATTTTGTCAGGATCATGGGATAGTTCATCAGACTTCGTGTCCTCATACCCCTCAGCAAAACGGGGTAGCTGAACGAAAAAACCGCCAACTTCTTGGGATGTCTAGGGCTCTTTTGATAGAATCGAATTGTCCCAAATCTTTTTGGCCCGAAGCTGTTGCCACCTCGGTTTACCTTTTAAATCGACTTCCCACCAAACTCCCCTTAAATACTTGAGTAGTAAGGATAGCATCCCGTCCTCTCTAGCTCTGCCTTCTAAAGTTTTTGGCTGTTTAGTGTTTGTCCACATTCCCAAACTGAATTGTACTAAACTTGATCCTTGCTCTCTTAAGTGTGTCTTTGTGGGATATGGGGTTCATCAGAAGGGGTATAGATGTTACCATCCGGGTACTCGATGTCTGTATACGACTATGGATTGTGATTTTCTTGAAACCGAGTTTTATTTTTCTCAATCCAGTGGTCAGGGGGAGACTCGACAGGATCTACTAGGTTGTGTGTGACACTCTTGGCTTGACATAGTCCTAACAGAGCAAGTAGGCAGAACCATCGAGCCGACTTGTCCCACAGAACAAGCTCCCACAGAACAACCTCCCATACAAGCTCACACTCCAATCACTCAAACTGATCAGACTGAGGATCCTAAGGTAAGTCGTTGTGATTCCATTAGTGATGATTTTTCAGAACAATGTGAATCTAAGAATACAGGGCATGATGAGAATCCAGAACCAGATATGGAACAGCGCAAATGGAGATACAAAATGAGACAGTGCAGGAAAACAGATATATCTTGCCTCCAAGAGCAAATCGAGGGTACCTCCTAAGAGATACGAACCAGAGCATACAGGAAGAACTCCCAAATACCCGATAGCTGACATAGCTAAAGAAAACTTGTCCCAGCGGGCTCTAGCTTATGCTACTTCAGTTCTCTCCACCAAAGTCCAAAATAAAGTAGAAGAAGCCCTCACAGATGAAAGATGGGTTCGTGCTATGCAAATGGAAATGGAAGCACTTGAGAAAAGTGGCACTTGGAAAAAAATGCATACTTCCCAACGAAAAGAAGGTAGTAGGTTGTCGGTGGGTCTTTACTGTGAAACATCGGGCAGATGGAAGTATTGAGAGGTATAAAGCCAGGCTAGTGGCGAAAGGCTATACACAAACTTATGGGATAGATTACTCGGAGACCTTCTCACCGGTGGCCAAGATTGACACGATCAGAGTGTTGTTCTCGATTGCAGGTAATCGAGATTAGAAGCTACATCAAGATTGCATTTCTGCATGGAGATTTTAGAGAGAAAGTGTACATGGAACCCCCACCAGGGTTCACTTATGGCTTTGGCGACAGGGAGGTGTGCAGGTTACAGAAAGCCCTGTACGGGTTGAAGCAGTCACCTAGGGCCTGGTTTGGGAGATTCACAGCTGCCATGAAGAAATACGGTTACAGTCAAAGTAACTCTGATCATACACTCTTCCTAAAGAAAAGAAATGACTTGGTGACTTGTCTTATCATTTATGTGGATTATATGATCATCACCGGAGATAATACAAAGGAGATTTCTCAGCTAAGGGAAAATCTATTTCACGAATTTGAGATGAAAGATTTGGGAGAGCTGAAGTATTTCCTAGGGATAGAGGTACTACGATCCAAGCAAGGCATCTTCATCTCGCAGCGGAAGTTTGTCCTTGATCTTCTGACTGAGATTGGGCTTCTCGACTGTAAACCAGCTGACACTCCGATGATCGTTAATCATGGGTTACAGATAGAAGACGGGGCAGAGGAGGCTGATAAGGACCAGTACCAGCGGCTGGTTTCTAGTATCCCACATCAGTTTCGTAAGGTGAACAAAGCCCCTTTATAAGTGGGTTGAAGCCTTACCTTGCATACGCGTTTTAAAACCTTGTGGGGGTGCGCTGGGCCATCGAGCCTGGTGGCTTTCCAAAGAGGATAATATATGCTTGCCGGGCTGACCTTGGGCTGTTTCTGTAGCGGGCGCCGCCAAACAGGCAGACTCACGCCCCGCATCGGATCCTGACCCGGAATCGAAAGTAATCCGACCCGAATCAAAACCCGGCGAACGGCAAACCGGACTCATTTACTACTAGGCGGGAGTTTAAAAACAGGGACAAACCAAAAGCGGAAGCAATATATAGACAAACATAAAATTCATAATGGTTGCGCAGTTAGGTAAAGCCCACCAAGGCTAGCAAATTCCCATAAATACGAATAAATGTTTACAACGGGTTCTACAATATTAATCCCGGCTATACATAAGTATAATCCTACATAACATACATTTCAAGTCAACAAGAAACAAGAGTTTACATAAGACAAAAGCATGTAACTCGACCGACAACGACCCAATACTATGAATCCCGCCTAGAATCCTGAAACCAAAGGGTGAAACGAATGGGGTTAGTCAAATGACTAAGTGAGGGGGAAAAAGACAGTACATAAGAATAAACGAAAGTAGATCACCAGCTTAAACAGAAAGAAAATACCAGAAGTAAAGTTTTTCGCAAACGATTGGTGAACTAGCTCAAAATGGAACAAAACAAAACGTATAACTCAGCGAGAAGAGTTCTGAACCACCAGTCAAATCATAAAAACAGAAACCCTCCTTATTCCTCCAGTTGTAATCAGGGAGCAACCCCTAACTACACAGATCATACATAAATAGCTCAGGTACTCAAAGGGCTGCCACTCCGGCCTCACCCCGAGCTCCCAAAGGTGGAGGAAACCATAGGATTTCCGCTGTAGACCTGACGTCTACCGACTTCGTCCTATCATCCTTACTCCGGGCCCATCAGAACAGGTCAAACATATACATATACATAGCTCGCTTTTCAAACATTTTCATGTGGTCAAAAGACCGTTCGAGGCAAGTTGTGTGCGAGGCTATAATGCCAAAGTTCGCTTTCGAAAAACAAAGATTTTCCTGCCTCTTTCGTACACATTTCACAAACTTATACATAATACTTTTCATATTAAATCGTTTTCAAGATCATAAAAGTATAAGCTTAAATATCTACTATATATACAAACGGATGTAAAACAAATCATAAAACAAGGCTTATCGGGTAGTAGGGTTGGTATTATGTACGTATTATCGTATACAATAAGAAACTGAAAACCCCACCTGTTGGCTTGACAAAAACGAGAGCAAGAATGCGAGACCGACACGCTACTCCACGGGAGTATCGTCTGAAAAAGACAAAGACACAACCAAATAAGACTAATGACGATGCACGGCTTATACGAAAGATTTAAAACACATAGAAGCACGTTAAACAATCATTCATATCACTTAGGTTCACTTTGTAACAAAACATAGAAATTCATAGAATTCGATAAGCAAAACAAGTTAGAATGCAATAAAAACTCATAAACATGCATAAAAGGCAATAAGGAAGCATGCATTCAAGTTTCGGAAGAAAAGGACAACATTTGAAAAATAGCCAAAAAGGCCTAAACGAAAAACATGAGAAACGGGGCCCAAACGAAGTCGGAAAAATTCAAACTACCTAAAATATGTATTTCATGATTTATAGGACCTATAGGTGAAATCCGATCTCAAATCGGAGGTCAAACGAAGAAAGTCAACTTTTTAATTGCTCATTTGACCCACAATGCCGAGAGCAAGAAGTTGAAAATGGAGAAATTTTGGTTAAGGCATACACACGGTCTTGGGGACGGGCGGACGCACGGACTTGAACGCGTGCTCAAGCCGGTGCGCGAACACTTGCACTGGCCTGCGCACCGGCGTGCGCACGGCCGTGCAAAGCATAAAATAGGCGCACGGTCTTGGCGCATGGTCTCAAGACCGTGCGGATTATCAGAACAGCAGAATCGCGAGGGGTTCTCGGGAATGAGCTAAAAATCAACATTTAAATCATATAAATCATGCAAACCTCAAACTAAAACTTACATTTAATGATCTACAACATCTAATCTACCTATAGGACCAAGAATCACATAAATCCATCCACAAAATCATTCAAAATCACATTTTTCATATATTATTCAACTATTCACAAAATCCTATAAATCACAACCTAGGAAGCATTAAACGCGAAGGACGTGAGAAGCTTACATGAAGAATAGATCGTGAGGAGTTCGTAAAGTTTCACGGATCGAGATTCGGTCGGAAATCGAAGTCGAAATGAGCAATCAAAGCTTCTTCTCCTTACTCTCTTCTTTTTCTCTTTTTCTTTCTTTTCTTTTCTTTTCTAACGTGAAGTGAGGTTTGAGGGAGAGAGAGAGTTGGTCAAGTCAAACTTTGACTTGACTTGGAAACGAGGGGCAAAACCGCAATTACTCCGAACTTACTAAAAATAGCAGGTTGTTGGAATTAAACAATATTACAGTCAAAACTCGTACAATTGAACACACGTTGACATGAAATGGTTTAAAAACTAAAATTCACTCATTTATGAAATTGTTAAAAATTCACATACTAACTATCAAATAAAAATAATTAAATCGCGCAAAATAACGATTCGGACGTACCGGATAATAATTTGGATTTTCGGGGCGTTACAGTTTCAAATGGTATCAGAGCCAGTGCCGGTTAGGCCAGTGTGCCAGCGAGGACGCTGGGTCTCCAAGAGGGGGCGGGTTTAGTATCTCATATCGGTTTGGTAAGGTGAACAAAGCCCCTTTATAAGTGGGTTGAAACCTTACCTTGTATACGCGTTTTAAAACCTTGAGGGGGTGCGCTGGGCCATCGAGCTTGGTGGCTTTCCAAAGAGGACAATATATGCTTGCTGGGCTGACCTCAGGCTGTTACATGCTTGGAAAACTGATCTACCTCTCACATACTCGACCAGATGTGGCCTATGCAGTAGGAATCTTGAGCCAGTTTATGCATCAACCCCAGAAGAGTCATATGGACGCAACAATTAGAGTCTGTAGATATCTGAAGGGGCATCCGGGAATAGGTGTACTATTTCAGAAGCATGAACATCTCGACATTGAAGCGTACATTGATGCAGATTGGGCCGGAAACCCAATTGATAGAAGATCGACCTCTGGATATTTTACTCTCGTTGGAGGAAACTTGGTGACTTGGAGAAGTAAGAAACAGAAAGTTGTAGCTCTCTCAAGTGCAGAAGCAGAATTTCGAGGTATTGCACGAGGAGTCGCTGAAGTACTATAGCTGAGGAAGTTATTAGCAGAGATTGGCTTTCCAGCAGTCGGAGCTTGCAAACTTAATTGTGATAGTCGAGCCGCCATCAGCATTTCAGAAAATCCAGTACAGCACGACCGAACGAAGCATGTCAAGGTGGACAGATATTTCATTAACGAAAAGTTGGAGGAACAGATTATTGATATCCCATTTGTGAGATCCGAAGATTAATTGGCAGATATCCTTACAAAAGCTGTGAATGGAAGGATATTCAGTGAGGCATTAAGCAAGTTGAACATCGGGGATCCGATACTCAACTTGAGGGGGAGTGTTAGTTAGGAAAGTTCGATAATTAGGAATTCTCTATATCCTATAGTTGACTTTCTCTAGTTAGCTTTTTTGTACATTATTAGCCTTGTATCTTCTACATTGTTTCACACAGAATAATAATTACAGTAAGAATTTCCTCCAAAAATTATGTTTGTTCTTATTTCTAACATGCACAACATTACGAATAACACATGAGAGTTTTTATTTCACGAAATCTTATTGCACATTACGAATAACACGAGGTTTTGGAGGTACTATACTCCAATTATTACTCTCTTATTGAAATTTAAATTTGATCTAGACCAAAACAGAGCCTTCCATAACCGCAACAATGGCTTTCCCTCGAAGCAAAACCCTCTGATTTTTGTCATCAACATGCAGATTCAGAATTCCACCTCTTGATGATGCCTAAATCAACCATATATATGTATATATATATATATATATATGTATATATATATATATATATGTATATATATATATATATATATATATATATATATGTATATATATATATATATATATGTATAATTAGGATGTAAATTATATTTAGGGATAATCACTTGCGGAGCCAATAAGGCTTCAGGGGTACAATTGACTCCCCTCAAGTTTTTAAGTTTATCTAATATTATATATGTATATACATTGATGTTTATAAATGTCTGTAGAGTTTCCTTTATTGATCCCTCATGAAACTCTATATATGGATAGATAGGGGTCACTATAGTAAAAAAATAATAAATTTGAAACTTGGAACTACATCATGTGTATATAAAACTGTTAATAATAATTTTTCTCTCATGTTAATATCGCTCTTATCTAAAATCCTACCTCCGTTTTTAGCTTTGATTCATGATCTCCTAACTAAAAGTTCTGGCTCCGCCACTGGGGATAATTATACTTAGATCTCAAAGGAATTTATTAAATTATAATTTATTATCCTCTTAGTCAAATAATTACGGTTATACCACACACGAAATTGGATAATTACATAAAACATTCCTGAATTAGGTTTTTGTTAGAAAACATTAGGGTTTCATTCATAATTAACACAATAGTTCCTTTTTTATCTGAAATGAAAGATTCGATTCAACCACCAAAGATATTTATGATATTACAAATATATAACAACTAAGTGAAATTTAGGAACAACCCATGATATAAGAAAAAGTAAGGGTACTTTTGGTTATTCACTGTTCATTTTTTATGATGTCATCCAATTATAGATACCGGAATCCTAGCAGAACCTAACTGTGGGTGTTTTTTGTAATTATCCAATTTCTTATGGATTATAACTATAAGTGTTTGACTAAGAGTATCACGAATTATAATTTTGCAAACTCCTTTAGAGTCTAAGTATAATTATCCCTTATATTTAGCTATGTTAGAGATAAGAGAATAGCGTGTTTACTTGATATGCAATAAAATCAGATTTTCCGGGCTTGTTGCTCCAGAAAGGCGCTATTGCACAATGCGCGCTTCCGCATACAGGATCCTGAAATGGAAATAGATAATGCTTCTCAAAATCTTAAAATCCTGTTTTTTTTTTGTCTTAAACAGGACTGAGCTGACTCCTAAGCATATTAATTACCTCGTTTACTCCTAATTTCGGGCAGAAAAACGACTGACGAAATCAAACACTGAGCCTGGTGGAGCAAGTCCTGTAATGATCATTCCTCTGCCGGGACATTTTCGTATCTTCTACAACCGCTTTCCCTGTTGGTAGCACAACCTACAACAAACCACATATATATATATAGGGAAACCATACATATTTACGAAACTTTAGTATTTTAATGGAGATAATTTACAACTACTATCCTTAAGTGCAATTACGAATTAGTTTCTCTGATGAGGTTTCATTTCATGTACAATTCTTGTCGAATTCTAGATATATAAGTTCAAACCATGCTTGGGCTTCTAGAGTTGATCACCTACAAATGAGTTAATTTGGTTTAAATCTTAGTCAATGGCAGTTAAATCTTTTTGTCCATACTATTTTTATAAATTTTACATGAATAAAAGAGATTAATCCATAGTTATGTGACACCTTATTTAGGATAGTAGATGAAAAGATTAATTAATTGTACTAAAGTATCCAAAATTAAGGGCAGTTTGCACTGCAATCAAAAATGCAAGTTGTGTGGTTGGGTTCTTGAAAACTAGACACTCAGCAAACCTTCAGAAAGTTGGAGAATCATCGCCCTCCTCATCACCCTCCTGATCATATGCAGACAAGTCCATAATTTCCTTCCATTGTCAATAATTATAGGATTCTCAACTGGTGGACCTGTTATGCTTTGCTGGGACATAACCAACACATCAGGATCAATAATAGAAGGAGGGATTCTGAACTTAATTCCAGCTCTTCTGGCTTCATTCTTGGCTTTCTTCTTTAAATCCTTATTGGCTTTCTTTTTGGCTTGTTTCTTCAGCTTCTCAGCCTTCATGTGTCTCATAATGTCCTCTTTGTCAAGAAGTGGAACTTGTCTAGCAAGACCTATTTTATGATTCCCTTTTCTCAACTGTTCATGCATGGATGGTCCTCTCTGAGTTGGTGCTTGTGAATATTCAAAATTAGAAGTTGGTTGAGTCACATGGAAATCCTCTGAAATATCAATCTGCTGGCTCGGGTCCAACACCAATGGTGGCCTCAACACATTTGTCTCCAGATTATCACCCTAAATTGATTTAATGCTAGTTGACATTGCTTAACCAAAACAAATATTGCATGATCTATTTAAAGGTGTTTAGTACTAACCATATTAAAAGCTCCATCATTTTCATGGGCACGGTTGTCATTAGGCTCATCCTCATTGTCATGATGTCCCCCATGTGATGATTCTCCAACTTCAGCCTGTTTTTGCATGTTTACAAGAATTCAATATTAGCAACAGTTATGTGTGGGCTTAGGAAATAGCTGATGTTTAAAATCAGGGATGATTTCTTACAAATAGCCTCTTTTTACTTGGTCTTCTTAACTCCCCAAACACAGGATAACTTGTAACCTTATGCCCTTCCTCTCTACAGTGTGAACAATGTATGGTATTTTGGAATCTCCTAAGTTTATGAGGATGTCTTCCTCTTGCCTTCTTCTTTCCTTTAGGTGCTGTTTCCAGATGGCCCCATCTTCTCACCTTGGCAGGTCTACCAGCCTTTTTACCAAACAATGGTGGGAGAGGAGGAACAAACAAAGTCTGATTCCATGTTGAATTCCCACCAATAGGCATGACGATACCTACAATAATTCATTAATAACATTTCTGTAGTTAAAAGCAATGCAGCAGATAAATGCAAAGCAATTGGTAATAAGATTTAAAGAAAACCCACTAATATCTGCATATGCATCCTTATAAGTTTGAACAAGGTAGCAGTCCTCTACAAAGTCATGAGCATCCATTTTTTGATTATAAATAGCACTCAGGGCATGCTTACAAGGAATTCCTGTGAGCTGCCATCTCCTACACGAGTAGCTCCTCACATCTAACCCAACATCATATATATCACCAGCTATGAGAATGTTTCTAACTTGGAAGTTGAATCTTGAGGCCTTTTTCACCCTGCAACCACCAACTTTCTTACCCCGTCTCTCCAATATCTTCTCAATCTTAGGACATAAAGGACCTAGGAAAACAAAATGCATCAAAATCAATAACATAGTTATCTAAAACAATGATTGACCTTTTGGACTATGTATGGAAAAAAATTTACCCTTGAACTTGTCTGCAACCTCCCTACAATCTTTCATCATCAGCATGAAATACTCCCTCAACATCTCAAGCATAGTCAGAATTGGTTTGTTCCTTGTTGGTAGTATTGCACTGTTGAATGATTCACACAAATTGTTCAAGAGAATGTCACATCTTGGTGCCTCTGAAAAATGTGACTTACTCCACTCAGTTGGGTGTTTGCCATGAAACCAATTGAAAGCAGCCTCATCAATATCCTTCAATTCTTGCATTCTCAGTCTGAACTCTCCACAAGTTGTGGCACTAGCTACAGCCTAGACAACATCTTTCAATTCTTGACCTTTGTATCTAGCCTTGGCAAAATTCTCTAAAAGATGCCTAACACAGTGCCTATGATCAGCTCCAGGAAAAACTTATGGGAGGGCATGTATGAGACCCTTTTGTTTGTCAGACATCCAAGTGACATATGTTGGATTGTTTATCTCCAAGTCAGTTTTAAGAATGGAGAAAAACCAATCCCAATTTTCTTTAGTCTATGATCCAACAGCATCATATACAATAGGGTAATTATTGTTGTTTGGATCGATGCCAACAGTAGTGAGAAGCACTCCACCATGAGGACCTCTGAGATGACATCCATCCACCCCAATTATAGGTCTGCAGAACTTGAACTCCCTCTTCAGTGCAGTAAAACAGACATAAAATTTGAGAATCTATTCATGCCTTCAACCACCTCAGTGCCTAGAATTACAGTGGATCCTGGATTGGATCTCCTTAGCTCCTTTGTATAATCCCAAAGTTTATTGTACTGAGAGTTTGGGTCACCTTCAAGTGTTTCAATAGCTAATTTCTTGGCTCTGAAAGACTGATCCATAGAGACATTTACATTAAGTTCAGTCTCTACATCCTCCTTCCATCCCTTCACATTCCTCTTAGGATCAGATTGAAACAAGTGAAGATATTTGGCAGCCAACCACTTTGTGCTCATATTTTTTACACGCCAGGACTCCACACATCTATGTTTTGGGATGTACTCTCTCAGGAACCAAGTTTTTCTATCTGGCACCAAAATACATTTCATTTTAAAAGGACATCCAACAGCATCACATCTGACATAAACTTTTGCAGAGTCACTCTTCATGAAATTCAAGATCTTCTGTTATTAATTGCAAATGAGTCTACTGCTTGCTTGAAGAGTTTCTTTGTAGCAAAAACTAGGCCTAGTTCAAATGATGGTTTGAATACATTTTTTGGATTGAAAACTGGGAGATTCTCATTAACACATTTTTCCTTCTCATCATCAGAAATCTTTCTTAGATCAACTTCATCATCATCAGTTCCCACTATATCACTTCCTAAGTCATAAGAATCGCTGTCACTATCAGATACTACTGCATTCGCTGAAACTCCTTCATTTTGCACATTTGTTTGTTCAGGATTCTCAAGACATACAGGTTGATCCCCACATACATTGGTCTGGTCCACATTAGAAAGATCAGACTCCTGGAAATCAACATTTCTATCAAATAAATGATCATCCATCATAGACAGATAGTCCGCATCATCCATGCAATCTTCAATGTCATGACAATAGTTATTCCCAATTTCACTATCAGAATCAGTTTCTTCCATCTCAGGTAAACTAACTTCTTCAGAGGGATTCTCATCAACAGCTGTGGATATTCCACCAACAACTTCTTCCTCTGTTGATACATCTGGAATCTCAATATCTATCACAACATTGATGTCTTCTTCAGCCTCTGTTGCCCCTTCTACCACTTCATTGTTACTCTCTAAATTTGCATCAGTATGTGGCAAAACTTTCATCCACATCAGCATTTGAATCTCCATTCTTGTCAGCTTGTTCACTTTCATCCACATGAGCATTTGAAACATCATTCTTATCTGCTTGTTCATTTGTTTCTTCAGAGATCTCAACTGCATCAACAAAATTGCTCAGAGGATTAGAAGAAATGTCAACATCATTTTTGGATTTCACAGACTTCCTTTCTCCATCAACTGAAGGATGACAACTAGAAGATGTGCTTGCCACAATTCTCTTAGGAGGCATAAGGGTTGCATCTGACTTTTTCAAAGACTTGTCCTTTGTTGGATTTCTTAACACGTGGGAACCAGAAGGCAGCCTGCCAATCATTGTACTATGCAATCTAGGAATCCTGTCTTCAAAAACCATACTAATGTTCTTAGTAAAAAAATTGTGTTCATCAATGGCATTTGTTCTTTTCTGATCTTCATGATTGAATAATAACTGCTTCTTTCTGGAATCAATAGTTGAGGTCTCCTTCACATTAATTTTACCAACTTCAGCCACTTTTTTTTCCCTCATTGGTTTTAATTGCCTTTCCTTTCCTACCCTTGCAACCCCCCTTTAGATCAGAGGTATCAATAGCCTTGCATTGTCCCTCTTTGGAGCTATTATCACCAACATTATAACTTCCTCTCTTGGGGTCTACAAATATATGTAACTCTTCCTTCTCTCTACAATATCTCTGGGCCAATTGCTTCAGGTCTTTGTCATTGTAAATTAACTTGAAACATTGCTGAGAATAGATATGGTAGTACGGATCTCTACCAACCCCTATTAGTTTGGCCACCTAGCTATTTAACTCAGCAAAGCTAATGGTTTTCGAGTCAACATAGTCCAACTTGCTAACCTTACCACCAACATACTTAGAGTGAGGCCACTGGGCAAATTTACCCTCGTGGTGAATTACAATAGTTAAACACCCACCATCTGGATCTATAAGCATTTAAGACAACAACCAATCAATTATTTACTACTAAAGGGTTCACAGTAAATGAGATAATCGAGACAACAGTACAATTTCAAAGGGAAAAGATACAACTTTTATACAATGGGGGGGACCAATGCAGAATATTCTAGGTCAACTTCACCATCCCACACTAAACAAAGCTACGCATATTACCAAAAATCCCAAAATACGACAATGTTGTTTCCTTTAAAAACTCATTTCCAGCTACAAAATCAGGAACATAAAAGTAAAATTACAGGTGGGAGAGGATTCTTCTTACCGTATAATGGAGGAGGGAGGTTGATAGTTCTCTCGTCTCGGAGGAAAACCATGGCCCTCAACTTGTACCCAAGCTCAAACTCAGAAATGTATGGAAAAGGTATCGTCCAAATTTCACTTCTTCTTCTTCTTCTTCTTCTTCGATTTAGGTTCTTCTTCTTTCTATTTCAATTCTTGTTCTTCACTTTCCCTTAAACAAGTTCTATAAATCGTCTGTTTTAAAAATAAAAAAAAATTCACTTCTATTTATTTTTCCGCCAATTCAAATAAGTTTTTTGAATTAATTTTTTTTTTTTAAATTACAGGTGTAAGCAAACATTTTCCACGTGGACGCTTTGGGGCCGCTAGCTGGACAAGATGGCATGACATGGAGTCCTAACGCGGTTTCAGATGACACGTGCAACTCACGTGCGGTTTTCCGGCCGATTTTAGGGTTCCGGTGGCCGGTTTCATGAAATTGCCAAATTTTTGGTTATACCCTCCCGAAAAAATCAGTGCATATCTTAGTATCCCGAAAATGCTTGTGGAGTGGAGTTCGTATCCCGATTTTGCATTTTTCCCCCGACAGCCCGACACTAACCTTAAAAAGATTAGGTATCCGTATATATATCACAGTCATTCGATCACGACCACAAATATCAAAGTAATTAAACGTTAGGTACACTTTAGTATGATTAACCTTAGATGAGAAATGCCCGAATTAAGTATGGTTAAAAATTAAGTTAAATTAGATATACATACTTTCAATATTTTTCATACGTGTAAAAGTAAAAACAAAAAGATATGGACATATATAATAATAAATAAATTGGAATTAATACGGACAAGGAGATCGTTTCCCAAGTGAATCTCACTGACAGAAGCACCATTCAAGCTTTTTAAAACTGCTGAAACATCACCATCATATTTCTTTGACGAGACGAGTGGTAAATCCAGCTCAATCAGTGAATGTGATGCATCAGTACTACTATTCTTGCCACTTTGAGAGTAATTTGATGAATCTGAGACCAGTACTAGTACTTTCTTTGCGGTCAGAATACCAGAGAGCGTAGAGAACTCAATCACATCAGATTTCACCATATCATAAGAGAACAGAAAGTGGGATGCTGCTAAAGTTGCATGTCCACAAAGTTTGACCTACAAACCAATTAAATGACATGCAATGAGCTAGTAGTCCGTGATTATATATATTAATTTCCGTTAAGAGTACTGGGGAAAGTTTTTGTTAACATTGGCCGGCCAAAACCTCAGGGTGTTTTTCGTAAGGTTTAAAGGTTGAGGTTGGTTTTCGTAAAAAGTCATGTTGCATATATATGAATTAAAGTAAAGTGTCAGAACTTTAGCATGTATAGAAATACTTATTGAGCGCAGAAATTAACTGAAGCAGGATGACCTCAGCGACAGTACTGAACCAGCGGAGGCTGAACCTGGGAACTGAGTCCGCCAGCGATGAGTCGGAGAGCCGAGTCAAGTAGCAAGTTACATTGATGTTGAACTCACGCGCCACCATTTGCAGCCACTGCGGCTGGGTTGCCCTTGAATGTCGAGTCAGCAAATGCATCAAGCTGCAGGTATGGAAATATATAGAAAAAATTAATTGTGAAAATCAAACATAGAATATATATTTTTGGTTTTGGATGCATGATGAGCAGAAAATGAAGGTTAATATTTAAGATTCGATTTTTGCAATGCAGTATCTAATGAAGGGTTTCACAGCCGCCATGCTGATAAGTGGTTATGACTCTTGGTAATGACTCCTGTTGAGACAATGAGCTAGCTCTTCCCAAGCCATTGATAGATAAATAACTTTTAGGATCAATCATTTTAGGATCAATCACATCTAACTATTTTATGATTAATTACACAAAAACCCCTGAGATTTGCATATTTTACAATTGTACCACTGGAAATTTTGCAACCTTACACTATCCTGAGGAGGTATTTGTAAGGTTTTTCAGGGTATTATATATGTTTCAAGAGGGGTATTACGGACGAGTTTTCAATCCACATGCAAAACGAGCAAAAATCATATTCATCTGTCATTATTGTCGATAATTATTTAATTAATGAATTGAAATCTATCCATAAAAGGCTTGCAACATTATCTTGATTCTTGATTAACCAATCGTTTTTCATGTTGAGACAAAATACAATGTCGGCAACAGCGTCACTGCAGACACCATTATGTGTTCCAGTTATGTTCCACAAATACAATTGCTTGTGTTATAATGTTAGATTTTCTCTATTACAGACATACATCTTAACATTATTAGCTGAAAGAAATTTCAAAAACCCAAAACAAATTAGAGATAGTTTCACAATGAAGATAGAATCAAATCAACTAATTCAGAAAATGGATACTAATACTTACACTTACACCCCTCCTTTAACGTAGCTAGGGAGAAAATACAGAGACACCCCCTGTTCCCCACTGTCATGGTAGAACGTCCGTTATAACGGCATTCCGACAAATCATGGACAGGCGGTTGATAATTGATAGTTCTACTGCATCACCAGTGGGCATGCAAAAGATTTTTGGGCCTCTGGATACTATTGCATGCATTTTATACATCATAGATTTCAGTTCATGATTATTGATATCCAATAATATATATAGCTTTTGAGAAAAGTCAAAAATTAACTGACGGCATTACCAGTTAAGATGAGTGTTTAATTTGCCAGTGCTTTAATTTGGTGTGCTAACTGCTAATCCAGTTTTACTTTAAGGTTGCGAAGAAGAAACCTGCAGAAATTTGAGATTATATTTTCATAATGTGTATAGAAATAGGATTATATTACACTTCAAAAGTTTCTTGTTTTGATGTGAAATTCCAACCACCACCATATCTTAATGATACACTCTTCTTAGTTGTTTCCGTAATGGGAAGAAGAAGAAGATAGGAGAAAACCTCTTAAACAAGAAAAGCAAATCGATTTTCAAAAATTTGATAGGTTGAGTGTCTTTTAGTGTTTGCAAACTCTACTAGTTCTAGAGAAGTTAAAATATATCTTAATGTTAAAAGTCGGAAATAATAAAAATGAGTGTTCAGGCAGAAAAAAAAAAAGTAAAAAGCTTCAAAATAGTTGAAAAACACTTATTATACTACTCTAAAGAATTTCCATTTCTTAATGAAAATAACACTAGACGTTAGAAGTTGAAGCTAAATGCACATAACCAATTGATCCAAACTTCTAGCTTATTTTTGCTCAAAATTTAGATATAATTGGGAGTGTTGGAAAAAAATCAAATTGCTGGAAATAAAATCAAATGCACAAAAATGTGTTTTTTAACTAAACTCTCATTATAATTTTATAGCCAAAGGGGTCGGGTCATTGTAATTCTAAACCATGGTTAGTGTAGCAGCAACGTTAATTCACAAACCATGGTTAGTTACTTATCAAGCTGCTGGTTTGTGCTTCAGTTAATTTCAAAGGTGGAAAACTCAACTCTTCTATGCAACATAAAATACATTAATTTTAAAGGAATGAGGGGCCAAATCCAATAATTTTCTCAAATCTCAAATATGTCCAATAACATTACCTGAAACATATAACATAATTTACATGGAAATCCTTGGTTATTAATCCTGAATGCTCTCAAACCCAATCATAGGCCATCTATTATTTGCCCTGATATGAAGAAATGAGCCATTTCTACACAACAAACCTATATCTAGCATTTGGGTCAGTAAGCAATTATTATATAATTGGCAACGATCGACATTGCTGCCAAATCTTTACATACTGCTAAAACAAATAAAAATAAGAGCACAACAGGTTGGTTTAATGGTAAATTGACGGAAATGCCCCCACACGAATCACCAGAACCCTCCTTTCGCCATCTTGAGAAAGTTGCAAAGGGTAATGTTTGGGATATCGGAAGATACCGCTTTCTTCCTAACCTTTGTCATCTTCAAGGATTCACCTCCTTTTGTTTGGGTGTCCGTGGTGGAGACTAGATTATAGAACTGTGAAAAGGGCAATTACGTCAAATGTGAGAAATATGTTAGAAGCACCTCTGAGAGGGGCTCTTTTTCAGCTTCTAGTTTCTATTTTGCTATTGTCTAAAAGTGATTTTGTATTTTTTCTCCTTAAAACTCCAACTATGACTGTTCCAACTTTAACGTCTTAAGGAAACACAAGTCTTTCCAAACACCCGCCAAAGCTTTCCTGTTGTCATAATAATTACCAATTTCCTATTTAGTGTGTTCTTCTGTTTTTGGGAGACGCTAAAGTACAAGTTAAAGTTGTAAAATGCTGGAGTAGTAAAAGTGAGGTGTGTCCGGAAAAAAAGGTGAGAAGTAAAAAGAAAAGCAGTTGAGCGTTTGAAAAAGAAAAAGGGTGAAAAGCACTTCTATTAGACTAAACAAACTCTCATTTATTTATAAAAATAACCTAGAAGCTGAAGCTAAAAGTTTGTTGTTTTGTGCTTCTAGCTTGTGGCTTGTTTCCGCTTAATATAAGCAAAAGCTGGTTTCCAAACACTACCAAAGTGCTAAAAAACAAGCAACAAACATAAAAGCGCCTATTTTAGAGTAGCCATATATACCTCACAAACACCATGTAGTAGTAACCGATGGAATGGATCTTGAACACGAAGTACTAAAACATCTCCATTCTCAGTGTCCTTCACGAATGAGCGCACACATTCCTGACAAGGTGGTGCAACTTAAATTAGGGAGAAAAAAATCAAATGTAGTTAGTAAAATAAATAAATTCGCAATTTCTCAATATTTAACAAATGACTAAAGCACGTGTAATTATAATATATATATATATATATATATATATATATATATATATTATAAAGCATATATTATATACCTCATAGCCATTGAGTGAATCTGAGAGATAACAACGCCGAAGCGCCTCTCTAGTTCTACTATCTACTCGGTGCCAAGCTGTCAATACAGCAACTTTGTCAGCATCAAGACGATCTCTTGGCTTTGTTGATGAGCTTTCAAGAGATTCTATAAGAGATGCCTGTGAGGGAGAGGAAAATGAAAAAAATTAGAATAGGGCGAATTTAAATAAAAACAATAATATCTATAACTCCCCTACAAAGAGAAGTTTATTTTATAAAAATAGGGAGAATTATATTTAATACCCTGAGGTTTAACAAAAAAACAAAATACTCCTTCAATTTTCATTTATTACAAAAAGAAAACCATGAGAATTCATATTCATGTGAAACCTTCGTCAAATTTTGGTTGTGTCACGCCACTAGAAGCGCTGTCTCTTGCAGTCCATGAGTGTAAGAGTGAATGCAGTCCATGAGATTTGAGGGATTATTTTGTAATTTTACCAAAACTGAGGGGGATTAAATGTAATTCACCCTTAAAAGTATAACAAGGTGTAAATAAAAAGACCTCCTTATCCATGTCTATGCTTCTGAAATTATCCCACTCCCCAACATTCGTCATGCTAAATGCTGAAGGTGGCACCTCATCACCTGCGAAATCAAACGATCATATATACATATATATATATAATTATATGTATATATGTATATGCATAGTTTTTTGAACCCTTTTTTTTCTTTTATAAAAAAGAACTTACCCCAAGGTGGTGGAGCAAAGAGCCCTCTAATTTCATCAGCATTCAAACGAGGAACAAGCTCGATTAATAACCGATCATTTAACCATCTTCGAGTCCTTCGGTTGCTAACCTGCAATAAGTAATTTACCTTTCAGTCCTCTACTTTGCAAAATCATAAAAAAGCACATTTGTAAATTGTAATGATCTTTCACTTCAAAAAAATTGCTAGAATTTTCCCTTTCAGAAGAAAAAGGTAGCAATAAAGGTGAACTACAACAGGAATATAAGATACAAGTTGCTCAATTATTATACTTCCACGATCAAATCTACTCACAGATTTCAACAATTGCACATGGTACAAAAAAAACCCTAATTGGAAACTCATTAAATTAAAATATCAATATCAATCTGACCTTCTATGAAAATGGTTTCAGAAGACTAATACTTCAGAGAAATTAGAGATGATTAAGATATCACAGGACGAAATGCACAAACTAAGCTATATCCAACATATAAAGAAAATAATGAAATTAGAATGAAAGAGCTAAGTACTTTTCCAGCCAAGTTCTCAAGAAACTCGATCTTTTTTTCAATGTCCTTCCCCTGAGATTTCAGATTTCCATCTGCAACCATATTCATTCCAAAAGTCACCGCCTTTCCCCAATATATAAGAATTTCATTAGAAAATATGAATTATTGAACTGAGCTGAAATTAAAATGAATACGACCAAAAGGTTTGCAGATTACACCCGAGATTAAATCACTAAACCAAAAACAAAAAAAATTGAAACATCAAACAATTTATAGTAAAAATCGAACCTTTTGGATTGTCAAAGAGGGAGGCGTACATAAGAAGATCTTGCTCCGTCCGCAAAATATCAGGGGTCGCCATGACTGAGTGTTGATCTGGGTAAATTTGTTAAGGGATTGGTTTTCTTTCTGCTGGTCGAGTTTTTAGAGAGACGGATGGAGAGAGAGAGAGGAATGGAAGCTGGAAATCAGATGAAACTTCTGTATAAGAACTTGGAGGTGTTGAGGAGTGATACCAAACACGGCCTTCAGAATATGCTTTTTGGCTTTTGATGCTAAAACATAGGATCCTTTTATGACGCAAGTTATCCAAAATTGGTCCAAGTGTGGTGCATATTCTCGTCCAGGTCCTATTTTGCTACTCCCATTTTATTTCGTTTTCAATATAAACTAGTTAAAATGTTTCTTTTTTTACTCGAAGCCAACTGACCGTAGGATTAAGAGAACCCCCTCGTATTATTAAGCTCAAGTCGGGAATCCCGAAAAGTACATTAAGAGTTTCATAAACGTACAAAGTAAGAGCTTGAAAGCAACAATCCAAAAATTCAAATGAACCGTCCAAAAGGACACGAGTTTCGCACTCGCCAGGCTGGATCGAAGATTACAACATTCAAAATCGCTAGAAGCATTCTTCGTATCATACACATTGGCTTCAAAATTGTTGCTTTCACGATCAAAAAACAGCGCCCACAGGCAATTAACGAAGGTTCGAATCCAACAAACAACGACATATATAAAGAAAACCGTCAAATACTTAAAGTAAAAACTGGGCAAAGCCCCGCCAAAGCCCTCCTTACCACCGCCAAATTGGCCTCGCAATCTGCAAAAATATAAATTACCGTCAAAACCATGGATCACACAAACCGAAAGGGGAAAAAACCACATAAATGAGTGGCCATTCCACATCCAGTTGCTATGACCGACACCAGAATCAATGTTGCCAACACGATCCACCCATCTCCTGCAAAGCAAAAAATACACATTAAATAACACAAAAATGATCATTTATAAGAATGGCGGAAATTAGGCCGAATTATTCCCCGCAATCGACCAACCACATCCTGCTGATTAAGGATACCACTTGATTGATTATCACAGGCCATATTTGCCAAGAAATCCGCAATAGCATTAACTTCTCGAAAATTGTGCGAGACCAGAAATCCGCAGCAGCATTAGCTTCTCGAAAATTGTGTGAGACCAACACCTCCGCCTTAGTCATCATAGAACGAATTTGACTAAGAATATGATGCCGATCCCACTGAGTATTTTCCTTACTATTAATAAGATCCACCGTGAGTTTTGAGTCCGATTCGATCCAAATTCGTCTGTAACTATGCTCAATAGCCCACTGTAACCCTTCGAACACAGCCCATATTTCCGCCATATTGTTCGTTTGAGCTCCCAAGTAGCTGAATAACCCAACTATCATATTTCCATTCTCATCCCGCCCGATAACCCCAGTTCCAGCACTGCCCGGATTTCCTTTGGAAGCCCCATCGATATTCAATTTGAGCCACCCAATGTTAGGCCGACGCCAATATACAATCCGAACTTGTCTAACGCGGGCGGCACGCAAATTGATTCCAAAGAATTCCATAGTGTTAACATCCCCTTTCCGATATCTACCAGTGAATCTTCCGATAAGTGCAAGTTGGAAATCTTCCCAGAGTTTTTGTTCTTCGGCTTCCGAGAAGATAAGTGCTAGCCTTCCCTTGTACTCAGTTTGAGTTCCGATAGAGGTAAACGTTGATCGATCAAATATCTTTAACCTGGCTAATTCATCCGGCATGGTGAAAGTGGAATTCTTGAGTTTAACGTTCGATGGTAACGCTGCTTTAGAGGCATACGATGCTTTGTCTCCGTCAGGCGGGTCCGGCGAACCCAGGAGCGGTGGACGTTCCATGCGATCGGGCGGTGGGCCGCGGCCAACGGCGAGTTGACGGCAAAACCCTAGGGCTAAAGGGAGAGACAATCTTATTTTATAAATTAGTTAAAATGTGGCACGGGTACTAATCTATTTAATAACATTAATTATTATTTTATAAGATACTGAGATTATTACTATAAAAGTTTTCTATAGTTTATTTACTTAATTTCTTATTTGACATAGTAAAAAAATTCCAATTTGCTTTAAAATTTTAAAAATATTTGTTTCAATTTGAATGATATTATCTTTGATAAGAGATATTTTTGATCGTCCACATGTCACGATCTTAAGGATCTGAATATCATGTGGATCGGGGTCGAGCATCCCATGACCCGTCAGGGTCGAGTAGATCCATGATCCGTTAGGGTCGGGATCGAGCAGCCCATGACCCTTCAAGGTTGGGGTCGAGCATTCTCATGACCCGTCAGGGTCAGTGTCGAGCAGCCCCATGACCCATCAAGGTCGGGGTCGAGCATTCCCATGACCCATCAAGGGTCGGGGTCGAGCAGTCCAATGACCCGTTAGGGTCGGGGTCGAGCATTCCCATGACCCGTCAGGGGTCGGGGTCGAGCATTCTCATGACCCATTAGGGTCGGGGTCGAGCAGTTCCATGACCCTTCAGGGGGATCGAGCAGCCCCATGACCTATCAGGGTCAGGGTCGAGCATTCCAATGACTCATCAGGGGTCGGGGTCTAGCAGTCCCATGACCCGTTAGGGTCGGGGTCGAGCATTCCCATGACCCCTTAGGGTCGGGGTCGAGCATTCCCATGATCCTTCAGGGTCGGGGTCGAGCAGCCCCATGACCCATCAGGGTTGGGGTCGAGCATTCCCATGACCCGTCAGGGGTCGGGGTCGAGCAGTCCCATAACCCGTCAGGGTCGGGGTCGGGGTCGAGTAGATCTATGATCAGGGGTCCTTAAATCCTGTTGTAATATAAATTCCGTGTAAATTAAATAATTAAAACACGAAAAATATAACAAATGATTTTATTGAATTTTGAATGGGAAATAGTGTTACAATCTCTATATTTATCCTCTGATTCTTCCTATCGAAAATTTTGATGTTGAAGATTCAAACACTCATTTGATGGATTTGTTGGTTTAATCTTCACTTGATTTGATTTGGAATTTGGTAACGGTAATCTGCAGGTCTTTTGACTTGATTGCAGATTAAACGTCGAGATCTTGATGAACGTCGAAGAATGTGCCGGGAACACCGTAGATCTTGATTTGGATTTGGTTGGGAATAATGCTGGGTTTGTGGGTTTAACACCTTGTTGCGAATCAAACTGCTTGATTTGATAATCTCTGCGAAGAACGCCGGGAACTTCGCTTTGAACACTTGAGAGCGTTTTGAGACTCCTTTCAAGTTTAGCCTAGCTTGAAAGAGTTGTGTTCTCTGACTTGTGTTTAGTGAGTGTCATCAAGCTTTGAATGAGGACCCCTATTTATACGTGTAGGAATTGAATCCTTACCTTATTTGACATTGATAAGATGCAATTTGATTGGTCCTCAATATTTCCTTGTAATATTTTTTCCATAATCACAAGATGTGATTTGATACTTTCTTGATTGCCAAGAATTCTCAAATGTGGCAATATTTATTTACCTATCAATTAAATATTCTATTTAATCTTGGAATTTAGTTTAGATGATTTCAAGATAAATAAAAATATAATTGATAAAAAAAATATTAATTTGGGAAGAAATTTTCGGTGTCTACAAATGCCCCCTCGAGACTTTTTTACGTTAATATGTTTTTATTGATGAGAAAGTGAATGAGTCTCGATATTGTTTATGAGGAAAAAGATAGTTTATACTCGTATCAATGAGCCTTCATTTGGATTTGTAGATAGTTTATGCTCGTATCAAGGAGCCTTCATTTGAATTTGCAGATAGTTTATGCTCGTATCAAGGAGCTTTCATTTGGATTTGTAGATAGTTTATGCTCGTATCAAGGAGCTTTCATTTGGATTTGTAGATAGTTTATGCTCATATCAAGGAGCTTTCATTTGAATTTGTAGATAGTTTATGCTCATATCAAGGAGCTTTCATTTGAATTTGTAGATAGTTTATGCTCATATCAAGGAGCTTTCATTTGAATTTCTAGATAGTTTATGCTCATATCAAGGAGCCTTCATTTGGATTTGTAGATATATAGTTTATGCTCGTATCAAGGAGCCTTCATTTGGATTTGTAGATAGTTTATGCTCATATCAAGGAGCTTTCATTTGAATTTGTAGATAGTTTATGCTCGTATCAAGGAGCTTTCATTTGAATTTGTAGATAGTTTATGCTCGTATCAAGGAGCTTTCATTTTCATTTCTAGCTAGTTTATGCTCGTATCAAGGAGCTTTCATTTTCATTTCTAGATAGTTTATGCTCGTATCAAGGAGCATTATTGATAGTTTATTCTCTTATCAAGGAGAATTTGTAGGTCATTTAATTTAAAGAGTTCAGATAGTTTATGCTCTTATCCAGGAGCATGTGAGAATTAGAATCAACGGCTACGAAATATGTGGTAGCTTCTTCATCTTCATCTTCATTATTACTATCATCAATTGATTGTTCTTCTGATTTTACACTTATCTCAATATTATGGGCGCGAGTTGCTAATTCTTTAAAAGTTTTTGGTTTGATTCCTTGAAGAATGTAGGCAAGACTCTATTGTATTCCTTGGATACACATTTTGATGGATGTGGATTCAGATAATTGATCTTTGCAGTTAAGACTCAGATTTCTCCACCGATTGATGTAGTCAATGACAGACTCTTCTTTCCTCTGGTAGGAGTTGGTATGCTCAATCATGCTGACCATCATTCGAGTGCTGTAAAAGCGATTAAGGAATTCACGCTCGAGCTGCCCCCAACTGTCGATTGATTCTGCCTCTAAGTCAGTGTACCAATCAAATGCATTTCCTTTGAGTGATCGGACGAACTGCTTAACCAGGTGATCCCCATAAGTTCCATCATTGTTCCATGTCTCGATGAAATGGGCTATATGTTGCTTCGGATTGCCTTTGCCATCAAATTGTTGGAATTCTGGAGGCTGGTAACTCATTGGCATATTCAAAGTATCAATTCTTTGAGTGTATGGCTTTGCATATACCAGGTAAGACTTGGAGCTTCCGTCAATCTTGTCTTGGATGGTTCCCATGATGAACTCCGTCAACTGGTCGACATGAATCAGTCCATCAGATGAGACTTGCAGTTCGTTGACTAAGACATGTTCCTTTCCATTTGATTGCTTTTTTGGGAACGCGTCACATTCACCTTGATTTTCAACACTTCTAGATTTACTGGTTTCAGCATTATCCGCCTTACTCATCAACTTTTCGATTTGAGAGTCTTGTTTTCTGGACGTGCTTCGTGAGTCCTTCAATTGCTTTCATTAAGCTTGCAAGTTGTTCCTCCAAAGTGGTCTCACTCGTCACCATGGCAGGCGCGAAGCTTGAGGAACTTGAAGTTGAGCGAGGAGTTGATGAAGCTGAGTCATCTTTGTTGTATTCGTTCGTGTTGATGAGAAGCGGCAGATTCTTTCCATCACTTTCAAGCGAGAAATCAGTTTCTGACGACGCTTGAAGTTTCTTGGACATTTTTCTTGTAGTAACAAGACTTTCAGTTGCGTTAGCAGCTGATATGGCTACCTCGAATCCAGTGATCTTGTAGATTGCGATTTGGTAACTTGAGCTATTGTTTTGATGAAAGGAAGAGATGAGAGGTAGAGATAGTCCCACTGGGCGTGCCAGAAATTTGTAACACAAATTCCGTGTAAATTAAATAATTAAAACACGAAAAATATCACAAATAATTTTATTGAATTTTGAATGGGAAATAGTGTTACAATCTCTATATTTATCCTCTGATTCTTCCTATCGAAAATTTTGATGTTGAAGATTCAAACACTCATTTGATCGATTTGTTGGTTTAATCTTCACTCGATTTGATTTGGAATTTGATAACAGTAATCTGTAGGTCTTTTAACTTGATTGCAGATTAAACGTCGAGATCTTGATGAACGCCGAAGAATGCACCGGGAACACCGTAGATCTTGATTTGGATTTGGTTGCGAATAATGCTGGGTTCGCAGGTTTAACACCTTGTTGCGAATCAAACGGCTTGATTTGATGATCTCCGCGAACAACGCCGGGAACTTCACTTCGAACACTTGAGAGCGTTTTGAGACTCCATTCAAGTTTAGCCTAGCTTGAAAGAGTTGTGTTCTCTGACTTGTGTTTAGTGTGTGTCCTCAAGCTTTGAATGAGGACCCCTATTTACAGGTGTAGAAATTGAATCCTTACCTTATTTGACATTGATGAGATGCAATTTGATTGGTCCTCATATTTCCTTGTCATATTTTTTCCATAATCACAAGATGTGATTTGATATTTTCTTGATTGTCAAGAATTCTCAAATATGGCAATATTTATTTACCTATCAATTAAATATTCTATTTAATCTTGGAATTTAGTTTAGAAGATTCCAAGATAAATAAAAATACAATTGATAAGAAAAATATTAATTTGGGAAGAAATTTTCGGTGTCTACACCTGTCAAATCGTGGGCAGTCCCACAAAGCCGCCAGAGCATTAAATGCACACCTCAAGTGTGTTCTTGTGTGTGTTTTGGTGGTTCTATAAATACCCCTTACATTTGCAGTGAGAGGGAAGCAATCTTAAGTCTCTTGAGTCTATATTTTCTCTCTCTAAAAGTTTTTTAGTCTAATTTACTGACTTGAGCGCCGGTGGTGCAACGCCGGAGACACCCTTCTCCGGCCAAGTAACCTCCTGTTCGTGTGTTTTCAGGTCGAGGTTGTTCCCAACTCTACAAATTCAACTGACGAGCTCGAAGACGCGGTCGACCCGACCCCCATACCAAAAATCAACCTCATCAATCTTGTTTCTTTTATATTTTTCTACCGATGATTTCATTTTTCTAATTAATTATTAATTTAGTTAAAAATTAGATTATTTTTAAAGATATTATAGGACTCCTATGTAGATAATGATGTTATAAATAATTATTTTTTTGGGCAATTATAAGAAATATTTTAATTTGAATTAGATTTGTAACTAATATATCTATACCCAATCTTTAATTCTTTGAGATAAATATGAAAATAATTAATAATTTTATTTACATGGTAAAATAGAATTCATTGAGATTATCCACGTGTACGCTTAGGTGGATAGCCTCAAGGTTCTGAATTATATAATATAGACTAGTTAAAATCCCATCCCAAGGCACGGGTATTAATTTATTTAATATAAAATTTATTTTATAGTTTACTAAGTTATCAATATATGAATTTTTTATAATTTATATAATTAGTTTTCAACTTTGAGAAGGAAAAAAAATAGTTCCAGTTTGCTGTAAATTTTTTAATTATTTATTTAATTTAAACGATATTATCATATTTCTTTTATCTTTTAATAATTTATTTTTATAAATTTTTTACTTTATTTTAATATAGTTAAAAATTAAGTTATTTGTGAAAATATTATAGGACTCCTATATATGTAGACAACGATAATATAAATAATATTTTAATTTAAATTAGATTTGTAACTAACATATTTATGCAAAATCTTTCATTTTTTTGGATAAATATGAAAATAATTAATAGTTTTACTTACATGGCAGAATAAAATTCATTGAGGCTATTTACGTGTACGCTTAGGTAGATAGCCTCAAGGATTCTGAATTATATGCTATAGATTCAACTTTAATACGTCATATTTAGATTTCCAATCAATAAATCTCTTTATTCATCTTTTCCCATATTTAAATTCAAGATAAATTCTCATATGGTAAGTTCTAAAATATTTATTCCTGTGACGTGCTTAGGTTGATGCATTTGATTGGCCAAATTATTTGTATTTTTCTTTTTGTTACGTGTATATGCAAATTTTTAGTTAATAATATTAATAATCAAAATGTAATTCTTGGACAGAAAGAGGGAGCCCACCTAACGATTAACTAAGGCCCAATGGGCCTTTATTCAAGTTATCATACATTAGTTATTTATTGGACATTGGACACAAACAAAAGCCCAATATTCAATTTGAGAAAAGGGAGTTCTTTTTTGAGCGATGCACAGGGGCATTTTTGACCATTCATAATTAAGAAGGCACCTGATTGCTGAGACTTGAGAAAGGAAGCTCTCTTTCTCTGCAGTCTGCACTGACCGCTATAGACTGTCTGTCACCAAACGTACCACGCACGTAAACCAGTACCCTGCGCACTCTGCGCATTTTAGTCTGCAAACACCTCACACAACATACTCTCATTAGTCATTACCTTTCTGTTTTAATCTCAATCCTCACATTTTCCGCGTCTGAACAAAATCCCTGTAGCGTAGAAACCAGTAAGAATCTCGTTATCTCCCCTCTATTTTTTTAAAATACACGCGCATTGTGTACGTATTTAGCTAGTGCCAGTATGGAGGATTAGGTGTTCCAGGATTTTAATGAGCTTGTTTCAATCTGTTTTGTTTTTCCCTGTTTTGCTTCGGTTGATTGGATTAAGTTTTTGTGTGTGTTTTGTTTTTTCAGCTGGAAAAATTGTGGAGCCGTGCGATGCTGGAACACGGTTCATCCTTGATTATTCAGTTTTTATGAAGAAAAAACAAATCGGAATATCGTATTTTAAATATGCATTTTGTGATTCCGATTGCTGGTTTTGGAGTGATTATGGTTGATGGTTTTGCTAAATTTATTGAGGTAGTTAAGTTGGAAAACGAGGAGTGTTAATGGTGTATGCGGTATTGTAATGTGTATAGATTATAATGGCATATCTTTCTTTCTCGTGTTTTTTGAGTCGATTTTTGTAACGTTATGTTGCCATTGCTGACGATTTATTATCGTGACAGTTATCTGGACTGGTGAAATGGAAGAACAGAATTGCAAAAATGATTGGCAGTTTTCACCACTGGCTATTAATTCGATGGATAACGCTTCTAGTTTACTTGGTGGCTATGATGCAAATCAACACTATATCATGACCCCTGGGAGTAATGGTTATCATCCAGAACAGGTTTCACTTCCTCAATGGATGCATTGCGTGCAAACTCCTAAGAACTATGATTTTTTTCTTGCTGAGAGGGGATACCCTGAGATCCAGAAACAAATGTCCCACGACATTTCCACAAAAATGCCCAGTATGGGACTAGCAGATTCTTCACACATGGTAAGCCCTAATTAGATTAATAATATTTGAATTTGTAGATTTTGAAATGCAAGTGTTAGTGACGTTTTTTAATGGTTGTTTAATTATTTACTATGTCATACTTTCATATGCCAAAACTGAATCGAGACATGAGCAATTGTTTTTGTATTTTTCTTCCAACAGGAAGAATATATGAGGCCGCATAGTGAAAGAAATGTCATGACCACATTCAAAGGTTTGGAATATCAATTTGGTGTTCAGGTCAATTCCAGCCATTGTTTTTTATTACGAAACAAAACTAAAGATTTTTGTTGTGAACTTGTTTCTTAAACACATAAAGTTTTCCTGCAGAAACAAGACTGGACTGCAGACAGAAACAATAGTGTTCAACCTCATTCGGGGTCAGGTGCTACTAAATCAAAATATCCTTCAGAATCCCGTCGGAGAAGATCAAAAGAGAAATCCTATGCTGCCGATCGTGTATACATTACTTTGACTCCGTTACTTTGTGTCAAACGTCGAAACAACATTCTAAAACTTTAACTGATTGATCTTTTTGGATCCCATTGCTTAGTGGCATTGTCAACTTGGCTTGTATATCACCTATTGGTTCACAGGTTGAAGGCATCAGTTTCTGATTGTCATCTTCTTCTTCCTTTTAGTGTCGCAGATTGAGAATATCACATGGATTAGATGCATTACAGGAATTGGTTCCTCACTCGAAAGAGGTAAAAGAGTGTATAATACCCAACAATAAACTCTTTTGTTACTGTGGCTTATTTCTTCCTCACTAATGATGAAATGTCTCAAAGAGGCTGGAATGCATATCTGTCACTTGAATGAAAGCTGCTGGGGCTGTTAAAGTATATGATGTTACCCGCTTATTTTAAATTTTCTTTTTGAACTGCTGAGCTACGAGGCCAAGATTGATAGGCTTTTTAACGTTATTTTCCAATTAGACCCCTCGTTTTAGCGTACTTTGAGAGGAGTCTACCTACTTATACAACTATACCATGTATAGGATACATTATCATGAATGAAAATTGTTACTAAAAGTTGGTAATTTCAGATTCTTGACCCGCTTACAAATTGTTCACTATGCAGGTTGGTAAAGCGGCTTTGCTGGAAAATGTCATTGACCATGTCAAAAATTTGCAATTTCAAGTGAAGGTAAACTGTTATCCTAGTTATTCCAGTTCTTCAGATATTGTTTTGACTTCAAATCAAAAAGTTAGATTAGAGGAAATCTCTTAATACTATTAAACTTTGATCCTGACTACCAGCTTGTATCTGGACTCTGGAGAAAGCTGGTGTTACACATTTTTCTAATCAAGCAAAATGCTTCCTTATGTTCTTATGTTGGTGACAGATTAGAATGTGTAGACCTTCTGTGTTTTCCTCTGTATAATTCACTCATTTCTTTGGCCCATTTTACCATGCAGAACCTTTGTCGAAGCAGATTGGGATGTGAATCAACTTCCAATTCTTTCATATTCTTTGAGGTACAAGAGTTCTGCTTAAATGCACTATCAGATTGCTAAAAATACAGTGGAAACAATACCATTGTTCTCATCCCTTTTATTTAATAAATATTGGCATTTGAAATCTTGGATTGTTTCAGGGACATGGACATTATCTTGTTCAGGAAAGGATGCTCAATGGGCCTCTTGAAGAGATGATCGGAAAGCTGATTGATGTTTATCCTTCAGCAGCTACTGAACTGTTACAGAGCAGAGGTCTTGTAGTGATGCCTATGACTTATGCTGAAGGATTACTTGAACCCATGGAGATGTTGGACATGCAAGGTTAGTTTTCAATTATTACTCCTATTTTATTTTATTTTTTGTCAGTTGCTTTTCAAAATAAACGATCTTCCGATATCCATGTATAGAAAAGTTGTTGAGTGCAAACTTGACGACTATTAATGAATATATCTCTATATGTCAATAACATCTGTCCTATCCTGCCCTCTTCCTAACATGTGGTAAAAGAATTGTATAAGTTTTTAATTATGTTTCCTCAAAGCAACTAACATGCACACATACATGTTCTAAACCAGTTATCAAGTGTTTAAGAATCTTCTTAGCATCCTATTGAAAATGTGAGACTGAAGGTACTGGTTCTGCTAGGCAGATTGCTTAAGTAATGAATGATTGACATATTGATGACATTCTATTAAAAAAACTTTTAATTTCCACGTCTTTTCTACTTCAGTTAGATGTTTTTTTTTTTCTTTTATTCTAGCTGGTTATTCAGGGTTCTATAAAGGAGAATTGTTGGTCCTGAGTATTAAGTTTGTCCAAGGCTTTTCTTTAGATTTAGTTGCTCTTCTGACTGATACTTCTTCACATAAAACAAGAGACAACATAATCAACATCCTTTTGACCTCCCGAATGATAATCAATAGCCAAGGAACAAATACCTAAATTATGTCAAGACATCAACATACATTCTAATATTCATCCATGATCAAGAAGTTGGGTCCTGGACAACCTTTGTCTGTTGTCATTATGTAATGACAGGTCAAGTAACCATGTGTGGTCCTGAGCATCAATCTAGATGACTGGCTATGGTCATCTAGGAATCAGTTACCAATTTGCTTTAATTTTTCAACTGGACCACAACAATATAGAAATTTGATTTTTGCACATGCCATTTCTATTTTTATGCAGAATGAGAGGATGTTTGGCTGAGCTTATAAGCTCTTAGAAACAACTTATAAGTTGTCTAGGAGTTTATAAGGACCAAAATGTGTTTCACAAGCTTTTTAATGAAAGTGCATATAAGATTTTAGGAACTTATAAACTCCTTTCAAATAAGTTGGGGAATATCAACATATTTTCAAGATTTAACACATTCCCCTACTTTTTTACCATATTAATTACACGACTGTCATTACTAACATCTTACCAGCTCATAGTCTTATTTTTATCTCAACACTTTGAGATCTTATTTTTAAAATAAGGTCTACCATCCTATAAGCTCCAAACACATTTGAAAGCTTATAAGTTTTAAAGCTTAGCCAGACACCCTCTAAGTTGTACATGGCATATGTTACTTGTTGGCATTTCCATCATTAGTAAGAGTCAAATGATTATTGTGGTCATCTAATCACCCCATAAAAATAGTATGCCTACTTTTATTTTGGGATTTATTTGATTGTGATCATAAGCTATAGTCCAAACTGATCTGGTTTCTTAAGATAACAGTACTTTTTATCCATATAAAGTAGCCATACTTTTAAATGGGTCTTCCAACTGATACTTCTTTTTTGGTTTTGCATGCAGAAAAAGTTGCATTTCCAATCTCCAAGTAGTGATCATCTAGAAAATAAGGTTCGATCTAATTCTTGAGATATTGCAGAATTGATTTGATGATAGTGCTTAGATTGCCGACTGATGTGACATCACCTCTCTCATGAGTGGATTACTGAGGTAAACGAAGACGAAGTGGCTTTTTAAAGTTATTAGTGTATATAGTTGAGTTAATACGGATTAGCTAGCCTTTCTTGATGTTACCGTTTGGACGGTTTATAAGGATTACAACTAAAACTAATCTCAAAGATGAACCTCATACTTCTAATGACTAACATAGATTTGACCTTGCTTATGTATTTGGCATAATTAACTCTAATTTTTTGCGAGTCGACACGTCTTAATCCACACACAGTACTCGCAGTATATATCTTATATCTATCTTTTAACAGAGATAGACAAGATTTCTGGGTATCTCTTTTGGGATTGAGGGGGTGTTTGCAAAAGCTTTTAGATAAGCTAAAGTTATAGAAAATTGAAATAATAGAAGTTCGGAGTGTTTGGATAAAAACACACATAAGTAATAGAAGAAAGAACATAGAGTTTGAAAGTTGAATTGAAACCCTCAAAAGTATTTTTAGCTTTTAGTTTATTTTCTCTCCTTCGATTCTTTTAAATTTAGAGAAGATGAATATTTTTTATAGAGTTTGCAAACACTACTTTTAAGTGAAACATCCCTAGATAAAGTTGACTAAGATTTTGGCATGCAAAACAAACAGTAATACCAATCTATTTAATATTGTTGGTATTTTCTTTGGAAGAAATTATTATTTCATAAATCAAAGAGAGAAAATGGGTAAGCATTCATTTTCTGATGTGACACAAAATGATTAAGTGATAATGGATGACGTAAGATGCAGAAACTGGGAGGGAAAGGGAATAGATTCATTGAAATGATAGGTAAACTGTACAAACCCGAACGATCGATCGAGTAGGCTTAGCAAAGCCACGCACGCCTAAAGATTGTATTGTACCAACACATTACAATTTACACATCCACATTGTATTGTGTATCCTTTTCTCCATCATCTCGTCTTGATTTTCATCATATATGATATATCCGACGCAATATTTTTAAAGCTAGTTCTATTCATAACTCTTCTAACTATGATATACAGACACTCCTAAAAATCTTACTTTGTCGGGTCGTATGTCGGAAATTTTTCTAGTGTAAAATGTTAGAAAAAATATGTGTCGTGTTGTGTCTGTGTTGCCGTGTCTGTATCCGTTTTTCATAATCTTCCACTTATTCTTTCTCAAAAGCTATTTGTACTTTTATAGTTTATAAAAAAAAAAAAAGATAGATAAGATAGAAAAAACACAAAATTATTGATTGTTCATGTTGATGTGATTTAGTTATCATAATTTGATGTTTTCACTTACAATGCATATAGGACTTTTTAGAGGGAACAACTTGTATTTAGAGCTTTATCAAGGCTTATTGTCTCAATTATTCCTTGTCTATGGAATATGGATGAGTAGCTTATTGATATCCATGCCATTTTTTTTAACTTTTACTCAACTTTTCAATTTCTGATAATTTGCCTAGTTTGCAATGAGTTGTGCATGAAAAAGAGCAAAATGCCAAAATCTTATCTCAACTCAATCATTGAAAAGTATAAATTCTGACAATCTGGTAAAATTTCTCCCTTGTTTTATTTTTGATGGTTAACAGTTATTCTTACATAATTAATGGGTAATGAATTGCTAATAGAGTAGTAGCTCATCTGTTAATTAAAAATGTAGCTTTTGACTTGCATCGGTGGAAATAATATTCTCATTTTTTGCTTGTCACTTTGTTTCGACAGACATTGTTCAGTTTTTATTTCAATAAATAGTTTACAATCTTTTCAGGGGTCTCTTTTTTTTAATAAAAAAAATAGAGTATTAGGATTTACATTATATATATATATGTATATGTATATTTTTTATTAGTCAATTTGTGGCACTTACTTAGAAGCCAAATTTATTCATCCTTTTCACAACTTGTGCTGGGGAATCATTCATAAGCCTATTGGTTATGCAAAGCTAGCTAGCTTCAACTATTTTCTAATTTAGATTATTCCCTTTGGCATTATCAGAATAAATCTTTTTCCAAGGATAAGCTTAGTCAACTTTAAGGTTAAGGAGAAATCAAGGATTCCATTCCATTATCAGAATTTACTGATGATTACCTTTTTTTCCCACCCTTTAATCATTCTTCCAAGATTCTAAAATGTAATTAATTAAATTAGTCCATTGGCAGTAGTTGGAGTAAGGTTATTAGTGGTGATGATTCTATTGCAATAGTTCGTTCGTTATCAACCGTAAACTTTACTTAAAGGGATCTAGTTAGTACGTGGCTTTTTTTTTCAATTTACTAAACCAATTGAATTTTAGTTTTACTGGCATATTGATCGGACTATAATGTTTAAAAGAAATATGATAATAGGAATATTTCAAGACAGGTAAAGATTTCTAATTGGGAAGTCTGAAAATCAGATTTCTTGACCTAGTCTTTTAGTTATTAAAACAAAGTTGTGCACAGTGTACATTATAACAGAATAGTTAAATAAAATATGGTTATTAAAGTAGTTTAAGGATTAGTGATGTGACATAATTATATTATTAAGAAAGTAAATTTGTATAAGCAATTGTTTAGGAACAGTAATCAGAAAACTTCATTCCATTTGACATTTTATAATAAACGAAAGTAGAAACCCACCATCTATCTTCTGCAAAAGGGCCCCGACGAAAATAATTATTTAGATTATCATTTTCAATAATTAAGCTCAAAAGTTGATTGTGACCTGTCCCAACTCAAAAAAAAAGGAGCAACAAATAAAAAATAATACTAATAAATAAAGGAGAATGTAAGACACAAACTCAAACTAAAATAATAAGAACAAGGATATTTTAGAACAACATCTCCTCTTCCATCAAACATAACCTATGAAATATGAACATGGATACGGCGACATGGACACAGCAACATCAAGTTTTTTTTGATATTTTACATTAAAAAAGTGTCTGACACGACACGACACAGCAAATTAGAATTTTTAGAAATATTTGTGCATCATAAACCATAATATATGGTAGGGTTGAACATTGAGGGTTAAAAATAGAAAACAAATGGGACTAAATTTTTACTCCAATGTCACGACCCTCGGGCGCGGAGATGAGAACCCCCCACAGGGGTCCGTTGGACGCGTGGGTATAAGCTTCGTCCCCACCGTATACAACCTTAAAGTTTGGCATGGAAAGCACGTGCCAAAAAGGGATGCATCATGTATTAGTTGTACATGGGAATTAACTTATAAACCCTTCAATATAACTCTGATCTTTCGATGTGGGACAAGCTCAGGAGGACCACACGGTCTTGCGTACAAAGTGCAGCAGCCCATGTGTCCCTACCCCATACGGCCTTGCGCACAAGGTGCAGTAGCCCGTGTGAGGCACCTGTTCCAAATTCTGCGCTAATTTTCAGGGCGCTATAGTTTACCATATTATATTTATCAAAAATTAGTTGGTTTAGAAGAATATGTAGGAATGAAATATTATATACTATACACAAAATTTATATTTAAATTCTAATTTTATAAATTAAAACAATTGAGTTGGAAGTGTCTCTCAAACTAGACCTGTCTAATACCTAAATTCGAATTAGTCTATTAGTGAATAGAAAACGGATGAACATAAAAAAAGATATATATGTACTATATTTATCAATAAAGTTTTAAATGTTCTCTCCACTTCTCACAAAAAAAAACAAAAAAAAAAAACTGTTCTCTCCACTCAAAACAAAAGAACATGAACTTCTTCCTGTAAACCAAGATTCAACACCTCACAATTTTGTTCAGAAGGTTTTCAAGAAAATTGTATTTGGGCTCAACAAAATTCCTTGAATTGAATAATCGATTCAAATCTGAAAGTGATATGGAGATTCTTAGCTTTATATCATTTTAATAAGATATTATTCATTGTGTCTCTAATATTAAGATATGGTAAAAACTAAAAGAATAATATTTTTTTTAAAAATGCAAAAAAATTTAGAATATTGTCAATTGAAACTGAAAGCGCATTATAAACCATGCAGCAAACAGTTTTATCATTGTTATTGGTTCAAAGTTTTAAATACTGATGACAAATGCGTTTTCAGAACTAGAAACATCTAATTAGATTCACATAGCATTGAATAACTAAGTTGCGAAATATGGGATGGTAATGTAATATTGGAATAAAAAATAAAACAAAACAAATATGGGGCAACTTTTGAAGAACATTTTTAAAACCATGAAGCAAGTTGAAGTTGACTAAATAATGAAATAGAAAGAAAGTGAGTCCAATTAATAATCAAGTAGAAGAAAGTGAGTCCAATTAGCCCAAATATGTCTTGTCTATGAAGATGCCCTTCCCTATATAAAAGACTCACATTTCTCTCTACATTTTTGCAATATTACATTCCTTTCAATTTCCCAATCCATATATACTTAAACTTTGTGCATTTAATATTTCTTTTTATCAAAATTCTAACATACCTTTTAATATCTCTACGAATAAAATATTACTTTCTCTGAATAATCACTTTTTTTCTAAGATTTTTTTTGCAATTTTTTTTGTCACCTTCCAATTAAAATATAAAGTTTTCTTTTATATCTTTTATTTTAGTCATAATAATGAGAATGTCCCTCACTGTATCCAAACAAGTACGACCAATACTGCACATACCAAATACTCACAATCACCTCCTCCGGCACGGCCCTCAAAAGGAGAAAGTGGTGGTGGTCATGGGAGCCACCGGCACCGGAAAATCCCGCCTCTCTATCGACCTTGCCACCCATTTTGCGGCGGAGGTAATAAATTCCGATAAAATGCAAGTGTACGAAGGACTCGATATCACCACCAATAAAAGCACAGACGAAGAGCGGTGCGGCGTGCCGCACCACCTCCTGGGAGTTGTCGATCCCAACTCCGATTTCTCCGCCGGAAATTTCCGCGCCATGGCTTCAATTTCCCTAAAATCAATTCTCAGCCGTCGCCAGCTCCCAATCATCGTTGGGGGATCGAATTCATTCATCGAAGCTCTAGTCGATACTAATTTTCAATCGAAATACGATTGTTGTTTCCTCTGGGTGGATGTAGCAATGCCAGTTCTTCATTCCTTCGTTTCCGATCGAGTAGATAGGATGATCGAAAGAGGAATGGTGAGCGAAGCTAGAGATTTTTTTAACCCAAACGCGGACTATTCGCGGGGGATTCGGCGAGCAATTGGAGTTCCCGAGTTCGACAAGTTTTTCCGAGTCGAATCGTTCTGCGATGAGGAGACTCGCGCAAGGATTCTGACGGAAGCAATTGACTCAATAAAGATGAATACTAGCAAATTAGCGTGTGTTCAGCAGGGGAAGATTCATCGCCTGAGGAACCTCAAGGGGTGGAGGCTCCACCGCCTCGATGCGACGGACGTGTTCAGGAAACGCGGCCGTGAAGCGGAGGCGGCGTGGCAGAACATGGTGGCGGGGCCTGGTACGGCAGTGGTGAGTAGATTTTTGTACAATTTGGATCCTGTGGTTTGCGGCGGCGTTATGGCGGAGAGGGTTGTTTCTCCGCCGCTGATGGCGGCAGCATCTCGTTAAGCAGCGCGGCGTTGTTAAAAGAGGGAATGTAGTGCGATGCGATGCGATTGTGTGACAGACAGTTTTGGGAATATTTGCAATTTTGTCCCCGCCATAAAAAAAAAGTTTAAAACCAAGTGAAACTACGGAATTGCCCTTCTCTGCGTTACATAACATTTTAAAAGAAAAAGGGAATTTTTTTTTTATCTCCTAACCTTTGCGGTTTTTTGCACATTACCTCCTAACTTTTTTTTTTCAACAAGTTGTCTCCTCACCTTTCACAATATTTACAAATTACCTCCTAAAATACACTTTCGGTAGAATATTCTGTCCAGATGCCAACACGTGTGCCACGCGTGAGTTTCTTAAAAGTAGAAACGTCATTTAAACTTCGACCCGATCCCTTTCACTTGCATGACTGACCCATACATTTTAATCTAATTAATTACTTGTATGACGACCTAGTTACTACTGATCTAGCTAGTTTCCGTTGGACCTCTCCCTCCATCTTATTATATCATCATTCAACATTTTTTCCCAAAAATTAATTTTCCACGGTAACCATAATCCGTACAATGAATAAGGGAAAAAATTACCATAATCTGGAGTGTTGCGCCCAGACTGTATTTTTTGTTTGCTCATACTTCTGACCATTCACGCCATGGTCGGATTGCAGGATAACAAAAAATAAATTGGGAAAGTTGAAGAAATCGCTTGACGATGTGAATGAGAGAAACCTTAATTTTTTTAATTGTTTTGAAAGAGAGAACATTAGACTGATAATTAATTAGATTAAAATGTTTGGGTCGGTTCGGGCAAGTGCCATGGGCCGGGTCGAAGTTTAAACGATTTTTCTACTCTTAAGAAACTCATGTGTGGCGCACGTGTTGGCATCTGGACAGAATATTCTGCCGGAAGTATATTTTAGGAGGTAATTTGTAAATATTGTGAAAGGTGAGGAGGCAACTTGTTGAAAAAAAAAAGTTAGGAGACAATCTGCAAAAAATCGCAAAGGTCTAGAGGTAAATAAAAAAATTCCCAAGAAAAAATAACGGGATTACCCTTTTGACCTTGACCGTTTTGTAGTTATTCTAAAGAGGGTTGATGTCATTTGTAATCTATTGTATTTCATTTTAATAAATACTTTCACTTATGATCTTAATTTTATATTGTGATACTGATACTTTGTTTATTATACTTTAGTATAGTTATTTATAATAATCTTAAACAAAGTTACCGAAAATTCAATTTTTATGTACAAATTTATTAAGATTAAAAAAATATGAGGTAGGAAGTTTCACATCAGGTATCCTACCTTAACAAAGCTATAAGAATTAGATTGGGGCATAGTCGAACCTGGCGAGTTTGGCACCTGCTAAACTCGCCTTGTGGCAACCTATAAGAATTAGAACGGGGCTTAGCCAAACTCGCCTTGTGCGTTGACACATATTTCTGAGTGGACCCTCATCCCTTTATTATTTTTTTCTTTAGTTTTTTTATAGGACCATTACATTTTCTTTTTTCTTATTTTACCTAAATAAATAGTAGATCCCATATTTTGGTTCATTATCGGACAACATTTATTTTGCCAAAACCAATATTTATTTTTTAAATTTTATCAAATAAGCAATAAAAGAAATCCTTAACACAACATTTAAACATCAACGAAATCAGAAGCATTTCTGGAAAGTTTTCCAACTCACCTCTAAACATCCTTAACAACTTTTATTTTATTCGGCCTCAACTCATCTCTAAATTTTATACAAATTTAAATTCTTTTCATAATAAAATAAGTATAAAACTCATTCATAAGAAATAGTTTCCGTAATATAATAAATATCTATTTAAAGGATATGAATTACCACACTAAATTCCGAATGCCAAAAAATATTCGAAATTTTACAAGTCACTTTGATTTTCATGGTTCCAATCACTATTAAGACCCGTTTATTTGCAGGTTAAGTTATCTAAATTGGTAATCACATTTTTGATTATCACCTTCTCAGTTATTTGATTACATAACTTATGTTTAATTCGTCTTATATATTATGGGCAAGGAAATAAATTATATCCCTTACTCACGTTTGGTTTTTGCATAATTACTAATTAGCATGAAATATAATTCATATTTGGGAAAAAAAACTTCTATATCCTTATATTTTATTTACACAATCTAATTCAATGTTTATCCAAAAGATTAAATACTAGAAAAAATCTGAGAATTTTTTTTTACTAATACGGGTATTAATTATTAAATTTATATATTATATATATTAATTTTGATCATCTTAATTCTTTCCAACTATTAATAATTTTTTTTTATTATGTATCAAAAGAAAAATAAAGATCATTAATCACATTATAAAAGTTAAGATTATTTTTATTACCTAAAAAATCGAAAACATCTTCTATTATCTCTTTTGCTAACAAAAAATATGGAATAGGAGATCTCAATTTTTCAAATAGTTTCCAGTTTACAAGGAATTAATTTTGTTTTTTGGAAACACTAATTTGAATCACGATCAAAATACTCTCAAAAAGATCTTAGAAAATATTTCTTTCGCAGTTATTCAATATCAACAATAAAATTGCACCAATAGTTATGGAATTAATAAATTAAAATAAAATTTGAGAAAGAGTGATTATGTTTTTGGATAAGATGAAAGCTTGTGACGAAAAGAAATTTATATATTAAATGAGAGAGAAAAAAGAAAATTAAAAAATTTATAGGATAAAAAAGTCACCAAAATTTTAGATGGTATATGAGTAAGATTATTACTTGGTTAAGTTATCACAATACCACATAAAAATAGGGAATGTGATAACCTTTTATATTACCAACTTTTGGGATTTAAATTACTTTATTTAAATTCAAAAAAGTTACCAAACATAATAATTTAATATTTGGTCATCAAATAACTAATTTATATAATTTAACCTCATAAATAAACGGGTCCTTAAAGTTAACCTGGAAACAATTAAATTATATATATATATATATATATATATATATATATATATATATATATATATATATATATATATATATATATATATCTTTAAGTAAAAAGTTAAAACAATAAGGAAAAAACCTGGTTTAGATTAGGATCATGTAATGGATATATATTTGTGAAATTTCCATGCATGTTCCAAGTTAAAATACTTATAAAAAATTATTTATTGAGCTAATTTAATAAATTTAAAACTTACCCCTAAACGCATATTGTGAATCACAGGGTTCATAGTTGTAAATGGCATTTGGTGTGGAAATGAAGGTTGGTGCGTATGGAAATGAGAAGAAGTCAATGTGTCCTGAAAATGATATCCGAAATTATATGGAGATGATTGAGGATTTATTGTTTGTTATGGCATTGGGGCATTTGGTACTTCTAATTGTCTTTTCCGTTTAGTTGCTTTTGTATTTTTCTTTGAAAATTATTCCAATAAAATCAAAAAATTAATATTAAAATTTAAAAAGTCTAAAAATTAAAATAATTCATGACAGAGAGTAAAAATTAATAAACTTACTTGAACTTTCCGCTTTTCCCTTTTCTTTAGCTTTTTTACTCTTTTCATTCCAATGACTTGATATGCGAGCATTTGTGATTTCTCTTTTTTTTTTTTGGTAAAAAAGTAAACAGTTTATTTCTGGAAAGAATACAAGAGCATAGGGGCATCCCCCAGACAAGGTTGGATAACATTTCTAAACCGACCAAAGATGTGAGCAATACAAGGCTGAAAGGGGGCATACCCCAGCCAGTAGAAAAAAGATCTATGAAGGATCAAGAGTGTCAATCAAAACAAGGTTTGAAAACATAAGTTCACAACCCAAAAAAAGGGTCAAAATTACAAGGCAAAAAGGGGCATACCCCAGTCGGGGAACAAAGAGGAAAATGCCAAGTGTGTACAATGTGAACATTCAAATGTGCCAAGTGTATGCAATGTGAACATTCAAATGTGCAAGTGTGGGCAGGTGTAGGGGGTGGGTTCGAATGCGTGTATTGATCATCTTTCAAGTTGAGTGCAACGCAAAATGGGTATACCCCTAAGGATGACACAAAGCTCCTTGAAACAAGGCAGAAAAATGAGAGTACAAAACTATAAGAGGGGAAAATTATAAAATCGGGATACCAACTTTATGAAATTAGCGTTTTTAGGACATCAATTTTTCCATAGTCAAAAGAGTCTGGTATCTCTAAAATATTGGCAATTTTGGAATTTTTTTTTCCCAAAACCGCCCTTCCGCTCGTACGACGCACGTGATCAGCCAAAACCAGACACGTGGCATAATTACTGATGTGGCCATACCAGGTTCAACACGTCATCTGGTTTGTGAACACATCACCCGGTTTTTGTCATGTGTATAATTTTTCTATTAAAAATAATTAAAAAAAAAAAAGACCACACATATTCAGTGGAAGGAATTTTCCCACCCATAAATGTCAAATCAATTCAAAAAATAATAAGATAATAATTAAATAAATAACAAAACATAAAAGAAAAGGAATTAGATACTTATAACGGTTAAAACAAAGAAACTTACTTCATCTTCCTCGTCCGCCATTTTTGCAGAGAAACCCTAACATGAGTGTCCAATCCAGAAACAGCAATAGTGGTGGTCGCAATGTTATTTAATTAATTATTATCTTATTATTTTTTGAATTGATTTGACATTTATGAGTTGAAAAATTCCCTCCACTGAATATGTGAGTTGTCTTTTTTTTATTATTATTTTTAATGAAAAAATTATACACATGGCAAAAACCGGGTGATGTGTTCACAAACCAGATGACGTGTTGAACCTGGTATGGCCACATCAATAATTATACCACGTGTCCGGTTTTGGCTGATCACGTACGTTGTACGAGCGGTATTGAGGGCAGTTTTGGGAAAAAAAATCTTAAAATTGCCAATATTTTAGAGATACCGGACTCTTTTGACGATGGAAAAATTAGTGTCCTAAAAACACTAGTTTCATAAAGTTGGTATCCTATTTTTATAATTTTTCCACTATAAGAGCATACCCTAGTTGAAATGAAAACCCACAAAACTTGCACAATTGAAAATAAATACAAAGCTATAGGGGCAAACCCTAGCTGTTACAACAGACATTAACCTAGTCTAATATTATGTACAATGAAGTCTGGTGGATAATGCTTGTAGATCGAGAGTACTTTGAACACTTGATTTTATATTTTGGCCTCGACGTCCACATTTATGAATGAAGCTTTGTCTAGATCAACTTTGTTCCTTGTGGTATAGAGATGGTAGATTGTTGAGCAAAAGGCCATATGGATTGTCTTTGCATGCAATCTTGCACCCCTGAAATCTTTTTTGAGATGTCGGATTGAGATCTTCCATGTGTTTATTTCTTTAGTTATTCCAAGCCAAGTCTTGATGTTCTGCCAAACAAGGTTAGAAAAGGGGCAAAGGAAAAAGAGATGGTCGACATTTTCATGGTGTTGGCCGCAAAAGTTTGCAAGTTCGGTATGTCTAAGAAAGTGAGATTATCTTTTGTAGGAAGGCGATTTTTGAATGCAAGCGAACAAGAGAAACTCCATTTTGGGGGAACGAAACTTATCCAAATTTCCGAGGCCCAGTGAACCTGGGGGAAGGTGAACGAAGTAGGTCATAGACTTTGGAGGGGATGAGATTTACCTTTAAAGTTATGCACTAAAGTTCTCAAATAGCATGATCTTTGTTGGAAAAACGCTCAAGGAGAAGGTTCCTGATTGAGGCTAGCTCCTTCATGAGGGGCGAATCTCTAGCTTGGGGTGTCCATTCCCAAATAGATTGGAACCAGTTTTGTAGCGCCCCTTTCCTTGGTCGGAGAAAGGACACCACATCCGCACCGAGACGAACCCCCAAACGAGGTAGATGTACCCCATTTAAAAATCCATCCCGGCGAACGGCAATCCCTCAAGCAAAAACTAGCAACAGCATAACGACATCCCAACAACAACAGCAGCAAAAGAAATATCAGAGTTGCGGAAGTTAAAACAATTATATAATAAATCACATAAGCCATCCATGGCAACGTAATTCATACATCATTCTCAATCATTATATAATAAATGCCATCCATGGCCAGTCTAATCTATCCCACGTCAGGGACACGTAAGTACGGAAAATAAAGCATAATCCGAAATACATAATTAAATCAAATCATAAATAAGGACACGACTGTTGTTGGAACACTGACAAGACAAGACATACAAGCCAACCTAGACCTGCTGCTGCCGACTGACAAGATAGGTGACAACGCCACCTGTCGACCTGAAGTAAGAATCAAAATAGTGGGGGTGAGTACAAAAGATACTCAGTGAAGGTAAAGAGGGAACAAGTACGAGCCACGATTCCGGGTTTTGATTATATGTATATAGGAAAATACATTTGCATAATTGAAGAAAATCCGGATCGTGCTTCGACTTGTATACACTATAATAATTAATGATAATAAAGAATTAAAGCAGTAAATGCAAGCAAATAATGTCCCAGCGAGAATGGGTCTGTTCCTCCTTATAACCCCCTCAATAACATGTAATCTCCATCACCGGTGTCTGACCCCGAAGTGCGACCCTGGACGACTGTGAATTTTAGGAAAACGTGCAACGAATGCAACGCCTACGATCAGTCCCAACCGTGGCTATCAACTCCTGACGGGCCACGATTGACGCTTATTTTTGGGAGAAGTACCTCGGATTACACCCTGGACGCTCGTCCCCGGCTGTAACCTCCGGATACTTTCCCGGGCCCATTTTGAAATAACACGAATTTGCTCGCTTTGAAAAACATACATAAATAGATGCCAAAAGGAAATTTGGGCAAGTTTGGGTGACGACGCAGGGGGTAAACCCTAAGTCAAACTGTCACGCTTAAAAGAAAGAATTTTACTTGCCTTATAAAAATAAAATGATTTAGAGATACTCATAAGTACAAGTTAATATTAAAACGTTTGAGAGAATCATGAAAATATAGATTAAATATCTAATAGATATACGAGAAGGAAAATCAAAGCAAGATGAGCACATAAGGGAAGTTCGCAATAATTTAAAAGAATTCTTACTCCGTTTGAAAGCATTTTAAAACCCTCACCTGAAAACACGGGAACGACAAGACAATCCAAGCTATGTCCTAAAAAGACGGCCTGAAACTAACAGACGACAAGAACCACATAAGACAAGACACGACAACGACTCACGAAGACTACATCACAAGAAAACCAATAAACATCATGTAGCAATTGAATTTATAATTAAATTGCAATTAAATCAATTAAATGAAAGTACGAAATTAACGATGCTAAACATGCTCAATTGAAATTCTAATTGCACATTCATGCATATAATATTACAAAGAAACACTCATGCGATTTTTGGATTTTTCGGACGACATTCAAAAATTGGGGAAAAACCCTAAACGAAAAAGGCTCGATTCAAGGTCCGAACGAGGTCGGAATTTTGAAAACTTTACGAAATATTCATCCTTGAATCATATGGAAGCTATAGGCGAAAACGGCTCGATTTTAGGGGGTCGTATGCAAAAAGTCAACTTTTATTTTTGGCCATTTGACCCCATTACCGAGAGCAACTAAGGAAAAAGGCTGGAAAATTGGCTAAGGCATGCACACGGGCTAACGCACGGCCTTGTGCACGGTCTTGAGCACGCACTCAAGACCGTGCAAGCTGAAACAAAGGCACACGGCCTTCTGCACCGGCGTGCACAAGCCGGTGCAAGTTTAAAGGGGTGTGCACGGTCTGGCGCACGGTCGTGCCAAGACCGTGCGTTGGACCGTGTGGTTCCATCTCACAGGTGCAGAAACGCGATTTTAAGGTTTTTCTCGAGAGTTTCAACCTAAAATCAACTATGGAGGATTCTAAAGCTAAAAACAACATGTAAAATTCACACTCATGCATTGTACACATTAATATCTACCATTTGATCCGAACTACACTAAAAATAGTAAACTATAACCTACGAATCTAATAAATCATCAAATATTTATTTCAATTTAAAAACTATAAAAACGAAGGATTTAATGGATGAAACGAATTGGAGAAAGAAGGTTACCGAATGAGGATCGTAAATCTGGTCTCGGAATTTCGATTGGTCGAGCAACGGATTCGGAACGGGATTTTCTTTTCTTCTCCTTCTTCTTCTTCCTTTCTCCTTCTCTTCTCTCTTTCTCTCTCTCGATTTGTATATGTATCCAAGAGGGTGCAAGAGAGTGTGTTCAAGAGGGTGTGAGTGTGTTCAAGATAGTGCAAAGGTATTTTAAAGGGTTGTAAGTTCGTTTAGAGATTAAAATAAATTCGAGGGGTAGAAAATGTAATTATAAATGGTTGAGGATATGTAAATAATAATAATAAATTAAGATTAGCTAACGAAGTTAATCTTTTCATATAAAATTCAACAAAATGTCGAATAATTATTTCGAGAATATATTCTGGAATTTTCGGGTCGTTACAAGTTTTTTAAAATTGAATCTGACTTAGGATTTGTAGGCACATTTAATTACCGTCGATTCTCCGATTATAATTTGACAACAACTATCTAAAATCGAATCGGACTTAAGCATCAGGATTACACTAGAGACAATAGTTCACATTTGTTGCTCTTATTTAAGATTGAGACCTACCGACTCTACAAATACTTGATTGATTGTTGGATCGAGTTCTCTTGAATATCAAATTGAGCTACTAAATTTCGACACGGTCAAATTGCATAATATTTTGATAAATTATTTTACGTCTTGAAGCACATAATTATAAACTAGTAAATGTAGCACACTCAATACATGTATAATATGAAATTAAAATATTATTAATAGTAATATTAAAATTTTAAATTTAAATATTTAATGAACTTCTATATATATATATATATATATATATATGCCATATATGATATTGTAAAACTTTAACAAAAGTGCGAGTGTCTTTATCAATTCCATCTTTATTATTTCATTCCCACTACTAACTATAAGACAAAAAGGTAGTTTTCATGTAATCTTGCAAAATTGAATAAGAATATCTGCAAAATTAAGATGAAAAACTTTTGTCCTTTTAACATAAGAAAAGAGGATTCTCTCCTCTGATTTGTCCTCTGCATGCTCCGTACATTGAAGGGGTACTAACTTCCATTCGACGGACTACGGAAATATTGATATATATTCGAAAGAATATCAAGAAAATAAAATAAAAGTGGCTAAAATTCGATGCTAATTGACGGCCACACCATAAAAATAATACATGAATGGGAATCTGAACCCCACAACCCATTTAGGTTTAGGTTTCAATCATGAGCACATATCACTTTGCTAATCATTGCTCACATGATGTGACATCAAACAATTTAAATTCCAATATCAAGAATCCTCCGATCCGCACTTGGTTAGATTTAAAATTTTAAATATTAAGGATGCCTAACTGATTTTATGAATTTTTTTTTTTTTTAAATTCAAACCCCTCAAAACGGAGGGCACAATTTTATTAATTCAAATCAGTAGAAACAAAGTTCAAATCAAATTGGGGAATATTACCTAAACTAACGCAAGCTGAAGCTGCAAATCTAGTTAATTCGTAAGCTACTCTATTAACATCATGGTAAACAAAAGAAAACTCACACTCACTAAAGCATCTAACAACACTAACACTATCCTCTATTAAATTATCCAAAGGAGATAAGTCCGTCCTAAAACACAATCTTCGACCAACCAAAATCTCGAGCCAACTTCACAGCCGACAGATACACCCTCGTCTCGTCGTACTCCGGATCAATAGTAAAGTGATAATTCCACTATATATCATTTCATAAGGTTTAGAAAATGATAATTACACTTACACCCCTCGACTTAGGGGTAAATACAGCTAAACCTCCTGTACTATTGGAAATTATAGATAGATCCTCTAACCCTAATAGAAACCTTAAAAACTTAACGAAAAGTTATAAAATGACTAAATTATCCATAACATTTTTGTTATAGTGTTTACTATACATGAAATGAGCGAAGTGAGTAAGTTATTGTCGAGTTAATAGAACGTTTGAATCTACATGGAAATAAGAAAATGACTAACAGCAGGACCTAAGTGTTAGATAGAGCCATAGTCGAAAGGGTGTCTCTGTAATTTTCAATAGTATAGGAAATCTACCTATATTTACCATTAAATTGAGGGGGTGTAAGTGTAATTATCCCTTTAGAAAATGATAGAAATATAACATAATCTCTAACAGTTGTTAGAAAATCTTAATAATATATTTATAAGATAATTAAGAATTTATAATACCATCTGTTGACATGTAAAATTTAATTTCGATAGATAACTACTATGGATAATTATCATAAGTGGTCTACTTTGATTATTATTCTACAATAAATTCATATATTGAAGAGATAATTATCTATGTATTTTTATTTGATAATATCTCTTTGAAAAATTAAGAGATAATTATTTAAGTGATTTTATTTGATATTATTTCTATTTAAAAATTCAAGAGATAATTATCAAAAGACATCTGATTGAATTGCAACTCTCATTCCCAACTCCTATATAAAGGGATCGTGGGACGTGGGCAGTCCATTCAACACACTACGAGACCACGACAAAGTAGAGAATTCAGACGTTCTACACGAGCAAGCCTTCAAGCCTCCGCTCCTCCAACCGCATTTCCAAGTCTCCGCGTCTCCGACCGCACTTCAAGTCTCCATATCTTCAAATCCTCAATTCCAAATCTACAAATCGACAAGTTTACAAGCTCCAAATCCATAACTCTTTCACGTCTCCAAGTCATCTTCAAATCCTAAATTTCAAATCTTCAAATTTTCAAGTCTCAAGTCTTGCAACGAGAACGTTCTACAACTTCGTTCAAGATTCAGGTGATCAAGGCCATCAATTGCAAAGCTTGACTTTGACTTCAAGATAAATCCTGTGATTTCATCCATCAAATTCGGAAGGAATCTCGCCCACATATCCGGGTACAAGCTCTAACGCCCTCAGATATCAAATCAAAGAGAAGAATCAGGGAATTAGTCTTCGTTAGGAGATTTTCCACTTTATATTATATTTTTCTTTTAAGTTTTCTGTCATTATGTTCATGTCATATTTCTTGTCTTGTAATTTTATTTTGCAGATAATAAATTTCGTGTGAAACACATCTTAAATAGATTTGGTACTTTTAAGAGGATATGTTTTACTTGAGTATTTTTAAATTAAGTTATGACACATTATAAGCTTTAAAACAATTATAAGATGTAAGGACTTGATTACAATAAATCTCTTCGAGATAAATTACAATCTCAACATACCAATCTTAATTTCATGACTTTCCATAAAGAGAGATTGTTTACACGTCATGGGAATGCCAAATCTTTCTCTGAAGCAATCAATAGTCACATGCATCATTTGACATTTATAATTAATTTTTGTCAAAATCACGATTTGGCAAATCTATTTTTCTGTGTTCATATGATCTGATAGCATGCTAACATAGCACACTTTTTACACGCGAATTGCAATAATCATCATCATCAAGAAGACAAAATTACATAATAATAAACAATAATATACAGTAGAAATCAATTTAATTTCCTGATTGATTACTACTACACTCTGCATTTCTGGAAACTAATTAATTAATCTCAGAAATGCGGCGAATGGAAGTTTATATTACATTTTAGTGGCCACCAAAAGGAAACTGGCAGGTCAACTATCCTTCCACTTCCTTTCAGAAACTATATAGTCTCTTTGAGATTTAATAAAGAATGAAAACAGATAAGTTGAAATAAAGACTCATCCCCGGCCATGGTAGTCATTTTCACCCCTTGTCAGCACTCAGCACCTACAATCATTTCCTGATTTTCTATTTTCTAATTCTGGAAGGAAACATTAATTATTCATATTATAATAATCTTAATTGTGTTGTGGATTTTACTATACAAGAGATTCTGCTGAATCAATCTTCTCGCTAAAGTTATCTATGGTTGTCAATTTCGGCATTTGAATAGATTCTGATTTCTGACAATATATGTTTCACCCAGAAAAGACACCCATCTAACATTAACCCAAAATCCTCCTAGAATTCATTCCTCTTGTTAATAACATTAGACAGATTAATACTTGTACATTTCCATACATATAGAGCATGTAATAGCTTTTTGCAACAGAACCTCCTAAGACCAAGTAAATTCTCAGTAAATAACAACTTTATACCACTTATTGTAATAATATGCAAATAGGAATTGATCGTATTACAATCTCAAACATGAGATTAAAGAGCTACAACAACAAATTAAAACATATAAATCAACTTATTCGAATTTCGATTTCCTCCGTTGATACATAAGGTAATTAATAATCAGAGCTGCTGTTGCAGCACCCTTGACGGGCACTGGAAAGTAACGGTGCAACTCTGACCCACAACGACGGTGTAATTATGCACGGGCTTAGTAAGGAAAGCAGGTAAGCGCACCAGAGTCGCACAAGCACAAGCGTTATTAATTTGTTTTACCCACCGACAGCATTCCGCTTCAATAGGGCTTCCACTGGGAGCAAGAAGCGAGAGGTCTCCACTGCCAGGGGAGGGGGGGGTGTCATCGTCATGGTGGTGGTGGTGGTGGTGGTGGTGGTGATGGTGATGGTGGTGGTGGTGGTGGTGGTGGTGGGGAGGATGGGGGTGGGGGTGCGGGTGCGGGTGTGGGTGGGGATGGGGGTGGGGGTGGGGTGGGGTATGGTTGGAGGGTGGGGTGGGCTTTGGTATAGGTGGCAATGGGATTGGTGGCAATGGGGGCAATGGGGGGAGGGGTGGCAAAGGGGGGCCACGCTTAGGGGAGGGTGGCTTAGGTGGGTGGGGTTTTGGGGTAGGGGGGTGGGGCTTAGGGGAGGGTGGGGTAACTGGATTATAAGGCAGCATAGAACATGCACGATTTGCCATTGCGATTGAGGAAATACAAAGAGGAGGTAAAGGCCCCCATTGGCTTTCAGCCTTTGGGAAAACGACTAGAACCAAGAAGGTTGCTAGCAACTGGAGGGTGATCGTTTTATCCATCTCTGGTTAATCTGCAATGAATAGAGAGAGGTTAGGGATTAAATTAATTGTTGCCTCTACTTATACTGTTGTTACTTTCACAAGTTTCTCATGTTATTCCATTAGGTTTGTTATCATGTCTGGAAAGCAACTGTGTAAGAACGACAGAATGAAAATAGTGTGAATCAGATTTAATCATTTTACGCTTAGAATTCCTAAAACAATGTATCATGCATTATGCCTGTGATATAATTCAGTTGCTATTTGAGTTTTGCTTTACCAAACTTGTGGGAGGAAAACTAAGTTAAACAATTAAAACAACTCCCAAATATTCAGTAACAATTAACTAATCAATTTAATTCATTTGTAAACAATCAACCAAACTTCACTGGTCACCTAAGAAAGTAAGAAGAATAGTCAAATTTGTTAACCAGTCAGACTTTTTAGCTACGTTTCAAGTTTCAACCATTACTCTATGGAGAATGGGCTAATTAAAAACGTATGGAATAAATTAGCATCTAAAGAGAAACCATTACCTGAAACAGATACATAAACACTTATCAAACAAAAAAGTCCATAAATAAAATTCAAGATTTTTAACTCTTCAACAAACTAATTACCAACATGCTTAACCACACTACTCATCTACCACTTTAAGTAGGATAACAACATCTCTTACCTTCTACAGACTTGCCCCTGTGAAAATTTAAGTAATTAGTATAAATAATTGTTTAATTCTAGTACTCAATACTGGAAATCACTACGTATTCTGCAGCATTTCCTAATCAGCAAAGCTAGAGGATACTTTAATCCTTCCTAATTTTAATATGCTTTATTTTTAGGCATAGTGTACCTAATGGAGCAAGATAAAATAAAATGCAGATTTAATATCTCTAAAAAATGGTCTCTTTCACATTTATGAAGCAACAAAAACAAACCATACTCAAATATTTACCTCACTTTTTGAGGCTCTGCAAAATTCACAAGTGGGAAACTTCTTTCTGGCTTATTTTCCACAATTTAGCAATTCGGACAAACTCTGCTCGCTACAGTTTGTTTCTTTGTTTCTAGCTGCCATCGCCTCCATGTCCTTCTGAATCATTTCTCTGTTTATTCTCAATTGATCAGCCCTCTGCTGGTGTCCCTCATTCAGCAACTCAAGAAATTTATCTTTGATTTCAAGAATTGGATCACAATCAACTAACACATCACCCTTATATGCTTCCCTAAGCATAGCAGTCTGAATCCCACCCTTTAGAGACATATAGAAAAGCCCTGCATGCCTAGTGAAAACGCTTGAAAATGCATTTGAAAACCTATACTCTTCACAAAACTTGCCCAATATTGGCACTGGAACTCTCTTATAGATTGAAAGTGAAAGCAATTCATGGAAAACACCGACCATTCGTTTCTCCATTTCTCGTGAAGCTGGTTCGAAATGTGATACATCTTCATAAGGAGAAGTGTAAGGTAATTCCATCCAATTCCTAATCCACTCCCTCATTTCCTTCTTGATGAAAAACCCTGGAGGAAGTTTCCACATAAATGCCGGCCTAACCCTAATCCCAGTCAACGTCGATTCGTCTTCTGCCCTCTTCTCGATAACTGATTTTGCAAACTCATCATTCCAAGAAACTAGCTCAAGGAACGATTTTCCCTCACCAGGCGCTCCATGCAACTTAAAATACTCTGGATACTTAGACACCAATGTCACTAGGAAATCATTTGGGAAACCAAATTCTCTCTTCACCTCAACCAATTTATCAGCACTAACCACCCTATCCTTCGCCATCATAAGCAATTTACACAATTTCGCCACAATCAACGGCTCATTCTCACTGTAAATAACTTTCTCTTCTTCCAAAAACCTGTTAAGTCTATTGCTTGGCCGGATGAATGTAACTAAGTCAGATTTTGGCTTAATCCTATCCATATACGTATCAAACAAACCCGGATTTTGGGCGATAAATGTTTGGATTGTAACGGGCAAACGTAGCCGCTCACGGCGTTTATCTAAGTAGCGAAGGGAGATGACCTGACCAGGCTCGTTCAAAACTTCTCTGACGACACGAGCACAAAGCCGCCATTTCTTGTCGTTTTCGATTGCTTGATCGAGCTTGGGATCCTTCCGCCATACTACTTTTAAGCTTGAAATCCGTTGGAGCTGAAAGTATAGTGGTGAAGATTTGGAGTTTGTGATTCGAAAGAGGGATACAGGTCCGAATTTTGACAGCATTTGGGGATAGGAGTGCACACGAGCCGAACCGAGCCGAGCTTGGCCTAAAATATCAGGCTTGAGCTTGAGCTTGAGCTTGAGAAAAGCTTGAGCTCAGCTTGTGCTTGATCAAGCCGCTTGAGAACATATCTGCAAAAGTAAAAAGAAATATTAGATATAAATGACTAAATTCCAATAATGTTTAACTTTTTATGAAAATATAAGAAGCAATAATCTTACAATTAGTGTCGCCGATGTTTGAGTTGTTCCTTATTGCCTTATTGGTAACTTTGGTATTTGAACAAAAGTTGCCTGAAAATAATCATATAGGAATTTGTTAGCCAAATACATGAGAATTTGTTCAGTTACATGAGAATTAAGTAGTACTATTTGAAGCTTTAATCAATAATTCAATATTCTAAAATATGCAAGTTGTCTTTCCTCAATCACTCTTACATACAGACATTCAAGATTCCCTCTTACAAACGCAATTTTCAGTCAGTAACTCAGTATAATATATTCGGTCATAATTCATAATCCATTTCCTTCAACACAAAAGAAATAATTCACCAACAACAGAAGATTTAATTTGAGACATCATGGAAGTTGGAACACAAAAGCTAGATATAAACTAGATAACAGAAAGATAAAAGTTAATTCCTAGAAATCAAAACAAACAACATTGAAGCAGAAAACTTTCGTCAAACATTCTCACTGAGGATTCTAAATTACTTATCCAGAATTTGCGTTTAAGACATGTAAAAAAAAAAAGAGAGAGACAAGCATTGCCAGATAAATGGAGTTTCTGCAACTAAATTCACCAACAATAAAAAAATAATAATAATACCTTCGCTGGAGCTTCGACTATACGCGGCGGCGCTGGAGGGGAGCAGTGCTTCGACCGGGGCGCTGGAGGAGGCGGAGCTTCGACCTTCGGCTGGTGGGCGCTGTGGGTGGTTGACGGTGGGCGGAGAGGGTTTTCGGCTGCTGGGAGAGGCGCGGCGCTGAGGTGGTGACCGTGGACGGCGAGGGACTGGTGGTGGTGGTGGTGGTGGTGGTGCTGGGCGATGAGCAGCAAATGTGAGTGGCTGGTAGGCGGAGAGGGGCTGTGGGCTGCTAAGAACGGCGAGGGGCTGGTGGTGGTCGGCGGAGGCAATGAGGGGCTGGTGGGTGGTGGGTGGTGGGTGGTGGGTGGTGGGTGGTGGGTGGGTTTGAGTCTTACGGGAAGAATGGATTGGGAATTAGTTTAGGATTTAGGTTTACATAAGTTTTGTTCTTTTTTTATTTTTATTTTTATTTTATTTTATAAATTAAAATAATAATATTATATATAATATATAAAAAAAAATATATATATATGGATATATATATATTATGTAAAGCTTGAGAGCTACGAGCCCACGAGAAAGAGGCTCGGACTTGGCTTGATCCAAAGCTTGAGCTCGACAAGACTCGAGTTCGAGTCAAGCCAACTCAAGTTTGACTTGCCGGGTTCGCAAGTCTGCTCGATTCATTATGTACCTCTATTTGGGAATTATTTGGAATTTGAAATGTAGGGTTTAAGCCTTTTGGATTTGGGGTTTATGAATTTTTGCATACAATTATACAATCATATACGAATAGCGTATTTAGTTGGGAAAATATGAATAAACGCGACTTTATGAGACTAATGCGATAATTGTTTCTCTTTATTTTCTCAAAGATATTTTGGTCATTTATTGTGCTGAAATAATGAGAAAATTCCTCAAAATATAATATTGGTAAGATGTCTTTGTCACTTATGCATACAATATTAATACTATATACTCATTTTTTCATTTCCTTCCCTAAATTTCACAACATTTTCTGAATTCAATTCGCCATCGTTGGTGACCTATACATTAATTAAATTATTATATACTCTTAACATATACTATGGACATGAGATTTCCAGTTTAAAATCTCATCATATGTGAAATTATATATTTTTGTACAATTCTATAAATAGGTGAACCTTTTTATATAATCAATAGCTGCATGTATTAATTGATTATTCATAACAATTGGGTAAAAGAAATATTCATGTTTGCCTTTGCCATAAAAAGTTTACTTTAATTTGAAACTTGCAAACAAAATTACATAAAACTAACTTACCCTAAAAGTTCAAATCACAATTCAAACCACATCCTTCAAAGTTGCATACTGCCCAACACATGCTTCAGTATTACATAAACATTCTAAATCAAGTTCAAATATCTTCAAATTACGTAAAATATTAAAAATTAATTTCAAACTACACATACTAATATATCATTTCTTAATAAAGAATATATATATATATATATATATATATATATATATATATATATATATATATAATACTTACGTGCGTGTTTAGGATGGACCTAAATCAATTTGATTCTAAATAGTCAGATCAAAGTCCCCCTCAAACCAATTTAATGAGTTTGGACCCATTCCAATAAGTCGGGACTGAGTTTCCTCATTGTCATGTCAATTAACATACTAAAAGACATTTAGGAAATGCGTTGAATAAAAAACACAATATACATCAAGAAATAATTTTAGAAAATTTACCAAGGACATGTTTGATTCTGTCGATTAAACATGATTAGGTTACGTGATCGATGTTAACAACACGTCTGGTTCGTCCGATGAAATTCGCCGGATCCTGAGATGTAATCTCAAGGATCTGGCACTGTAGCAAGGTTTAGGAGAGATTCTGAATCCCACTCCCTACGATTATTGAATCACACTGATTTTGGTTTCCTCTAGCAGGTGATAGAATTTACCGTTTGCCCTTGACTTTCATCCGCAGAAAAATGTGTAATTTCTAGGTTTTCTCACACTCACTCGTATTTCACTTTTGCGCAGCTAGGGTTTCGATCATTTTGATTGCTCTCTGTCCTCATCGCTGGCGGCGGTTCTAGATTTGTCTTCCTATTATGATATTTAAATTTTTAATGATACTTCTCTCTAACAGTTTGAGCGTTTAGATGAGATAGTCATTCAACATGGAATCAAAGGCTCAGAGCTCAAGACTAAAGAGGTCATGTGTTCAATCCCTCATAAGCACAATCACCGTCACCCTTTATTTTCACCACACTACTTTCTCTCTAATAGTAATAACATTAGATATATTCTCCCCCAAAACTAATTCAAGGGTGCACATGTATATTTTGTATGCATATTTCGGGTCAACTCGACCCTTATACAAGTCAACCCGTTTTCTTGATCTTTTACCACTGTTTGGTGCTAAGGCTGCAAGTGTTGACTTTGGTGTATTTTAGGTGTATTTTAGCTTTAGCGGTGTCTTTTAGCTTTAACACGCTTCTTTGTATATAAGTAATATTCCCATTAATCTTCTGTAATTTAAGAACCTTATTTTTCTAATAATCATACATCTCTCTGAATTTTTTCTCTCTCTCGCTGTAAGCCCTAGCTTCTCATCTTCTACAAGATTAGTTAGGGTTTCTTCATGGTATTAGAGCATGTCGATCTAGGGATTGATTCTGCTTCCGCTTCAATCACTTCTCCGTTCTCTTGTGTGCGATTGTTCTGTTTTCTTCAAAATAGTTCGATCGTCTGCCTCTACTGCTTCTTCTCTCTCTTCGTCTGGTTTCTCCATCGTTTTAATCAATCTGCGTTTCATCTCTGATATGGCTATTGAAGACGATAAGAAAGCCGATACTACCAATGATGAGGCGTTATCTATCCAGACAAACACCTTGATCCTCAATGCCAACCTGATTTCCACCGTATTGACTGAGAAAAATTTCTATTCCTGGCGTCGATCAATGTTGACCGCGCTTGAAGCGAACATGAAGACCGGCTTTATTGACGGATCTATGAAGGCTCCGAAAAACACTGACCCTGGATACAAGATCTGGAAGAGAGCGGACAGTCTCGTCAAACTATGGATCTTGAATTCAATCTCGAAGGATCTTGTCGAAGGCTTCACTCACGCGACCAGCGCTCTCCAAGCTTGGAAGGAAATTGAACACAAGTTTGGTCAATCCAACGGATCTATAAGGTTCCAACTTAAATCTGATATTATTTCTACCAAACAGGGAAATATGTCTCTCTCTGTCTACTTGACTAAACTGCAAAGCTTGTGGGATGAATTTGAGTCTTATGATGAGTTAACTGATTGCAACAATGGTTTAGAATGTCCAGTCCTTAAAAAGATGCATAAATCACAGTCTTCCGAAATGCTTTTCCAATTTTTACTAGGATTAAATCCTACGTATGAGGCTGCCAGGGATCAAATTTTGTGTATGGAACCACTTCCAGACGTGCTTAAAGCCTTTTCCATTCTACTGAGGATAGAGTCCCAACGTGCTGTGAACACTACTGTTCCTGTCAACAATACTTACAACTCCTCTGCTATGATGGCTGCTAACAACAACAAGAACTTAGGAATGGGCAGAGGAGGATTTAAAAGGATTGATAAATCAAATAGATGGTGTGAAAAATGTAAAGTGAATACTCACAACACAGATTCATGCTTCAAAATTATTGGTGAACCGGATTGGTACAAAGAACTCAAGAAAGGAAGAGGAAATAGTACAACTGGGAGAGGAAACAGCAACTATACTGTCAATCATGTGATTGACAATCCTATCGATTTTACACACGAGGCAGGTAGTTCCTCAACCTCTGGTGCTATTAACTCTGACATATCTAATTTCATCAAGCAGGAACTGTCCAAATACGCTGGACAGAAGGGTGAATATGTGAACTTTGCAGCAGATTTCTCAGGTATACCTAAAACCACTGCTCTTACTAGCATAGAAAATCTTAATAGTTCTCATTGGATAATAGATACTGGGGCTTCTAGCCACATGTGTTCTGACTATAGTCTCTTAATTGATCCTGTTAAACCTGCTCATGATATTCCCATCTCTTTGCCTGATGGATCTAGTCAACTGGTCTCTTACATTGGAAAGGTTAGGATAAATAACAATATTGAGCTTCTCAATGTGTTATTCGTCCCAACTTTCAGATATAACCTACTTTCAGTCAGCAAAGTGATTGCTGACACTAATAATGTGTTTATTTTCTTTAAAAACTCTTGCATCTTGCAGGACCAGAATAATAACCAAACTCTTGCTCAAGGAAGATGTTTAGGATCTCTATATGTTTTAGAAGTTAATCATAGTTTCATCATTACTTCTCATAAAAACTATGCTTCTGATAAACTGTTTGATCATCAGTATGAGTCTTGTAATGTGCAGAATAATTCTGCTCCTTGTAATACTGCTTCTGTACCTGCTTTGTCTAAGAATAATAAAGATTTTGAAACTTGGCATAGACGACTTGGACATGTGTCAAGTCATACCATGCAGCACATGCAATTACCTATAAAAGATTGGAAAAATGTTTGTGAAATGCCTTGTGATGTCTGTCAGAGATCCAAACAGCACAAGTTACCTTTTCCTAAGAGCTATATTAACACAAAAGCCCCATTTGACCTCATTCACATGGACTTATGGGGCCCTTACAAACACCCTACACACACTGGATGTCACTACTTTCTCACAGTAGTAGATGACTACACAAGGTGTGTATGGACATATTTTATGCCTACTAAACATCATGTTGCTTCCATTATTGACACTTTTTTGAATCTTATTTCCACCCAATTTAACAAAAAGGTGAAAATAATAAGAAGTGATAATGGGACTGAATTCATCAATAAAACTTGCACTGAACTTTTTTCTAAAAATGGAATTTACCATCAAACCTCTTGTGCTTATACTCCACAACAAAATGGAGTTGTGGAAATTAAGCACAAGTTTCTTTTACAAGTTGCAAGAGCTTTAATGTTTCAATCCCATTTACCTATGGAATTCTGGGGAGAAGCTGTATTAACTGCCACTTATTTGATAAATAGGATTCCTAGCAGAATCCTCAAGTGGAAAACTCCTTTTGAAAAACTTTTTGGTACAGCTCCTTCTTGTGAATATATAAGAGCCTTTGGCAGTCTATGCTATGCCATTAATACTGATCCAAATAGGGATAAATTCTCCAGTCGATCCTATAAGTGCATTATGATTGGGTATGCCCCTGGTAAGAAAGGGTATAAGCTGTACAACATGGATACTAAAAATATTATTATATCCAGGCATGTGGTGTTCTTTGAAAATATTTTCCCATATTCTGTCAATGACAAGGAAACCGATGCTGAGGTTAGATCCCAATCTAACTTGTTTATATTTGAAGATAACTTCATAGATACCACTCCCACTCCTGATATATCTGATTCTCATAACTCATCTCACAATTCCTCACCTAATTCCATGCCTGATGATGTTTCTGATCCAACTGAAGGTACTTCACCTCTCCCCCCTTCTCCTTCCACCACCTTACCTACTAGAGTCAGCACTAGGGACAAGAAATCTCCTTTTTGGCACAAAGACTATCACTTCTACAGTGCTTCTGCTTATGCACCTGATACTACCCAATCTTTCCTTCTGGATACTACTGGTTTTCCTTCTTCTACTGCTCATAAAGCCTTTATGGCCAATTTATCTCATGTCAGTGAACCTGTTAGTTACAAACAGGCATCTAAACATCCTGTATGGGTAAGTGCAATGAACAAGGAGTTACAAGCCTTGGAGGACAATGAAACCTGGTCCCTTGTTCCTCTTCCCCCAGGTAAGAAGCCCATTGGCTCCAAATGGGTATATAAGGTAAAATTTCTGCCTGATGGTTCTGTAGAAAGATACAAAGCCCGCTTAGTAGCAAGGGTTTTAATCAGATTTTGGGAGTTGATTATTTTGATTGTTTTTCTCCTGTTGCGAAGTTAGTTACTGTGAGATTATTTCTTGCCTTGTCTACTGCTCAGAATTTTTACATTCATCAGTTAGATATTAATAACGCCTTTCCACATGGTTATTTGCATGAGGATGTTTATTTAGTACCACCTGATGGTTATACAAAAGCTAAATCTGGTGAAGTTTGTAAATTGAACAAGTCCTTATATGGTTTAAAGCAAGCATCTAGGCAATGGAACTTAGAGTTCACTTCTAAACTTGTTGCATTTGGTTTTACTCGATCTCCCCATGATCCCTGCTTGTTTACTTTTCACAAGGGCAATTCTTTTCTTATGCTTATTGTTTACGTTGATGATGTTTTAGTTGCTGGCTCACTTGAAACTGATGTTCTTTCTGTTAAGAAGTTTTTGCATGACTCATTTACCATTAAAGATTTGGGACCTGCAAGGTATTTTCTGGGTCTTGAAATTGCTAGAAATAATGAAGGTATGGTCATTACTCAAAAAAAATACATTCTTGATTTATTACAAGATACTGGCTTTCTAGATGCTAAGTCAGTTTCTACTCCTCTTTCTTCTAGTATTGATCTTTTTGATGAAAGTAGTCCAGCCTATCATGATCCTTCACAATATAGAAGGATGATTGGTAGACTACTTTATCTCAACCTTTCACGACCGGATTTAAGCTTTACTGTGCAGCAACTATCTCAATTTGTGGGCAAACCCACACAGAATCATTGGCAGGCTGTTACGCACCTATTACGATACCTCAGTGGTTCTCCTTCCGCTGGTCTGTTCTTTTCTGCTCATGTCCCACTAACTTTAACTGCCTTTTGTGATGCAGATTGGGCCACTTGTCAGCTCACCCGTAAGTCGGTAACTGGTTACTGCATCTTCTTGGGGACTTCCTTGATTTCCTGGAAAACAAAAAAACAGAAGACGGTTAGTCGATCTTCGTGTGAAGCTGAGTACCGCAGCATGGCAACTACAGTCTGTGAATTACAGTGGCTCAGTTACATTCTCAAGGAGCTTCGCATTCATATTCCTTTACCCATTCCGTTATGGTGTGACAATAAAGCTGCCATCCAAATTACTGAGAATGAAGTGTTTCACGAGCGCACGAAACATATTGAATTGGACTGTCATCTAGTGCGCAATAAATACAAAGAAGGTTTTATCAATCCGTGCTATCTGCCTTCCTCTACCCAGCTTGCTGATTCTTTTACAAAGTTACTTAGTGGACCCATTTTTCGCAATTTATTGTCCAAGTTGGGCTTCCTTTATACCGGCAGTCCAACTTGAGGGCGGGTGTTGACTTTGGTGTATTTTAGGTGTATTTTAGCTTTAGCGGTGTCTTTTAGCTTTAACACGCTTCTTTGTATATAAGTAATATTCCCATTAATCTTCTGTAATTTAAGAACCTTATTTTTCTAATAATCATACATCTCTCTGAATTTTTTCTCTCTCTCGCTGTAAGCCCTAGCTTCTCATCTTCTACAAGATTAGTTAGGGTTTCTTCAGCCATTAATTTGATACCTAACCTTTAACGCTCGTTGCGGACTCGTGGAGGGAATCTTCTATTACAAAAATGGTATTTCATATAGTGAGATTGCGCTAAATATAATATGATTTGCTAATGGTAAAATCTCATCCGACCTACTTGGGTCACAGGCTCACGTTACCTAACCCGGCATCAATTACCATTTATGACTCGCATAAAATCCACCACAACGATCATACACGATTTTAAGGTCCACCATAACACCTAACAGCTGCGGAGTATCAAATAAAAACCTTTTCGGTAAGTGTCTAAAATGGACACACGTCAAGGATTGTCCCACACCCAATTTCACTGACTGCTCCCCTCCGCCAGGCACAATCCCACCGCCGCCGCGACCCACCGCCTCGTCTCCGCCGTCAAGATTCTGTGAAAAATCAAACCCATCTACGTGGCGTCAGAAAAAGAACACATCCGACTGCTACTCTCTTGACACGTTTCCTTTACCCCCCACCCACACCCCGACCCCGATCCCTCTGTGTGTGTATGTATGTATGGCTCTTTTGTGGTTTGTATAAACAACCGACGTCACTCTCTACGACTGATTTACCACCTTTACAGACAAGTCTGTCGTGGAGAGATACTAGAAAGGATTTAGAACAAAACAAAAACTTGGAAACTCTTGAAACTGTCTCTTTCTGTTTACCCATTTTTATATTGACACTAGTAGCAAAAAAGGGTGTTACAAAAAAAAAAAAAGAAAGACTCTGCAAAAACACTATCTACTAGTCCAGGAATCAGGAATGTTATCGATGAATGCGGTGGTACTTGCCGGGATGGTGAAGAGGGCTTTCTATGTGGATTCTAACGACATCGAATTTGGGAATCCTTGGTGGTTCGTCTACGCGAGCGTTTCGTGTTTCCTCGTAATCTTCGCCGGAATCATGTCCGGGCTGACGTTGGGCTTGATGTCGCTCGGCCTTGTCGACCTTGAAATTCTCCAGCGAAGCGGCACCTCAACCGAAAAGAAACAAGCTGGTATTCTCAACTCTGTGTGTGTGTGTGTGTGAATTTCCTTAAATTAGTTTCATGAATATTAGTGCGGATTATATGTTTTTCTAATGTGAATTTCATCTTCGAAGTAATTTGAGAAATTATCAATATTTTTTCAGCAATTATTTTTCCAGTAGTTCAAAAGCAGCACCAGCTTCTTGTGACTCTTTTACTATGCAATGCCGCCGCCATGGAGGTTAGTTGTTGACATTTGGGCATTTAATGAAAATTATTATTTGTCTTTTTTTTTTTTAATAATTATTATTGTTTATCAAGAAATGGATTGATAGAATTGAAGTTGATGAGAAAATCTATTGAAACCTATTCTTGAAATTGCTAAATATATTTTGTATATTATTAACAGCTATGTATATGTAATTTTGCGAAATTACACTATCTTGACGATAATGTTGTGTGCAGGCTCTTCCGATATATCTTGACAAACTATTCCATCCCTTAGTTGCTGTAATTCTCTCAGTGACATTTGTTCTCGCCTTCGGTGAGGTACACTTAGTTCCTTCTTGCATAATTCATAACTTGTTAGACTAAATTTCTTATTATTCTTTTAATGGTGATTGAATAGATTATTCCTCAAGCAGTATGCTCTAGATACGGGCTTGCTGTGGGGGCAAATTGTGTGTGGCTTGTGCGTATTTTGATGATCATTTGCTATCCTATTTCTTACCCTATTGGAAAGGTAAATTTCAATTTCGACATAGATGATGCAATTGTATTATTGGATTTTTCCCTAGTAATTGTTTTATTTCTTGATGTGACTTTTACTTTTGGGTAAAGATTCTTGATTCAGTGTTGGGTCACCATGATGCTTTGTTTAGGCGACCTCAATTGAAAGCACTTGTATCTATACATAGTCAGGAGGTAATTTGTCTAAATTAAAGAGTTAATGACAATTTATAATGGTAAACTTGCTTTCCTGTGTTTTACTTTGATTACTTTCGTGATAGGCTGGTCGAGGTGGTGAACTTACTCATGATGAAGCAACTATCATTAGTGGAGCTCTAGATTTGACAGAAAAGGTATATTCAAATTTGTGAAGAATCAGTTTACAGAAGTTCTATCTACCTAAAAGTTGATATAATGGAATGCAAGGATAATTTTTGTGCCCGTGTTCGTGTTGTGTCTTTGGTCTTAGTTATATTTTTAACTGCCCCAAATTTCTTGGAATTTTCTTTTACAACATTCTGCCATGTGTATCTTATATCTTCTTGCCTTCAATTTTTAAATCACAAAATTTCATTCATAGTTTAGAGATGAAATGTTTGAAAATCAAGAATTTTTTCGTAATTCTGTGCTTCAAAACAATTCATTCTATAACTCATCAATATACTTCATTTAATTATTGTCGTAGCATTTCACCTAAAACTTGTGAAGCTAAGCTGAGTTGTTTTCGAATATGTCCAGACTGCAGAGGAGGCTATGACTCCCATTGAATCAACCTTTTCCCTTGATGTCAATTCGAAATTGAATTGGTGAGTTTTATACTGATTTGGTTCTGATTTTCCTTTTCTGTTTATTTATTTATTTTTGTTATCCTCAAATATTATATGCTATTAAGAGAAGACAAATCATTTAGTCTTCAACGGTTTCAGCACAAATATCCAACATACTTTGAATGAACCAAAGATTTTTTTCACTTCCATCGAACTAGTTTTGAAGCTTTTATTTATTGCATTTATTTTCTTTTCAACTTCTTATATGCACCATTGCTCAAAATAAAAACTTAATATGGTAAATGTTTCCAGGGAGGCTATAGGAAAAATCCTTGCACGTGGTCATAGTCGCATCCCTGTGTATTCGGGAAACCCAAAAAACATCATCGGACTTCTACTGGTCTGTCTGAAGTTCCTAAACAACAAGCATACATTATAATATATGTCTGATTTATTCTTCCAAATAAATATTTTCATTTCTTGTTATATAGGTGAAAAGCCTTCTCACTGTAAGGGCTGAAACAGAGACCCCTGTTAGCTCTGTTTCCATCCGAAGAATGCCTAGGTATGTTACCGTCTTTTTTATTTTTTACTTTTCTTATTTATTTAAATTTCACTCAATCCATCATAATGTTACAGAGTACCAGCAGATATGCCTTTGTATGACATTCTCAATGAGTTTCAAAAAGGAGGCAGTCACATGGCTGCTGTAGTGAAGGTGAGAGAGAAAGACAAAATATCTCTCTCTTGTAACGGTGCTTGGACGGTTGGAGAGAAAACTTTGACCAATGGGAATTCACAACTGAAGGTCCCGTTGCTGGAGACACGTGATGGAAAACCAAATAATGTTGTGATCAATATTGACAAGTCTCAGCAGAATGGTTTTATCACTAGTGATGGAAACCATTTAGTGGAGGATATTGAAGATGGGGACGTTATTGGCATTATCACATTGGAAGACGTATTTGAAGAACTTCTCCAAGTAACTTTCCTTTTTTGTTTTTGTTATTTCACATTGTTTTGAATAATTTGTGTTTCGAAAATTGTATATCACGTTTGTGAGTGTGTTTGGTCATTTTGATGCAGGAGGAAATTGTTGATGAGACTGATGTATATATTGATGTACATAAAAGGTGCTTTGTCCTCCCTTTGTTATTTCTTTTTGGGGATAATTACAGCCAGGAAATTATGTCTAAATACAGTCACATCCCCTATGATTTGGATAATTACAAGGACATCCCCTGTGGTTTGATTTTTCTTGCACCTAACAACTTTTTGACGACATAAGCTCCATATTATAATGATATTCCTATTTTAATTGTCTATAGAAGTCAACTGTTCGATATTTTTCTTTGGACTAAAATACCCTTATACTTATTACACAATTCAAGGGATTTAAGTGTAATTATTCAAACCACAGGGATTGACTTATAGGCCTAACCTCAACCTCAGGGGGTCTAGCTGTAATTAACTCATTTCTTTATTTTATAAATTGCTGTCACACCACTTTGTTTTGATTTTTCTTCTAATTGCAGGATACGAGTAGCAGCAGCTGCAGCAGCCTCCTCTGTTGCACGAGCACCTTCAACACGTAGACTAACTGGTCAAAAGCAGTCAACGGTATGTTTGGCAACACTTATTTTATGAGCCTGATTCTTGAGACATAGCTCGTGTAATCGCCTAAAGTGTACACTTTTCAACGAAATGATCTAAAAACTCGATTATTCTCTTGTGTTATCTTGCGATTTTTCAGGGAGGTCCCGGTAAGCAAGGACTAACTATAAAGAAGCTGCAGCAAGACGATTTAATTCCTTTAAGGCCACGAGAATGATCATTAGGATCATCTATATCCCATATTATACTATATGAGTTTCGGACATGCATTGGTATTTCGTTTTGTTTCTAGTTCTTTGTTCCATATCTTCATGCGATGGACGGACGAGTTAGTAATGTGATGATAGCGTGTTTTATGTGTAAATGTAGTCGTAAATCGTAACATAAAGCACGTAGAAAAAAGTTGATTTTGATTTTCTTGTAGTATAGCTAGTTTTGTATAAGTGTATGAAATTGTATCGAGTAGCTGTCGCAGTTATTAGATATTCCTTTTGTTTAACTTTGTTTGTTGTTTAAGATACCCCATTTTTGGTGATGTAAAAAGTTATATTGTTTAATGTTTAGGATGTCATTTTTCATGATGGTGAAAGTTTATTGCTAGGGTGAGTATCTGCTGTTTTGACAAATATGGTTAATATATATATAATATTTTGGCAAGATATGGTTAAATATTTGTTAGGTAGAGGCCTAGAGTTTTATACTTATATTTGTTTGAGATCGATTTCTAAGGGTGTATCGGGCGTCTATTATAGTTGGTATCAGAGTCAAGTGTCGGTGTCTTGAGAGAAGAATCATGTTTGTGCGTGTTGTTTGGAAGGTCCACACTGCACGTTTGTGAGTCTGCTTGGAGGGGCTACATATCGGATGTGGAGCCCACATGTCTCTGCAGTATCCGAAAAAACTGGGTGGGAAAATGGGAACTTAAAAAAGAAATAGAAATAAAACAAACATTGATATGATCTTTTTATTGCAAGTGCGGAGTGTAGGAGTGTGAAACAGAGCAATACCTGAAGATTGGACGAAACTACCCTTCACAAATTGTCCATTTAACGAAAAAACCCAATTTCTTAGCGCCGTAGATCTATGTATGTGACTCTCCAACTTCTTTACGCGCCAAATTCCTAGGTAATTACGCCTCTTCCTTCCTTAATGCTTACAGTTGTACATTGGAGTCAACGATTACCTTTCTTAACCAAGTCAAACTTAAAAAGAACGCACAATCTGTTTCAGCGTGAGACCAATTTTAAGGATCAGTAGCAAAAAATTTATTGTACACTTCTCGGTTTAATTTGTCGTTTCGTATTCGTATATACATAAATACATCATGCGCATGTATATATACACATAATTGACTGGATTACGTAGGAATGAGATTCACTTCGAACGATTCGCTGCACAATATTAGGTAAAATTCAGTATTTCCTCGTTGTTCATGTTTCTAGGTTTTCTCGTTTATTTCCGTTTCTTTCATCGTCCCGCATTGTGATATGAGCTCAATTTCCACATACTGGTTAAGAAAAGAAACTCGATTTCGATAAGTATGTGGTTTTACTGCTTTCTTTTTTTGATACTGTAAGAAGGTGAAGAGTCGTTTCTTCCTTTCTTACTGGAATTTTGATTCTTTAATGTCACTTATGATTGCGTTTGGGGTAAAGGGTTTTGGAATTGGTGCATGATGTATGAACTATATGTGCATGTATGTTTTTTGAATTGATGAATGTATGAATTTCGAGGAATTCAGTATTAGTCTAAACTGTGGTTTTCTTTATCTGCAGAATTGATTTGTAGGAGTCTGGGATATGGGGTTCAAGAAAGTCTATACATCATTGCAGGATATATTTCCGCAGGTAATTTCAGGCGTTAAGATTTTGACATGTTGGCCAGCAATGTTTATGAATTTTAGCTGGTGATAATAATGCCTGCTACTTAATGGGTGTACCCTTCGTAAGAAAGTTTTAAATTTTGAACGCATTGTTGCTTTCAATTCTTAAACATTTCCGAACCTTAGAGAAGTAGGGTAAGAAGGAGTGTTATGACCCATAGCTGGTGTCAATGATTCTTAGAACTGAAATTTACTTTTTATATTACATGAATCATTGGGTAGATATCTAATTAGTTGTTTCCTCCCTCCTTTCTTGTTTACAGATTGATGCTCGTGTTCTTAGAGCAGTTGCAATTGAGCATAGCAAGGATGTTGATAAAGCTGTTGTAGCAGTTCTTGAGGAGATCATCCCTTTCTTTAGTGAAAGATCGACACCAAGTACCCCTTTGACCCATAGCAGCTTTTCTGTGTGTGAATCATCTCAAGGTAGCACATTTAACACTTGAATTTGTACATGATATCTTTCAGAGATGTTGAGTTCCCTTCACTATTTACAACATTAATTACTTCACTTTCCAGATTCTCTTATTGTAGGTGCAGTTGTCAGAACTCAAACTGAGGATGGCCAAGGTATGAATACATCAAACTCAGATGAACAGCAAAATGGTTATAATGTCAACAATGGAATCGAACAGTCTTTTAATGATGCTGACGATGTGCATAATGAACCCTTCTATGATGCATATGATGGGCGTCATGATAATGACACTGCTGAATTGATGTTATCAGAAAAACTTAATGAGAATAGGATCGAAATAAGTGCTGACATGTCCTCTCATGGTGAACCTATTGTGGTGATAGATAAAAGTGGGGAAAATACTCTTCAAATTGAAGTATCAGGAGAGACACATACAGAAGCCATAGGTTCAGGAAATTATTGCCCAGAAAGGACAATCAAAGCTTCATCTGATTTTGACACTTCTGGCAATGAAGAAAATGATCTAGAAAATGGAAACAATCCTGTGGATGGGAATGCTTCATTCACTGTTGATGATGTAACTGTTAGCCCTTTAGAGAGCAGTGTCCATCTGGTAGAGAATGAAGGTGACAAAGAGAAATTAGAAGGAAGCTTGTTAATTGATACTGCTTTGAGTAGAGAAACTATGAGCAACATTATTGAAACTGAATATGAGTCGTCTACATTGAACCCCACCTTCTTTAATTCTAGCCAAATCAATGTCGTTGATGTTATTGAGGAAATTATTGCAGATGCAAGAAATAATAAGGTACAGTAGTATCAACTCTTATATTTTGACAAGCATCTATTATGGATATGCTCTAGATGCATAATGTAGCTCTTCCAAAATTAGGTAGTGTTTGCGACTCTGAAAAAAAGCACTAATGTGCTTTCGGCTTTTTTTCAGCACTTAGGGATTCTTTGCAAAACCTAAATCTGCTTATTGTAAGCAGAAATAAGTTGGAAACTGGAAGCAACCAAGGACCAACTTTTAGCTTCAGCTTTGAGCTTCTAGGTTATCTTAGCATAAAAAAGTGCTTCTCAACATTTTTTTCCAAACACTCAACTACACTTTTTTTTTTACACTATTCACTTTTACTTTTGTTTTTACAACTCCAGCTCTACTTCAGCTTCTCCAAAAGCAAAAGCTCTTGCGAACACTCACTGAGTCTCAACTCTCAAGTGGTTCTCTATGTTTTCATATATCAGTTTAACCTAATGTATTTTACCTATGCGACCGGGTTCATGAAGGCATGCATATATATATATATATTAAAATCTAGAAAATACATCTGATAGATTTGAAATATTGCAGAAAAAGTTGTTCTTGGCAATGGAGTCTGTAATCAGCTTAATGAGGGACGTGGAGCTTAAAGAGAAAGCTGCAGAGAAAGCGAAAGAGGAAGCTGCATTAGGGGGTACAAATATACTTTTAAAGGTTGAAGGGCTTAAACAAATGCTGCAACGTGCAAAGGAGGCAAATGACATGGTAGGATTTCTCTCACTGATATTATAATGTCCCTTTTAAATGATTAAAGCCCTCTGCAGCTTGATTTTTCTGTTCTCCCTCTCAGCATGCTGGTGAAGTTTATGGTGAAAAAGCTATCCTTGCAACTGAGCTGAGAGAGCTTCAGTCACGTGTGCTTTCCCTGTCAGATGATAGGGACAAATCTCTTGCAGTTCTCCATGAGGTGATTTGTATTTTATGTATCATACTCTGATTGTGGCTTTACTTTTTGTGTGTGGTTTGAAAAGAGACGCTTTCCTACTGACATTTCTTCTTTCCGAACTTTTTAATAGCTGTTTTGCAAATGAAAGAAAGCAGAGAAGCACAAATAGGGTTGAAAGAAATATAGCCAATATGTGTGGCTTTATGTCTGCATGTCTGTGTTTAATAACATCAGTAACTATCACAACTGGGTGCTTTTTGCTTTTTCAGCACTTAGGGAGTGTTTGGAAAACCAACTTTTTGGTTATTTCTGTAAATAAGTAGTTTATATAGAGTAACAATAGTGCTTTCTCAACTTTTTTTTGCAAAAAATCCTCACTTTTACTACTTCCAACTTCTCACAACTTTAGCCACTGAAAAGCAAAAGCTCTTGCAAACACCCAGTTAGTAGGGTTAACCAACACAGCTCTGTTCTTATTCTTGAAGCATTTTCCTGCAGATGTGTCAGACTTTAGAACTGCGATTAGCTGCAGCTGAAAATGCAATAAAATCTGTAGAGCAGGAAAAACTAGAAAAGGAAAAGGAGGCAAGGAAATCTCTTGCCGATCAAGAATTAATTATGGAAAAAGTGGTGGAAGAGTCTAAGATACTGAAAAAACAGGGAGACGATAATGCCAAGGTAGGTGACTACCTGAATGGTTTCTATTCTTTTGGACCCATTTAACATGGATAAAATTTAATAATTAGAGGGCTGCTAATTTTTTTATGTTGCTGTTGTATTGCTCCAGTTGCAGGAATTTCTTCTTGATCGTGGCCGTGCAGTTGATATGTTGCAGTAAGTTACAGTAAATTTTGTTGTTAATTTTCCTCTCTTTCCCCATTCCTTGTAGGTTGAGTTAACTTTGGTTTGTGGCTAAAATGCAATGATCTCAGAGAAATTACAGAATTTGTGTTGGTGGATCTTAGATGGCTGGAAGTTATTTATTTTGTTGGGCACATAAAAACCACTTTTCAGTTATGAAAGTTTATAATATAATCTCCGTTTAACAAAAAAAACAAAGGCTTATAATATAGTAATTATGATTTTTACGCACTTTGGGAAGAAATACCTTTAGAAAATAAGTATTGTGGCAAATAACTAGTGTAATCATAGTTGCTGTTGATTTGTGCGAGTTAAAACCAAGGGTCAATTACAAATAACCCCCTGAGGTGCGCCGTTTACGAAGAACACCCTCAAACCTTGGAAATTATGAAAAACACCCTGAGGTTTTCTCTTTTGTAACGAAAAATACCCTCAAACTAATGGAAAATAATTGACTCAGGGTGTTGTTTTTTTCCAATGATTATTCCTAAATCCAAATCTACTCTAGTTTTATTGCTTTTACCTTAATTTGGTAATAAAGCTTTGTAGTTTTACTTCGTTTTCCCTAACTTGGTAGTAAAGCTTTGTAGTTACTTTTATTTACTTAGTACTTTTAAAATTTCTTGATTTCTTTCTCATGAATAAAAATACGAAATAATGCTCATCCTTTCCTTCTTTTCCAGAGGAGAAATAGCTGTTATATGTCAAGATGTGAGGCTGCTAAAGGAGAAATTCGACGAGCGTGTTCCATTCAGCAAATCTCTGTTTTCTAGCCAGACAAGCTTCGCTTTAGCTTCTTCCAGCTCATCATTGAAAAGCTCAATTCCAGACCCAGTTGAATTAGTTCCTGTTCCAGATGATTTTCTGACTCAAAAGAAGAAAGACAACGAACAAATCTCTGAAGAAGAATCAGCCAGAATTGACCGTAAGGCACTTGTAGATGATGGATGGGAGATTTTTGATAATCGTGAAATCAATGTGTGATTAACACATTTGAAAGAGTATTTTAGAAGATAACTTCTTGCAGTGCGGCATTTTGATCTTAACTTCTTGATTTTGTTTTTACATAATTTTTGATGAGCTGAGTTGGTGACTTACTACTTAGATTGTTGATAGCTTTCTTCTACTGTTGGCATGCTTTTGGGATTCTATGGCGAAAATTTTCAGGTTATTTTTGTACAGTAGTTACGAATATTATGTAACCTTTTCATTTATGTGGAAGGTTATCTTTTGCAAATGAGTTTTTGAGATTATTAAAAGAATGAGCTTTTGTGGCTGGTAACCATGTTGGTGTTTCCATAAGAGGAAAAATCACCCCTCTATGTGCTTGTAGTTTCTAGCATATTTCAGCTTACTTTATGCAGAAACAGCAGAATAAAACACTATCGTTTAGCTTTTTGAAGCTAAGGCAGAAAAACATAAGCACTATCTCTATTGTACTAGATTTGTAATATATTTCAATTGTTCAATTTCCAGAATTCTGTTTAATTACTCAACGAAGGCTTTAAGAAAGGAGTAAATTGCACTTAAAAACTCATGGAATGAAATGATTTCCTTTACATACATTTACATATGTCCACCAAAAAACAGTTAACATTCTTGATTCTAGTTTCTTCAAAACTCAAGGCGGCATGTTTCTTTGTAGGAAAACACCCTCATCTGCATCCCTGTTGTATAACTATACAGATCAAGATATTACCACCAAAAGACCCCTCTAAAAACTAACACAACAAATAAAAGAAAACCACTCTCCGTCTCTATATCAGCTACTGTATGTATTTTTACTGTCTCGAAAATAAATCCTCAGTCATGATAGCACAGAAGCAGCACAGTACATCTCCATATAATGTAAAGACGAGCCTTGTGCTCTCTAATTTGCTTTGAACATCTTTGAACCGAACGTTGCTTCAAACTTCTAACTGGGAAAACTGAACTTGTTGCCATTGTTTTTCTGCAAATTGGCTGTGTATTGTAACAACTTCTTGGAAAAATCTTGATTTTTTTCTTAATTTATGTTTTCTTGAAGTGGGAGTGAATTAATTTTCTCAAGGCATTTGTAGCTATATATATATATATATAGTATAGTATGAAGGGGTTGTGAGAGGAGATATGTAAATGAGAATTTGTGGTGTGTGAATTTAGATGGTTTGTAGGGTCGTGTGGGTTTGGGTGCATTCACTTCAGTGGAAAAAACATTAAGATGACAAAGCTAAACTTGTAGGATTTGTCTCCTTGGCCTACCCTACTCCGAAAACGACTCATTATCAACTTCTACATCTTGAGGGACATATTGTTCCCCTTCTACTTGCCCTAAGATAAGGTACCTTACCTTGTCGATCATAAGAAATACAATTAATACAATGAGGTTAGGATTGAACGGAGAATGGTAGATGAAACTTATATCGATTTGTTAAATGTATTCGTTATACTTTATCCTATCTTTGAGATCAAAATTACTTTACATTTATTTACTTGTCATTTTGAATCTATCCACATCAATAATGTATAGTTTTCGATATTCTATTCATTTTTAAAAATGATTTACTCTACTCTAACTAATTAGATGTAACATTTGTCCATCATGACAAGATAATGGGCACACACTCCGGCACCAAATTCATGGATAAAATACATAGAAATAAGACTCACATACTTCTACCATAACATTAAGCTTATACAATTTTCAATTCAATATTTATAATTTCCTCCATACTTATTAATAAAAATACCAAAGTTAGAAAATTAAATGTGTGGATAGGGAACATTAGGGGGCCAAAAAAGACAATAGTTGATGGTAGATTTTGAAGATGTATAGACAAAGATGATACGGTATGACTAGATTGCCTTGTCAACGTACGACATTTATTCATTTCTATAAGAGGTTATAGTGTACAAAGATAATGTGACGAGCTATACGAAGTTGGAGTTTAATATAGAAAAATAATTAATTGGTCATGTTAGCCTATAAATTATATTCATATAGTATTTGAAATAGGCCCATTACTATTTTTTTTTATATAATTATTATTTTAGTAGTTTTCGGTTCATGCAACCGACTATAGGTACTAGACCAAGTGAATAAATTAAGGAAATAAAGTAAAATATTATTAATTTTAGTGAATTAATTTAGAATTTGTCCACTAATATAAAGTTTTCGAGAGCAACTCTTATTTGACCACTATATAACATAATAGTTTCCATATTTTGTCGCATCAAGACATACAAAAATCAGACAGCTCACATGATATATTTTTTTTTTCTTTCTATTTACTTTTATTTTTTTGAGATAACTAGAATTGGACCACTAGCTCTCATTAATGGGCCATAAGCCCAAGAATTGACAAGGAACTATCAATTTCTTGCATTTAACACGCGTCTTCACGTGCACCTAATATTTATGGGCCCCGGCCCAATCTAACTCCGACAAGCCTGCCACTCATCATTGCCGGCGTGACTAACCCTAAGTTTGAAGTCATTTAAATTTCACTTTATTGAAAAATAAATTAATTGAATCTATTTTTGGTTTTTAATGAGTGTTTCTTATTAGATGGGCCTATTTTTGTGACCCGTTTGGTGGACATATATTTGGCATTGATCGAAGATTGGGCTTGGCTGACTAGGACGTATGAATTGGGCTATTGACTTAATGGGCCCGGATATGGTAATGGGCCCACCACCACGTGCTAGCCTATGTCTATGTTGTAATAAAGTGAAGCATATGAAACTTCCCTTACCTTATCTCTTTATCCTAATGTCATTTCTTCAATAGTATGATAAATAATTATTGGTTTAATTATTTTTTTGTTTGTTTATATATAATTTATATCATATCTACCCATTTTTAGAAATAATTTATATAAAATTTACTTTTAATTATATTACATATATCTTCTTTTAATCAAAATATAAATTTAGAGTGTTCAATTTCATCCATAAAATTAAAGTTCCTAACCACGATACTTTATTTCTTTGGAAAAGCTTGAATAATGGACAATTTACACTAATTCCAAAACAATTTACACATGTTCTTGTAGTCTATTTTTGAGGGTCACCCTAATATTTTGTATAGGTGGTATTGAATTTAAATTTTATTCTAGCCTTACAAAGTCTAAAGTAAGGAGAAATCGGACCTTTAATATATATGTACGACCATATTAACTACAAGTACAAAATTTATATGTGACCATTATGAACTCAAGTAAGAAATTTAAGTGGAAATAAAAAAGGAGTGGTAGGCTTTCACACATAGACACGAATATAACACAATTGATATAGGTTTTTTTTTATATATATATACCACTATAGAGGTGTTGGAGACGGGTGTTGGATAGTGAATACGGTGTTAAACATGATACAATACTACACGATAATTTTTTAGAAATTTCCGTGCAGAACATAATTATAGTTTTTTAGGCTTTGAGATTATTATTATTATTTGCACTCCAACCTCTTCTTTTTATTAAGAATTAATCAAAAAGTCCATCCAATTTTGCAATACTAATTGGATTAATTAATGTTCATCATTCTCAACTTTGCACGACTTTTTATAATTTATTTATTTGATAAAAATTTTAATATAAAGTTGCATAAATACCTTTACCAATTTGTTCCAAAAAGTATTTTTCACATTTATTTCTGTTTGTTTTTGTTGAAATTAAGTACATTAGACATTTATGTATAAACAAAAATCATGCATAGTAGATCATGCCAACCACTCATTATTGGCCATTGCATTAAAATCCCAAAATCACCAAATATGCAACTTGTACAAAAAAATTCAATGTGGGATAATGACAAAAAAGCAGCTTGAGATTCCAATTGCAGAAGTACCAAAATAAGAAGTGCAAAAAGAATTAACACCAAATCTCTCAGAATCATATTCTTTCATCAGTTAATAATGTTCTTTTAGTTCAAGGTTTAGGGTTCACCCTAACTTGTGCATGGAATAATTGGATTGGGACGATCGCTCCTATAATTGAGCATCTGCAGTACCTGAATCCGGAAAAAATAGATGGGATACCAAAAAAAGAAAAAGAATATTTTTTGGTCCATCAATCAGACAGATAATTACAACTATTGAAATTTTTTAACTACACTTAGATATAAATATTACAAAAGGTAACAATGTTTGATAAACAAGGCCTCAAGTACCATACCAAAAGCACTAATATGAACCGGAAATGATTACTCATCTACTTTGGTGTGTTTTAGTTTTGTAAGTCTTTCATATATCTCCCAAAGCTTTCTTTATATCAGCCTGCAAACATAAAAATACCAAGTAGCATATGAAACGTACTTTTGATGATTTTGGAATAATTACGAAAAAGCTCCTCAGTTTGTATCTTTATGAAAATTACCCTAAAATATTGAAAATGACAAAAAACACCCTTGAGTCAATGATTTTCCGTTAGTTTGAGGGTGTCTTTCCAAACCCTATGATTTTTTCGTAACTTTCAAGATTTCAGAGTATTTTTCATAAGCAGTGCAAACCTTAGAGGGTTATTTGTAATTGACCCTTTCGGTTTTGAAGAACTAACACTGTAACACATGAGAGAGAGAGAGACCTCGAGTTCCTCCAGTGTGGCCCACGTTCCATAACGATTGATGACGTGGCCATCTTTATCAACCAGAAACTTAACGAAGTTCCATTTTACTGTGCTTGAACCAAGACAGCCAACTCTACTAGCTTTAAGGTACTTATAAATCGGTGATGTTTTTGGCCCGTTCACTTTTACCTTTAACAATGAAACATTAATCGAGAAATTATTAAATGTAAGAGAAAAAAACACAAAAGAAAATGGGGTCATCGGACAAATGCTATGCTATGCTATATTAGCTAGAAACACGTTCAACTTCTCAAGGCTTATCGTGTTCCATTTCCACCACAAAGCATTAGGCCAGTAAGGAAGAAGAAACATTTTCTTCATATGATGATATATAAAACATTTAATCAGATAGATAGTATCTTAACAATCAGAGAGTGCGTTCATGTGTTCGAAAAGAGCAAAGGCCAAAAAAAATATGCTTGTGCGATATTCAATAGCGAATACAAGATATCATCATAACAAAAATCTGGTAACAGAGATCAGATTACTTTGGATATTATTTTCAAATGAAACAGCATTAAGTTTTTATTCCGATCGGATATATATATATATCAAACAATTTGAAAGAAAAGAATAACACGTTAGTCACTACTTATCCATGGATGGATCGGAACCTCATATAGCTAAGAACTTAACCGAAGCACGAGGAACTACGGAACAAAAGCAACATAGAGCAACACCAAAATATACAATGATAAATAGTTTGAAGGAACTAAGAAATTTGAGTAAATTGTTGTGAAATGAAATTGCTCACCTTTTGAAAGATTGGAAACTCAACTTTGAATCTTGTGCAAGCAAATTGTTCTGTTTCATGGCTTGATCCTGGTTCTTGGTTGAAGAATTGGTTGCATGGGAAGGCTAATATCTCGAAACCTGACAACAAAACCATCATATTACAAACACATCAATTTATCCATAAGCAATCGCAATCTTCATTTCTAAAGCTCCAAACACATAAAAAAACAAGGGTCAATTATGAACACCCCTCCCAAGGTTTACGCTGTTTACAAATAACACTTAGAGACCTTGAAACATTACCCTGAGGTCTGAAAACTATAACTAGTACCCCTAAAACTCGTTGACTCAGAGGGGTATTCATAATTTTCAAGGTTTGAGTGTGTTTTTCATAAAAGGAACAAACCTCTCAGGGGTTTTTTCGTAAGTTTCTGAGAAACAAATCAAGAACTCAAATTCATACTCTCCGAATGCTTACAAAACTACCCGCCACCAGAAAATAACATAAATCACATAAACTAGAATAAATAAATGAGAAATATTGACTGACCCTTATCCTTGAACTTAGAGTAGAGCTCAGTCAGCTTGGTGTAATTCGGGTTCGTCCACGAACTGTTTCAGCAAATCACACAGACAATCATAGCATAGTTAAATACAAAAAAAGGAAAAGGAAAAGAAAAAGAAAATCCCACCACGTAAATTAAGAAAGCCCATCAACAGAACAATGGGAAAAAATATATAATAATTAACGTCTATGAACCTCACCATTTGGAAGCAACATTAACAACAAGCAAGACTTTCCCTTTGTAAATATTAAGGTTCACATCATTACCTTTGCAGTCCTGCTCACAAAATCATCAACATTTCTTAAAAATCTTGTTCCAATGACACACAATTACGCATCAAACACATAGAAAAAGGGATAAAAATCAAACCTTGACGGAGAATTCATGGAGGGATTTTTCTGGGACTGAAGAAGATGCGCCCATTTTTTTCTTCTAAGGTTTACAAGATACTATTATACGTATATGGATCATATTATTATACACGATATTTGCTGCAATTTTTTTCTGGAAACAGAAGGGAGCGATTTGAATGATCATATCACTCTTTCTTAATGAGCCTAAATATTTGAATCTTCCTTAATTCATCAGCATTTGAAAAGGGCCCTCGATTTTCTTCTTTCCTTTTGCTAGTTTGGAATATCCAGTTGTATATTTAATTCTCATCGAATCACTTTTTTCCTTATAGTTCTAGACTCTGTATTAGATTGGATTAGCAAACTAATGTTTCTTTTTTTTTTTTTTGGTTCTAAAAAGCAATCATTATTGTCTATTGATTTATTGTTAATGTGACTAAATCCAATAATGCGTTTTATATAACTAAATAAAATAAAGTTTCGATGAGTTGCTTTGATTTTAAACAACAGGCAAGTAATAAGTTACGTATACAAATTAACTTAAGATGTAAAACAACTAAAAGTTTCGAAAACGAATGAGATTTTTATTGCGGAAGTGTGTTATAACTAGAGAAAATTAAGTTTTAAAACATGTTACCTGGATGGAAAGTTGGAAAGAAAAAATTGAACTAATTAATAAGTCAGTAGCCAAGGCCATAAAAAACGTTGAACAACATATCAATCAATAATAAGTAATATATTTCTAAAATCAAAACAAGTGTGCAAAAATCATATGTAAGCTTGCACATAATTAATTCAGTTATCCTGCAAAAACCCCATTACTCAAAACCAATAAGAAAAAAGTGCAATAATAAAATGATATACAAATCGCTAAACAGAACAGTATATATAGACATTAGGAACCATAATTCAGCTCAAATCATTTTGATCAGCTGGGAAGGTAGAATTAATGAAAATGTACACAATAGTAGACATTTTTACAATGAGAGGTAACTAAGGGTGAAATGGTGGAGGAGAAGAAAGTACAGATCTTTACCTCAACAATAACACCATCTCCTAAACCAACCTAGAAGCAATAAATTATATGGTTAAGCTGAACAAAATTTTAGAAAACTTTTTAAGAAATACAGAGACATCATAAGCCTAAGGGGTAAGGTCTCCCCACCAAACAGCCTCAGACCATATCTGTTCACTTGGCAAATTGCAAGCATAATAGCTACATACATATATATATATACACAAGAGCTGGCCTTCATTCTCCCTTCGGTCCCAGCAAAGTATGTCTTTCTAGACTTTCTAGACAAGGCACAGCACCAAAGGAGAAAACAAACCTAAAAAAGAGATGGGAGAAATAAGCAAATAGAGGAAGAAACATGCACAAAAAGAGAAAACTGAATATCTCAGCTAATAATACCAGCCTGAAGCAGCTAACTCAGACAAATCATCTTGGTCTCCAGAAATTAGGACCTGAAACACAACAAATAACCACAGGCTAAGGTGATAGTACAACTTCTTTTATAGCTAAATATAACTTCTTGCTTCTTTGAGAAGTTTGATTAAGAGGGTGTCCGGCTATGCTTATTTTGAAGAGCTTATGAACTCTCACATCTTATAAGATGTTCTTGGAGCTTATAAGAAGATTGTGGATGTTATTCTAAATATAAGATGTCAAAAGTGTTGATAAGAGTGTAGGATCATGAACACGTAAGATGTTAGTAATGGCAATTGTGTAATTAATTTGGTAAATAAGTAAAGGAGCTAAGCTCGTAACAACTTATACGCTCTTTCAGTAGAAAAATTGCCACACTTCTGGGCGATTAAGCTCCTGAATAGCTTATAAACTTTAGAAGAGCTTATAAGCTCAGTCAAACACTGTCTAATTCCTCAATCCCAAACTAACAAAAATAAATCACTGTCAGCATTTTAATTTCAAGAAACTTTATCAACAGGAGTACGCACTAAAAATCTATCCCAGGTTCAAGAAATATCGACTAGACATACATTTCACACAAGGCTGAACGTACAAAAACACATGTACTTCTGTTTAATTTGTCTGGTAGAAAGTAACCAATTTAAATAAAAAGTGAGGAAGCTCAGATATTCTTTCTTACCTCTATTTTCCACTGGAATAGGGCCATCAGAAGGCGGCCTGTAAGGATTATAATGTCTGTGGTTCATTGGACGTGGAGGGTAATTCCACCTATTGTTAGGTGGCTCACGAGGTGGACCATTATATGACATAGGTGCATGATCCATCCTCGGCCCATCAGGATAGCAAGGACCTAAAAGACAAGATAAGAAATGTTCATCAATAACAACATTCCAAAGAAAAATTCAATGAACCATAAATAAAAAGATTTACGCTAGATTATGGGAGTTGGGGATTTGCAAAAACTTCTGCTTTTGCAGAAGCTAAAGTATAAGTTGGAGAATTAAAAGTTGGGATTGTTTTGAGAAAAAGTACAAAACCACTTTTAAATACTGAAAAATGCACCCCTTATGGGGCTTCTAGATTATTCCAGCTTATTTTAAGCAGAAGCTGCAAAACCAAGGGAGTGTTGTTCTCAAACTGTAAAAAGAAAAAACATTGTTAACACTTTTTGCTTAATTTCAGCACTTTGGGAGTGTTTAGAAAACTAGCTTCTGCTTATTTTAAGTAGAAATAAGCTAGAAGCTCGAAGCATCAAAGGACCAACTTTTAGCTCCAGCTCCTAGCTTTTAGGTTATTTTCATAAATAAATGAAAGTTTGTTTAGTATAATAAAAGTGCTTCTCAACTCTTTTTTTCCACATACACACTACTGATTTTCTTTTTAGTGTTTCACTTATTTTCCACTCTACTTTTACTACAACAACTTTTTACAACTTTAAATTCTACTTAAGCTTCTCAAAAAGCACTTTATTTTTTAGTTTGCTAGCCATAATTACCTGAGATGGATGGAGGAGGCCTCCAGCGTTCTCCAATATTATCACGAGGGGCAAATTTATGTCTGTCGCGATCCCTATAAAAGTTTCCATTCTCTGCATTACGTGAATGGAATCTATTGTGATGGGAAGGAGGTGGGATATCTCTCCTGGATGATTGTGCTCGTTCTTGGACATATGAAAACTGATTTGAAGGAGCAGGATAAGGAGGGCGCAAATGAAAACCCTTACTGTACGGATCGTTTGGCTGCATACTATCAGAACCTCGACCATTTGCACGGGAGGAGGCCCGATCATTGTAATCTGGCACTCGTCTAGGCATTTGAGCTTCAAAATCTTTATTCTCATGGACACGATGATGTACAGAATCATCCGTTGTTGTCTTGACTTTTGGCATAACAGAGTGATTTGTCATGGATTCCTGCAAAAAGAAATTACGATATCATTTTTGCCAACTTATGCGAAATGCTGGAGGTGATCAGCATGAGAATTAGGTGTGTAAGATCAACCGAGCTGGGGGGCAAGTGAAGCTCGACTGAACCTCGAATTATTTTAGTTTGTCAAGCTTGAGCTTTTTCACTAGCCGGGTTTGGGCCAAAAAATACTTGTTCATAAGCCTGTGAGCTGACTCATGAGCTTTTTCTTTATGTGTTCTACAATTTAAATGTATTATAAATAATGATACTATTAGTGTTTTTTAATATGAATATTGATAGAAGATGTAATAACAAATTTATATTACACTTGAAATTAACTTTAACAATCAAAATCATATTTTTTATTTGAAAACTCGCGATCAAGCTCAAGTTCGAATAGGCTCGACATTAGTGACTCGAGATGAGCTTGAGCCTAAAAATTTTAAGCTCCAGCTCAATATTTCCTAAATGAGCTAGAGCTTGCGCTTAGAAAATTTTAAAAGTTAGATTCCTTTACACCCCAAGTGAGAATGGAAATGATGATGAAATGTAAAGGGACCTGAGAATTCGAGTAAGGCTTCGAGTCAGGAGGAAAACCAGCTGGTGGAAGGGGATGAGGTGGCGGAGGAGGTGGAGGTGGAGGCGGCGGTGGAGGAGGAGGAGCAGATGGTGGTGGTACATCATTAGGCTGCTGGGGGGTAAATGACGTCCCGTAATGGCTATGAGATTGATGTTGTGATGTTTGTGTGCAATTATCTGCTGCTGCAATGTTACTGGTGGAAGTAATTTCGACATCATCACAACAGGGAGCCACATCCTCCATTTCAAGCTCACCGTCTACATCTTCTAGAATATGGTGACGCTTCACGACTTCCGGAACATTTGTCGTTTTTTCTTCATCAAGATTCTCAACATTATTATTATCATGCTCTGGAGTGACTGCTTCAAAGCTCTCACCATCAGAATCACTATTGACATCCTCGTCCTGAAGCATAGGAGGCATACAGAAACCAGGAAGCTGAATGCTCGAGTTGCTGGAAAGGGAAAGCATTAGCTCGTTAGTGGATGTCTAAAGATAATCGATTATAGATAGAATTAAAAATCAATTGCACAGTACAATAGTGAGTTCTGCATATAAACTGAATTAAGAAAAAACTAAGTGGGTGTTTGAAAACACTTCTCCTTTTGGAAGAGCTAAAGTAGAAGTCGTAAAAAGTTGGGAGTAAAAAAATGAAGTGTGTTTGAAAATTTTTAAAAAAAAAAACAAAAGAAAGTGACTAGTTAAAAAATTAGCAGTTGAGTGTTCAGAAAACACAGTTGAAAAGCACTGTTATTAGACTAGTGGGCGTTTGCAAACTCTAATGCTTCTGGAGAAGCTAAAGTAGAGGTTAAAAAAGTGGGCAGTGATTGGTTAAAAAGTGAAAAACAGAAGATAAAAGGTAGTTGAGTGTTTGGAGAAAAAAAAAAGGCTGAGAAGCACTCTTACTACTCTCAAGAAACTTCCATTTATTTAAGAAAACAACCTAGATGCTAGAAACTGATGTCAAAAGCATGCCTTAAGATGCTCCTAGCTTCTGGCTGATTTTTGCTCAAAATAAGCAGGAGCTGTCCCAAAATGCTCAGAAAAAGCACTTAACGCAAAAGTATTTTCTTTTTTTTTTTTGTTTGCAAACACTACCTAGACAAAGTTGGAAAAAATAGCCTAGAAGCTAGAGGCTGAAGCTAAAAGTTGGTTCTTGGGTGCTTCTAGCTTATTTCTCTGCTTAAAATAAGCAGAACCTGGTTTTCCAAACACTCCGCAGGTGCTGAAAAAAAAAAGTACAAAACACAGAAGTGCTTTCTGTCAGAGTTCGCAAACACTCTAAATTACCTTCCATATTCATCAACCTGCATGCCCTCCATTTGTCGGATAGGATCATCGAAAGCCCTTTCATTTCTTAAAGGTCTTCGAGAGCCAACAATTGGATACGACATCCCACAAAGAGCATCAAGCTCTCGGATGTGGTGACGGATTATAGGATCCGGAAGGATCTTTCTCTCCTGCCATACTTTCAAAACCTACCAATGGACCAGGGAAAATAAAATTATGATAATTCTATGAAAACAAGCAACATACGAGCAAGAGAAACGACAAAAGGTAAATATTACTCCACTTACCTTTAAACACTGTCTATGATTCTCATGGGAGCTACTACCAGGAGGAGCAGCAGCTAACAATAAACGTGGCAACAATGCTTGGATTGCAGAGGGATATACCCCACCATCACCTGAACAAGCAAATATGTTTGGTAAAAAAACATTCCTGCATGCAATACAATCCTTAAACTACAGAACGGTTGGGGTAAGATGGAGGTCCGAAAAACTTACCTTTCATGCCTCGAGAGCACTGAGTGATAGAATCAACGAGAAAAAACAAGTCAACTTTTTTGTGCAGACTTGATTCACTTTCCAAATTATGGGCCAGCATTTCCACCACCTAGAGCACAAAAAGCAGTATTTACTACACATTAGTGATGCACTTCAATAAGAAAACACAGAAATCCCTCATAAACAATAATGAGGCACTGCATATTCCGAGTAATCTATATATCAAGCCACATTTCCTAAAGAGTCATTAGCTAGAAAACTTCTTAAATAAGGACATGTGGCCAGAGACTAGTGTGAGGAGATAATTAGAATTAAGTGGCGCAGTCCCTACAGATTAATGGGCAGCGGCTAAGTTGTTATTAAATAAAAATACAGTACAGATCACCAAGAAAATACAATCGGAACCATTCACCTGAAAACTTTTCCTTGTTTCTGCACGGCAAAGCATATGCAATTGAAATTATTCTACTATAAGATAGAGATGCTTAACGTATGAGCATGTGACGAAAACATATTAGCAGATGGCTTTTCCCAATAATGTAAGCAAGAATTGTGTAGGACTATCCCAGCAAAGTGCAGAGAGTAATGATGCATATGCTTAGTAAAGGAGATCTCAACAAAGAAGCACTCTATGTGAAAGCTGTAATTATTGACTATCAAATTATCAGAACAACATATCATCTCTATGGATGTATGTAAAGCTAAACTATAGATATGGTTGTTCGTAATATGCATGTAGAAACGCAGGGTTCAGATCAATAACCCCCTGAATCAACAGAAAGAAAGGAAAAATTACTCAACTATAATGCAGGCTTCATATTAAGGACCAAAGAGTATTTGTGATATTAGAACTCTACCTTAGTTGCAAAACCAAACTTTGCACAGTCGATTGCAATCCGCGTAGCTCGACCAATGCTCTCTTTCGTTCTTGTCAACGATTTAATGATGGCTTCAAAAGATGACAAACATTCCCCTCTATTGCTAGATTTGCCAGCAAGTTTAGCTTTTTCTAGATGTAACTGAACATCAGGACTGCAAGAGCTATTATTTTCAAGGGAGTTATTATTATCTGAAGCAGATATGTTACATATGGAAGAGCTGGGAGGAGACGCCCTTGCAACGGAGTCTGGCCCATCAGTCAGGGATGAAGAAGACTGAGTAACTGAAACAGTTTTATCGTCCATATGATCACACAAAATAGAAGTGGAATGTAATAATGACCGTTGATGATGACCGTTAATCATAACCTTAACAGGACTAGTGGAGAGCATATTGTTTGAATCCAAAGATGCTGGTCTTGCTTCTTCAACAAACTTAGCCCTGAAGATACAAATATGGAAATTCATACACACTAGTACGGGGGACTTAGCAAACTCAACTGCTTTTGAAGAAGATAAAGCTGTAAAAAGGTGTAGCAGTAACGTAGGGAGTGTTGGGAAAAAAAGCTGAGACGCTACTCTCAAGAAACTTCCATTTATTTAAGAAAAATAACCTAGAAGCTGAAGCCAAAAGCAGGTCCTTAGGTGCTTCAAGGTTGTACCTTATTTCTGCTTAAATTAAACAGAAGTTGGATTGTTTGGAAAACCAACGTGCTGAGAAAAATGTAAAAGCACAAAAGTGCTTTTTTAGCTTGCAAACACTACCTAAAAAGTATACTCCCTAAAAGAAGCAGAAAAAAGTCGGGTCGGAAATCTTACCTCTTATTGTTTTGGTTGTTCTCATCAGCTGATAAAATGTGCTTCTCCTTGTGTTTTTCATCACCTACACCATCTGCAGTGTCGAGCTGGATACAGGTGTCATGACGTGAGCCACCAGCTATTTCTTCCACAAATACCGAATCTGAATCCATCTGCAACATGACACGATCATGTCCATTAGCAGCTATGTTCAACCCCAACTGTTCATTCTTGCAGTGATCAGGGGGGGAGATTGTCAATTGCACATCAACATTAACTGAATCTAGTTTTACATGATGCTCAGCATCAATTTCTGCAGGGAGCTCACTTAATGGGGACATCTTTTGACGTTTACTATCAGCACCTTCTGCATGTTCGGAAGAACCTGTAGACAATTCAGGATTTTTGCTGCCGTTAATAGAGCTTTTACCGCAATCTGATAATTCAGGACTTTTGCTACCATTACTACAGCTTTTACCACAAGCTGATACAACTTTAATATTTTGTACATCATTGCCTGATGTTTCACTCGACATAGAATCCCCCCCACTCAGACCCTTCACTGCTCCTGATCCTAATTCAACCACAGCTTTTTTTCCCATGGACAGCTCAGAGCATTTGGAAGAGGAAGAAGGACAATAACCATTACTCTCAATATTTGCTGCTGCTTGTGGACTATTGGAAGCTCTTTCACAATCTTCAGCCACGTTCGCAGACATGGCCTCTAAGGCACGATGAAGGCGTTTAGATGGAGGTAAAGCAGCTTCCCCATCCACAAAATTCTTTCTAGCTTCCCAAAAGTGCTTTTTAGCAGGACTTGCTTGTTGTAAAGATGAAAGGGCTGGATCTTCCCTAACATCCACCTTGCAATTCAAGGGCTCAGATGACTGCACAGCAAGACCTTCAGGAACTTCTAAGAACTTTTCCTCTTTATGCACTAAAGTGACTTCTTCCTCCATTATCGGTGGTCTGCCCATACGAACTCTAGCTCTTTTGACTAATGGCAAGTGTTCATCACCATTATCCTTAGCAGATCTCTCAGTGAAGCTGGGTGAAAGGGATTCAGTTTTAAGCATTTCAGCATCTGAAGGTACTAAATCTACTTTGGCTGTGTCAACAGTAATATCAATGTTGTGTCTTTTTCGATTAGGCTTCCTTTTCTTCTTAGCAATGACAGTGTTGCTTTGAAAATCAAGCCTATCACTCAACTCTGTTTCCCCTTCATTATTTTCAGAATATGACTCTTTTGCAGCTGGATTGCTACCGGAGTCGACTGTGCTGCCGTCATTGATGCTATGTGTATCAGAGTCCACTGTCATGATTTCAGAATCACTGTCTTCAGAGCTATCATTCTCTTGTCCCTCAGAATCATCAGACGACTTCATAATCCTTTTACTTCTCCTCAAAGATCTATCTTGCAATGCCTTCGAACCTGAGCGTCTAGAGTTCCTAGTGCTATTGGTAATAGAACTTCTTAACCTTCTGGTAGATTTCCTCATTTGTGAGCAGTTGTTTCTCGATTTGGCAATATCGCTTTTCTTTCTTGTCAAATAAGTGGTAGATGTAGGTGTTTCTTCTGCCACTTGCATCTCCTCATCATGCAAAGCATCTTCAGCTGCTGCAGCCACAGCAGCTTCAGTTAGAGAATTCAGATCATTAGTGGTCCCAGTAGAAAGTGGTTTAATTGTAACTTCTGGAGCTTCATTCTTCATAGATTTGGTCAAGGGTTCGTCTGTGATGTTACCATTAGTGATATTTGTTTCCACGGTGCCATTATCCTTACTAACTTGGTCCTGATTCTTTGATTTCTCAAAGCAGTCAATTATCTCGTTTACAGCCCGAACAAAATCAGCACCTTTCCCATGGCGTTTGCCCAATAGAGACGTTTTCTTCTCTTCTGTGAATTCTTCTACATCAGCAGGATTACAGAAGGCACTGTACAAGACAAAAGTTTCTTAAGAATGATAGAGACATCATAATCCTTCAACATGTACACAAGCTTTAAATCTAGGTTTAAACAGAAATAAAAGTTGATCTTGCAGCTATTACAAACTATTTTAAGTTAGAATCCAAGAATAGTTTTGGACAATCAAACGACTCACAGGGATAGGTTGCTAACTCATTACAAACCTAAAACAATAAATTCCAAATTATTTAAGTCTTTTGTGATTGGCTCTATGTTTAAGATCTCAAGTTGATGAAAATACATGATTGGCGAAATAATATGAATTCAGCATCCTGGCAGAGTTTCATACAGTGATTGAGGTCTTACGATATGAGGGACCTTGAGTGGATCCAATTTCATAATTTTAGGTGCCATGTGGGAATTTTGACAGCTATGAGCCCTACCCTTCATATAGCATAGCTGAAGAAATTCCTGGTGGGCATGCTATTCATATCATGTAATTAAAATAATTATGTGAGAGAACTAAACTATTGTCACAAAAATAAAGTACTCTATCAACATAATCACATCTGAAAAGCCTAAAGGGGTGTGTAAAGTGTAAACAGATAAAAATAAGTATTTGGCGAGCTAGAAGCTCTCTTCATTCACTTTCCAAAACAGTCCAACCTGACACTTTTAGCTACCTCCACCTCCACCACCAGTCAAAAATTGGGAAAAACATACAAGATTGAACTATGAACTTGCAAGGAAAATTGGTAACAACTGACTTTTTTTTTCTTGTTAAGAGGTAACTACTGACTAATATATGCATGAGGTGACCTCAGTCAGAAATAGCAGAATAAAGTAAGCAGAGAAAAAAATTGTAGATCCGGGCAACTAAAGTTTTACCATCAAAATTAGTAGTGATGACATAGAGCTAATTGGCATCTAATGAAGAGAAGGCCAATAATTTCAGATCACCAATTGCCAACCCAGTAAGTTTTAGTCTCCACACTAAGATTTCACACAAACACGAACTCTTACAGGAAACAGCTCAGCCCCAAAAATCGGAATCCAATTTTTCATGTCGAGAAATAAGCTATTTGCAAGTATAGCTATATAGACAGTCAAGTATTGCGTCATAAGAAATGAAAACAGTGATACCAAAGAAAAGTCCAAACTACTCCGACTTTTAAATTATTGTGCCAGATGTTCTCGAATGCTACAAATTAGTTTTAACTGTAGAGATACAGAAATTAAACATATAGTTAGTCATGGTAGTAACTAGTGTGTGATATATAAAAAGTCTACAAGGACATGACTCAGCATAAGTAGCTGATCAAACATTATATGGGAATATCAGTGGACAAGGAACCCAAGGATAAATCATGGAAAACTTATTCTACTATCAAATTTGTTCAGAAGAATTAATGTGATAAATAAGCAACTTGAGCAAAAATGGATGAGTTAGTTATTCCGTAAGAAACACGAGAACTCACATTTGTTCGGTCCCAAAAAAATGGACTACTATTTTCTTCCAATCAGCAGGGTATCCCCACTTCTGTGGCTCACTTACCTGCCATGGGAGAATGAGAGAAACAATATTCAGCATAGTGACTAGACTTTCAATTGAACCAACAAAAGTATATCAGCCACGAGTTAAATCACAATGCATGGAAACCACCATAAAAAGACTAATCCAGCAAATTAATGCAACTGAATAAATTGCTTATGTAATTAAGACAGATCACATCTCATGTTCGTTCAACTCATGTGTCACAAAAATAACAGAATACGCCATACCCTATTCAATTATCAAAAAATTAAAGAATATCAAACAATCATATGCACAACCAATCACCATAATGTACTCTAGTGTTGTCAGTTTAATATTTTTCCAAACATGTTTGTCCAAGTTCATTAAATACGGCAATATGCAAATATGTCAAAACAAACTTATATTTTGGAATGCTTTCATGAAAAAGATAGCTAGTTTCCTGAAGCACCTTAGCTGGACTAAACACGAAGTCGGGTACAGTTATCTCAAACATTACTAGCATTCAAGGACTCACAGTCATGTACTCCATTTTCTAGAGACTCCATTCAGAACCTAAATTTCATCTTTCTCTATTTTCTTTGTGTTCGGGCATAATTGTTATCTTCTTGAATATTAAGAAAAACAGCATGCTCATAAGATGAATGGGACGAAACACAAGTTAAAGCCAAACTACAATTTTCACTCCAGATCCAAAGATAAGAGAAATTACGCAGAACCCACACATAAAATTCAAGAATTGCAAAATAATATAACGAGCAAGCAGGAAACAAACCCTAACTAAAAGAAGATATTTCAGTACAGAAACAATAAAATTAACTCTTCGTACAAAAGAATTCAAAAAAATTACCGTCGCAGGCCAAGCAGGAAATCCTTTGACTTTGGCAAGCACGAGATCACCAACCTTCCACTTCCGCCTTGCGGCGGCAGCAGCAGCCGCTTTGCTGGCACCCTTTCTTCGGCTCGGCGCCATAAAGCTACTGTACTCACAAAGCACCCAAAGGCATTGAAAGATCGAACCAATTAAGGACAGAAAACCCTAATATCCCACTTAATTGGTACATATATCACTCCAACCACACAAAAAAATAATAATAAAAAAAAGAAAAAAAAAAAAGAAGAGAAAGAGAGATAAATTGGAAACAAAACAAAAACACTTATTGAGATACAAGCTTCAATGTCTGAGTCAACTGAAAGTAGATGTAAAACCCAAACCCTAATGAGTGAGACGGTGAGAGTTGGGTGGAGAAGGGTGTGCGGTGAGGTGAGTAATTTGTGGAAGAAAGGCAGGCAGGCTGTGGGAATTGGGAAAAACAGATATCAAAAGTGAGTTGGTTTATTTTTAGGAAGCGAAACATGCTAACGTGCGCCGGTGATATAGAGAGCGTGTTTTTACAATAACCGTGACGCAGGCCACAGCACAGCACGTGACCTACCATGTTTTGTTACTTTTTATGGCCCAAAATACTAATGGCCCAATCCCCCCAATTCTTGGGCTTTCTCTGAAACCTATTTTCAGGAACAAAATCTAAAATCACACCAAACTATCAAAATTAAACCACACCAGTAGCCAGTAGGAAGATATATATATATATATAATAACTTCTCAGACTTTTTCTCTTCTTTAGAAAATATTTCTTATATTCGGGTGAGATTTTTATTTGTTATATAAATGATTAGCTATCCATACCAAATCTTGATTTAAGCCATTATCAATTCACCACCAAAAAAAACACAATTCAATATGGGCCATGTAGTGGGCCGCCATATTCACCAGTGTAGATATAGTTTTACCTTTTCAATATGGGCCACAAATTTGTATGAGTTTCTTGTTGTTATTATTTATTTATTTATTTATTTGGACAAAAAAGAAGTGTGGCTTAACAGTACAGTGCTATATTAGTTTAGTTATATGTCTGGAGTTCAATTATATAGTCATTGTAGTAGTTTCTTTGTTTGTATTAATGATAGTTGTTATTCTGTTATTCTAATCTACACTTAATTTAAAGTATCAATATAATTAATTAATGTAGTATGTTTTTAAAATAGATAGCAAGATTATACCTCACTACCTAAATGAAAATTTGAGATTATGCTCTGCAGATGCTTCTATGGTCTTGAATAGTTAATGATGGTGTCTAGAAAAATCAGGCCAGAATCACCAAGAAATTCTCTAATATATTTCGTCTCTCTCCTCCAATAACTTGTAATAGTATAACATTGGGAGAGTTACTAATAAACTACTTCTAACGCCAGTGGCGGAGGCAAAAAATAAGTTCAGTGGGGTCACTCATTTACAAGCAAAAACTCTACTTAAAAAACTCCATAATAATATTTTACAACTGTCCACGACGATTTTCCCTAGCTTGAAAACATCTCATGATGGTCTCATTAGATATAATATCAAATACATCTTTCTCTATGTATGTAATCAGACAATCATTCGTCCATGCATTTCCCATTCGATTCCTCAATCGATTTTTAACATATTTCATAGCTGAAAATGCCCTTTCCACGGTTGTAGTAGCAACTGGCAAGGTTAATGCCAGTTTCAAAAGTAAATAATCAAGTGGATAAACTGTGTTTCTCTTTATCTCTATTAATTTTCGAGCAAGACAACCGATTCCTTTCAATCCTGAAAATTCCCCACTTGATCGCATATCCACAATGTAGTTCTCAAGTTGCATACCAAGTGTTAATATATCAATATTAGATAAATCTGATGGGTAAAACTTGGCCAACTCTATAAGACTTTCTTTATCAAATGAAGAAAAAGAATAATCGGGATTCAAGCAAGCTATAGATGTAAGCAATTGCGAATTCACCTCTATGAAACGGTTGTTCATCTCTTGAAGTTGCATGTCAATAACTTGATTAAATATTTCTACTCGAAAATGATGCTCATTGGTTATTTGTTGAGCTTTACGCCTGACTCTTCCTCGAACTTTGAAATTATCATCCATTTTTGGAATAAAAATATCATGACCATTGCAAAACATTAAGACTTCAGCTAACAAAGAATCCCATCATTCATCTCTCATATTTTGCAACATTATCTTGCATACTTTAACTTGCTTCATTGCATTGACAATATCTTGATCTTTTTTCTGTAAAAGTATTGACAAATCATTTGTGATCCCCAAAATATTCTTCATCAAATATAGACTGAATGCAAACTCAAATGACTGCAAATAATCCATCAAGATATGTGCTTCAGCTCTTTTATCTGGAACCAACCCGTCTTCCTCAATTGTTTCAAGTACATCAACCACGGTTGAATACATATCCATCAAATTCAAAATGGATCCATAATGTGACCCCCATCGTGTATCACCAGCCTTTTTGAGACTAGTTTCTTGGTTCAGTCCACGTCCAATTGGAAATTCACCATTATCCAATGCCTGAGCTAGTTTGACAGATTGTGTCTCACGAACAAGATCTTGACGTTTGCAAGAAGCTCCGACTACAGTAATTATATTAGATATTAAGCTGAAGAACAAAGCAGTATCAACATGATTTTTTGCAACAGCTACGAGAGTCAACTGAAGCTGATGAGTAAAACAATGAATATAATATGCCGTTTGATTTTCTCTCATAATTAAACTCTTAAGGCCATTGAATTCACCTCGCATATTACTCGCGCCATCATAACCTTGTCCTCGTACTCTAGACAAACTTAGATCATACTTCAAAAGTAAGTTCTCTATGGATGTTTTAAGTGACAAGGCTGTTGTTTCTGTAACATGAACAATTCCAAGAAATCTCTCCAAAATAAATCCCCTATTATCAACATAGCGCAAAGCAAAGGTCATTTGTTCTTTACCGGATACATCTCACGATTCATCCACCAATATTGAAAAAAAATTATCACCAAGATCAGCCATGATAGCATTAGTGGTCTCAACTGCAGCGACATTCACAATTTCCTTCTGAATGTCAGGCGATGTCAATTTGAGATTTTTCTTAATTCTTCCAACAATTTCATTAATGGCCTCAGTGTGTTTAGCAAGAAAGTTCAAGAGTTCTATGAAATTTCCCTTATTGCTCGAATCTTCGGACTCATCATGACCACGAAAAGCTAAACCTTGACACAATAAAAATCTGATGCAATCTATTGATGCTAGTAATTTGATACGATACTCTTTTTTGAGTTCATCACTTTGTTTCAGAAAAGCAAAATTAATGTGTTGGTTCCTATTCATGAAATCAACACTTTTTCAAAGCTTGACTGTGGACACTATTACAGTCACCAACTTGAGTATCAAGTCTATTTCTTTTATTCCAAGTTGTAAAACCAGTAGAAATAAAAGCATCTCCCTCAGCTTGTTTTCCAACATCAGACTTAAACAAGTAACAAGGTAGACAAAATACTGCATCTTCACTAATACTGTATTCTAACCAATTACCATATAGATCAAACCATTTAGGATTGAAACGACGCAAGCGACCACCAATATTTCTTTGAGGAAAATCATGTTTACAGGGTTGACAAGGACCTTTCACTAGATATGTCCTGTAACGACCCAAAATTCCGGAATATATTTTCGGAATAATTATTCAACACCTCATTGGATTTTAAATGAAAAGATTAGCTTCGTTAGCTAATTTTAATTTATTCTAATTTATTTCCATATCCTCAATCATTTATAATTACCTTTTCTAGACCTCGAATTTATTTTAATCTCAAAGGAACCCACACCTCTTAAACACACTTGCACCCTCTTGGACACACTTGCACCCTTTTGAACACACTTACACCCTCTTGTGCACACTCTCTTGCACACTCTTGCTCACACTCCAAAATCGAGAGAGAGAAAGAGAGAAGAGAAGGAGAAAGGAAGAAGAAGAAGAAAGGAGAAGGAGAAATCCCGTCCCGAATCCGTCGCTCGATCAATCGAAATTCCGAGACCAACTATACAATCCTCGTTCGATTCTCTATCGGTAACCTTCTTTCCCCAATTCATTTCATCCATTAAATCCTTCGATTTTCTAGCTTTTATTTTGAAATAAATATTTGATAATTTGATGGGTTTGTAGGTTAGAGTATACTATTTTTAGTGTAGTTCGGATCAAATGGTAGCTATTAATGTGTACAATGCATGAGTGTGAATTTTATATGTTGATTTTAGCTATAGAATCCACCCTAGTTGATTTTAGGACGAAACCCTCGTGAGAAACCTTGAAATCGCGTTTTCTGCACCTGAAAGTTGAACCACACGGTTTTAGCAAGACCGTGCACCAGACCGTGTGCACCACCTTAAGCCTGCACCGGCCTGCGCACCCTGGTGCGCAAGCCAGTGCGCCCTTGTTTTAGCTTGCACGGTCTTGAGTGCGTGCTCAAGACCGTGCACAAGGCCATGCGTTAGCCCGTGCGAATGCCTTAACCAAATTTTCAGCATTTTTCCTTAGTTGCTCACGGTAATGGGGTCAATTGTCCAAAAATAAAAGTTGACTTCTTGCATACGACCCCCTAAAATCGAGTCGTTTTCACCTATAGCTTCCATATGATTCAAGGATGAATATTTCGTAAAGTTTTCAAAATTCCGACCTCGTTCGGACCTTGAATCGAGCCTTTTTCGTTTAGGACTTTTTCCTCAATTTATGAATGTTGTCCGAATGATCCGAAAATCGCATGAGTGCTTCTTTATAATATATTATGCATGAATATGCAATTAGAATTTCAATTGAGCATGTTTAGCATCTTTTAATTGCCTATCTTTCGTTTAAATGGATTTAATTGCATTTTGCTTGTAATTTCAATTACTACATGATTATTAATTGGTCTTTCATGCGTTGTAGTCTTTGAGAGTCGTACGTCATGTCTTGTCTTATTTGGTTTGTCGTCTGACAGTTTCAGGCCGTCCTTTCAAGGAATAGCTTAAGTGTCTTGTCGTTCCCGTGCTCCCAGGTGAGGGTTTTAAAATGCTTTCAACTGGAGTAAGGATTTCTTTTATTTTGCGAACTACCCTTACGTGCTCATATTGATCTGATTTCCTTCTTGTATATCTATTAAATATTTAATTATATCTTCATGATTTTAATAACAAATGTTTTGATATTAACTCATACCTATTAGTATATCTAAATCGTTTTGTTTTCAATAGGCAAGTAAACTATTTCTTTTCAAACGTGACGCTTTGACTTTGGTAGGGTCTATGAGGGAAGTCGTTAGGGGAGGATGCCAGTGCTTCCCGACACGTATGAAACTTATAGTCACCCCCTTTGTCGTCACACCCTTGCCTAAATGCCCGTTTGGCTTTCAACTTATATTGTTTCTTGAACGCGAGCAAAATTGTGGACTTTTCTTTTAATGAGGGCCTGGGAGGGTATTCGACGGTCTCACTTGGGGACGAGCATCCAGGGTGTTGCCTGAGGTACTTTTCCCAAAATTAAGCGTCAATCGTGGCCTATCAGGAGTTGATAGCCACGGTTGGGAGCGATGGTGGGCGTTGCATCCGTTGCACGTTTTCCTAAAATTCAATTCGTCGCCCATGGTCGCACTATGGGGTCAGACACCGGAGATGGAGTTTTATAATGACATGAAGGGGTTATAAGGAGGGACAGGCCAATTCTCGCTGGGATATTACTTGCTTCTATTTATGCTGTATCGTTAATGCTTATTAATTGTAATTAATGCAAGTCGAAGCACATTCCGATTTTCTTAAATTCTGCAGATGTACTTTCTTATATATGTATAAAAACCCGGAAGCGTGGCTCGTACTTGTCCCCTCTTTACCTTCACTGAGTATCGTTTATACTCACCACCTCGTTGTTTTAATTCTTACTTCAGGTCGACAGGTGGCGTTGTCACCTCTCATGTCGGTTGGCAACAGCGGGTCGTAAGTCTTGGTCTTCGTGTCCTTTGGTAACTGTCGGTAGTGTCCAACAACAGTCTGTCTTTTGTTATTGAATCGTTTTGTTTAGTAGAAATGGATATATTAATGATGATTGATATTCGATGATGTGATGGATATTCGTTGAGCATTGACTTGTTAATTATGTAATTGTGGAATATTGATTTATGTTAATTGATGCCCCGTGTGGCTTTGAATGTTTAATTGATATGGATATGTTAAGCTTCCGCACTCTGTTATTTCTGTTGGTTGTTGTTGTTGGACTAGGTACGTTGTTGCCGGTATAGATTGAGTGCTTGCCGTTCGCCGGGATGGGGGGTACATCTACCTCGTTTGGGAGTTCATCTCGGTGCGGATGTGGTGTCCTTTCTCCGCCTACGGAAAGGGGCGCTACATGCCCTTCTTATGTAATCTCGTTCATTTGCTTTATATTCTAATATCTTTTTCCGTAATCCAGGATCTGCCTGAAGTTTACTAGATTCGAACTGACTCTTCTTAAAAAATTGATAAACATCAAAAGAAGATTGTCCAATAGAGCTTGACGGCGTTGATTCTTTTGACACTTTCGGTTTTTTGATAAGAAATTTTTCCATTATTTATCAGTTTATATAAATCAACAAATATCAAATATATACTCTAAAAAATTTTAAAAAAAAAAACAAGAGAAGGGCAATGTATATAATAAATACCTTTTTGTGTGTGCGTTTTTCTTTTTTTACTTGTAAGCTGTAAAACTTGTCGGAAATGGTGCTCAATTGGTCATCCCTAATTTTGTCGAGACAGAAACGCCCAACTGAAATTGGGGATTTTGGCTTGGCGTTGTCACAAAATCTGATGTTTTAAGTGGGGATACTTTTGTCAATTTACATTACAGTCGAGTGGTTTCTTAATTGGGCCTTTTGTATATGAGTTTTAAACTTAATTTAAAAAGGAACTAGGTCTTATTATTTCTAGCCCAATAAACCATAAATCTTTGTGTAATTGGGCCTCTCTTTTAGATGAGATTATTCTTCAATATTGGACCATTATAATAGAATTTTTAAATTAATTGAGTGGGGTCCAAAAGAACTAAAATTCCATGTAATTATATTTTTTACCATACAAACATATATACTAATAGGAGTTTTTTGATTGGTTAGTGGGGTCATTGGACCCACACCTCACTATGTCCCTCTGCCCTTATCTAACGCTCAGGTTAGTAAACACAACAATAATGTTCAAGAAGTAGAAGAAATAGAGAATAAAGTGTTTCCAAACTTAAAAGAAATAGAGTCTTATTAGGCCAAGACTTATTGGGGGAACCATTCACACGTGATGAACATAATTTATTTAGAGATAATTTAGGATTCATGCTCATCCTAGACGAGCTAAGATTCTTATTCAAATCTGCTTCCAAATAACCCTAACCTTTCACTTAGATCAAATACATATGGACTTAGCTCGACCAGACCATTTATCTAATAGACTTAAATTATATGATACATCAGTTAAGTAATAACCTATTTGTATAATGTAAAAATAATATAAATTATAACATTATTTTATATAAATATATTTTATTTAATAAAATTAGGGGCCAGTGGATCCCGCAACCGATAATATAGAATGTCCAGCTTTTGCAAATTATTTTTATAAAAATTAAAATACAAAGTTTTAATTCTATAGTTTCAAAAAAAAAAAGAAAAACATGATGCAATTACAATTATATTTTTGTCAATCTATGTATGAGATGGTGTTGAAAATTTTCATAAAAGCACCCAAACCCGGGCGGCCGCATACAGCCGTACTGCCAGCTGTTGTCAAAAGGGTCAAGTGTTTGATTTTTACGAGGTATTTGTTTATGCAGTAAGATTTATTGTATAGCAAGAAATGGATTTTAAAATGTGGCAAACAGTTTTGGAATAGAACAATCTAGCAACCAAAAAGATGAAGACAACTGACAACCTAGCTACTTCTATATATGTACAAAATTATTGTTTATATTATACTGGTTTTCTTACTACATCTCAATTCTCTAACAAGTGTCAATTGCACCTTGCTGGAATATGGGGGATATAATACACCTCTGTCGGATAATGCAAAATGTTGTCAGCTTTTCTGCCCCGCACAAATGAATTAATTATATAATAATTAAGAACCATAAACTAAAGTCACGTAATAAATATTAAAGTCTCAACTTTAGCTTTATTTCTTTTCGCAGCAAGATATGTTAATTGGGAGGTACAATAATTTGATGCCTATTTTATGTTCTTTTTTTCATGTTTGTGGAAGCGGCTGCGCAACTAAACAAAATTCAAATAATATTCATTTTATATTTATATTTATATTTAATTTGCAAAAATGAGTGAGTCTACTGTTTTAGGAAAGATGTATATGTATTTATGACATGGACAAGTTATTTTTGTTCATTTTATCCATGTCAACTTATTTCTTTATATGATTTTAACACAATTAATGTTTATAGAATTAAATGAAAAATTAACTAATAAATGTATTGTAACTCCTTTTCCTATTTGTTTTGTACTCATTTAATTTGTTGCTAAAAATATTAAATCAATTCAATTAATTATTGCATTTTATCACCAATTTTAATAATAACTTTGTTTTATAACATTCATTTAACAACAGTGAATACTGTACATGGATTGTTTTACAGAATTAAAAACTGTCAAGGGATTTAGTTCTTAACCAGTCATGGAGGCAAGCCCTAAAAACGCCGAAAACATGGCAACAAAGTGGGCGAATCCAGACTTCGGTATTAAACCTAATCCCTGCCTGTTTTTAATTCAAACCATCGCAGAAATAAAAAATTTTCATTCCTGGTACTTTTTTTTTTTTTTTTTTTTTTTTTTTTTTTTTTTTTTTTTTATACTACCAGATCTTAGTATCGTGACATTATTCAACACAAGAATTTAGCCGGCCATATAGGCGGCAGTACAGAAAATAAAATTGATATTTAAACTAATATTAAAAGAAAGATTAGAACTTACTGATGAGCAACACCAGAATGAAGAAACTTGAAACTTCGATTATAATGGAAATTTACAGAGAGAATTATCTAAAACTGAGAACTCTAATTTTTCGACCTGCTTAAACGAAAGAAAGAGGCCCCTTAAATAGAGGGGAAAAGAATCTATACCAAAGATCCAAACAAATAAAAGAAGACAAAATTTTATACAATGCTTTTATAAAAAGCAAAAGCTTTATTAAAGTAGTCAAAAAGATATATTCCCTAAACCATTATGAATATTGGTAGGGGTCCAGCGAAGACTTATGTGTCCGTTTTTTCTTTTCCTTTTCCTGTTGCGGAGCTTGCTATTTGCTCTGTGATTGATTTTTCAACATAAAACAAATCCATGGGATACCAAACTCAATGAAAAAATGGAGGAAGGGCATTCCCTCAATCCACTTATTAGTGTGCTCTGCCTCTATGAGAGTTGGTGAAATTTTCACCCATTCATTATAAAGATCCTTGTAAGGTTCTGGCAAAATTTTTACCGTAGGGCCAAAGGATAGCCACCATTGGTATAACCAATTTGGGATGTCCTTGTTATAAACATTTGGACAGATTTTGAAGAACCAAGTATGTTTCTTCAATGGATTTTCATAAAGAAAAGCTTTATGAAATGCTTCAATGTAATCCCAATAATTAAATTTAACCTGAATTTTTTGATCAGGCCGGAAATATTCCTTTTCACCTAGGGTACTGAGTCCCCATTCCTCTGCAGATATGATCTGCTTAATAATGACTTTACTGAAACTATAAGCTTGAGTATTTTTTCCTGGATAAAAATGTGAAAAATCACAAGAAACCATTTCTGAGCAGGACCTTTATTTAAAATTAAAATTACATTTAAAATTGTTTTTGGTGAGTACCACGAACTAAAATCTTGAATACTGTACATGGATTGTTTTACAGAATTAAAAACTGTCAAGGGATTTAGTTCTTAACCAGTCATGGAGGCAAGCCCTAAAAACGCCGAAAACATGGCAACAAAGTGGGCGAATCCAGACTTCGGTATTAAACCTAATCCCTGCCTGTTTTTAATTCAAACCATCGCAGAAATAAAAAATTTTCATTCCTGGTACTTTTTTTTTTTTTTTTTTTTTTTTTTTTTTTATACTACCAGATCTTAGTATCGTGACATTATTCAACACAAGAATTTAGCCGGCCATATAGGCGGCAGTACAGAAAATAAAATTGATATTTAAACTAATATTAAAAGAAAGATTAGAACTTACTGATGAGCAACACCAGAATGAAGAAACTTGAAACTTCGATTATAATGGAAATTTACAGAGAGAATTATCTAAAACTGAGAACTCTAATTTTTCGACCTGCTTAAACGAAAGAAAGAGGCCCCTTAAATAGAGGGGAAAAGAATCTATACCAAAGATCCAAACAAATAAAAGAAGACAAAATTTTATACAATGCTTTTATAAAAAGCAAAAGCTTTATTAAAGTAGTCAAAAAGATATATTCCCTAAACCATTATGAATATTGGTAGGGGTCCAGCGAAGACTTATGTGTCCGTTTTTTCTTTTCCTTTTCCTGTTGCGGAGCTTGCTATTTGCTCTGTGATTGATTTTTCAACATCATTGATGATATCATCAATGGAAATATCTGCTTCTTCCCCATAGGGGTCTTGTGATTCACCAGGATTACAATATTCTTCATCATCATGTGAAGAAGTGGCCATAGAGATATCAGATTGATATTCGATTCCAAAATTTTTTATTAAATCCTTTTTCACTTCTTCCATGTAAGAAGCTAGTAATTCTTTATTGGTCAATTGTCCTTTTTGGAAATTTAATTTCCTTGATAAATGTTGAAAAGGACTTGGGGCTTCTCTTTGTTGTTTCAGCTGAATTTGCTCTTTATATTGCCGGATATGATCCTGGATGTTTTCAACAGTCTCTTGTCCTTCAAGGATTCCTTGTTCATTTTTTCGTAACATTTTTTTTCCAAAATTTTGTATAGGATACCCTTTTAATACAAGGTATATTCTGTTGGGTATAACCCATTTCTGGTTCCCATTTCCAAATCCATGGGATACCAAACTCAATGAAAAAATGGAGGAAGGGCATTCCCTCAATCCACTTATTAGTGTGCTCTGCCTCTATGAGAGTTGGTGAAATTTTCACCCATTCATTATAAAGATCCTTGTAAGGTTCTGGCAAAATTTTTACCGTAGGGCCAAAGGATAGCCACCATTGGTATAACCAATTTGGGATGTCCTTGTTATAAACATTTGGACAGATTTTGAAGAACCAAGTATGTTTCTTCAATGGATTTTCATAAAGAAAAGCTTTATGAAATGCTTCAATGTAATCCCAATAATTAAATTTAACCTGAATTTTTTGATCAGGCCGGAAATATTCCTTTTCACCTAGGGTACTGAGTCCCCATTCCTCTGCAGATATGATCTGCTTAATAATGACTTTACTGAAACTATAAGCTTGAGTATTTTTTCCTGGATAAAAATGTGAAAAATCACAAGATCCAGTGGATTTAAGAATATTTTCATAATGAATACGCTGTTTGTATGAACCAGCAGTAAATGAAGCATTATTAAGATATCTATTCATAAGGTGCCATATTTCACCTTTCCAACGAAGATCTTTGTCTTCTAAGAGGAATATTACCTCTTTACAGTTATTCTGCTCATAGGGCAAATCATCTGTTTCTTCTTCAATGACAATATTAGCATATGAAGGGTTGCCCTGGTTGGTATTACCAAGCCTTGCTTTGTATTCCATGAATCCCCTGTTCAAAGTATTACTTGACGAGGATGATGTAATATTGGCAATAGTTTCGGCTATAAGCTTTTGATTCCCAATTTGGGCAATTGTTCGTCCTCTTCCTCTATAAGAGGAATTTCCTCTTCCTTGATGGCTCATCCTGGAAAACATCAAGCAATAAGTGATCTATTAATAATTTTATGGGTTAAATGAACCACAGTTTTATTCTGGCGGATGCTATGATCAATCCTTTTTATTAAAATTCTATAACGTGGATGATTATGAACTTCATCTTGAAGGATTTGTTTCATATTTTCCCAATATTTAGCCTTCTTGCTATAATAGGTCGAAATTTCCACAAAGTGTAGGACACGATTATGACGAGGCCATATGGGCCTAGGTTTTCTGGGCTTTGGACAGGAAATATGTGGAAGAATTTCTTCCTCTAAATAAGACACCCAATTATCTTCATGAATGTCATCATCCATAAAATTAGCTTCTTCCATTAGCTGAAAAGGAAACCAATTAAGCTATTAGCTCGTTAATTCGGGTTTTAACCCTTTTTAATTCTGCTCTATCTTCTTTAATAATTCTAACAAGATTAGGATATCTATCATATCCATTATCAATAACAGAAAGCATAGATTCATCAATTTCAATGTTTTGTTGAAGATATTTCTCCTGCTGTATAAGCCTAGGGATACCAATAAGATTAGCAAAACTATTCTCAGTAATTTTATTCTGAATCTTTAATATTCTGAAGTCATTAGGTCCTCTTAGAGGAGGGTCGAAGAGATCTTTATAAATTCTCCAAGTATGAGAGTTGATGTCTGGACTGTTATCCATTTGCTAGCCAAATCTTGTGAGAATATTATCCCTTTCCCTATAAACAGACATTGCGTAAGGGATCATTCTATATAACCATTGATCAACATCATTCATTCTGATAAATATTCCCTGGTTAAAAAATCAGGAAGACTATTATCAGTTCCTTTTTTATAAATAATTTCAAAATCAAAAGGGGCCAATTGAGCTTGCCATCTTGCAAACATTTGTTTAGAAACATCATGTTTAAAATCTTTTTTAAACATATATTTAGCTGCTTGGCAGTCAGTTTTAATTATAAATTTCTGATTATATAAATCATCTTGAAATTTTAAAACACACTTAAGAATAGCTAAAATCTCTTTAGCTATGGTAGCATAATTCTTTTGGCTATTATTCCACTTACCTGAATGGAATCTAACAAGATATTCTTGTTTATTATTAGGAGAAATTTGTTTAAGGATTCCTCCATATCCAATTTCTGAGGCATCTGTCTCAATAATTTTATCCCAATTTGGATTAGCAAGCATAAGACACGGGAGATTAATGACTTTTTGTTTAATTTTTTGGACAGCCTGAGTATGACTGTCAGTCCATGGCTTTGGATTTTTCTTAAGTCTATCATATAAGATAGCAGTATCCTGGGCAAGATTTTTAATATAAGGAGAAATATAATTTAAACTTCCTAAGAATCTTTGAAGCTGAGTTTTATCAGTCAGCTGATTAGGGAATTTGGAAGCAAATTCAATACTCCTATTAATAGGAATAATTTTTCCTTTTTCAATATTATGGCCAAGAAATCTAATATTAGTTTGGAAAAGTTGCATCTTGGGTTTAGATATAACTAAACCATTTTGAATAACGATTTTCTTAAATATATCCAGATGTTTAAAATGTGTTTCTATATTTTTAGAGAACACTAAAATATCATCAATGTAAACAATGATAAAATTATAACAATTAAAAATATCATTCATAATATTTTGAAATTCTGACGGGGCATTTTTAAGACCAAAAGGCATTACTTTCCATTCATATTGTCCAAAGGGGACATTAAAAGCTGTTTTATAAACATCTTTTTCATGAATTTGAATTTGCCAATATCCTGATTTTAAATCAAATTTTGAAAATACTAAGGCATCATGAAGCCTATCCAGAAGATCCTTTTTATTAGGGATTGGATATCTAATCCATTTTAAAGCAATATTAAGGGGTTTATAATTGATAACTAACCTGGGAACACCTCTTTCTTGCTCAGCATGTTTATTAACATAAAAAGATGTACAAGACCATGGAGATTTAGAGGGTCTTATTAACCCTTTGTTTTGCAAAGCTTCAATCTCTTTTTTACATAACTCAAGATAATCTTTATTCATTTGACAAGGTCTAGCCTTAGTCGGAATCTTTTTTTCATCAAAGCTATCTTCATAGGGAAGTGAAACAATATGTTTCTTTCTGTCCCAAAAAGCATTTGGGTGATCATTACAAATTTGTAAAGAAAATTGATTATGAAGTAGTTTAATCTTATCCTGTAATCTAGGATTTTGAAGAGTCTCCTCAATATTACAAATCCTTATTTCCTGTTTGAGAAAATTAATTTGATTTTCTTTATTCTTTATAAAAGAATCTCTTATGTTATTTAAAATTCTTGTAAAAGGTTCGGTGATAAAATGAAAAGTAATTTCTTTTCCTTCAAAGGTTCCTATAAAACCTTGTTCATCGATTTGTTTTATCGGAAATATTTTCTTCAGAAAAGGGGTTCCAAGTATAACTTGGTTAGTAATATTTTTGACTAGAAGAAAACTAGTAGGGATGCAAACTTTATTTTTGCAAATATAAGCTTTTGGAATTTTAAAATTTATTTCCATTTTCTGGCCATTTGCAGAACTTAAGGAATGAGTTGTTTTATGAAAATATCTGGTAGGAATAATTCCTTCTTGGATACAATTTAAATCTGCACCGCTATCAACAAGTGCCGTAAATTCTTTCCTGTAATTATGATCAATAAGAAGAGAAATTTTTATAAACCATTTCTGGGAAGTAACCATTTCTAAAGTACCAAGGAAATTATCATCCTCAGAAAATATATTTTGGTTTTCAGAATCAAAATTAATAAGAGGTTGTTTTCCTTTATTGAAAATTTCTAATTTAAAAATTCTCTCTTCAAGGTTTTTATTAGAGCTTTTCAAGCTTCTAATTTCATTTTTGAGATTATAAATCTCTATTGCCAAATCATTAACATTAGCAGTGTTTTCTCCAGCCTGTTTTTGTTTTAACATTCTTTTTACTTCAGCCATAGTATATGGCTCAGAAGATTTTGGAATAGAATCATTATGCTTTTTAGGGAAATCTTTTTCTCCTATTTGATCAAGAATTTTTTCTCGAATTTCTGGATCTTTGACTGATTTTAAAATTTCTATAATACTATCATTATGAAGGACATTTATTTCCTGAAATTGAGAAAGAATTTGATAAAGATTATTACCTTCTTCAGGATCTGAGCTATCCTCTCTTTCACAAGGTAAATCATTTTTGCATGGTTCACATTCTTCACTATTTGAAGAACTGTAATCAGTGTCAAAAACTCTAAGTGCTTCAACAGGCACTTCTTCTTCTTCTTCAGAGTCAGAATGAATAAGTAATTTACTTAAAGTTTCTTTAAGATCTTCATCAATAGCCAAAGTGTTAAGCTTTTTCTTAACCCAACATTTATTGGCATAATGGCCAATTTTTCCACATTTTCTGCAAACAACCGGGGGCGCATTCACTCTCCTTTTCTCTTTCCTGAATTCTCTGTTCTCCTTTCTTTTTCGGTGTTTCTTTTTAGGAAAATCATGATATTTATTATCTTTCTTATGTTTTTTAGCCTTACTATTATCCTGGCTAGTAGATGGATTTTCTACTCCAAATTGACCACAAAATTGACCTAACTGTTTTTTCTCATTAAGATTATGTTTCTTAATTTGTTGGTTCAATTTTATTTCATTACACAAGGCTAAGCCTTCTTGAATGCAAGTTCCTATTAGCTTACCATAAGTATAACTATCATAATTAATATTAACTTCACCTTTGCGAAGGTTTTTCCTGACTCTTTCAGCAAATAAAGGGGGTAATCCATCAATGAATTTAGATTTCCAGTGAGGACTATTAGACTCAGGGAGTTCCATAACTCTACTAAGAAAAGTATCCTTATACCATCTAAAGGATGTAAGAGTTCGACATCTTAAATTCTGGAGTAAAGTCCTAAGATTTTCACTATTGTCAGACCATCTTCCAGTGAAATGTTCAATAATATTAATAATTAAAGTGTAAACAGAATTTTCAACTTGTCTACCATTCTCATCTTTAATCATATTTAAGATATCGCTTCTATTATTCTGAGTGAGATAGTTATCCCACCAACCTTTAAGTTGGCCTGTAAAACCTGCTATAATCATATTAGCTATAGCTTTATCAGTGTTACCATTATTCTTACAAATAGTGCTATACATAAGCATTCTATGAACAGCATTATAAATCTGTCTTTCAGTAAAGCCATCAATATTCCATTCGTAAATATTTTTACCACTATAGGAATTATTAACAATATACTCCTGTTCTTCAAAAAGAACATCCTGGGGAGTAGGTCTAGGATAATAATACATCCTTTGCGTAGGCTTGTCAGCATATTTAGAGAGTTTATTAATCTCTTCACGGATTGCGTTTTGATAATTATCATTATCACTCATCCCACTTGCAAACTCATCATTAAGAGTTTTGATTGAAAGATTTTTAAATTTTTCATCAAGCATTTTTTCAAGCTCAGAGACTGATTTTAATTTAAAATCCTTAACATCAGGAGGAGGTTGGATACTAGGAGTAGCAATACTCTCATGGTTAAGAGTTTTTGTAATATGAAAGGAGCTTTTAAGCTCATTTATGCTAGAAATAATTTTTTCAACTCTGTCATGTAAAGAAACAATCTGTTCTCCAAGAACAATTAAATAAATATTACTATAATTTTGTTGTTTTATTAAACTATTAATATGAGCCGTAGTAACAGGTAAAACTTCACTATCAATAAGTTTTTGAAAAGCAGTATAATACCTGGTTTCAGTATCTTTTTCAATTTGAAAAGATTGAGAAGGAGGGAAAGTTGTTTTTAAAACCTTTCCATTTTGAGAATATTTATATTCTCTTTCAATAACAGAAATATAACTTTCTACATAATTAGTAATAAACCATGGAACAAAAGATATTTTAGCATTTTTTTCAGAAAGATCATTATAAAATTTTTCTTCAAATATCTTTCTATCTTCTTTTGTGAAATTCTCAAACAACCATTTTTTAAATGGTTTCCACCTGGGGAGATTAAACTCTTGTTGTATTAATTTTCTTGCCGGTGAGCCCGGGCTAAAATCAATTTTTGGTTTAAAATCCATTAAACAGAAAAATTCATTTCAGATGCAGTCATGTCTGCTTCAACTTTATAAACTCCTCTAACAATATTATCAGGGTGAATTTTTAATTCTTCAACCATATCAGGATGAGCATCATCAGAAGATTTTTCTGTTTCTCTGATTTGAGAAGTAGAAAACCTAGAAGGGGATTTGACCTCATAGTCAAGGGGAGATATATGATAATAAGAAGAACTGGATCTAGAGAGACTTGATCCAGGTTTTAGGGAATATCTAGGTTTATCAAAATTAATGACAACATTTCCTTCAGGAGTTTGTACTATATTAGTAACCCCATCCTGAATATTAGGTAGAGCAGGAGCAGCTCTTTCAATAATCCAATTTTCTGGGAATGTTATTTCATCCCATTTGATAGATCTCCTAGTAGTAATCTCAGATTTACTAAAATTGGTTTCTATAAGTATGGTTTCATTTGAAGGTTTATCAACCATTTGACAATGAGGATTTAAAGTATGAAGGGGTTTGTAATAAATTCTATAACAAACACATATAACTTCAGATCCTGGAGCATAATTATAACCATGGGTCTTAACATTTAATGTTAAAGCATCAAGAATATTGATATCAGTTAAAGATAACTGAAGATTAGGATAAACATTAAAATAGACTGGGCCATGGGCCAAGCTGGACTGTATAATACCTATTAAAGATTGTTTCCAATCTAAATTTCTACCATCTCTTAAAGCTGCTATGAAGCTTTCTGGTAACCCTTCTAAAGTTAAAGGTTTAAAGGCGACCTGAACTAATCCAATATGAATGAACTTATACAATTTTTTATATTTATTTAAATCTCTATTACTGAGTAATCTAACTATCATCTCATCTTTATTAAGGGAAATTGTTTCTTCAGTGGTTTTAACCACTTGTTTTAAACCTATTTTTTCAAAAGTAACAAATTTATATATGATTTTTGGATCTATTTTAGGAATAGTCCATTTATTAAGCAAATCAAGATTTTGAGGAATATCATACTCCTCTTCAACACTGTTTTTAACAGTATCTGTATTTCTTATGATATTCATCATAAGAGATTTGTGTTGAATAATGTCATTTTACCAAGATCATGATACCATGGCTCTGATACCATTTCTGAGCAGGACCTTTATTTAAAATTAAAATTACATTTAAAATTGTTTTTGGTGAGTACCACGAACTAAAATCTTGAATACTGTACATGGATTGTTTTACAGAATTAAAAACTGTCAAGGGATTTAGTTCTTAACCAGTCATGGAGGCAAGCCCTAAAAACGCCGAAAACATGGCAACAAAGTGGGCGAATCCAGACTTCGGTATTAAACCTAATCCCTGCCTGTTTTTAATTCAAACCATCGCAGAAATAAAAAATTTTCATTCCTGGTACTTTTTTTTTTTTTTTTTTTTTTTTTTTTATATTTATACTACCAGATCTTAGTATCGTGACATTATTCAACACAAGAATTTAGCCGGCCATATAGGCGGCAGTACAGAAAATAAAATTGATATTTAAACTAATATTAAAAGAAAGATTAGAACTTACTGATGAGCAACACCAGAATGAAGAAACTTGAAACTTCGATTATAATGGAAATTTACAGAGAGAATTATCTAAAACTGAGAACTCTAATTTTTCGACCTACTTAAACGAAAGAAAGAGGCCCCTTAAATAGAGGGGAAAAGAATCTATACCAAAGTATACAGTCCAGCTTGGCCCATGGCCCAGTCTATTTTAATGTTTATCCTAATCTTCAGTTATCTTTAACTGATATCAATATTCTTGATGCTTTAACATTAAATGTTAAGACCCATGGTTATAATTATGCTCCAGGATCTGAAGTTATATGTGTTTGTTATAGAATTTATTACAAACCCCTTCATACTTTAAATCCTCATTGTCAAATGGTTGATAAACCTTCAAATGAAACCATACTTATAGAAACCAATTTTAGTAAATCTGAGATTACTACTAGGAGATCTATCAAATGGGATGAAATAACATTCCCAGAAAATTGGATTATTGAAAGAGCTGCTCCTGCTCTACCTAATATTCAGGATGGGGTTACTAATATAGTACAAACTCCTGAAGGAAATGTTGTCATTAATTTTGATAAACCTAGATATTCCCTAAAACCTGGATCAAGTCTCTCTAGATCCAGTTCTTCTTATTATCATATATCTCCCCTTGACTATGAGGTCAAATCCCCTTCTAGGTTTTCTACTTCTCAAATCAGAGAAACAGAAAAATCTTCTGATGATGCTCATCCTGATATGGTTGAAGAATTAAAAATTCACCCTGATAATATTGTTAGAGGAGTTTATAAAGTTGAAGCAGACATGACTGCATCTGAAATGAATTTTTCTGTTTAATGGATTTTAAACCAAAAATTGATTTTAGCCCGGGCTCACCGGCAAGAAAATTAATACAACAAGAGTTTAATCTCCCCAGGTGGAAACCATTTAAAAAATGGTTGTTTGAGAATTTCACAAAAGAAGATAGAAAGATATTTGAAGAAAAATTTTATAATGATCTTTCTGAAAAAAATGCTAAAATATCTTTTGTTCCATGGTTTATTACTAATTATGTAGAAAGTTATATTTCTGTTATTGAAAGAGAATATAAATATTCTCAAAATGGAAAGGTTTTAAAAACAACTTTCCCTCCTTCTCAATCTTTTCAAATTGAAAAAGATACTGAAACCAGGTATTATACTGCTTTTCAAAAACTTATTGATAGTGAAGTTTTACCTGTTACTACGGCTCATATTAATAGTTTAATAAAACAACAAAATTATAGTAATATTTATTTAATTGTTCTTGGAGAACAGATTGTTTCTTTACATGACAGAGTTGAAAAAATTATTTCTAGCATAAATGAGCTTAAAAGCTCCTTTCATATTACAAAAACTCTTAACCATGAGAGTATTGCTACTCCTAGTATCCAACCTCCTCCTGATGTTAAGGATTTTAAATTAAAATCAGTCTCTGAGCTTGAAAAAATGCTTGATGAAAAATTTAAAAATCTTTCAATCAAAACTCTTAATGATGAGTTTGCAAGTGGGATGAGTGATAATGATAATTATCAAAACGCAATCCGTGAAGAGATTAATAAACTCTCTAAATATGCTGACAAGCCTACGCAAAGGATGTATTATTATCCTAGACCTACTCCCCAGGATGTTCTTTTTGAAGAACAGGAGTATATTGTTAATAATTCCTATAGTGGTAAAAATATTTACGAATGGAATATTGATGGCTTTACTGAAAGACAGATTTATAATGCTGTTCATAGAATGCTTATGTATAGCACTATTTGTAAGAATAATGGTAACACTGATAAAGCTATAGCTAATATGATTATAGCAGGTTTTACAGGCCAACTTAAAGGTTGGTGGGATAACTATCTCACTCAGAATAATAGAAGCGATATCTTAAATATGATTAAAGATGAGAATGGTAGACAAGTTGAAAATTCTGTTTACACTTTAATTATTAATATTATTGAACATTTCACTGGAAGATGGTCTGACAATAGTGAAAATCTTAGGACTTTACTCCAGAATTTAAGATGTCGAACTCTTACATCCTTTAGATGGTATAAGGATACTTTTCTTAGTAGAGTTATGGAACTCCCTGAGTCTAATAGTCCTCACTGGAAATCTAAATTCATTGATGGATTACCCCCTTTATTTGCTGAAAGAGTCAGGAAAAACCTTCGCAAAGGTGAAGTTAATATTAATTATGATAGTTATACTTATGGTAAGCTAATAGGAACTTGCATTCAAGAAGGCTTAGCCTTGTGTAATGAAATAAAATTGAACCAACAAATTAAGAAACATAATCTTAATGAGAAAAAACAGTTAGGTCAATTTTGTGGTCAATTTGGAGTAGAAAATCCATCTACTAGCCAGGATAATAGTAAGGCTAAAAAACATAAGAAAGATAATAAATATCATGATTTTCCTAAAAAGAAACACCGAAAAAGAAAGGAGAACAGAGAATTCAGGAAAGAGAAAAGGAGAGTGAATGCGCCCCCGGTTGTTTGCAGAAAATGTGGAAAAATTGGCCATTATGCCAATAAATGTTGGGTTAAGAAAAAGCTTAACACTTTGGCTATTGATGAAGATCTTAAAGAAACTTTAAGTAAATTACTTATTCATTCTGACTCTGAAGAAGAAGAAGAAGTGCCTGTTGAAGCACTTAGAGTTTTTGACACTGATTACAGTTCTTCAAATAGTGAAGAATGTGAACCATGCAAAAATGATTTACCTTGTGAAAGAGAGGATAGCTCAGATCCTGAAGAAGGTAATAATCTTTATCAAATTCTTTCTCAATTTCAGGAAATAAATGTCCTTCATAATGATAGTATTATAGAAATTTTAAAATCAGTCAAAGATCCAGAAATTCGAGAAAAAATTCTTGATCAAATAGGAGAAAAAGATTTCCCTAAAAAGCATAATGATTCTATTCCAAAATCTTCTGAGCCATATACTATGGCTGAAGTAAAAAGAATGTTAAAACAAAAACAGGCTGGAGAAAACACTGCTAATGTTAATGATTTGGCAATAGAGATTTATAATCTCAAAAATGAAATTAGAAGCTTGAAAAGCTCTAATAAAAACCTTGAAGAGAGAATTTTTAAATTAGAAATTTTCAATAAAGGAAAACAACCTCTTATTAATTTTGATTCTGAAAACCAAAATATATTTTCTGAGGATGATAATTTCCTTGGTACTTTAGAAATGGTTACTTCCCAGAAATGGTTTATAAAAATTTCTCTTCTTATTGATCATAATTACAGGAAAGAATTTACGGCACTTGTTGATAGCGGTGCAGATTTAAATTGTATCCAAGAAGGAATTATTCCTACCAGATATTTTCATAAAACAACTCATTCCTTAAGTTCTGCAAATGGCCAGAAAATGGAAATAAATTTTAAAATTCCAAAAGCTTATATTTGCAAAAATAAAGTTTGCATCCCTACTAGTTTTCTTCTAGTCAAAAATATTACTAACCAAGTTATACTTGGAACCCCTTTTCTGAAGAAAATATTTCCGATAAAACAAATCGATGAACAAGGTTTTATAGGAACCTTTGAAGGAAAAGAAATTACTTTTCATTTTATCACCGAACCTTTTACAAGAATTTTAAATAACATAAGAGATTCTTTTATAAAGAATAAAGAAAATCAAATTAATTTTCTCAAACAGGAAATAAGGATTTGTAATATTGAGGAGACTCTTCAAAATCCTAGATTACAGGATAAGATTAAACTACTTCATAATCAATTTTCTTTACAAATTTGTAATGATCACCCAAATGCTTTTTGGGACAGAAAGAAACATATTGTTTCACTTCCCTATGAAGATAGCTTTGATGAAAAAAAGATTCCGACTAAGGCTAGACCTTGTCAAATGAATAAAGATTATCTTGAGTTATGTAAAAAAGAGATTGAAGCTTTGCAAAACAAAGGGTTAATAAGACCCTCTAAATCTCCATGGTCTTGTACAGCTTTTTATGTTAATAAACATGCTGAGCAAGAAAGAGGTGTTCCCAGGTTAGTTATCAATTATAAACCCCTTAATATTGCTTTAAAATGGATTAGATATCCAATCCCTAATAAAAAGGATCTTCTGGATAGGCTTCATGATGCCTTAGTATTTTCAAAATTTGATTTAAAATCAGGATATTGGCAAATTCAAATTCATGAAAAAGATGTTTATAAAACAGCTTTTAATGTCCCCTTTGGACAATATGAATGGAAAGTAATGCCTTTTGGTCTTAAAAATGCCCCGTCAGAATTTCAAAATATTATGAATGATATTTTTAATTGTTATAATTTTATCATTGTTTACATTGATGATATTTTAGTGTTCTCTAAAAATATAGAAACACATTTTAAACATCTGGATATATTTAAGAAAATCGTTATTCAAAATGGTTTAGTTATATCTAAACCCAAGATGCAACTTTTCCAAACTAATATTAGATTTCTTGGCCATAATATTGAAAAAGGAAAAATTATTCCTATTAATAGGAGTATTGAATTTGCTTCCAAATTCCCTAATCAGCTGACTGATAAAACTCAGCTTCAAAGATTCTTAGGAAGTTTAAATTATATTTCTCCTTATATTAAAAATCTTGCCCAGGATACTGCTATCTTATATGATAGACTTAAGAAAAATCCAAAGCCATGGACTGACAGTCATACTCAGGCTGTCCAAAAAATTAAACAAAAAGTCATTAATCTCCCGTGTCTTATGCTTGCTAATCCAAATTGGGATAAAATTATTGAGACAGATGCCTCAGAAATTGGATATGGAGGAATCCTTAAACAAATTTCTCCTAATAATAAACAAGAATATCTTGTTAGATTCCATTCAGGTAAGTGGAATAATAGCCAAAAGAATTATGCTACCATAGCTAAAGAGATTTTAGCTATTCTTAAGTGTGTTTTAAAATTTCAAGATGATTTATATAATCAGAAATTTATAATTAAAACTGACTGCCAAGCAGCTAAATATATGTTTAAAAAAGATTTTAAACATGATGTTTCTAAACAAATGTTTGCAAGATGGCAAGCTCAATTGGCCCCTTTTGATTTTGAAATTATTTATAAAAAAGGAACTGATAATAGTCTTCCTGATTTTTTAACCAGGGAATATTTATCAGAATGAATGATGTTGATCAATGGTTATATAGAATGATCCCTTACGCAATGTCTGTTTATAGGGAAAGGGATAATATTCTCACAAGATTTGGCTGGCAAATGGATAACAGTCCAGACATCAACTCTCATACTTGGAGAATTTATAAAGATCTCTTCGACCCTCCTCTAAGAGGACCTAATGACTTCAGAATATTAAAGATTCAGAATAAAATTACTGAGAATAGTTTTGCTAATCTTATTGGTATCCCTAGGCTTATACAGCAGGAGAAATATCTTCAACAAAACATTGAAATTGATGAATCTATGCTTTCTGTTATTGATAATGGATATGATAGATATCCTAATCTTGTTAGAATTATTAAAGAAGATAGAGCAGAATTAAAAAGGGTTAAAACCCGAATTAACGAGCTAATAGCTTAATTGGTTTCCTTTTCAGCTAATGGAAGAAGCTAATTTTATGGATGATGACATTCATGAAGATAATTGGGTGTCTTATTTAGAGGAAGAAATTCTTCCACATATTTCCTGTCCAAAGCCCAGAAAACCTAGGCCCATATGGCCTCGTCATAATCGTGTCCTACACTTTGTGGAAATTTCGACCTATTATAGCAAGAAGGCTAAATATTGGGAAAATATGAAACAAATCCTTCAAGATGAAGTTCATAATCATCCACGTTATAGAATTTTAATAAAAAGGATTGATCATAGCATCCGCCAGAATAAAACTGTGGTTCATTTAACCCATAAAATTATTAATAGATCACTTATTGCTTGATGTTTTCCAGGATGAGCCATCAAGGAAGAGGAAATTCCTCTTATAGAGGAAGAGGACGAACAATTGCCCAAATTGGGAATCAAAAGCTTATAGCCGAAACTATTGCCAATATTACATCATCCTCGTCAAGTAATACTTTGAACAGGGGAGATGAAATGCTATTTAAAGAATTCATGGAATACAAAGCAAGGCTTGGTAATACCAACCAGGGCAACCCTTCATATGCTAATATTGTCATTGAAGAAGAAACAGATGATTTGCCCTATGAGCAGAATAACTGTAAAGAGGTAATATTCCTCTTAGAAGACAAAGATCTTCGTTGGAAAGGTGAAATATGGCACCTTATGAATAGATATCTTAATAATGCTTCATTTACTGCTGGTTCATACAAACAGCGTATTCATTATGAAAATATTCTTAAATCCACTGGATCTTGTGATTTTTCACATTTTTATCCAGGAAAAAATACTCAAGCTTATAGTTTCAGTAAAGTCATTATTAAGCAGATCATATCTGCAGAGGAATGGGGACTCAGTACCCTAGGTGAAAAGGAATATTTCCGGCCTGATCAAAAAATTCAGGTTAAATTTAATTATTGGGATTACATTGAAGCATTTCATAAAGCTTTTCTTTATGAAAATCCATTGAAGAAACATACTTGGTTCTTCAAAATCTGTCCAAATGTTTATAACAAGGACATCCCAAATTGGTTATACCAATGGTGGCTATCCTTTGGCCCTACGGTAAAAATTTTGCCAGAACCTTACAAGGATCTTTATAATGAATGGGTGAAAATTTCACCAACTCTCATAGAGGCAGAGCACACTAATAAGTGGATTGAGGGAATGCCCTTCCTCCATTTTTTCATTGAGTTTGGTATCCCATGGATTTGTTTTATGTTGAAAAATCAATCACAGAGCAAATAGCAAGCTCCGCAACAGGAAAAGGAAAAGAAAAAACGGACACATAAGTCTTCGCTGGACCCCTACCAATATTCATAATGGTTTAGGGAATATATCTTTTTGACTACTTTAATAAAGCTTTTGCTTTTTATAAAAGCATTGTATAAAATTTTGTCTTCTTTTATTTGTTTGGATCTTTGGTATAGATTCTTTTCCCCTCTATTTAAGGGGCCTCTTTCTTTCGTTTAAGCAGGTCGAAAAATTAGAGTTCTCAGTTTTAGATAATTCTCTCTGTAAATTTCCATTATAATCGAAGTTTCAAGTTTCTTCATTCTGGTGTTGCTCATCAGTAAGTTCTAATCTTTCTTTTAATATTAGTTTAAATATCAATTTTATTTTCTGTACTGCCGCCTATATGGCCGGCTAAATTCTTGTGTTGAATAATGTCACGATACTAAGATCTGGTAGTATAAAAAAAAAAAAAAAAAAAAAAAAAAAAAAAAAAAAAAAAAAAGTACCAGGAATGAAAATTTTTTATTTCTGCGATGGTTTGAATTAAAAACAGGCAGGGATTAGGTTTAATACCGAAGTCTGGATTCGCCCACTTTGTTGCCATGTTTTCGGCGTTTTTAGGGCTTGCCTCCATGACTGGTTAAGAACTAAATCCCTTGACAGTTTTTAATTCTGTAAAACAATCCATGTACAGTATTCAAGATTTTAGTTCGTGGTACTCACCAAAAACAATTTTAAATGTAATTTTAATTTTAAATAAAGGTCCTGCTCAGAAAAAAATTTTATAATTTTATCAGATACTGTTAAAAACAGTGTTGAAGAGGAGTATGATATTCCTCAAAATCTTGATTTGCTTAATAAATGGACTATTCCTAAAATAGATCCAAAAATCATATATAAATTTGGTACTTTTGAAAAAATAGGTTTAAAACAAGTGGTTAAAACCACTGAAGAAACAATTTCCCTTAATAAAGATGAGATGATAGTTAGATTACTCAGTAATAGAGATTTAAATAAATATAAAAAATTGTATAAGTTCATTCATATTGGATTAGTTCAGGTCGCCTTTAAACCTTTAACTTTAGAAGGGTTACCAGAAAGCTTCATAGCAGCTTTAAGAGATGGTAGAAATTTAGATTGGAAACAATCTTTAATAGGTATTATACAGTCCAGCTTGGCCCATGGCCCAGTCTATTTTAATGTTTATCCTAATCTTCAGTTATCTTTAACTGATATCAATATTCTTGATGCTTTAACATTAAATGTTAAGACCCATGGTTATAATTATGCTCCAGGATCTGAAGTTATATGTGTTTGTTATAGAATTTATTACAAACCCCTTCATACTTTAAATCCTCATTGTCAAATGGTTGATAAACCTTCAAATGAAACCATACTTATAGAAACCAATTTTAGTAAATCTGAGATTACTACTAGGAGATCTATCAAATGGGATGAAATAACATTCCCAGAAAATTGGATTATTGAAAGAGCTGCTCCTGCTCTACCTAATATTCAGGATGGGGTTACTAATATAGTACAAACTCCTGAAGGAAATGTTGTCATTAATTTTGATAAACCTAGATATTCCCTAAAACCTGGATCAAGTCTCTCTAGATCCAGTTCTTCTTATTATCATATATCTCCCCTTGACTATGAGGTCAAATCCCCTTCTAGGTTTTCTACTTCTCAAATCAGAGAAACAGAAAAATCTTCTGATGATGCTCATCCTGATATGGTTGAAGAATTAAAAATTCACCCTGATAATATTGTTAGAGGAGTTTATAAAGTTGAAGCAGACATGACTGCATCTGAAATGAATTTTTCTGTTTAATGGATTTTAAACCAAAAATTGATTTTAGCCCGGGCTCACCGGCAAGAAAATTAATACAACAAGAGTTTAATCTCCCCAGGTGGAAACCATTTAAAAAATGGTTGTTTGAGAATTTCACAAAAGAAGATAGAAAGATATTTGAAGAAAAATTTTATAATGATCTTTCTGAAAAAAATGCTAAAATATCTTTTGTTCCATGGTTTATTACTAATTATGTAGAAAGTTATATTTCTGTTATTGAAAGAGAATATAAATATTCTCAAAATGGAAAGGTTTTAAAAACAACTTTCCCTCCTTCTCAATCTTTTCAAATTGAAAAAGATACTGAAACCAGGTATTATACTGCTTTTCAAAAACTTATTGATAGTGAAGTTTTACCTGTTACTACGGCTCATATTAATAGTTTAATAAAACAACAAAATTATAGTAATATTTATTTAATTGTTCTTGGAGAACAGATTGTTTCTTTACATGACAGAGTTGAAAAAATTATTTCTAGCATAAATGAGCTTAAAAGCTCCTTTCATATTACAAAAACTCTTAACCATGAGAGTATTGCTACTCCTAGTATCCAACCTCCTCCTGATGTTAAGGATTTTAAATTAAAATCAGTCTCTGAGCTTGAAAAAATGCTTGATGAAAAATTTAAAAATCTTTCAATCAAAACTCTTAATGATGAGTTTGCAAGTGGGATGAGTGATAATGATAATTATCAAAACGCAATCCGTGAAGAGATTAATAAACTCTCTAAATATGCTGACAAGCCTACGCAAAGGATGTATTATTATCCTAGACCTACTCCCCAGGATGTTCTTTTTGAAGAACAGGAGTATATTGTTAATAATTCCTATAGTGGTAAAAATATTTACGAATGGAATATTGATGGCTTTACTGAAAGACAGATTTATAATGCTGTTCATAGAATGCTTATGTATAGCACTATTTGTAAGAATAATGGTAACACTGATAAAGCTATAGCTAATATGATTATAGCAGGTTTTACAGGCCAACTTAAAGGTTGGTGGGATAACTATCTCACTCAGAATAATAGAAGCGATATCTTAAATATGATTAAAGATGAGAATGGTAGACAAGTTGAAAATTCTGTTTACACTTTAATTATTAATATTATTGAACATTTCACTGGAAGATGGTCTGACAATAGTGAAAATCTTAGGACTTTACTCCAGAATTTAAGATGTCGAACTCTTACATCCTTTAGATGGTATAAGGATACTTTTCTTAGTAGAGTTATGGAACTCCCTGAGTCTAATAGTCCTCACTGGAAATCTAAATTCATTGATGGATTACCCCCTTTATTTGCTGAAAGAGTCAGGAAAAACCTTCGCAAAGGTGAAGTTAATATTAATTATGATAGTTATACTTATGGTAAGCTAATAGGAACTTGCATTCAAGAAGGCTTAGCCTTGTGTAATGAAATAAAATTGAACCAACAAATTAAGAAACATAATCTTAATGAGAAAAAACAGTTAGGTCAATTTTGTGGTCAATTTGGAGTAGAAAATCCATCTACTAGCCAGGATAATAGTAAGGCTAAAAAACATAAGAAAGATAATAAATATCATGATTTTCCTAAAAAGAAACACCGAAAAAGAAAGGAGAACAGAGAATTCAGGAAAGAGAAAAGGAGAGTGAATGCGCCCCCGGTTGTTTGCAGAAAATGTGGAAAAATTGGCCATTATGCCAATAAATGTTGGGTTAAGAAAAAGCTTAACACTTTGGCTATTGATGAAGATCTTAAAGAAACTTTAAGTAAATTACTTATTCATTCTGACTCTGAAGAAGAAGAAGAAGTGCCTGTTGAAGCACTTAGAGTTTTTGACACTGATTACAGTTCTTCAAATAGTGAAGAATGTGAACCATGCAAAAATGATTTACCTTGTGAAAGAGAGGATAGCTCAGATCCTGAAGAAGGTAATAATCTTTATCAAATTCTTTCTCAATTTCAGGAAATAAATGTCCTTCATAATGATAGTATTATAGAAATTTTAAAATCAGTCAAAGATCCAGAAATTCGAGAAAAAATTCTTGATCAAATAGGAGAAAAAGATTTCCCTAAAAAGCATAATGATTCTATTCCAAAATCTTCTGAGCCATATACTATGGCTGAAGTAAAAAGAATGTTAAAACAAAAACAGGCTGGAGAAAACACTGCTAATGTTAATGATTTGGCAATAGAGATTTATAATCTCAAAAATGAAATTAGAAGCTTGAAAAGCTCTAATAAAAACCTTGAAGAGAGAATTTTTAAATTAGAAATTTTCAATAAAGGAAAACAACCTCTTATTAATTTTGATTCTGAAAACCAAAATATATTTTCTGAGGATGATAATTTCCTTGGTACTTTAGAAATGGTTACTTCCCAGAAATGGTTTATAAAAATTTCTCTTCTTATTGATCATAATTACAGGAAAGAATTTACGGCACTTGTTGATAGCGGTGCAGATTTAAATTGTATCCAAGAAGGAATTATTCCTACCAGATATTTTCATAAAACAACTCATTCCTTAAGTTCTGCAAATGGCCAGAAAATGGAAATAAATTTTAAAATTCCAAAAGCTTATATTTGCAAAAATAAAGTTTGCATCCCTACTAGTTTTCTTCTAGTCAAAAATATTACTAACCAAGTTATACTTGGAACCCCTTTTCTGAAGAAAATATTTCCGATAAAACAAATCGATGAACAAGGTTTTATAGGAACCTTTGAAGGAAAAGAAATTACTTTTCATTTTATCACCGAACCTTTTACAAGAATTTTAAATAACATAAGAGATTCTTTTATAAAGAATAAAGAAAATCAAATTAATTTTCTCAAACAGGAAATAAGGATTTGTAATATTGAGGAGACTCTTCAAAATCCTAGATTACAGGATAAGATTAAACTACTTCATAATCAATTTTCTTTACAAATTTGTAATGATCACCCAAATGCTTTTTGGGACAGAAAGAAACATATTGTTTCACTTCCCTATGAAGATAGCTTTGATGAAAAAAAGATTCCGACTAAGGCTAGACCTTGTCAAATGAATAAAGATTATCTTGAGTTATGTAAAAAAGAGATTGAAGCTTTGCAAAACAAAGGGTTAATAAGACCCTCTAAATCTCCATGGTCTTGTACAGCTTTTTATGTTAATAAACATGCTGAGCAAGAAAGAGGTGTTCCCAGGTTAGTTATCAATTATAAACCCCTTAATATTGCTTTAAAATGGATTAGATATCCAATCCCTAATAAAAAGGATCTTCTGGATAGGCTTCATGATGCCTTAGTATTTTCAAAATTTGATTTAAAATCAGGATATTGGCAAATTCAAATTCATGAAAAAGATGTTTATAAAACAGCTTTTAATGTCCCCTTTGGACAATATGAATGGAAAGTAATGCCTTTTGGTCTTAAAAATGCCCCGTCAGAATTTCAAAATATTATGAATGATATTTTTAATTGTTATAATTTTATCATTGTTTACATTGATGATATTTTAGTGTTCTCTAAAAATATAGAAACACATTTTAAACATCTGGATATATTTAAGAAAATCGTTATTCAAAATGGTTTAGTTATATCTAAACCCAAGATGCAACTTTTCCAAACTAATATTAGATTTCTTGGCCATAATATTGAAAAAGGAAAAATTATTCCTATTAATAGGAGTATTGAATTTGCTTCCAAATTCCCTAATCAGCTGACTGATAAAACTCAGCTTCAAAGATTCTTAGGAAGTTTAAATTATATTTCTCCTTATATTAAAAATCTTGCCCAGGATACTGCTATCTTATATGATAGACTTAAGAAAAATCCAAAGCCATGGACTGACAGTCATACTCAGGCTGTCCAAAAAATTAAACAAAAAGTCATTAATCTCCCGTGTCTTATGCTTGCTAATCCAAATTGGGATAAAATTATTGAGACAGATGCCTCAGAAATTGGATATGGAGGAATCCTTAAACAAATTTCTCCTAATAATAAACAAGAATATCTTGTTAGATTCCATTCAGGTAAGTGGAATAATAGCCAAAAGAATTATGCTACCATAGCTAAAGAGATTTTAGCTATTCTTAAGTGTGTTTTAAAATTTCAAGATGATTTATATAATCAGAAATTTATAATTAAAACTGACTGCCAAGCAGCTAAATATATGTTTAAAAAAGATTTTAAACATGATGTTTCTAAACAAATGTTTGCAAGATGGCAAGCTCAATTGGCCCCTTTTGATTTTGAAATTATTTATAAAAAAGGAACTGATAATAGTCTTCCTGATTTTTTAACCAGGGAATATTTATCAGAATGAATGATGTTGATCAATGGTTATATAGAATGATCCCTTACGCAATGTCTGTTTATAGGGAAAGGGATAATATTCTCACAAGATTTGGCTGGCAAATGGATAACAGTCCAGACATCAACTCTCATACTTGGAGAATTTATAAAGATCTCTTCGACCCTCCTCTAAGAGGACCTAATGACTTCAGAATATTAAAGATTCAGAATAAAATTACTGAGAATAGTTTTGCTAATCTTATTGGTATCCCTAGGCTTATACAGCAGGAGAAATATCTTCAACAAAACATTGAAATTGATGAATCTATGCTTTCTGTTATTGATAATGGATATGATAGATATCCTAATCTTGTTAGAATTATTAAAGAAGATAGAGCAGAATTAAAAAGGGTTAAAACCCGAATTAACGAGCTAATAGCTTAATTGGTTTCCTTTTCAGCTAATGGAAGAAGCTAATTTTATGGATGATGACATTCATGAAGATAATTGGGTGTCTTATTTAGAGGAAGAAATTCTTCCACATATTTCCTGTCCAAAGCCCAGAAAACCTAGGCCCATATGGCCTCGTCATAATCGTGTCCTACACTTTGTGGAAATTTCGACCTATTATAGCAAGAAGGCTAAATATTGGGAAAATATGAAACAAATCCTTCAAGATGAAGTTCATAATCATCCACGTTATAGAATTTTAATAAAAAGGATTGATCATAGCATCCGCCAGAATAAAACTGTGGTTCATTTAACCCATAAAATTATTAATAGATCACTTATTGCTTGATGTTTTCCAGGATGAGCCATCAAGGAAGAGGAAATTCCTCTTATAGAGGAAGAGGACGAACAATTGCCCAAATTGGGAATCAAAAGCTTATAGCCGAAACTATTGCCAATATTACATCATCCTCGTCAAGTAATACTTTGAACAGGGGAGATGAAATGCTATTTAAAGAATTCATGGAATACAAAGCAAGGCTTGGTAATACCAACCAGGGCAACCCTTCATATGCTAATATTGTCATTGAAGAAGAAACAGATGATTTGCCCTATGAGCAGAATAACTGTAAAGAGGTAATATTCCTCTTAGAAGACAAAGATCTTCGTTGGAAAGGTGAAATATGGCACCTTATGAATAGATATCTTAATAATGCTTCATTTACTGCTGGTTCATACAAACAGCGTATTCATTATGAAAATATTCTTAAATCCACTGGATCTTGTGATTTTTCACATTTTTATCCAGGAAAAAATACTCAAGCTTATAGTTTCAGTAAAGTCATTATTAAGCAGATCATATCTGCAGAGGAATGGGGACTCAGTACCCTAGGTGAAAAGGAATATTTCCGGCCTGATCAAAAAAATTCAGGTTAAATTTAATTATTGGGATTACATTGAAGCATTTCATAAAGCTTTTCTTTATGAAAATCCATTGAAGAAACATACTTGGTTCTTCAAAATCTGTCCAAATGTTTATAACAAGGACATCCCAAATTGGTTATACCAATGGTGGCTATCCTTTGGCCCTACGGTAAAAATTTTGCCAGAACCTTACAAGGATCTTTATAATGAATGGGTGAAAATTTCACCAACTCTCATAGAGGCAGAGCACACTAATAAGTGGATTGAGGGAATGCCCTTCCTCCATTTTTTCATTGAGTTTGGTATCCCATGGATTTGGAAATGGGAACCAGAAATGGGTTATACCCAACAGAATATACCTTGTATTAAAAGGGTATCCTATACAAAATTTTGGAAAAAAATGTTACGAAAAAATGAACAAGGAATCCTTGAAGGACAAGAGACTGTTGAAAACATCCAGGATCATATCCGGCAATATAAAGAGCAAATTCAGCTGAAACAACAAAGAGAAGCCCCAAGTCCTTTTCAACATTTATCAAGGAAATTAAATTTCCAAAAAGGACAATTGACCAATAAAGAATTACTAGCTTCTTACATGGAAGAAGTGAAAAAGGATTTAATAAAAAATTTTGGAATCGAATATCAATCTGATATCTCTATGGCCACTTCTTCACATGATGATGAAGAATATTGTAATCCTGGTGAATCACAAGACCCCTATGGGGAAGAAGCAGATATTTCCATTGATGATATCATCAATGATGTTGAAAAATCAATCACAGAGCAAATAGCAAGCTCCGCAACAGGAAAAGGAAAAGAAAAAACGGACACATAAGTCTTCGCTGGACCCCTACCAATATTCATAATGGTTTAGGGAATATATCTTTTTGACTACTTTAATAAAGCTTTTGCTTTTTATAAAAGCATTGTATAAAATTTTGTCTTCTTTTATTTGTTTGGATCTTTGGTATAGATTCTTTTCCCCTCTATTTAAGGGGCCTCTTTCTTTCGTTTAAGTAGGTCGAAAAATTAGAGTTCTCAGTTTTAGATAATTCTCTCTGTAAATTTCCATTATAATCGAAGTTTCAAGTTTCTTCATTCTGGTGTTGCTCATCAGTAAGTTCTAATCTTTCTTTTAATATTAGTTTAAATATCAATTTTATTTTCTGTACTGCCGCCTATATGGCCGGCTAAATTCTTGTGTTGAATAATGTCACGATACTAAGATCTGGTAGTATAAAAAAAAAAAAAAAAAAAAAAAAAAAAAAAAAAAAAAAAAAGTACCAGGAATGAAAATTTTTTATTTCTGCGATGGTTTGAATTAAAAACAGGCAGGGATTAGGTTTAATACCGAAGTCTGGATTCGCCCACTTTGTTGCCATGTTTTCGGCGTTTTTAGGGCTTGCCTCCATGACTGGTTAAGAACTAAATCCCTTGACAGTTTTTAATTCTGTAAAACAATCCATGTACAGTATTCAAGATTTTAGTTCGTGGTACTCACCAAAAACAATTTTAAATGTAATTTTAATTTTAAATAAAGGTCCTGCTCAGAAATGGTAATTTTAATAGTTACTTTTTTATAATATTTATTTAACGACACCTAAAAGTTTTAATATTTTTATTTAATAATGTGAATAAATTTTATTAAGTTATTATATATAAATATTAATATTGCTATAATATAAAGAAAATTTCAATAATGAAATGAATATTATTGATAATTAATAATAAAATAATATCAAGTATACAAGAGATTCCAATAATTATTTATATGATCTATTATTAAATATTTTTTATATTTTAATTATTATTTTAATATTTTTATGTCGATTGTGTGCATAAATATATATATATATATATATATATATATATTAATTTATAAAAAAAACTCTGTTAAATTTGTGAAGTATATTCAAGTTGTTAATATATAAACTATAATTAATATTAATATATTAAATTATAATTATAAATTAATTTTCCGATGCAATGCAGGAATTAAAAGCTAGTTAAATTAAAGTCAATTGAGCAAAACACTCAATTGATACTAAAAATCAAGAAACTATTTTCTTTTGTCATGGAGACATATATCAATTGTGAATAGTTTTAAATCTCTTGATTAGCTATTTCATTTTTTAAATTATCTATAATTTAATGAGAGAATTAATCGGTAAATATCTGACTTAGAAAAATAAATACTACTATACCTAACTCGTGTCACCTTATGTATACACAAATTAAAACATGAACTACTATTGTAAGTTTGTAAATCAAATTCCGGTAAGAACGTGGGATACAATGTGTGAAAAAAATCAACAACCTACGAGTCTTACACCTGGACCTTAAAAATCCCAAATTTACAATACATAGAATCATCAGTCCTAAAAAAAGAAATTCCCCTTTTTAATCCTCACTGTCTCACATCTTGTCCTATTAATTATTATATAATCCCATTTACGTCTCCACGCGACAAATTATCCACAAAAGCTCCATTATCAGTCAGATAAAAGTCAAAATCAACACTTGGTCTACGATTACAGCTCCCACGTGTCCTGAATTAGTAGGTAGCACTGAAATTTGATAAACCACCAAGATATTTGCTCCCACATCGCTCCCTAATCCGCCACGTATTTACTGGATTATATACTTCGAGCCACGAAAAAGATATTTTCGGGAGCTTTGCAATGTTTTGGTAAAATCAGCCAATAGGAGCGGAGTACGTGTCCGGTTTTCCAAATGAGGAGACAACACGTATCCTCTCCTCGTCTGTTAGTTAATCACCTGATTCCTCGTCCGCCACGTGTCCTCCCCTGTTATATAACCCATTTCAGCGGCGTATATTATTTGTCTGAAAAAAATCGTGGTCGATCGGGAGAAATTATATTACACATGATGAGTGAGAATGAGAGCCGGATTGCGCGACTCACCGAGTCGGTGGACTCAGGTATACTCAACGAGCGAGTTCTGCTGTTAATCCTCGAGTGGATGAAATGGGACATCCACACGCTCTGCCGAATGGCGGCGGTCAACTGCAAAATCCGCGCGGTGGCGAAGCGGCTGTTGTGGCGGGAGCTCTGCCTCTACCGCGCGCCGCGAATGATGACGACGCTGACGGCACCGGACGGCGGAGGATCGACCAGCAGGGTCATCGGCGGCTGGCAGGCGTTGGCGAAGCTATTGTTTTTCTGCAGTGGGTGCGAGTCGAGTCGGCATTTCCAAATGACTCGGCCGTCGCCGGGTCATTTCGTCCGCACGACCCGGTTCTCGAAGACTTCGGGACAGAGCTTTTTAAAGAAGAGCTGCAGGGGAGACGTGCTCTACGTGAGCGACCCGTGCGAGCACCAGACGGGGGACGACGGAAACGACGACGTCGGGGTGTACAGAGGGGTGTTTCGGTCATTCATGAAGTCAAGGACGCGGGATTTCCTGATTCGGCGGCGGGTCGAGTTTGAGGAGCGGGTACGGTGCCCGTACTGCGGGGCGCGGGTGTGGAGCATGGTGGAGGCCCGTATGGTGCCGAGGAAGATCGCGGCAAGGCGGCTGGGGTCCAGCGACGACAGGCTGGAGTACTTCGTCTGCTTGAACGGACACCTGCACGGCGCGTGCTGGTTGGTGCCCCTCTCCTCCGACGAAGGCGCGGCGGATGATGGCGACGACGACGATAGTTTAAACAGTGATGATGACGATGGTCACTACGGCGGCGGCGCTGGCGTTCGCAATGGAGGGAGATAGAGTGATGAACTCTATCGATCGATTTTTGCAGGTGTTGACGACGTTTCTAGAGAATTAGGCGATTAGCAGAGTCAGTATTATCAATTATGCGGGTCATATTTAGTAGATATTTTGTAGGGGAAGTGGGCAATGTGGCGGAATATTGGGCTTTGTACTCAAGGATTCATGGGCTTTCATTTTCTTTTTTTTCTTTCTGGTTAACTTGACTTGTTGAGTAGAGTAAAATCTTCTTCAGACTGTACGTGTGGATTTAGAATGTTAAACTTTTTATTTGTTGCATGTATTTGCATGCAGCTATGTTGTGTTTTTATGTTTACCAGCTGAATATTGGTTTTGGAGTCATTTTTTTAGGGATAATTACATTTACATCCCTCAATTTAAGGGTAAATACAACATCATTTCCTCAATTATTAGAAATTACAGATAGATCATCCAACCCAAACGGAAATCTACAAAACTTAACGGGAAAGTTGTAAAATGACTAATTATTCATAATATTTTTATTATAGTGTTTGCTATATATGAAATGAACGAGTTGATTAAGTTGTTGTCCAGTTAATAATTAAACGTTAACATCTACTTTTAGAAATAAGAAAATAACTAACGATAGAACCCAAGTGTTATAACAAAAGCCATAGTTCAGGGAGTGTCTTTGAATAATAGAGGAAGTTTTGCTGTATTTTTTTCTAATTTGAGGGGTATAAATGTAATTATCTAAACATGGGTTTCAGAATATGGCTTTATGCTCTCGTTTCAAGTTAATCTTTTGTGAAAAGCAATTTCAAGTGTGATAAGAATTTTATTATTTGATGAGGAAGGCTGAAATATTTAAGATCTTGAATTTTGTGAACATAAATAAATTAAAAATTTATAATAGCAATTCAAATTTTCTTTTAAGTACTACAAAAATTGAGGGGTTCCTACACCAACCCTTACTAGATCTCTTTAGATAGTATTATTGTTAGTGATTACAAAATGATACCTTCAAACGTCTCAATAAATTTCAAAATATCCCTCCCCTGCTCTTTGAAATGTTTGAAAAGCAGGGTATTTTGAGGGTTTTAGCGGAAATCACACCTAGTCCTCGATCTAGGAAGATAAATTTGAAAAATTACATAAAAACATGAACGACATACTAATAATTTCTACAAATGTTCTATTCTGTTACGCTTGTTTCTTACGTTAAAAAGAAAAGTTTATGAAATATGTAACAACACTAGAAGATAAATCTGCAAAATTATATAAAAATGTGAATGTAATAATAGCTTCTACCAACATTCAGTTACGCTGATCCTTAACATATGAATGCAAACAATGACGGAGCTAGTACCTAGGCTAGGGGCCGGCCGCTCCCTCTAAAATTTTTGAAAATTCTATTTTTATATACAAAATTTAGAAAAAAATATAATTTCTCCCTGCATTTATCCAAAAATTACAATTTCGCTCTCCTAACTAATCATAAAATCTCATTATATGAGCATATTTTAATCTCGTCCCTCTCTAAAAATTTCTGACTCCATCCCTAAACATAAAATTAGATTTTACAACGTCTCTATTACAAATCACTTGAAAATCGACCCAACGCGAGAGTCAGATAAGCTCTATGATTTCCCTATCCCCCTCTTCATTTATTTTTGGTAGGAGCTATGAGTCTATGACCCTGCATTGTTTTCAATCCATGCTTTATTAAAGAACATTATTATCCTGCTAGCTTTAATTCATGTGGCCCATTCCATTTGTGACCCATACCCACTGCACAATTAAATCAGTAAAAAACCAAATTGAATTAAATTTCTCAATTTTAAATGTCAGAATCTTAAAATATCATCCACTAGAGAATTTTCTAACATCAAATGAAACTTATATATATATGTCCATACTCCATATTAATTAATGCGTTTTTAGGTGATCGACATGATCGACCACTAAAAGTAAAGGCACAAGTTTAGAGTTATTGAACAATATTATATAAGGGTAGTTTGGGTATTCTAACTTTTGTACGCACAAACACACAATTAATTTACATTGAGATCTGTAAACATATATATATATATATATATTAATTAGCGCACTGAGCCCTTTCCCGATTCGTGAAGTAATTAGTTAATTAAGATCTTTAAGCAAACATTTCATTCAATTCAAGATATAATTAAATCATTGTACCATGTTGTGCATGTGATGTTTCCGGCAATTTCTCTCTAATTTCAAGTTTAAGATGTGCTAATTAATGGCTAATGAGGACAGTACAATTAATTAGTTAACAAGGACGTCAACCTTTTTGATGTGGAATATTCCGGAAAATACACGTGGCACACTCTTAAAGAGTCAATCCCCAAGTCTATCTAGTCAAAGGTCAACCCACACGTGGCCCAAGGACAAGCTCGGCGATCGACCACATAGCTCGGCCAGATGGCTCGACCGTCATAATGGCTCGGAAGTCTCTAAGGTCCCTAGCTCGACTGTAACACGCTCGAGAATCGATACTCGACTCGCTATTTCTCCCCAAGAGCGTGCCTTGAGGGTCGAGGTCATTGGGCTCGAACCTGTCCCATCTCCACACAGTCGACCACACTGTAGCTGCATTAATTGCGCCGTATCCGTTCTGATTACATTCCGTACCCTGTACCCGCTGAAGTGACAGACAATCATTCCATTTAAGGAATGAGTCTGACTCGAGGCACAGGCATTAAATGCCCTTCGGTCGAGGCCATTAATGCACGTACAAACTGTGTACTCAGCGTGTGTGGATCCACCCTATAAATACCCCCTCATTTATTATGAAGGGTAAGTTCTAATTAATTGCTCCAACCTCCCTTCTTAGAATATTATATTCTAAGACTGACTTAATTCAGTGGAGGGGCTACGCCGGAGACAATCCCCTCCGGCCAAGTTACCCAGTGCTAGTGCTTTTCAGGTCGAAGTCGGACTCCTCTCTACAAATTCAACTGACAGATCGAGGCCACGTGGTTGACTCTGATCATTTACCAAAAACCGACATCATCAGTTTGGCGCCGTCTGTGGGAAATACCACTTTCGACCTTCGAGCAATCGAGCGATTAGCCATGGTGAACAATAAAACTAAAAGCACCCACAGCGCCATCAGGACTCGGTCTCAGATCGAGGCCGATCGAGCCGCCGCTGCTGCTGAAGAGCAGGCGGTCTTCGCCGCCCAACTTGAAGACATCGACCGCCCTGAGGGGGCAAACCCTCCTAATGGGGTGGAGGAAGACGCTGTGTCATGCGCGGATCTACCCGCAGTCGTACTCCCGGCTCAACCATCAGCCCAAGACTTAGCCGCATATACCAGTCAGGTTTATGAGGAGGCTAGGCAGGCCCTTGAGGCTGGGAGGCCCGTAAGGACGATTCCTCTCACAGTCAATGTCACTGAGCCTCCCCCAGTACAGTATCGATTATCTCGACCCCCGCTACTCCCTAGAGCTCAAACTCATATAGGAAGGGGGAACGAGGGTCGGAGGCCCGAGGCTGCCCGACCTCCACGCTACCCCATCGACCATTCCCCGGAGGGGGAAGATGAGAACAATGGCCACACGGTCCAAAGGCCGGGAAAGGCGCGTGTCATCGAGCAGGAGAACGAGCCTGAAGAAGAGGAAGGCTACTACGATGAGGAATATGATCGAGAGGAATACGACGATCAGATCAACGAAAGGGACTACGTCCCCCCACCTCCCGACCGCAGAAGGGCATATTCACAGCCCATACGACCCACACAACCACCTCAGGGCGGACTCATGCGAGACGCTAGGTGTCTCCCTCCCCCTCGACTTCCGGTCAGGGAGAGGTTAACGAACAAATATGCTGGCATCCCACCATTGGGGGACTTGAGAGACAGGCTCCCCCCTCGACCTCACGTGGCGCATAATGAGCGATGGTTACCCGAGCGTAACGCTCGAAGCCGGCGACAGAGGCTGTCGCCGTTCACAGAGGAGATCCTCAGCGAGGACCCTGGGTCGACCGCCATACCTCGGGACCTTCCAATCTACGATGGGAAAACCGATCCTGGCGACCATATAACCAGCTTCGAGCTATCGATGAACTTGTTCCCCCATACTCCACACACATGGGCGAAGGTTCTGGTCACCACCTTCAAAGGGGCAGCGCTCGATTGGTTTCTCAGGCAGCCTCCTGCCTCCATAAGATCGTACGATGAGCTCTCCACAGCGCTCGAAGGCCACTTCTCCCCTCTGATCCAAGATAGGCTCGGGGTGTCCCGTTTAGATTCCATCGTCCAAGGAGTGGACGAATCACTAAGGGATTACTTCACTCGATTCAATGCAGAATTGGTCCGAGTCGCGCCGCCCGACCTCGCAGTCGTCCTCAGCGCCTTGGGAAAAAACTGTCATTGCCGAGACTTCACCAAGGATATCCTTGGTAGAGTTCCCGTATACAGCCTGAGGGACATCCAAGACTGCGCTACAAAATGGATGGATTACGAGGAGATTGATGGAAGCTACTGGGCAAACCACGGCCAAGACATGTTGAGAAGCATCGGTCGAGCCCCGGCCCACAGCAACTACTACAATCGATCCCGCAGCGCTCGAGATCAGAGTCCACCTACAAGTCGAGGGAAGAATAAGGGTCGACAGGAAAACAATGCTCGGTCTGAAAGAAGCTCGAATAATCGACGGCCCGACCGGGAGAAATATGAGCCCCTAATATGCGCGATAGGGGATATCCTTCCAAAATCCCTGGGAAGCTTCTCAACTACCCCAAGAAGCTGAAGCTTAACCTACGGAAGGTCGATGACTCCAAATACTGTGAGTTCCACGATCAGCCTGGGCACGACACCAACGATTGCAACCAGCTGAAGGATGAAATAGAAAGGCTCATCCAAGGAGGACATTTGGCCGAGTTCGTTAAAAGGCTGAAGCGAAATAGGGATCGAGGGCGCGAGCGGCGCTGCAACGAGGCTGAGGATCGACGGTCGAGATCTAGGACCCGATCGCCCCCACCAAAGCGAAATCAACGTGAAGGAAAGCAGGCCGCCACCCCTGGTGCAATCCAGAACGCGCCGACCCACGGTCGTATCGATATGATTGTAGGGGGACCCGACGGTGGAGATACTAAGACTGCCAGGAAGAGAGGGATTCGTCGGGCCCAAACCAGCCTTCGTGGCCCTCACGAAATGCTACAAGTCGAGCCGGGGGAAGAATGGAAGCAAAAAGAAGTAGCTTTTAGCGATAGGGATTTTCATCTAGATCCCCATCGGGACGGCGTAACGCCGAGTTGTCCGATGGTGGTAACTTTAGATATCGCAAACTACGCTGTAAGTAAATGTTTGGTTGATACTGGAGCTAGCTCGAACATTGTTCTTTACTCGACTCTTGAGCGAATGCATTTGAGTAAATTAAGATATGAGCCAGTAAAAACAACCCTCAAAGGCTTTGGTGGATCGATCATCGCCCCAAAAGGTCAGATTAAAATGTTAACTTCCATGGGCACCCACCCCGCTCGAACGACGATGGAAATTAATTGGGTTGTCGTCGATATCCCCAACTTCCCTTACAACATGATTTTAGGTCGACCCGGCCTCATTGATTTCAAGGCCGTCATCTCGACCTACCACCAAAAGATCAAACTCCCGACTCCCTACGGGATCGGAGAGGTGTGCTGCGATTTGGCCGAGTCTTGGGCTTGCTATGCAATTGCTAACGAGGCTCGACCCCCCACAGAAAATTTGCTCAAACCAGGTGATCTCATCATGGATTATGCAGATGACGACGAAAGAATCGTCGACCCGAGAGGGGATGGAGCCTCGCGCTCCAAAATAAGTACTCAGGAAGCTCGAAAAAAAAGGAAGGTTGACGAGTCCCGACTGTTGGCAGCGGAGGACACTCAGCTGGTCCAACTCGATCCTCAGGATCGGGAAAAAACCACCAGGGTCGGGGCGAGTCTCGAGGGGAAGCAGTTGGAGTGTCTCACCATCTTCCTGCAAGATAATGTGGATGTCTTTGCCTGGAAGGCAAAAGATCTGGAAGGGGTCGACCCGAGGGTAATCTCGCACTACCTAAACATCGACCCCGCCTTCAAACCCATAAAGCAGAAGCTAAGGACCCAGAGTGTCGTTCGCAACTCGATCATCGAGGAGGAAGTCAACAAGTTGCTTGATGCTGGATACATCACTCCCGAGAAATACGTCGATTGGCTTTGCAATGTGGTCCTCGTGGCCAAAACAGGAGGTAAATGGCGGATGTGCAACGATTTCACTGACCTCAATCGAGCGTGCCCTAAGGACCCTTACCCTTTGCCTCGGATCGACCAACTAGTCGACTCGACCGCCGGCTGCGAGCTAATGAGCATGATGGATGCCTTCCAAGGGTATTATCAGATTAGGATGGCTCCCCAAGACCAAAAACACACGGCGTTCATCGTCGTCAAGGGGATATATTGCTTTAAAGTAATGCCATTCGGGCTCAAGAATGCAGGGGCCACGTATCAAAGGCTGGTTAACCTCATATTTGATCCATTATTGGGAGAGACGGTCAAGGTTTATGTAGATGACATGATCGTCAAGAGTTTGAAGGCGGAGAACCATCAGAGTGACCTAAGCGAGATGTTTGCCTTGATAAGGAAGTATCGTCTCAAGCTCAACCCCTTGAAGTGTGTGTTCGGGGTTAAAGGAGGAAAGTTCCTAGGATACATGGTAAGCCAACGAGGGATCGAGGCCAACCCAGAGAAAATCTCGGCCATAATTAACATACCTCGACCGGAAACGATCAGAGGGGTCCAACAGTTGGTCGGACGAATCATGGCACTCAATAGGTTCATTTCTCGATCGTCCGAGCGTAACTTGCCCTTTTTCAAGATATTGAGAGATGTGAGCAAGTTTGAGTGGACGGAGGAGTGTGACCGAGCCTTCGAGGAACTGAAGAATTACCTGGCATCAGCTCCGCTGATTGCCAAGCCCGAGCAAGGGGAGATACTCTACCTCTACCTCGCCGTCTCAGACGAAACCATAAGCTCGGTTCTAGTAACCATCAGGGATCGGAAACACCTCCCAGTGTATTACGTTAGCAAGATCCTGCACGGAGCCGAAACTCGATACCTAGAGATCGAGAAGTTTGCCCTGGCCCTGGTGATCTCTTCAAGGAAGCTACGCCCATATTTTCAAGCGCACAAGATCGTGGTCCTTACCGACCAACCGCTGAAGCAAGTGATGGTTAAACCAGATAACTCGGGTCGGCTGATCAAGTGGGCGATCGAGTCTGGGCAATTTGATATCACTTTCCAACCCAGGGTCGCCATGCAAGCTCAGGTCCTCGCGGACTTCCTGGTCGAGAAAACAACCGTTGCGAAGACACCTAAAAGCAAGAACACCCATTGGCTCCTGAAGGTCGACGGGTCGTCGACCGCCCAGGGTGGGGGCGCGGGGATCTCTCTAACCAACCCGGATGGGTTGGATCTAGACTTTGCCATCGGTCTGAACTTTCGAGTCACCAATAACGAAGCGGAGTATGAAGGACTCATCGCAGGACTGAAAACCGCACTCGAAAGCGGCGCCAAGTCGATCGCGGTTATCACCGATTCGCAACTCGTTGCACACCAGGTCCAAGGACTCTACGAGGCCCGAGAGGAAAACATGATCAAATACTTAGAGGAGGTACGCAAGCTAACACCACGGTTCACCAGCTTCGTGATCAACCAAGTGCCCCGTGAGGAAAACACAAGGGCCGACGTGTTGTCAAAGCTTGCCAACGGCCTTAAGGGCACAGAAGAACGCGAGATTACCTTCAAAATCGCCAATCATCGAGCCATCGACGGGCCCGAGGCAGCCATAATCACGATCGACCCTGAGGAGCCCTGTTGGCTCGATGAAATTGTGCTATATCTAAGGGAAGGGGTGCTGCCACAAGATCGAAACGCCGCTCGACGATTACGCCACCGGGCCACAAGATACACCCTCGATTCCGAAGGTCGACTCTACAAGCGGAGTAACCGCCGACCCCCAATGAGGTGTCTCCGACCCTCGCAAGTTGAAGAGGTTCTCTACGAGATCCATGCAGGAAGTTGCGGCAACCATGCAGGGGGCCGATCTCTGGCCAGGAAAGTAACACGAGCCGGCTACTTCTGGCCGACCCTCGAGCGGGACGCCGAAAGATGTTCCAAGCGTTGCGTCAAGTGCCAAAAAACAGGAAGTTATTCCCACAAGCATGCCGCGGAAATGATAGCGGTCGATGTTTCATGGCCGTTTGATCAATGGGGGATCGACATTGTGGGGCCACTACCAACGACCACCGTACGACAGGCTGAATATTGCATCGTGGCCTGCGAGTACTTCTCCAAGTGGGTCGAGGCAATAGCCGTTAGGAAGACGACCTCTAAGGTCATCCAAAACTTCATATGGAGGAACATAGTATGTCGGTTCGGAGTGCCTCGAATCCTAATTTGCGACAATGGGCCTCAATTCAGAGCCGATGACATGAAAGAATGGTGCAAGGATCATGGGATCGATCAGCGGTTCGTTTCAGTCGGATACCCACAAGCAAACGGGCAAGCGGAAGTGACCAATCGCACCATCCTTCGAAGTCTCAGCGCTCGACTTGACGCCAAAAGGAAGGCATGGGCAGATGAGCTCGATGAGGTTTTATGGGCCTACAGGACCACCCCGCGGACCGCCACAGGCGAAACTCCATTTGCTCTCGTATATGGGTCGGAAGCCCTGATTCCCACGGAGTTGCTCCATGAAACTGCTCGAGTCTCACACTTCTAGTTGGCCCAAAACAACGAAGGGCGAGCGCTCGAGCTAGATCTCATTGAGGAGAAGCACCATCGTGCGTTAGGACGAATGCAGCAACACAAGGCGGCTGCCGCTCGAAGCTACAACAAAAACGTTCGACCATTAAGCTTTCAAGTGGGCGATCTAATCCTAAAAAAGGTTGAGGTGTCTAGAAAAGTTAAGAAGCTCGAGGAGAAATGGGATGGACCGTACCGTGTTGCACGAATCGCCAAAAACAACGCATATAGGCTGGAAACCTTAGGCTCGGAATCCGAGGAGTTGCCTCGACCGTGGAATGCCTACAATTTAAAATTGTATTATCCTTAGAACCGATCCTTACGGGATTCAGATATGTAACTCCCCTTGAAGGGCCCAATTTGTAACAGCTATGCTTGTGTTAAATACATCATAAGAATTCTTGTTTTAACAGCATCTACGATTAATCAGCGCTTCAGCAACGAAGCTGGGGACTCGAGCGTAAAACTCGAGCCCACAAAGTTCAAACAACCCTTTGTTGAAGCTACGCTTCAGCAAAGGAGTTGGGGCTCGAGCGTAAAGCTCGAGCCCACAAAGTTAAAACAACTTGTTGAAGCTACGCTTCAGCAAAGGAACCGAGAACTCGAGCATGAAACTCGAGCCCGCCAGTCAAACCAACCCTTGGTTGGAACTAAGTTTCAACAAGTAAAGTAAGGATTCGAGTAAAAAACAAGGGAATAGACAAATGAGAAAGAACTAAATTTCATTAAGTCGATAGAGATTTACAATAAGACTCGAGCCTATTGCTCGAGGAAAGAATCCTATTACAAAGCGAAAAATTGGAAAGGTTCAAGGATCGGCAGGGGCCGCCGACTCGCTCGGGCCAGCCTCGAGCGCCAGAGAGCTCAACCACTCGAGCTCCGCCGCAGACCACTCAGGATCGGCCTCATTTGGATCAACAGAGGGGAACAGGCGATCCATAGTGGGCTCCAGCGGTTCGTCCTTTCCGTCGTACGGCTTCTTCATGAGCTCGGCAAGAAGCCTTTGGACCACGAAGCCATACGGATGCTGATCAGGCTCGGACGTTTCGACAGTAGTCTTCGTCACTACCGCTTGAGCCTCGGCGTCGGGGGCGGCCTGCTTCTGAGGGCGGGGATCGGCTGCGGCTACCCCGACCCTGGAGAGATCAGCCCCTGGGACAACGAGATTCTGGGCCTGTAATTGGGCCAGGCAGAGCGCATGGCCGTCTTTGAAATCGTCAAACGCCTTAATGGCGCTGGCCTTCTCGAACATGGGCCCTTCCACGAACTTTTTCACGGCCCATCGCCCCATGGCCATCTGGGCTTTTTGGAGGAAGCCCCGAGCCTTGCGGCAGTACTTGGCCTCCATTTCGCGCTCGGCCGCCGCTCGACCAGCCGCCTGCCCCTTTACAAAGCCCTCTTGGGCTCGAGCCTGAGGGATCGGGCCTCACCCTCGAGCCTTGAGACTTCAAGGATTCGCTCCTCAACGGCCCTCGAAAGCTCGATCGCCTTCGCCTTGAGCTCCTTGTTCTCCTCCTCCAGCAGTTGAGCCGACTGCTGAAATCCTTGGGCTTGCCTTTTCCAATCGCTACCCTCCTTTTGCTCCTCGATTTCTTTCTTAAGCTCGAGGCACTTGCTCTTGTAAAAGTGCTTCCTCGAGCGGAGGGCCTTCGCATATTGCACCAACCCATGAGCGATCGGGGCTGTGCGCTGCAAAGTCGACCAAGGAAAAGAAAGTCAGACCGAATCGAGTAATGTCACTTGGGATTAATAAACAAAATGAAAGAATTACTTACAGACATAAAGGCGGTGGCCAGGTTACGCTCGAAGGTCTCTAACGACCATTCGGCCATGCGCTTGTGGTCGGGCTCTGTCGCGACCGACCGCCAGATGGCCCTCACGGCCTCATAGTCCGACCCCGAGCTGAGGAGGGATCGGGGTTGTCCCGCGACCAACTCGGGGACCCCTCCGGGGAAGTGTGGCTCGGCCACTGGAAGATAATCCTGGATGCGACGTGCCAGGAACTCGGCGCTCGTCTCAGAGCCCGAGTCTTCCGCTGGGTGGGCCTCGCTAGTCGACCCTTTGCCCTTCAACTTTTTGGATGGAGGGGCAGGTTTGCGGGCGGGCTTGGGAGCAGCTCTTTTGCGAGTTAGAGGCTCGGCCTCCTCCCCCTCCTCCTCATCTAGGTCGACCGTGGTGGGGCCGACCGCCCGGCTGGATCCCGCCGCGGGCCTTTTGAACAGCCCCTTGCCGAGCCCGGGGCCTTGTCGGGGTGACGGCAACCCCACCTCTATGTCCGCGCCGAGGATCGGTGGCTCGGCTGCAGGAAGATCGGGCCGACTTTGAACGGCATCGTTGAGTTCCGCCAACTTTTCGGCGGTCGCCAGATCGTGCTCTGGCAAAAGAGCCTTACCCAAGCTCTGGAGGAAGGAAGTTCTGGATGCCATGAGGACGCTGGTATCTGCACAAACGACAAATCGATTAGAAACAGTTGGAAGCAAATTCAGCATAAATAAAAGACAAAAAATGGCCTATACCCAAGACAAATCCCTCCCACACTCGTCCGCGACCGATCCCTGCGGCCGCTAGGTTTTCCTCACTGCAAAAAGTCTTGCAGTCGAGCAAGACTTGGTCGGAGCATATGTCTCGACCCAAAAACCCCATTATTAGTTCAATCGACTCCTCGAGGACCTCATCCTTCGCGGGTCGAAGGGTCGGGGGCCGATTGTCTTCCCATTGGGTCGGGATGAGAAACCCGTCAGGGTGCTGGACGATCACGAATTCAGTCTTCCACTGATCGCCATGAGAAGAGGTCGGGATGGTGAATATTTTCTTGCCTCTTTTCTGAGACAAGCTATAAAATCCCTCGCCCGAGGAAGAAGAGGCGGAGAGGGTGTACATATGGAAGAATCGAGCCAACGTCGGCTCGAGTCTCAAGACCCTCATCAGTATAAAGAAACAGGAGATGAGGGAGAAGCAGTTGGCGGTCATCTGGCTTGGGCAAACCCGTAAAGCCCGGAACAAGCTGGTGTATTGGGTGTTCCCGACCAGACGGAAACCGTTCATCACCGCATTATAGTTGACGGCGATCTCCCCGTGAGCTTGTCGACCCAGGATGTCGTCCTTAGTCGCCGCCCGGATGGCATAGGGCTCGGGCAGATTCAGTCGATCGGCAATCTTGTCGAATTGCTCCTCCGAAACTCCTCCGACTATGCTATCATGAGGAGCAGGTACTCCCCTCTCCGACTAATGGGGCTCGACCCCAGCATCTCTCGACCCTCCCACCTTCGACTTTCCCTTGGCGGCGGCAGGAATCTTGCTGCGGTACCCGCGTTGGGGCAAGGCTGCGGCCCGACCGCGCGACCGACTGGTGGTCTCCTCTTCCCGACCACTGGTAGAGGTGGTTTTATCCTTATTTAGTCCCGCGACCCTTCGGGACGAGACCTCGGCCTCCGACTCTGACTCGGTGTCAAACCCTAAGTCGACTACGTCGAAGCCCGCTGCGTAGTCCCTCACCCTCTCACTAGATCCCTCTGACGCTCCAGACATTTTATAAATTGTAAAGTGGAGTTGAGGGTCGAGGGTTACCTAGATAGTGGACGATGTGTTTACGCTCGAATCGAGTTCCTTCGCTTGGATGATTTTCTCGCTAAAAAGTGCTTCTGCTCGGAGTAAATAATCAGAGAATGTAAGAAATGTGAATAGGGTTATGCCCTTATTTATAATATTCTTGCCTCGAAATGTGAAAAGTCGCCATAATTGCTCTTCGTAGCGCTGACGAAACAAGCGCGCTTTTTGAGAACAAGTCGAGGGTCGACCTACTTTATTGTCGGTTGCGTGTAACGGTAATACCGGGTGGCGTGGCCAACCTAAAATGGCCACGTGTATCGAGCTTCAAAATGGCGACCAATTTCAAATCCCGGTCGAATATATTCGACCGGAACTTGGGGGACTCGTGATGTGGAATATTTCGGAAAATACACGTAGCACACTCTTAAAGAGTCAATCCCCAAGTCTATCTAGTCAAAGGTCAACCCACACGTGGCCCAAGGACAAGCTCGGCGATCGACCACATAGCTCGGCCAGATGGCTCGACCGTCATAATGGCTCGGAAGTCTCTAAGGTCCCTAGCTCGACCGTAACACGCTCGAGAATCGATACTCGACTCGCTATTTCTCCCCAAGAGCGTGCCTTGAGGGTCGAGGTCATTGGGCTCGAACCTGTCCCATCTCCACACAGTCGACCACACTGTAGCTGCATTAATTGCGCCGTATCCGTTCTGATTACATTCCGTACCCTGTACCCGCTGAAGTGACAGACAATCATTCCATTTAAGGAATGAGTCTGACTCGAGGCACAGGCATTAAATGCCCTTCGGTCGAGGCCATTAATGCACGTACAAACTGTGTACTCAGCGTGTGTGGATCCACCCTATAAATACCCCCTCATTTATTATGAAGGGTAAGTTCTAATTAATTGCTCCAACCTCCCTTCTTAGAATATTATATTCTAAGACTGACTTAATTCAGTGGAGGGGCTACGCCGGAGACAATCCCCTCCGGCCAAGTTACCCAGTGCTAGTGCTTTTCAGGTCGAAGTCGGACTCCTCTCTACAAATTCAACTGACAGATCGAGGCCACGTGGTTGACTCTGATCATTTACCAAAAACCGACATCATCACTTTTAATTTAAATTTTTTGAAAAAACTTAATTATAACAAGGAATTAAGAATAATAATTCTCTTCTAAATTTTTATGCATGAAAACAAAATAAATGGCGGAGAACTCAAATCATACACGACAACTAGTGTGGGATCAATATTCAATAATACTTTGATGAAAATTAAATATTCAGAACTGAATATATGGCATCCCATGCATATTCTGCCAATTGGCTCAATCAATCGACTTAAAAGTTCATGAACGAGTCGCATTTCCATAATTACAATTACACCCTCTGAATTTACCCAAATATTACAACAAGATCCCATATAGTTACAGAGACATAGTCTCGCAGCCAGCTCTCCTTTAAAGAAACTTAGAAACGTTTTGTATAATTAGCTCCTTCATGTGAGTGAAATTTCTTGGCGAAAATCACCACCACAATCTGCTGTTTTTCTGATGCAAATTGTCCCATATTCTGCTGTAATTTTGTATAAAAGGTAATTTAGATGATTTTTTTTTCCCTTTTTGAAAATTTAATGAGTTTAATGGTTGTATTTTGTCGTTAGAGATATGTCTTTCCGTTATTTTGCGTGAATATTGTGTTTTTCAGTTAGTTTTTTTTTTTTCTTTCAAACTTTTGAATCTTATTTTATTTTTACATTTTTGGCTTGAGTACATGATTTTTGAGTTGTTCGATTCAGTTAAACTATCCATTGATCAGACATTTGCAATATACAAATCATAAAAACAATGTGTAATTAAACAAAATAAAGCATTTTGCAAATTTCATTACCATGAACACAAAATTGCTGTACATTCTTACCATGAGACTCCAAAATAAGTTTAGTACTTACAAGATAGTTTATCTGCAAAATAAGCATTAGAAACTGAAATCAAACAGATAAAGACAAAATGAGAAGGTTGAGTGATGACACCAAAAAAGATAACCATTGACCCAAATGGTGGATGAATGAATAATTGAAGGAGTGTGGTTATATTAATCATTAAAAGACGAGAGGACTTCATAGACTTAAATCGAGGGGTATAAGTGTAATTTTTTCTAAATTTAATTTGATTTCATTCAACTAATTATATGTTTGAGAAAGGAAATTAGGATTTTTTTGTTTTTGGTACAAGAAGGGTAAGTAGTTACCCTTGCGTGATATGTATTAATTAGTTTATGAATGATCCGTATATGGTCAAACCGATTAACTTTCCACCAACCTTTTCTATTATAATTATCACCCTAACAAAGTAAAACTAATTATAGCAAATTAGTTATGTCGATGTTAAACAGTACCGATGTGGTCATTTCATTTGTGTTTCAATCTGAACAAAGCTAATAATTTCATCTGTCGACCTAAGTTGAGGTCATAAAAGTCTCAACAAGTGATTGCCATATGTTTATTGATAATTACATCCTAAAAGTAGGGATAATCTCGTCATTTACAAATTCAAAATTCCTTGTCCCAACAGTAGTGCGGTTTAACGTTAACAAAAACTGCCGCGTAGACAGACAACATATATACATACGCGCAACGCAAATCAAAGAACCCCCCATTGTCCGCCTCCAGCTTTTTGCCGCCTTGCCACCTCCGCCAAATTCACCCCCAATTTTTATTTTTTCTTTTTCACTCCCTGAAAACCCTAATCTCACCTCATCCCCAATCCAATTAATCGGAGATTCAATACATTAATCTCTCTCTGGCGCCATCAGTGCAAGCTCTGTTCTGCTGGTTAGTACAGGAGGAAACGAAAGGTAGCTGTAATGCAAAAAGATAATAAATAAAGGACCTTTCTGTTTAATCTTTCGATGGTGTGTTTGGTTTTATTTTCTGGGTTAGTTCATAGATTGAATCGGCGGAAAACTTGGATCCGAGTTTGATGTTTTTCTTTTTTCCTTCTCTTTTCCCGGCACGGTATATAATTTTTATCGTTTTAATCACATTTTGAAGAGAATCAAAGATTTGTTTTTTTTATTTTTGTTTATTTTCGCCTGGGAAACAACATTGTTGATTTAAGATGTTAAAGCCTAATGATGGCAGTGTATATGCATATTACAGAAATATGTAGATTTCTGTAATTGGTTTCAGCATGATGCATTAATTCTGTGGGAGATGTTTGATCATCGTGAGTTCATGTCATGATTCTGATTCTGGCGTGGTTGTGAAATATGAAACTTGTTATTTGAATTTTTCAGGTAAGTTTCTGGTTGAGCACAATGAACTGTGATATTCCACATGTTTTGAGGGGATCATTTTAACTGATCAAATAATCAAGTTGAACTGCTCAAGCAGCTGAAAAGCAAATATATTTGGGTGGAATATCCTCGATTAGTTCCAGTTCGTCCTTCAAAGCTTATACGTGAACTTTTATCAAAACTTCCAAGTGGTAGTGAACTTTCATCTCGTATGTACTTTAATCTTTGTTTTCCCTTTTCTAGTTGAATATATTGTTTTCTCTTATGCTGTGTTTGAATTGATGGATTTGGAGTTCAGACTTTGATATACACTGAGTTTGTTTGGATATTTTAGGATTCCAAATCTGTGAACTCTTATTTTGAGTTACTGTACATCATATGAAGTCATTTGAAATCCTTGCTCCAAATCCTTCAAACCAAACACAACCTTAATGCATCAGACTTAAGAAAAGCATTCTGACTTTTCTTTTTATTCCCAAATGCAGGTGATAATTAATCCTCAAATAAGAATATGGCAAGTGTACAAGATATTTGTGTATCGGCTGGAATAAATCTTTTATCAGCATTGGCATTTCTTCTGGCCTTTGCATTCTTACGACTCCAACCTTTCAACGATAGAGTCTACTTTCCAAAATGGTATAAAAAGGGCATACGATCAAGTCCCAGGAGTTCTGGTCCTTCGGTGAAGAAGTTTGTAAATTTAGATTACAGAACCTATTTAATGTTTTGGACATGGATGCCTGCAGCATTAAGAATGCCTGAACCTGAGCTGATAAATCACGCGGGTCTCGATTCTGCTGTATATATAAGGATTTATCTTCTCGGGTGAGTGCAGAAGGTTCGATAAGATTAATGATACTTTTTTGGGTGAATCACATCTAGACCCTGACATTAGGCCCCCTGTAATATGGAAAATTACACCTACACCTGCTACTTTGACTCGGTCATACAAAATTGCCCCTTCCGTCCGCTTTGATTATGTTTCTTGCCTTTTTTATCCAGAATATATGGATATAAAACTCAAATTACTCCTATCGGGAAAAAAATTGTGCCCCCCTGATTTAGTATATTTTTTGTGTGACTGAATTTACGGTTCTGGTTCATGTAGGGGTAATTTTGTCACTTCACTCCATAACTATGACGAAAAACATAATGAACCCTAACTAAAGCAAACAAAAGGAGCAATTTGTCTGACCGAGTCAAATCCTGAGGGGTTTAGGTTTAATTTTTCATCCTATAGGGGTCTTAGTGTAACTAGATCACATGTTAGGGGGTCTAGATGTAATTCACCCCACCTTTTCTAATGCTTCATGTCATCTCGCTGCAAACTTAGTTAGTGTTGCTAGAGTCAGATGATGAGGCTAAGTGTCATATGTGAACTTGTATGAGTAACACATTCTAAAATTGCAGATTGAAAATCTTTGTCCCTATTGCTATACTTTCTTTTGCTGTATTGGTGCCCGTGAATTATACTGGGCAGAAATTGGGCCACGACAAAGATGTAATTTTTAGCGACATCGACAAACTTTCTATATCCAATGTTCCTGATGGATCTTTAAGGTGAGTACTAGATTTTTTTTCTACCTTCTTACAAATTATATTTTATTTATATGGCTCCAATATCTATTTTTCTTTCTTATTCTCATTTATCCAGGTTAACTGCACATGTAGTAATGGCATATATATTCACATTTTGGACATTCTATGTCCTTTACAACGAATACAAGATCATAATGAACAAGAGGTTGCAATTCCTTGCTTCTGAAGCTCGTCGTCCAGATCAATTCACTGTGAGTTTGTACACTATGCTTGGATATTTACATCTTTGAGCTTTTGACTTAATTTTTGAGATTTTTCATCTCTCGTTTCTCAGGTTCTTGTGAGGAATATTCCTCCAGATCCTGATGAATCAGTGAGCCAACACGTGCAGCATTTCTTTTACGTGAATCATTCTGGTCATTATCTCAGACATCAGGTTCGTGTTTTGTAATTAAACTGAAATTATATTTGAAATGAAAAGAAATAAGATGAGAATTAGGAAAGGAAATATCTCTTGCAGATTGTATATAATGCAAACAAGCTAGCCAAATTGGTTGAGAAGAAGAAGACTTTACAGAATTGGCGAACTTACTATCAAACAAGATACGAAAGAAACCCGAAAAACAGACCAACAACAAAGGTACTTCCTTGCACTTTAATTTTTTTCGTTTTTCTGGGGAACCTTTTTGTTTTATATTATGTTATTAAATATATCCTCCACATATTTTAGAATAAATTTTTTGCCATCTCATTTTGTGAAAGTTTTATAGACAGGTTTTTGGGGCCTCTGGGGGGAGACTGTTGATGCCATTGATTTTTACTCATCTGAAATTGAGAAGACTTCTGAACAAGTAAGTTAGATATTACATAATTAATTTAATCAAATGTAATATCATTATCATTTTTTTTTTGTAAAAATGCTAATTATTCCAAGTTGTCAACTTTTTCTTTTTATTTTTTATTTTTGTGGATTTACAGGAAGCTGAAGAAAGAGAAAAGGTAACGAGTGATCCGAACGCCATAGTTCCTGCAGCATTTGTGTCATTTAAAACTCGATGGGGAGCAGCTGTGTGTGCTCAAACTCAACAAACAAGCAATCCAACTATTTGGCTGACTGAGTGGGCCCCAGAACCACGAGATGTTTACTGGGACAATCTTGCAATACCATATGTTGAGCTTGCTGTAAAAAAGCTCATAGTACTTGTCGCTATGTTCTTCATCACATTCTTTTTCATGATCCCAATAGCATTTGTGCAATCCTTGGCTAGCATTGATGGCATTGAAAAAGTCCTTCCATTCCTGAAAACAGTGATCGAGTCGTAAGCTCAACCAGACATTATTTCCTTAAAACAAAAGGGTTAATTACATCTAGACCCATGAGGATAGTTGAATTTACGGATTAGTCCCCCACATTTGGAAATCACAACAACAACCCCACTTTATGCACCATTTAACATAAGTGGTCCTACCGTTAATCACTGTTATGGTTTGGCCGGTTTCCATCCAAAAAATGTTGTTGTCCCAAATTTATGCCTTAGTCAAATTTTCTCGTGTATATATAAAAAAAGGTTTAACTATTCGTGTATCAAAAAAATCCAAGGCATATTTGGTTTTCCAGAATTTTAACTATTTTGCCTTTTCCTTTACTTTTTTATTTTTTTTAAAACAAGGGCATCTCTATACTTTAACGTTGCTCTTAGGTCTTACATTTAGAACCATAAAGTGAGGGGGTTGTTGTAATTTCCCAATCTGGGACCTATCCCATGGGAAAATATAATTAACCAAAAACAATGAAAAGGGAAAGTGAAAATTTCTCTATCAGGGTTGATGATTGAGTTCCTGATATTCTTTATGCAGGCCGAAAATCAAGTCTGTTATTCAAGGTTTTCTTCCCGGCATTGCTCTGAAGATCTTCCTAATTATTCTTCCAATGATTCTGATGATAATGTCCAAAATAGAAGGGTGGACATCCCTTTCAACTCTGGACAGAAGATCAGCTGGAAAATTTCATTTCTTTTTACTTGTAAATGTCTTCTTTGGAAGTGTTATAACAGGTGCAGCATTCGAGCAGCTCCACAAGTTTCTTAAGCAGCCCCCATCAGAGTATGTTTATCTTTTGTTTCTTCCAACTTGCAAGAATTACACTTTTGTGCTTTCTTCATTTTTTCAGCACTTTGGGAGTGTGGATTGGAAACCCACTTCTGCTTATTTTAAGCAGAAGTAAGCTAGAAGTAAGAAGCATACCACAACCAAATTTTAATTTCAGCTTCCAGCTGCTAGGTTATTTTTGTAAGTAAGTGGAAGTTTGTTTAGAGTACTAAAGGTGCCAACTTTTTTCTCCACACTGAACTACATTATTTTTTTCCAAAAACTCCTCAATTTTACTACAACTTTAACTTCTCCAAAAGCAAAAGTTACACCCACTTAATAGCTGATGTCAGAAATATTAAATATGTGATGACTATACTCTGTAACAGCTTTTAATGCCTTTTTTTGGACAGGATTCCAGAAACAGTGGGAGTTGCAATTCCGATGAAAGCTACTTTCTTTATTACTTACATAATGGTAGATGGTTGGGCTGGAATTGCTGCAGAAATCCTCAGAATGGTTCCTTTAGCTTTATTTCACCTCAAGAACACATTTTTAGTGAAGACAGAAAATGACAGAGAACAAGCAATGGATCCTGGTTGCATAAATTTCCCATCATCAGAACCAAGAATACAACTTTATTTCTTGCTGGGATTTGTATACGCAGCTATCACACCTTTTATTTTACCTTTCATCATTATCTTCTTCGCCTTTGCCTATGTGATTTTTCGCCATCAGGTATTTAGAGATTATTATTTTTAATACCGTTTTTCTTTCGGATTAGAAAAGCAATTAATTAAATTGACTTTTTTTGTTCCTGTGTTCAAGATCATCAATGTGTATGATCAGACGTACGAGAGTGGGGCTAAATTTTGGCCAGATGTACATTTTCGGATAATTGTAGGTGTAATAATCTCTCAACTGGTGCTGCTGGGATTATTGAGCACGAAAAATGCTGCCAAGTCAACTCCGGTGTTGATTGTACTTCCTGTCTTGTCCATTTGGTTTTACTATTTCTGCAAAGGCCGGTTTGAGTCCGCGTTTGTTAGATTCCCGATCCAGGTTAGTCCAAGGCATTTTACTGATTATGAGGAAGTTTGCAAAAACTTCTGCTTTTGGAGAATTGTAGTAGAAATTATAAAGAGTTTGAGTAGTAAATGTTGGGAGTGTTCCGACAAGGAAATACATAAATCACTTTTAAGCAGAAGCAGGAAAACAAAACACTCAATTTATGCCTTTTTAAAGCTAAAAGCAGAGAAAACCTTATTTCTAGAGTTTACGAACACTCTCTTTATCTCTTATTGGCGATCGTCGTGTAGATTGCTTCATAATGGCATTAATAGTGGTAGATTTTGAAAATCTCGTCAATTCAAAAACCTTGTAAAAAGGAAATAATTTTTCTTTTTCTCTTTTTGCTTTTTTTTAATGACTGAACAGGAAGCAGTGATAAGGGACACGTTAGAAAGGGCGACGGAGCCAAACTTAAACTTGAAAGCTTACTTACAGGATGCTTACGTGAATCCCGTTTTCAAGTCTTATGACATTGAGGTATTGCCAGCCACAGACGAGGAAGAAAATAATCCACTTGTTTCCACAAGGAGAAATCCAAACAAAAATAGTAATAAAAATAGTTCTGGTGTTGCAACTCCTGATGCTGTAGTAATACAATAAAAGCAACTGAACATAATATTGTGAGAATTTCTATACCTTGTTTGGATTAGAATGTCAATATTAGTGGAACACATTGTTCTGAGAACATTAGAGAAGTCGAGACTGGGTAAAAACAGTTTTGCTATCTTCCATTTTTTGAGTGTATTTCTCCAGTTTCTATGTGTAATTACACGAACTTATCAAGAAATGTGTGAATCTATGATACACAGGGCATTTCTAAAACTCTTATTCTGCCGTGTCGTGTCCAATACTTTTCTAATATAAAATATTAAAAAGAATTCGTGTCGCCATATCCGTATCCGTGTTTTATAGGTGTGAATATACCAAACAAAACATCAAAATCATTTCATCGTTGAAATAACTGAACTATCACCAAAGAATTGAGTTATGTGGATCTATAAAATTAGGACGAAAAAAGATTTTATCATTTGAAATACGATATGTTTTAGAATAAACCTTCTGAACCTTTTTTCAGTTGCAAATCACCATTTTAAAGTTTATATCTAAAAAAATATTCCAGCAAAAAGAAAAAGGCATTCCTCGAGAGATAAACAATTCTTTGTCTATAGTACAAAACTTTGGCATCTTGATTTCACTTTTCATCCAAGAGAGATACATACAAAACTTGATCTATAGATACATGCCGATGGCAAAAAAAAAAATGAAGAGAAAAAACAGAAGAAGAAACGTAATTACTACGAACAACTAGAACCAAGTAACAACTCAAATTTTACCATGTCAAATTGACAGCAAGATCCAATAGAGCTAGGACTTGTTGAATAGCTCTTTGCTTCTCTTGCTGTTTTAACCTACTGGCAACTGATTCTGGATCGAGGGCTTTTGTATTTACAGCTTCGTCCAGTTCCAAACGAACTTCTTGCAGAAGTGCATCGACTTCTCTTACAAAATCTACCCTCAAAAGAACATTGTCTGCCTCTATGTCTGGTCGAATTGGTCCTTGATGCTAAACAAAAAACACGGGACAATTAAGTTGGTGTTTTGCAAGAGCTTTTGCTTTTGGAGAAGCTAAAGTGGTAAAAAGTTGGAGTAGTGAAAGTAGGAAGTGTTTGGGGAAAAAAAATAGTTGAGTGTTTGGAAAAGAAAATTTAGAACTTCCACTTATTTACGAAAATAACCAAGAAGCTAAAATATGAGGCTAAAAGTAGGTCCTGGGGTGCTTCCAACTTCTAGCTTATTTCTGCTTTAAAGAAGCAGAAGTTGGTTTTCCAAACACTCCCAAAGTGCTGGAAAAAAAAAAGAAAGCCGAAAGTGCTTTTATTAGAGTTTGCAAACATTACCTGAATTATCTTGGAGAAATAAATTTAACGAAAGAAATGCGGCGATTACCTTATCAATGTCAAATCCAGCTGGTACAAGAATGCTAAAAGGATCTTCTCGCGGAAAAGTTTCAATCATTTGCTTTTTACATGCTTTGAGCCAGCTATCATCATCAAATCCATCGTGCATATTCAAAAGATCGTTGAGTAATCTCATTGCTGGAGTTGCTTCCCGTTTCAAAATCTCAGTCTGAAACATAGATATGATTTAGACAGTGAAATACCAAATTAAGATAGGGTGTAAATTATCCAAACCAAAAGAACATAGTATTACACAAATGATATACACAAGAAAGGAAAGGGTTCTTTGTCATAGGTTAAGAATCTCTTCTCTTAGAATTAAAAAAAAAAATAAAAAATCCAAAGAACAAAAACTTCTAAAAACATGATGCATACCTCAACCCTCCTGTACAAGAGATCGAGACTTCTAACAGCATCCTTTTCATCCTGATACAAGTGACATATCCAAAATCATGCTAAGGTATTGAAGTTAAACCTAAAGATAATTAAATTTTGGAACAGAAATATTTTCAAATTAAAAGCATTGTAAGGAATCATTGATTCATTTCGAGAACTAACAAACAAGAGATGATATGTATGAAACTCACATCACGTCGAGCGAGATCAAGGCGATTCCATATCACTAATAACACCAATTCCGTGAGTTCACCTTTCTCAGCAGCTTCCTCAATTTTCTGCAGTAAAAGAGGAGTCTATCTTAGCTATATTTTCCTTTCAAGTAACTTCCAATGTAATTACTACCTTCCTAATTGACAGGTTTGATGATAGTTTTTGACTTCACTTCAAAATTCAATCAAATCATTTCCACTCAAAGTAATAACTAAAGAAACTGCATAAAAGGAAAATTTGAGAAAAAAAATTCCTGATTAATACCTCTTCCACCTCTTCAGCTGATCTTATGAAGCTTGAAACCAATTTCTTGGCTTTTCTGAGATCTTCATCAGGATAATCTCTCATCCTTAACCCTACTTCACGGTACTCGTCGACCTTTCTTTCCTCTTCCTCATCCTCTTGCTGCACCCTCCTACGAAACTCCTTTGTCTTTTCTCTCTGCTTTGCTTGCCATTCCTAACATCAAAATACTCAGCAATGACACTTAAAAAAGTGGAACCGGAGTTCAAGGATTTTCTTATCTTTACTCCATGTGTCAATTAATGTAAATGATAATTGCAAGAAATGCCTTATTTATTTCCATGTATTAACAGAAACCAGATATCTTCTTCAAAAACTATAGTCAGAAGCCAATTTGAGCCCTTTATGAAGAACCCATCTGAGTAAAGTGACAGAGAAAATGAAATTTAAAAAATATATAAAATTTTCACGAAAGACCCACAAATAAAAATCGAGATAGCTAAGTCACAACATATACATACATCGTCGTAATATTCTTTAGGAAGCCCAGGTAAGTAGTCTTGCTCTTCTATCTTCTTGCTTTTTCGCAAAGCTGGTAATCGCAAACAACTACCACCACCAATAATAACTTCAAAAGAGATCAAATCTATCCTCAATTTCTTGAATGAAGGACCATAGCTGATAAAAATGAAATAAGGGGAAGAACTTACAATTCAAAGAAGGTGGTGTTCGAAAAGCTTTGAGAAATCTGGATAAAGGTAAAGAATTAACCAATGGGGGGAAAGCAGTGCACGTTAGCAGACGCACTGTGTTTGCCTCCATTTTTCCCAATCTTTTTGCGCTTTGCTATTCTGGGTTTTAGCCCGTATATCCGTCTTCTTAAACCCCAGCTAACTTTTCCGATGGTTAATAATTTATATCAACTGTCAAAATACCATACAGTCTACTTTATTCTCTCAAAAGTGTAAAAAAAAAATTCAGCTGTACCCGATATCCCATCATGACGTGCCTCCAATTTAGCAAAAGAATAGTCACTACAGACGGTGAATGTCCTGATCCACACCAAAAAAAATCAGAAAATTTTCTCTTTTTAATAATTACTTCATCTGTATTAATCTGTTAGAAATCAAAAGTTGAATTTTGATTTGTTTTTATACCACTTTAATACCCATTGTTCTGGCGAAGTTCATAAGATTAAAGTCTATATTATCACTTTTTAATAATAAAATTTGTGTTATAACTTTTTCTTAACATAAGATTTCTTTGTAATTTATTACATATCCCAGGGAAAAAGTAATATATTTTCTGAAGTACAATAGTTTTTCACGAATTTTATGTCTTCCCTCTTTTCAATAACATTGAACTGCAAAGATAACATCGAAATTTTATTAAATAATTTTAGTGAGTATGAAATATGCAATTAATACAAAAGAATTATAATATATCGAAAATTTTCCTATGTGAGAAAAAGTCGATTCAAATTAATCAAACATATTTTGAATAATGTATATTTTTTAGGGATCAGTTATGAAAACCCCAAATTTACGCCACTTATGAAAAACACCTTGAAACCGTGAATATTACGAAAATTACACTGAGTTTTGTAAAATATTACAAATATCCCTAAAACTAACGAAACATCATTAACTAACGTGATCTTTGTAATGTTCATAATGTTTGTAAGATTTCAAAGTGTTTTTAAGAAAAGATCTCAAAAAAAAAAAAAAAAAAAAGACGACCTAACCCCACTATAAAGACAAGAAAACCAAACTTGTAGCAACAAAAGTTTCCTTTATTGTAAATATGTATAAATTAAGCAACAAAAGCTGAATTTTCTCTCTTAAGAATCAATTACCTCAAGCTCCTTACATTTTCCTCATAAAGGACATTCAATTGAACTTCTGTTGCTTTACTCCTTACTGTACATGAACATCACCTATATACCTAAAAAAGCTACAATTCTTTCAGGAATACAAATATCACATGCCCAAATCTAACTACAATTTCATCTAACAAAAAAAGTTAAAGCCCACTTTCTATAATCATTTCAGCAGCAGAACCCATAGCCCCAATCCCACTTATTCCCAGAAGAGCCAAAGCCAATTCCTCCTCATTCCATTGCTTCAAACCCTTACCAACTCTCTTCGAAACTTCCACATCAACTTCCAGCATCCACTTCGGCGTACAGCTCACCATCAAACTCAGATAACCAGTAACATAAGCTCTCCAAGTTGATTTATTACAACCAAGTGATATTTTCCCATCTAAAGCACTAGCAACAAACTCCAAATGCTTACCGAGAACACTCGGCCTCCTCTTAGAAGCAGGCGACGCCAAATCGACCCCCCAAGCAAATATCCCAGAAAAAACAGTAAAATAAGCCAAAGCATATCCACACAGCATTGCAACCATGCCTGTTGATTCCTCATCGTTGGATTGAACAGATATAAACCAAGATGGTAAAGTTTCTTTGATCAACGTCTGAACCGAATGCAATCCACCTGAAATCCAGACAATTGATGCTCCTAAAGAAGCTGCAGTTTTCACCTGGCTCATTGCACCAGCAAGTGAAACTTGCCCGTATTTCATACTGTATTTCGTTTTTTTCAGCTTCTCGATTTTTTCCACGGGCAAACCACTATTTGAAATATCTTTAACCGAGTCCATTAAAATAGAGACAATTTCTTCTGTCATGAAGAGGACATTTCTGACAGCTCGATGAACTCTTAAATAGAGTATTCCAGGTGCAACGGCTGAGTGGGACCCAAAGCCGTGACCTAAAAGAGCTCCAACTCCACCATTATTAGCAACAGAAGATGAATTTAAGCCAAGAGCTGCTGAAAAGCATACTCTAAGGAGTTGAACTACAGCATCGTTATTGTGGTGGAAAACGGTTTGGGAAGCTGAAAAGATAAGAAAGTCGCTCCAACGTTTTACCTTTTGGGTCCATAAAGCAGATATTATGGGCATGCATGGCCATGGGCAACCTATGCCGAGGTTGGCCAAGGCAGGACCCACAAGGTTTAGAAAACGGTCAGTGGTTCTGTCGAGTTTGTATGTTATTGTGAGACTTACGAGAGCTGCTAGGGGTAATGGAAGTGCCACTTCAGAGCTTCCGCCTATAGGGAAATAAAGTTATCAGCATAATGTTGAAGTGATGAGTGAAAAAGTGTTTTTCTGCTTTAGCTTAAGAAAAGCAGAAATGGAATGTTTTGTTTTATTGCTTCTGCTTAAAATAATCTAGAACCTAGAAGTACCTTAGAGAGTGTTCGCAAACTCTAAAAAAAAAAGCATTGTTGTGCTTTTCGCATTATTTAGAACTTGGGGAGTGTTTTGGAAAACCAAATTGAAATAATCTAGAAACTAGAAGCACCAAAGGACCGTGTTTTAGCTTCAGCTTCCAGCTTCTAGATTATTTTCATAAATAAATGGAAGTTTGCTTCGTCTAACAGTAGTGCTCCTCGGCCTTTTTTTCCCCCAAACACTCGATGCTTTTTTTCTTTTTACTTTTCACTTTATTTCTCCAAGCACTCGCCACTGTTACCACTCCAACTTTCTACAACTTCTAACTTCTAGTTTAGCTTCTCCAAAAGCAGAAGAGTTTGCAAACACCCACTTTAGGTGGTGATTTTTTAGCTTCTAGGTTCCTTTTTCTATTAATTAGAAGTGTTTCTGTACTTTCTTCTCCAAACATTCCCAACTTATACTACTCCAACGTGTTACAACTTTAGCTTCTACATTAAGCTTCTCAAAAAGTAAAAGGTTTTGCACAAACACCCCCTTAAGGTTGTTAGACAATTAAATATATGCAAATACCACAAACACGCACCTACACCAAGACATGGGACATTGACACCAGTGGCCGCTAAAATTTTCTTGATTTGTTTTTCAACAAGGGATAGATTTGCTGCAGGGCTTGGCCAGTCAGTTCCGTTCATGAAAGCAGGCTTCCAAAGACCTCGAGTCACCTCGGCTGAAAAGTAACTTACCATAGTCGCCAAGGAAGCAGGAAGAAAATCAGCAAGATCTTTCAGCCCTGAGATAGATACACACCAAATTATTTGTCTCTTCAATATACTGACATACATAATGCACACAATGAAGAAGTAACACAGGAGCAACGAATAATACAGGGACAGAAAAAACAAGGCTAATAATATTAGGGACAATTACAAATACCCCCTAAGGTTTACGCGGTTAACGAAAAACACCCTGAAATCTTGAAACATTACGAAAACTACCCAGGGATTTGAAAACCATAACAAATACCCCCTAAAACTAACGTAAAATCGTTAGACTCAGGAGGGGTATTTGTAATTTTCAAGGTTTGAGTGTGTTTTTTGTAAAAGGAACAAACCTCAGGGTTTTTTTCGTGATCATCTGATAATATTACTATGACATTTGACCAAAAATAGACACGGCTTCCGAGAAGGTTTTTATTGTTACTTCTCATTAGAATCTCTGTAAGGTAAGGACTTTTACGACTGAATATCTAGAACCTTCTATTTTATGTACATATTGGCGAACAAAAAGAACCACCAAAAAATTACACGATTGATAGTGGGTAATCCGACCATGCCACTAGCGGTCAGTTCAAGCCACATGGCACCGTCCGAGGTTCTTGACATGGACGCCGATCGGATATTCTCGACCGGGCCTACAGGTCAGGCAAGCGTGATGATTCATCCGGTCGGGCCTCGACCGCCGTCAAGGGCCGTCATCCAAGTCACCCCAAGGCCATCGAGGCCGCTCGACCTCCTCGTGATCGGGAAAAGATTGCTAAGGTGGCGTATCCCAAACACGGCAGCCAGATCCGTATCAAGCCATAAAGGAGACTGGCCCACCAGACCCCCTCTTCTGAGGATAGTACGAGAACTTCTGCAGATATTCTGAGCCTTGCATTAAATGCCTGCAGGTCAACGCTGGCACGCATTAAATGCACACTCCCCAAGGTGTACTTAGTGTGTGTTATCACCCACTATATATACCCCAGACATTTATTGTGGTTGGTAAGCTCTTTTAATTACTCCGATCGCATCTAGCATCCCGATCGCATCTCTCTAACTCGAATATCCTATTCCTAGTACTGACTTAATTCAGTGGAGGGGCTACGCCGGAGACAATCCCCTCCGGCCAAGTGACCCATTGTTCTGTGTTTTCAGGTCGAAGTCGGATCCCCTCTACAAATTTAACTGACGAGCAGGACACGTGGTCGATTCTCGACCCCCGACCAAAAATCAACCTCATCTACGATGAACCAACTTCCACAGGTGCCAATAATGACTAATTTATCAGCAGGTAACGTAATGTAGACAAAAAAAATCCGTCTCTTTCATGTGCAAGTACAAATAGATTTGAAAAAGTATTTGAACAGCATAATTTCTTTGGCGAAATGTAATAATTCTGAAAATACTAACAAGCATGACTCAATTGTAAATAACACATTACGAACCGGTGGTTAATTCGCGAGGAGAAAGTCTCTGATGGGCACAGGCAGTAAGTGCAGCATCAAGAACAAAGGGAACAGCCTCGAGAATATCCCAAGCAGGTATCTTAAGGCGAAGAGCAGAATCATCTGTACCCGACACGGACGAGTTGCTGCTTTTGATTTTTCTGAACATCATTTTCAGAAGGGCTTCAACAATCTGATGAACAGGATTTCCAGGAACTAGACCTGAAAGAATCGAGACGATACATTCTTGATTTTTCCTGTACCATCGCTTCAGTTTCGGGAAAGAATCTATGAATATAGGGCCTATTGGAGATGGATACAACAATCTTGATTGTCTATTAGTTTTATTTTGATTTTTTTGTGGATTATCGTTTGAAGCTAGCTGGGAATTGTGGGCCAACAAGAAGTATTCTGGGGTTAAATGGGATCCCACTGGAGTAACATCTCCCATTACATGATCGAGAGGCGGCTGATCAAATCTCCACAATTTCAAAAGCAGAGTAAATGCATTTGAAAATATAGCATGAGAAGAAATTTCTTCCCCCGTGTTGAGAGTCCACGACATATTGGGTGCACACGAACCAAAAACCTCACATATCGGCATCAATGCAGCTGCAAGTTGAGGAACCTGGTATGAAGTTCAAAGCTTAGTTCAAGTGTATCGGCAAATGAAAAACATTGTGGGTATTTGCAAACACTACTACTTTTTGGTTTATTAAATCTAAAGTTTCTCTCTCTTTTTTTTTTCATACAATGTTCAACTTCAAAGATATGAAACTACAAAGTACAGATTGAACTGGTGAAGTGGTACCTACCCAGCCGTGCAAGGAAAAAATCTGAATACAATCGATAGATGCTATTCCAACAAGAAGAACATTCAGAAATGGAGCATAGCCTATCAGATGGCTCTCATTTCCAGAAAAATCTGGAGGAACAGCTGGTGAAAGCAACCTAGTGATCAGCATGGCTGTATGTTCCTGTAAGTATAGACAAATTAACATGTTCTCTTTAGAAAACAGCAAAACAGAATCCGTGAAGGAAGTTCATATAGTTATTGAAATGAGAATAAAGGTATGTTGTCTCAAATAATGACATATTCTCATTAAAAAGAAAATAACGATATATTGTCTCAAACAATGGCCTATTCTTATTAAAAAGAGTAATGGTATCCTGTATCAAACAATGACCCCTTTTCGAGCAACTGTCAGCCTTCATTTGAGGATTGTAACAGGAAATTAATAGTGGAACCACCTAAATGGAAATTCAACTAATCATTATATTATATTTTATTTTATACAGAAAATTCAAAAATCCATTACCTGTATATTCCAACCACGACATAGAGATGCCCCACATAATACTGTCGCAGCAGATATCTTCTCGTCATCTGTACCGCTGGCAGCAATCTCGTACATTCTCTCTATCTCTGCTAAGCTTATATCAAATTCATAAGATCAAACTCAGTTGCCTTACTACTGGATCTGGTTCCACTAGGTTGCATTACAAAAACTAAAAGCTGAAATTTCACATATCTTAATAAATTTAGTCGAATAACTAGGCGAAATGTAGATATGAAATGTCCTAATCTTATACTCATCTGCTTACTGCTAGAGATATTAAGAAAATGGTATGGTGTTAAACTGACGACAATACAATGGATAACAAATAAGGTGGCTGTTTACATGATCATACATTTTGAGATCCACTTTTTTGCCTGTCAACTTTTATTCATGAAACTGTAAGATCACAAAAGAAAGCAATTTAAAGTAAATGAGGGAAAGGGGGGCAGCAGGCGGAACCAAATACCAATTTACATTCTTGCTAGACTTACTAGTAGCTAAACTAAAGACTTGGTCACAATTTTACCCTTCTGGGCTGTTTAGTCTCCTAGGTAAAATATCTACCATGACTTAGCAAATAGATATATAACTTTTCAACTTTAAAACTAACATCTACCTAGTAGCTGGAGTTGATACCAATGCATTGACCATCGGAGGAGTTAAAGGTGACCCTTTCATTAATGATGACCAACCAGGCATCTGACCAGAAATGTTTCGAGGAATTTGATTGCAGCGACCCTTTACATATCCAGTCCACAAATATGCTGACGTGTCCAAAACATTTCTAGCAATGCATGCCTCGACAATCAAATGCCGAAGGTTCCCAGCTGCAAATGATCATAAAAAGGTCTGAGACTCAGAGCAGTTAACTAACGATAAACAATGAAGCAAAAATGCCTATGCAATTTTGATCATCTAGGCTATAAATTAATCTGAGAGAAACACAATTATGACTTGTGAATTTGCAAAATATAATGTTCGTGGTGGTCCTGCATCATAATGCCAGTAACTCAAACATGAAAGATTAGTTCTTGCAAGAGAGCTTATAAAGATACTCACAACAATTCAAGGGCAACTCATTTAAGCTCATGCCATCAAGTTGCCCACTGCCAACATTTATGCCTGAAAGGAACATCATTGCTTTTGCAGCAGCTTGGTTAGCCAATGAACTTACAGGTGGTGGAGGTGTCAATAACCCTTCAAAATCATCTAATCGCTGAAGACTGGAAATTAGGTCATCACGACGCTTTCCCACTGACTCTATACTTTTTCTCTGACTGATGGAGCTTTGCTCAGCTTCACCACCTAATGCAATCTCCTCTTCTTCAAGAATATTGACAATTGCAAGTATTGCAATGGACAATAACATGCATAAACAAGTATCAAGGCGAGGAACAGGCCCCTCGCTTGAATTCCTCTCCTGAATAGATCCAAAGGAAAATGTCACAATACAGAATATCCAGTGCGCTTTAGCTTACTCGGCAAATTCTGCTAGCAAATCTTTACATTAACCACTCACTCATAAGAAATAAAAAATTGGGTACACATCCAAGGGAGCACAGAGAAAATCTGAAGTCCTTGCTCAAGGTAGGAAGTCACAAAACCATATGCTCATTCAGAAGAATGTGAGCTATTTTTTTTTTTTAAATAATTCACTGAGGAAAAAGAAGTCTTTCTTGATGAATATTGATCAGTTGATCTAGAATACACAGCAGGAAGCTGAGAAACAGGTTACCATCATCACTTCATGCACAATGAGTTCACATCACAACCCAGATCTATTACTCCTTACAGGAGCAGACAAATAAAGACAACTTTTTCTGAAGTTGAGATAGATTAGCGATAATATCCATGTTTCATGAATCTCGAATTAGCTCTTACCCTCTGAACAAGACGTAAAGCTGCAGTCCATAAACCAAGAAATGCATCTTGCCAAGTGGTCTGATTTAGAGCCTGCAAAGCCTTAATCAAACCTGCAACACCAATCTGGATCAGCAAATCTACATACAGTTAGATACTGAACCACAATGTACATTAATTAGACCTGTTAGAGTTTCTACAGCACTGGTAGCTCTGACTTGTGATCCATCCATGATATCTTCTAAATAAAGATCTACAGGAAGCCAAAGTGCTGAGCGAACTGTACCATAATACTGACCAGCAGATGACATAGGAGATGAAGCTGTTACTGCATGAAATTGTTGCAGTGAGTTTGTTTTGCATTTACGAGACAGAACTTGGCGTGCATCAGATGTCAACTGCAAGAGTGTATCTGGAGAGATTTTTTTCGAGCTTCTTAAAGATGCTGAATTTGAGGCCAGCAGTCTTAAGTGCTGAATGAAGCACTCCCAGTGAATGGGCCTAAAAGAAAACAGAGGAATGCATGGCCATAGAGCTATTATACAACCATGAAGTCAAACAACTCACTACTCTAGGTATGTAAATAAAAGTGTGCATAATCCATCTATTCAGACTATCCAGTGCAGCAAATTTTACAGTGGATATAGAAAGAAACGAGAAGCGTACATGTTCCGACGAGCCAAGTAAAGGATGCGGGAAGTTACTTTGTTCCGGAAAAGATCACCAATTATTTCAATTGCCATTACAGTATTTATCTGATTCAACGCTGCCTGATGTTCCATTCTTTTCCCTTCAAATCCATCAAGATAGTCTATATCCATGTCTTGATTCTTGATTGGCCACCTTGATTTCTTTTCTGGGGTGAGTTCTAATAACCCTTCATCATCAAGCGATGCATCAAGTAGCGTCCATACAATTGAAAATATAAATTCAACAACAAGAAGCCCTGACTCGGAGGACTGAACTCCAAATACTTGGTTAAATTGAAGAACATCATTAATGGATTCCATAGTCCTGCAATTATATGGCCAAGCAAAACTTAATTTCAAGTGAAATAAGACGACTATTATGATGAAAATTTTCATCTATTATTTAGTAATAGGATATGGATTATAAAAGCATGTTATGGGAGCAACAAAATCATACTGCTGATAGTTGGGACCATTTATAAGAGATGGCAGTGAAAATGTGTATCTCTTGAGGAGCTCCATGTACAATCTATACGCCACTGGATACCTCTTCCGACTTGGTATCACCCTGCATAATAACATGATTAAATGTCACGTTTCATGCAACACTCCGCTCAGTAGTATAGCTTGTTGTTGCAGATATCTCTCTAGAATAACAAACTGTGAGACAGATATCTATACAGAGACTATTAGACTACTCTGGCATAAAATTATCCTTATTTAGTGATTTGGACATAACCCACGGGCAAGACTCCTACATGCTCTGGTGCAGTTCGAATTACCAATATAACCAAAATGGGGGAGGAAATGATAATTGATACGAAAATAAACCTAGTTGAGAGAAGTGCGAGAACGAGCATAGGAGGAACGAGACGAATAGTGAGCGCCTTCTCGAGGAATTTCCACGCAATTGCATTGTTGTTTGACCAGCAAATATGAGAGACGAGAAGCTCCGCCACCTCAACGGACGGCATGGAGACGCCGGCGGCGGCGAGGCTCGAGGAGAGCTGCATGGACCACATCAGGGGGTCGGTGCCCTTATCCTGCGCCGCCTTAGTCAGCTCCAATACGCCGTCCCACAGCCGCTGGCGCTGCTTCACGCCCTCCGCCGCCATGTGATTCTTAAACCCCCAATTCTACTAGGAGAACTGCAGAAAGTTAGGGCAAAGGCGGATCTCAGTACATGGAATTTGGGGAAGAAGAAGCTCAGGTACACCGTCAGTGTGTGAGCCGTGTGTGTAATTTGAAACAGCAGCCCAGAAAATGAGAGCCGAGTCCGAGTGAAGACCAAAAATGCAGTCAGTTTTGTGGGGCGCAGAATATATTCTATGTTTTCTATGTATCTTTTGTCAATGCCTTTTCTGATCTTTCTTCTAACTATAAAAGTCTATGTTACACTCAATCCTTAAGCCACATCACTAAAGAAAAATTAAATAATAATATTTTATTATATCATATCAGATGCCATATCGGATACTTGTGTCAAGTACTTATCCAGTAGTAAAATTGAATATGTCAAATACTCATCTAGGAAAAAAATTATCTTATGTCTATATTGTATTTGTATCTCATTTCCGTATCCATACATTATAAATCACCTTTTTGAACACAATTGACAAATCTATCTTCTCCTTGGAAAATAATCCTCGGACATCATTGCATCTGAAGAAAAATAATCATGTTATGTGGACTTGAAAAATAGTACTGATGAAACTCAAAATCTAATTTGTTGAATTGATTTTTTTTTTTTCTTTTTCCATACAATAGTTTCCTACTAGCAGGTCCCAAAATATATACCTACAGGCTACAAGCATAAAAGATCCACAATTCAAGCATAGTTTACTAATGTAGCAATTCCTGCAATTTCAACTCAAATAATTAACCACGTAACCAAACAAATATGTACTAAATATGAGTTCCATAAATTTAAAATTCTAAACAAATTGCCAGATTTACCACTACAAAGTCACAAACTGCATCAGCCGACTATCAACAACTAACTAAAAAAAAAAAAAAAAGCAGCTACTGACTGTAAAATTACATCTAGATCTCCTCTATTTCAAAATTCCAAGAGAGAAATCTCTAGCTATTAAATATGCTACACTTGCCAAGAATTCAAACACCAGCACCTATAATTTGACTTTGAGATATCAAAAAGCTCATCTGGAGTCATATTTTCAAACGCTTTGTAGTTCCACGAATCATCACTGTTGGTTAGACTTGGGATCATCCGACCAGCCAATGAGAAAACCGTTTCGTTTGATGATTGGTGTTTTTGGGAGCGCAATCTCTTATATAACCTCATTACAGATACACAATCCTCATATGGATCATGTGTCCCTGTCTGGATATCGTACCTGTTTTTGAAAAGGTGCATGTGAGCTAAATGCAGTGGATGTTCTATTCCTATTCTGTGGGCCTGTTTAAAGAATCATGGCCTTGTGCAAAATATAATGGGTTAATTACATCAAGAACCCCTTGGAGAATGCTATATTACAAATTGAACCCCTCTTAACTATGAAAATGACACTTGCACCCACTGATGAATTTCAAAATGCATATTCACCCAATTGGTGATGAATATGTCTATTTGGTGTTTCTATACATTCACTGTCTACAGAATCAGGGCCTAGCGCAAAAATCAGTGGGTTTATTACATCAGACCAACTTGGAAAATGGTAGATTACAAATTGTGGCCCCTCCAACTATAAAAATGACACTTATACTCACTGATGAATTTAAAGTTACATATTCACCCGACTGGTAGGGGTCAAGGATGGATATGTAATTCTAAGCTTATGAAATTCTGCCTGAACCCAATCGGTCAGGACCGAATATGTAATTCTGAATTTCATAAATGGGTGTAAGTGCAATTTCCATAATTAGAGGGTTATAATTGGTAATTTTAAAATATTTCAATGGGGTTTATATGTGAGTAACCCAAATTCAATTCAGAGAAAAGCCAAATGGGAGCAAACACTAATTGAAGATGAGACATAAATGGTGTATCTAGAGATTAGTATGATGAAGAGTAGAGAGAACTTGCCCAAGATATGTCTTGACTAGGTATTTAAGTGAGTGGCTCACAAGGTTCGTCTTCATTAAAGGAGGGTACTTCGCTGTATCCCTGTAGATTGAAAAGGATGAACAAGATTTAGCATATCAAAGCACAAAAAAAAGGAAGAAAAACTAGAGAATTCGTCCTTCCAAAAACAACTTAAAGCTTCTTTCTTTTATTTTCCTTCGTAATTCCTTTCCTTTTTCTAGTCCCCACTTGAATTTGATTTCGGAACCTTATCTATGAATCCTATACATATTTACAGGCTATGATCAAATTTCATTCAGGTTTATGCAAATGGTAATTATTACAACCTTTAATGGTCACAAACTGACTTCACCTCAGCAAATGACCAGGATAATTCATTCTTAGGCAATCTATATCATGCTCAAGGCCATGGCCCACAAGAACCCTAGCTTTTCCACCATGCAACCTTAACCTCCCAATCGACTCTCCGTTATATAGAATCTGCAGAATTTTATCTTGCACTTCTTTAAGGGGCATTGCCTCTCTCAGGTGGTCCTCTGTAATACCTGTCACCTCGTACCTGTATAAACAATTCTGTTTAGAATTATGGTTATTAATTTAATTAATTGATGTCCATAGAAAATGTATACCAAGAAATTACATGAAAGTCAGATACCTATAATTGGAAACGGGAATTTGAGGTATTACATATGTGTGGAAAATCAGTTTCTCGTCTTCATCAACAAGACATACTCTAGCACAGAGATCGAGTGATCCATCGCTCCCACCACCAACCATTTCACAATCTATTGCAACTGCCTCAGGATGATTCCCATTACCATATTCAATGTTTTCAGGAGGATCATAGATTTGAGATTCTTCACCAGGTATCTTTATTACTCCCTGTATAAAAAGTTGGAACTTTTTAAGTATACGTGGAGGTGGTTTCCAGCTGTGATTATATTATCAACGGTATACGTTCCAGTCAAGTCATCTACACTATTATATAAAGTATCAGCGCCTTATAAGAACTGTTTTTGGTCATTTTTCGTTGATTGAAAAAATTGACCCCCAAATTTGATTTCACTTTATCTAGTATTCTCTCTTCTTCCACAATTTTATGGGGTTCCTTTTTTTTTTTTTTTTTTTTTTAACTTTCTCAATCTCTTTCGGTTCTCACCTCTACTATCCAGTATCCACAATGTTTGTCTGTTTTATTTATCTTTTTTCCCCCTAAAATTTCCATCTTATTTAAATCATCTTGCTTTTTCACATATAAAATTTTAATAAATACTAAAAAAGACAATAAATATATATAATTTTATAGCTTTAAAATTCAGGCATGTAAGTAAATTACATATCTTTCTTATTCTGCACATGCTACGAGTATGCCCCATTAGCTACTATGGTATAAAGCAAAAATGTTCAACTCACAAGAGGAGCAGGGGCCGGTAGGCAACATGTTTGCAAGTGTTCACTGAGAAAAACAGGGCTGTCAAAAAGTCTCAAACAGAGATTGCAACCTCTTTCGACGAAAACTTTCGAACAATTTCTCTTAGCTAGCGGACCTAGATGTTTGCATGCACAAATATGAGAAACAAGCACCATGATCAATATTTGACATATAAATTCCTAACAATCAAAAGAATATTTCACCAGTTATGTGTTCCCGTAGTGATTCCAAAGATTTGCAATGTTTTTGACATACACCACATTTCGGTTGGTGAACAGAGTGATAAGAGGTTTTCATATGTGCAATAAGATGCTCCTTCTTCTTGTACTGCTTGAAACATGCTGCACATTTGTGTCTGGAAGCAGACTAAAACATAAGCAAGGTTAGTAGATTCGGGAATCAAACACAAAATCCACTACAAGAGAGACATTAACTATTCCCACAAGATAAATATGGCAGCCAAATAACCCAAAATTAGCGAAGTATGCATTGGTGAAGCAGTTCTAACAATGAGCATCAATTCTCTAAAAACAACAAAATTAATAAAACAGTGTAATCATCAGATAAACAGTTCAACAAATAAAGAAACAAGCCCAGAACTCCACGTCGTAAATGATAATCAATGTAATTTCTTCTCATTTTTCCAAACGATTCCTCAATTAAGTGTTGTCTTAATGTAAAATAATCTGGAGAAAAGAAGAATGAAATAAAAGACGACAAATGGAAAGCGACCTCGTTATGGAAGTTGCTACGATTTTGGGAGGGACTTTATCCATGGCTGCCGGTGAGTGATCAGGCTGCAAAAATGCGGAAGAAAATGCCGGTGAATGACAGTATAAAAATGCTACCTAGAAAAGAAAGATTTCTCATAAACCCTTTATTTTTCATGTTTATTTTCCAATATTGGGAAGTAGAAGTCGTTTTTGAGTTAGCTTTACGAAGTCGTCAATCTCCTACGATAAAAATAGAGAAAATTACATTGAGATTCAAAAATTTTTGCTAAGTTATAACTCATGATTCTTATTATTAAACAATTATAATTACACCCTATATAAAATTAAATAATTATAAAATACACTCAAATATAATTGAATAATTTATTATCATGGAGTTTTTTAAAATTGAAATTAAACGTTTGAAATATTTTGCATCTCAAAAGTTGATATACTTTTTTGGACCCAAAAAAAAAAAAGTTTATATACTTTTCTATGTCGCTATTACTTAATATATCTATACTATTTAATAATATATCTTTATCTTAGAGTAATTATCTCGATCAAATTTTTATTTTAATGTAACCTCTTTTATTTAATTTATTTTTATCTCTTTCTCATCTCTCTTTACCCATTTTTCACGTTTTCTTCTTTTATTTTCCTCTCTATTCTCTCATCTTTATCTACTTGATAATTTTAAATCTAATTTTTTTTGGTAAAAATAATTTTAAATTTATATTATTTAATTATTTAAATATTTTTAATCTATCTTAAAATTAATTAATATATTAAAATAATTAATATTTATAACTTTATACTATTTTAATGTAATTAAACTATTATATGATGTAAAAAAAGTTATATCATTATATTATTTTTATTAAGAACACGCATCGAGTGTGCCGAATTACTAATTATATATAATATCCCTAATATTTTCATAAACTATGAGGAATTATTTTTTCATCTTTATTATTTTCTTTACCATGAGTTTTATTCTTATTTGTGTGAAATTATAATTTTTCATTCCGTGCAATCTAGATAAATATGATACAATTCTTTCACAAAATGGCAAAATTAAAATGATTTTTGTTCAATTAAAGATTGATTGACTCATATGCATAAAAGATCACACAGAAAAATAGACAAAAAAAATTATAGGCACAAAATTCATTTCTTTTTTTTTTTTTTTTTGGGTCGAACAAGAGAATGTTATCAAAAACCAAATGCTGCACCACCTCAACAGGGGGAGTCAGCCATTCCACAAACAAACTGTCAGAACAATGCCCAAGTTTGGTCAAACAGTTGGCGCTCGAGTTTTCTTCTCTCAAGATGTGTCTCAAATTGATCGACCAAGGTTTAGAGTATTAAGAGTATATATGATAGCAGAGTGAGAGTGAACTACTGCAAACAAAGAGAAGTTGATGAATTGTCACAGAAAACAACAGTTTGAGGACTTCTAGAGATAAATTGCCTAATGGACTTGACTGCATCAAAATAACTTCCTTTCAAGGGGGCTTCTACTCCATCAATAACCTGTAATCATCACAGCAATGGCTTATAAATTAAAATAATAATAATAATAATAATATATAATAGAATAAAAATAGAAAAGTAAACGAACACTTGCACAATTACTATTTAAAAATAAGCAAAATCCTTATGTTGTAAGTTTCTTTTGTGTATTATTTAATAACTTTTCAAGAGGGACGCAACTTAATATATTACCATCAACTACCAAGAATTGAAATCAAGAATCTTGAGATGAGAAAGGTTTAAGACTAAATTTACCAGTAAGTTAACCTCAGAAATATCAACAGCTTTTAAGGACAGAAGCTCGAAAAGCCTTTCGGGTGTGGAGATGACAAACTCCGGCTCACAGCTCTTCAAACTGCCAATTTTAATTTCATCAGATAAGGCAAAGAACATATTAACTTGCAGACATTCTTGGTATTTGAAAAAACTTCAACTTAAGAAATATTGAAATTAATATCATGATGGTGCTGAGGTGCTAACCTATGAATTTGATTATGTATGTCAGAATCTGAATGCAAACTCATGGTACATATTCCAACAGATTTCAAAGCGTCGCAGACTTGGCTTACCTGATCAAATATATATATGCCGAAATTAGAAAGAAATGAAATTAGAAACTTTTGATAATTTAGCAATTTCCATAGCATGAAGAAATATTTAAGAATAGCAATAATTACGAAAAACACCCTGAGGGTGGCCCTTTTTTTTCTTAAAACACCCTAAAACCTTGACGACTACAAAAACCACCAAGTCCATGATTTTCCATCAGTTTGAGGGTGTTTTTTGGTTATAGAAGTGAAAACATCAGGGTGTTTTTCATAATTTTCAAAGTTTGAGTGTGTTTTTCGTGAACGGCACAAACCTCAGGGGGGTGTTTGTAATTGATCCTAATAAGAATATTGAGAAAGTAAACCAACCTTGTAAACTTTGTCTTGTGATGGCACAAGATATAAGAGAAAAGGTGCATCAAAAGAAGCTCCCTCTTTCTCCTTCATCGAGATTGTATCTGCCGCAGTAGATGCCACCCAAGCAATCTGCTCCACCGTCGAATCACAACTGTTGATCTCCAACACATCTTTCCCATTATCATAACAATTCCAAAACTCAAGGCCCCATGCATTTGCAAAGAAAGGTCTCTCACATTCAATACTAAAATCTCCGCTCAATAACAAACCATCCTCAATTGAGCTCAAACACATAGTCAAGAACTTTGATGGGCAACTCTTGTTTTCCTCAGAATTGTTTTCTTTCCAAGAATTTTTGGAAAATTCACGTTTCATAATCCGAAATGTTGGTTTACCTACATTTAACGCAATCTCGGAACCCATAAAACCAAAAGATTCGACCAAATCCATACTTTGTTGATCTTGAATACTTGGATTATGAGAGCCTTTGCTTAATCTACTGTTTTTCTTGTTGAGATGAATTTGAATTTCTTTAGAACTTCTCTTCCTTTTTCTATATGATGATACAATTTGAGTCGGAAGGCGCAAGTACATATGCTGCATAAAAACATTAAATTTAAGATAATTCTGCGATAAATGATTAGATTAGCAGTTATGCACGCTCAATGTGTGTGCTTACATTTTCATCATAAAACTCAAAAGATTCTCATTGCATGATATTAATTATTTCATTAGATTTATTCCATCAGTTATAAAAAAGAATTGGGGGTCAATTTGGAATACCCCTAAGGTACGAAAAATACCCCCTCAAACTAACGGAAAATCGTTGACAATTGTAGACTCGGGATAGTATTTGTAATTTTCAAGGTTCGAGTGTGTTTCTGTGAAACGAACATAACCTCAGGGGGGTTTTCGTAATTGTCTGTAATGTGTTTAACAAGATCAATTTAATCAATTCACTGCAAACATAGCAAAAACTTAGTTATTTCAGCATGCTTTACATATAGTATAGATGACAATAATCATCAAGTTAATTATCTTCTTAATGATTAAACACGGGCAAATCATGCATTGATAGCAGATATTCAAAGCAAATTATACCACCATTCCAAGCATTTATCAAATAATATTTTGCTAATACGTAACGACAATCAATAATCCCACAATCTTGCATTGAAGAAATTCTCAAATATTTACACCAAATTTCAACAAACATAAATCTTTTCTTTTTTATTTGGATAATTAACAAAACATAAATCTTGATTTCTTGATGGCAAGCCACATATAGAGACAATAGAAACCCAGAAGAAAGCAAAATCATATTATTTGTTTCCAAAATGTATTATTCTTCTGAAAAAAAAAAGACAAGCTCATTGATGAGCGACCTGATAGAGGCGGCGTTTGACGTACTGGCGGCGTTTCTTGGCGGCGATAATGGAAGCGCTGCGAGTGGAGACCTTCGATGACGAATCCCTTTTGTATCGTTGCATCTTCTCCTTCCATCTGAACATTAAATCATCGGGTTTTCCCATTTATGCTCTAGAAATTTCGAAACAGAACAGTTGATCGGAGAAGCGGTTTTTTTTTTTTTTTTTGCAGTTCTTGTGCTGATACAGTGTGTGCTGGGGTGTTAGTGGCTTAGTGGAACAGTTATGAGGAGCCGTACTCTCGTTCATAGGGGTTTTACTGTAATTTCTTGATTGTATAGATTTGAAAATACTTTGAGATAATTTATTTCAAAATTGTACATTTTCGTCATAATGTTTTTTTGGTATAACTAGTTTAGAGTAATAAACATTATAATATACAAAATCAACCATTGAAATCCTCTTTATGAGACTACATTTTCCATTCGACATTTTTAAGATTTACATACTAAATTATAATTGTTGATTACAATACTAGAATGCATCCATAAAAAAAATAAAATAGAAATGATATAATTGCAAAATATGAAAAATATTAATTTTCTCGATCCTCCCACAAATACACACTCTACATTATATTGCAATATCTAGTAGCATCATCACCATAACCGGCCGAATAACTATAATTTTCAAATCCAGACAAACGCCTTCTCGACCGGAACCCATACCCAGCAAACGGCGGCGGTTCCTCCGCAAACCACCGCGGACCATAAGGGCCTCCACCTGCATGTTTTGGGAAATGACCAAGAAACCTCGGAAAATGATCACTTCTAGGCACATGATCACGAAATATGGGCCTCATCATCCTATGACTTTTGCAATAATAATCTCTGCATATTCTTTCGTTGATCAATGGAGGCACATAATCTTCACATTTATGCTCTTCTTCTTCTCCCATTTTGTGGCATTTATAATTAGTTTCTTCGCAGCAACAATTTCTATGACGATTAGGGCTTTTGTTGGGAGATACAATTTCTGCAGATTTTCCTGTTCTTGAAACTGTTTTTAAGAGGATATTAGGATCCACATTGCCTTTGATTGATACGAGGCCGTTTTCTGGATTTATCTCAACTGAATATACACCTAGTTTTTTTTTTTTAAACAAAAAAAAAGGATTATCAAACATGTAATATATATGGACTATTGAAACTACGAAATTAGACAGATTATATATGCATACCATCAAGTTTTAATACTTCTTTTTTCAGTTTCTTTTGATATACTTTACAGCATATATCCCTGACTTTCAGAACAGTGATCTGCAACACAAAATCAGAATATTATGCAAAATTTAAACCGGAATAAACACACAAATATATATATATGATCATTAATTACGCAAAATCAAAGGGAAAGAAATTCTTACCGGATCGAAACCTTGATAATGTTCCATTAGAGAAGCTTGAAAAAGCAGATAAATAATAGGGAAGAGAAGAAAAAAAAAAAGCTAGTCCGAATTAACTAGAAAAATGAAATTATCCCATGAAGATTAGAGAAGATGGTACTCATTAACAAGTTTAGGATATCTGGATGCATGACAAAATGAGAAGCAAGTTTCCATATGAATATGCTTATAAATTTGAGGAATATATATATATATAATTAAGAAAGATTTTCCAGCCATAATTAACCCACATCCTAATTTGAACGTTACAAGGTTAAGAGAATTTTATTGTGTCAAATCTTATTGCAATAAAAAATATATATTTTTTGATTGAAAAAATCAATTACATTATAATCAAGATATCATACATTAATTACTATTTCCTTTTTTCTTCCATCAATTTTCTTTCAATAAACGCCACCAAGTGTAATATAAAGAACGAACACAGAAATTCTTGCATAAAATGTCTGAATATTACCACAAATCTAATTTACTTGGATTTATTTATTTTTTTAATATACAATATGTTTTCATTCATATATGAGGCCAAACACCTGAACGATTGCGATTAAAATAAAAATATTACCACTCAGCTGATCTTCAAGTTTACATATAGTACACAAACTTCAAAAAATCTTACAGAGATATATAAAATAAGAGATCTCCAGGAATTCCAAGAAGAGTTCGCTATTTTGATGGAACCACAAAATACAGGTGGCAAGAGACGAAGAGCTATCCACCACGAGCTTCTCTTCTGGTGGCATCGTGGAGGAGTTCTACATCAACTCCCTCAGGTGGCAACTGGACATACCTCACCACAGATCCTCTGATGAAACAGTTCCTCACCGAAAGCTGTCAGCGTTGGAAAAGTAAGATAAGCGAAGTCGGAAAAAAAAAAGCCATCAAATTAGGTTAAAAGGACAAGGGAGCCACATGTTTTTTTCTTGGGACGAATTACATTTACTATCCCTGAGGTTTTCCCTCATTATAATTTAGTCAATCTACGTTCAGAAATTACAAAAAAACCACCTGAAGCCAAAAAAAATGCAAATAATCAGCCTATTTCAGGGAGTTTTTTTTGTAATAAAGTGAAATGTCATGGAGTTTTATGTAATCTCCGAAAAACAGAGGACTATATTGTAATTAGCTCAAACCTTGGGGTAGTAGATGTAATTCGCCCTTTTTTTGTGTGTGTCTATCTCAAAGAAATCAATGAGGTTGCATGAAAGTTGATAGCATATCAAAACTCCACGTATTATGTGGGTATAAGTGCATGCAAGAGAAGACCATAGAGGTTACAATATAACTGAGGAGTCAAAACACATGGAAGCACCTTGTTGGATGGGGCTGAAAGGAAAAAGAAAAAAAAGAAGAAGTAAATCCAACACTTGGCTATTCTTAATGAAATTTAGGTTTCAATCTAACAAGCATGACTTATCCATCGCTGGAAGAAAAATGCAAGTATCAACTCAAGAAACTAGCTTCTAAATTCGAGAATGATTTCTAAGGAAGTTCTATATGAATAAGAACTGGCAAGAAACTTTAAACTTTCCAGGATTCAACAGCTTTGAAGAATTCAATCAACTACATTCTCTACCCCACAAGCATGCAAGGAATCAGTGTTCTGTCTACATCGAGATCATAAAAAAGGATATCAACCTCAGCAAAACGAACCGCAATAAGTTGAAGTATTCGAACATCACCATCTGAAAATTCTTTCCTACAACATCCCCATCAATCACCACCTAATACTTTCTCCTAAGCATCTATAGAAGCCTAAGAAGTTAAAACCTAGTTTCTAATGCGCAATCTCAAAGACAAATCCTAAAACCCTAAAGCCTGTTAACCTCAACCGAAAAAACAGAAAATTCAGAACCCTAGCTTCAAATCTTCCTCAAACCCACATCAGTACAGCATAGTCGTGAACATATAACCACAGAAAGTGAAATAAAACTTACACCTTTTTCCCAAACCTAACCAAAATCCGCAACTGACTAGGAAATAGGATAGCGGAAAAAATAATTACCATGTGGGGATACTTGTCTTGATCAACGACCCGGGTATTTTCGAGCTTAATGTTGAGATACTGATCCACCGAATGAAGAGTGCCTCTAATCGCTAAATCGTTTTTCAATTCCACCGTCACTTCTCTCCCGACCAAATCCTTGAAATACGAGAAGAACAACTGCAGAATGTAGCAAAAGTAAACACGAGATTAATCCCAAATCCAAAAACCAAATCAATAATGAAGAATCGTGAGAATTATCACATACCATTCTTTTGCTGGAAGATGAATCTCAGTAGCTCTGCGCTTCGAAATCTAAAATATGCAAGGCGGTCGACAAGTACTGCTAATAGGAACTACTTTCCGCGTGAAAAAACCCTTGAATAGAGGGGAGTTCTGAATTTTGCGAAAAGACCCAAAAGTTAGCTTCTAGCACGGGCAAACAATATTTACATAAACCGACCGCGGAGTTTGTGAAATTACAAGTTAGTGGTGGTACTCTGGTAGAGGTAGATTTTTAACTATTTATTAATTCATAAAGTAAATGATTTTTTCAAGTGAGTTTGCCATTATCAAACTCTAAAGTCTAAGACCCAAAACTTCTTGGGCTTTATCTTTTTGGTAAACAGTAAAAACTTTATTTCCAGTAAGAATAAAAAATTACAAAAGTAAAGGAGCATACCCCAGAAATGGTTGGATGGCATTACCAAACCAACCTATGATTTTGAGAAATACAAGGCTGAAAAATGAGGCATCACCCAACCAAAAAGCATGATTAATGATATATCAGGCACATTCTCTAAAAAGGAAAAAAAAAAGTACAAGGCCAAAGGGGCATCATACCCCAGCCGAAGAGATACAAGAGCTCCGAAATGTCCCAGATAATTAAGAGTCTTCAAGAATCCAGGTTGTTTCAAAAGTAACAAAATTGAAAGCGAATTTGGAGCAAAGACAAAGAGAGCAGCGCGCGGGCACTACGAGAGTGCAGAGCGCGCGGATGCTACCCGCGTGGTCGGCTGCAGCGGGTTTTGCGTGCACGGGTGATGTGCGGTAGCAGCGCGCGTGGGAAGCGCAAATGTTGCGCGCACAAGTCAGGCGCGACACGAGTTGTTGCGCGGGCGGGATGGGCGCAGCGCGAGAGTTGCACACACAGGCGCGACGAGAGTGATTCGCGTGAGGCCATCGCAAGCGGGTGGCAGAAGATGTGATCAACGACCAAGCAAAAAATTAAATAGTGCCAAGTGTGTGCTTAGTGGATTGATCGGAAGTCAAGTGGGTGCAGAAAAAAAGACACCGATGCAGAGTTGTGCATGATGCGAAAGGCAAACACAAAGTGCAATGTGTGGTTGTGTTGGGGTGGGGCAGTTCCAATAAAAATACAAGTTTTAATACAAAGACCTTTAGGGGCATATCTCAAGGTGAAAAATAATACAAACTACTAACTAATTGAAATTGAATCTATTACAAAATCAGGGGGGTACAACTTGAAGAGAACCCGAAAAACTTGATTCTTGATTTTGGCTTCAACGTTTGTGTTGGTGAAGGAGCTGTTTTTCAAGTCCACTTTGTTCTTTGTAGTCCAAATATGGTAAACTGTTGAACAGAAGGCTATGCGCAATGCTTTTGCCATGAGTCCCTTGCCTTTAAAGTCTCTTTTGATGAAACGGATAGAGTTATTTAAGGTGTTCATTTCTCTTGAAATGCCAAGCTAAGATTTGATGTGCTGCCAAACAAGGTTAGAGAAAGGGCAAAAAAAAAAAATAGATGTCCCATTTTTTCCTGTTGAGTGCCACAGATGTTACAATTTCGGGGGATATCAATAAACATGAGGTTGTCTTTTGTGGAGAGGCGGTTTTTAAGGGCAAGCCAACAAGAAAAGCTCCATTTTGGTGGGATGTAGCTTTTCCAGATTTGAGGTGGCCAATTGAGCTGAGGAATGGGGTTTCGGAGAAGGTCATAGACCTTGGAAGGAATAAGGTTGTCATTAACACTAAAGTGTTATAGCTCACGAATTACTAGGTCTTTGTTACCTAGGCGATCAAAGAGGGCTTGCTTGATGGTGGCAAGTTTTTTCATAAGGGAGGAGTCCCTAGAGTGCGGTGCCCAATCCCAGACGAGTTGGTCCTTAAGGTACTCACTAGATATCCATTTGATCTACAGGGTGTCTTTTTTGGTATGGATATTCCAAAGGATTTTTGAGAGAAGTGCCAAGTTCTATGTTTTGGGATCCTTTAGTCCAAGTCCACCTTCAATTTTGGGAGTGCAAACAATGGACCAAGAGACTTTTGCAGATTTTTTGCCCCATAGGAAACTACGGCAAAGAGAAGCAATGCGTTCATGAATGATGGTTGGGATTGGAAAAGCTTGGAGCCAAAAAGATTGGATGCCTTGGATGACCGAGTTTATGAGTTCTACTTTCCCTGCTAAGGAAAGGGTGTTTGTGTTCCAAGAAGACATGAAGGATTCAATGGAGGTGATGAGGGGTTGGTATTCAGAGTGGAGAGTTTTTGTGGGCTAGGGGGATACCAAGGTACCTAGCGGGGAACTTAATTAGGTCGAGGATTTCAGCCTTAGCTTGTAGAATTTGAATGGGCGAGATCCAACAACATTTTGTTGGACGAGAGTTGTAGCAACGACACAATGGTCCTAATCTGGAAGCATTTTAAGGAATTCAGTTTTGCAGGCAAAGTTTGGAGTGCCCCATTCTTGGTTTATCATAACTCTATCAAGTTTTGCCCAAAGTTGATTTTTATTCCAAGTGAAAAATTCACCCATGGAGGGTGCATTCTCAAAACCTAAAGCTATCCTAAAATCAGCTAAGTCCCTCATAAGGTAGGAAGAGGGTAGGTTTGGGCCAATACGTTCGTTTGGAGAACACATATGTAGTTAAAATCGCCCATAATAGCCCACGGTGATGAGGGTGGCATATAAAATGTTTTTATTTTATCCCAAAGTTCTCTTCTTTTTGGAACAGTATATAACGCGTAAATGAATGTGATATAACATGTGCGATGGGTTATGCGGCTTGTTATTTTAGTGTGTATGAATTGCGCTTCAATGCAAATAACATGGCAATCTACGAGGGAGGGGTTCCAAGTGACAACAAGTCTACCAAAATTGATTACATCAAAATTATGAGCAAAAGACCAATCTGGTAGAAATTTTCTCATAAAAAAATTCAGATTTGCGATGTTTAACTTTAATTCAATTAAATAGCTAATATGTGTATTAAGTTGGGGAAGCAAGTTTGTTACCGATTTTTGTTTTGTGGGGCAATTTAGCCCACGGACATTCCAGCCTGTAATATGCATAAAAAACAGAGGGGGTTTTTGGAAAAAATTACCTCAATCATCGTGCTCATTATCCATGAATTCATGGCTGGAATTTGTCTCATGGATATCCAAATCGTCTGTGTTTTCAAGGTTATCTTCGGGGAAGAAAATATCAAAACCACCTGCAGCAGTTGGGGTGGGAAGGTTAGGATCATCTGACTGTGGGCGGGGCAGGAGCACTGTGGGCACGATATCCAGTTGATGCCTGTAGCCAGGTGTAGAGTTTTTGTTTTTGAGCGCGCGGGATGCGCCAATTGCTGACATGGAGCGAGAGCGCGCGCGAAAGTCGTTGGGGTTACGCGCACGGAATCCTGGCGGGCGCAAGGGATTGCGCGCAGGAGGGGAGCGCACGTCAGTCAGGCTGCGCACTAGGTCTTGCGTAGGGGTAGGAGCGCTGGGGGAGTGCGCTCATCAGTTTGGCCAGAGCGCGGGGGGCGCCTGGGTGGCGGGGGGCACCTGGGTGGCGCGCTTTGGCGCGCACAGGGGCAAATTCAGGTGGAGACGCAGGTGCGCGCAGTGGGGCGCTCGCATTTGCGCGCGCCGGTGCACGCGCGGGCTGGCTATTGGTGTGCGCATTTTGCCAATCCATTTGAAATTCATTTTTTGCCAAATTTTCAGACAAATTTTGTTCTTCCAGGTTATTTTCACTTGTGGTGGGGACATTTTCAGGTAGGTCCCTAGGGTGGCGGTGTGTGGATCTTCCGCATGGGCGGGCGCCCGCGCGTGCTGCCCGCGCAGGGGGTAGAGGTGCGCCAGGTCGCGGAACCATTGGGATGATTTCTTGACCATTCTCGTTGAAATGGCAAGAAAAAACATTATGTCCGCGTAAGGAACAAAAACAGCAATAAGAAGGATAATTTTCATGGTTACCTTCTGTTGGATTTTTGTGCCGCAAGGGAGAGTAAGGGGATGTTGAAGTGCGGCCTTTTTGTCAAGTCCACTTATACTTGAACACGTGCATAGACAATTCGAGTGCCATCATTTGTGAACATATCTGTGGCAAGGGGCTTTCCAAGGTAGGAGGCAAATTTGCTAAGTGCACGATCGGACCAAGGTGGAAGGTTGTGAAATTGAATCCATAGCGGTATTTTTAGGAATTCATTTTGTTCGAATCGGAATGTGCTAGTCGGCAGTTTAATGAGTAGGGAAACACCGTTTACTTCAAAGGGACCTTTTGCGAGAACAAGGTTCCTATCTTCTTCGTTGTGAAAGCGGAAGGCAATCCATCCATTTTCTAGGGGCAGGATGGAGAGGTGAACATTCCAAGTTTTGGCAAGGGCTATTACAACTTTCATACCTGGAAATCGGCCTTGAAAGCACCAAATGAGGCAAATTCCCCATGCTTTTTCAATGGGAACGGTGTCTCCTTCTTCCAAAATAAGTTCGTCGTTTTCCGGTGGGATATAGAAAAGCTTGCAACCATTTTCAGTACTACAATTATTTTTCAAGAGGCTTGCAAAGTTTTTTCTGATATCTTGTTGGGGAAAGGTAGGAGGATGTGGTGGAGGAGAAGTGTTATGTTTAGGACTGCTAGAGTGAGAAGAGGCGGCGGTGTTTGGTGGATTGATGGTGGCGGATGAGTTGTTTAGGGTTGGATATTGAAAACGGGCGGCTAGGTTCAAAGGGTCAAGGGTTGAAGTTGAAGGGTTGTGTAAGGGGGGTGAACTTGGGCGGCTAGGTTCAAAGTATCAAGGCCATCAATTAATTCTTCATTGTTTGGGAAGTGCTGGAGTGCATTAGAACTAGCTGGTTCATTTAATGAGGGACCTTGAACGGCTAAGACTCCATTTGAATTTTGAATGGCGCCAGCCACGTTGGTGGGTGAGTCAGCGCCATGTAGGTTTGTATTTGCCAAGTCACCAATAAATTGACCGCCACGTGTGCCACGTGGATTATTTATTGCATGTACGCCACACATGACTTCTAAGATAGAATTTTGACCGTTGGATGGAGGATTGGCAGTGGAGGTTCCAGCGACAGTGGTAGAATTTTCCAGCAACACCACTCGCTCAAAATTTGAAGGATTGGGCTTTATCTTATTCTTACTTTGGGAGTGTTTGGTTTTGTCACTTTGTATTATATTTGGGAGTGCTTGTTCTTTCTGTTTTATAAGAAATAAGAAAAAAGATGCGTGCTAAAATAAGCTAAGGTTCTAACTTTTCACAAATGGTATGCGTTGAGGATTTGAACAGAAAACATCTTTGATCCCAACTATAGTCTCTAATATCATATTGAACTAGTTAAAATTCTGTATCAAGGCACGGGTATTAATTTATTTAATAATATATAAAGTTTTTATTTTATAGTTTACTAAGTTATAAATATAATATATATACATGAATTTAATTTTTAAGAAATTAACTTATTTATCATCTGTTTATAATGTTAATTTTTTAAAATTGATAATATCAATTGGTTTGATCCAACAATAGAGGTTAGTCTTTAAGATCATTTAGCTTTACAATATTGTAAAATGTTCAAATAACTTCTAAAATTAGGTAAAATACGTTTGATTATTCAATAAAATTCAGATATAGGTGGAGAAAACATAAATCGACTCTGTAATCACCGAGAATCATTGAGAGGTTATCATTGAGAGAGATTTTTTAATTTTTTGTACGTAAAATTTATATGTATTTATAAATTTGACTATTTATTATCAAATAATTGATTTTTTGATTATCATATAAATTCATATAATTTGTAGGACTCCTATATGGACTACAATAATATAATAATATTTTAATTTGAAAAATCTTTTATTCTTTTGGATAAATATGAAAATAATTAATAGTTTTACTTGCATGTGTACGCTTATGTAGCTGAATAAAATTCATTGAGACTATCCATGTGTACGTGTACGCTTAAGTGGCTGAATAAAATTCATTGAGACTGTCCATGTGTACGCTTATGTGGATAGCCTCAAGGTTTCTGAATTATATTATATAATATAGATAGCACCTCATCAAAAAGTATTGAATAAAGAGTTATTAAATATTTAAATTGCTCGACAAACTATGACGAGAAAACTCAGAGTAGTTTTTCCTAGATTATTATTTCACCATTTCAATACTTAGGATAAATTGTCATTGATCGCAACATTCTCAAATCCAAACAATGTTCGAAATACAAACACCAACCAAAAGCAATTGTCACACTACAACTCTTTCACACGACAAGTACACAAGGCTGTGTCATTTCCAAAGTTCGTCTCATGTCAGGTGCAATTACATATAAAGTTCGTTCCGGGAAGCATGTCCCATACACAGCAAATTACATTTTCACAGCAGATCAGAGTGCACAGAAAGGAGGAGTGGGTACAACAAAGAAGCTCTGGATGAGATGACAGGATAACTAAGTGAAAAAGACTGGAAACAATCATTTACACCTGTGTCAAACTAGACGATGCAGCCTGAAAAAATGTGCTAATAATCCCTCTCTAAAGAAGGTTCTAAGCTATTCTCTTCTCTCAGCTAGTGGCGAGCAGCATTCATAGTCTTTGTTTTACACGTCTCCCATTGACATCACTTCCATCAAGAATACTTTCGATTTGCTTGCCCATAGCAATTGAGTGTTCATTGATCCTTGCAACATATTCCAATAATTCAGTCAGGACATGGGGACAGCTTTCCTTAAGGTATTCAAAACCATCCGTCTGCATAACAGCTGCGCACAAATTCAACTTATCAGTGGCAATTCACATTTTAAGTCGCAACTATTTACAATCTTGCAGAAGGAGAAAAGGGAAAAGACATAAAACTGCTACAAAAGGATACATCATAGTGTCTACATGGACAAATGGAAGAATCTGAATAAATGTCTCCTTGCATAGAAAGTGGTGCTTACAGAAATATTTTCTATCACGCACTCATAATTACTCTCAAAACACTTATATTCAGTCTTTATGATAATTTGTTCACTTTGCACTTGATTTTAGGTCATTTTCTATTCGTTTATGACTTTATTCATATTCAAAGCCCAATCTAACTTAATCCAATGGAGGATTACCAATCTTTTTTGAACTACAACAGCCTAGAAAGTGGTGACTGCACATCTCCAACTAACTCCTTATCATACTCCAACTAATTTATAAAATTTGCAGTCTTTTTAACCTAAATACAATGCTACAAGCAAACATAAAGAGGTGTACCTCTAAGGTTTTCAGGCAGAGCAACAAATTTCAGACAGACAGATTTTAGTTGGAAACAATGGTGTTGTTCTGCCAATGCTAGTGTTGTTGCAACAGTATTGATAGCAACATCGTCACAGAGCTTAGCCTCACAGAGCAATCTGAGTCTATCTAAACCATAACGATCAGCAGCAGCAAGCAGATGTTGAGACATCAGGGTTGAGGCCCATTTTGAGTTCAGTCCAGTAAGCTCTTCCAAATCTGGAAGTGTATCCCAGTACATAAAATGAAGTAAAGCCTGCAGGACATAGAAAAAATGGCAAAAGAAAGCTGTTATTTGCAAGCCTACTCGATAAAACAAGAAATCCAAGCTCTTAATAGCAATCTATTTACATAAAGGGCAGGCCTACCCATTTGCAAAACTGTTACTTATGATATTATAACCAAAATTCCAACTCATGTTATGTGTTTCTTATTCAACAAAGATATTTAGCAAGTGCCCACTGTTATGAAAGATACCTCTTACCTACAGCAATATTCAACCCGTAAAAACCACATATATCTATTAGTTAACTAAAAGAAGGATCAAATTTGGCTGAGGATTCCATAAAAATAGAACATGCAGCCTGAGCAATAAGGTTCTAGCTTGCAGCCAAGATTTACCAGTTGTGGCAAACGACAAACTGCAGAAATTGAACAACTCCAGGAAATATTGTTTCTCACACCCACCCCTCAGAAAATAAAAATTCTATGGTTCGGAATAAGTTGGTAGAAACTAATATTTCAATGTTTATTAGGAATGCAACAGAAATGCACACAACGATATCTTTCATTACAAATAAAATTGATATTTGTGGTGGGAAGGATCGCACAGTACCTTAAAAACAGGTGACTCCATGTCTTCAACCTTTATACACTGTGTATTTTGATCCTTCATGGGACCAAACAATTGAGCTCTGAATACTGGTGAACGAGCAGCTAGAACAACCTTGTGAGCAGAAAAGTTTTCTCCATCAACTTCAAAATTTACATCAGTCCCTTTTCCACTTTCCAGTAGCTGCCCGAAATGTAAACCAATGTCTGATGGGGGCAATGGTATTGAATAGATCTTAGGTCCCTCTGTGTGAGATCTAACAACACCAACAGAGCAATGAACTTGGAGACAATCATCTTTCAGGTAGTCAGATGATTCCAAAGCAGTTCTTTTAAAAAATCGTTTGTAACCCCTGCAGCCAAATTTTACCTATACGTTAAACCTCTCAAACAATTCACCATGTACATTTCATTTTTACTAACTATTTTGCAACAAGAAGGTTGAAGCCTTTTTTTTTTGTTTTAAATTGACATGACACTTTTGCTAGAGATGCGTTTTGAGAAAACAAAAAAACACAAAATCAATCAACATTGAACTCTTTACCACGCCCATGGATATGATTAATAACCTGAAGTTAATAAAAGTTACACTAGATGCACCAAATACTAAGATCATATAAAGATATGTTGTCTACGCCAAGATTAATAGGTAGCAGAGTCATGTCTATAGCAAAGCAAAGTCGAATAACCAACCAAAATCACAAGAATTTTAAGCATTTAACACCAGTCTTTAGGAAAATGGGTAGGTTGCAAATTCTCAGACCATTATAAGTTGGCGAAGACTTAACTTTCTGATTTTGTCACACCGAAAAGCTGCAACTCCATCAGATCAATGTGCATAGCAATCACACCAAGAAGTTGAGTCATGCAAAGTTAAAGGCCTTTAAGGTAAAGGTATTGAAATAAGGCAAAAGTTCATCGAATAAAGATAAGCAAATGATCTAATAATACAGCACCCAGTTAATCCTAAAAAACTGATGCACAGACAAAGATGAAGCACTTCACACAAAAGCAGACAGCAATCTTAATCCATAATATCTCATCTTGCTTGCTTACATGACTTTCCAATATTAACATACCTAGAAAACAAGACAATTCTAAATTCACAAACACAGAAAATTACATCATAAGAGCTCAAGAGCAAAAGGGCGAGGCGAAAACCCACCACATGCTGCCTCTGTATTTAAGAGTATACGGCCCACTCTCCAACGCCCTACCGAAATGACTATGAACCTTATGCCTCTCCCTTCCGCTCTGATCCAAAAGAGTCAGCTCAAATAGCGCTCTCACATCTGTACCCTCGCTTGCTAACGCAATGAAAAGTGAAACATAAGTAGCATTATCCTCTACACTCTTCCCGTCAGGGTAGAAATAAATCGCCCACGCATACCCACCAACCATAAACGTATCGGACGCTATGTACTTCCCAATCCCAATCCCCTTTGACAAAGAATACCCCGTAATCTTAAAGTCGTGAGAGCCATTAACCGTCTCTGTTACCGACGTCGAAGTTGTTACCGCCGGCGAAGACGGAGACGCCGACGACGACGAGGGCTTCGATGTCTCCTGGTAAACCCTACCCATTCCCACCATTAAACGATATACAAAATCTTAATTGAAATTCCACAACGAATAGTCAGTTATATACGATATATTCTGAATTGAATACGGATTCTTCGGGTTAAATCAACCGCGACAAAAATATGGAGGAAATTTACGAAATTGAGATCAGATCTGGGTGGAATTTGAACGGATTTAGACTGGGAGTAGACTAAGGGGGGAAACAGATTAGGGTTTCTTCTGATTGAAGGCGATTCCGAGGAAATCTCGGAATTTTTTCCCGTTTGAATAGAAATTGACGAGAGAAATTCCTCGATCTCTAGGGTTCCGACGACGACGGTCGAAGCTTTTCTAGAGAGAGAAAGAGAAAAGGGGAGAGAGTCTATCAAAAAATATGAAAAAGGAAAGTACGTTGGCTATTTATATTCATCCATTAACAGCAAATTATTGCTACGAGATGTAATACTCTACAAACAACGGTCGTAAATCGAAGTATGAAATATTGAATCCGATTGGCTGTTCAATGAAAGTGGGACCCAGCAGTGAATGAGTGGTGGTGACTTGTTTTGCCAGGTTGTGTGGGGGAGAAACACGCGCTATATTTTGAGAGTTGTGCGCGTGGATATGGTAACCTAATAGTCGGAGAAGACGTTTCGTTTCAAAATTGGCGACTTTCAGTTCACTTGGCTCAAGTTTGACGACTTTATGCTTATATATAAACTGCCTATACGAATCTGTAACACTTTTTTAGGTAAATTATTTTTTTATAATAATTATTTGGGATGGATGATTACATTAACTCTCTAATACTTCAGGATAAATATAACAAGAATCCCCTTAACTATTGAAAATTATAAACTCTTACACTTCTTGACTTAGGAATTTTTTTCTTGATATTAGTTCGAATCCTTACCACAGGATTTAAGTGTTAGACGAAACCATAATTAAGAAATATCTCTGTAATTTTTAATAATAAAAGAAAATATTATTATATTTACCTTTAAGTAGGAGAATATAAATATAATTATTCTCAATTACTTTAATTAGATATGTGAAGGTGAGCAGGTAACTTATATTATCATGCTTGTTAATGGGCCACAACTAGAGTTTGCATTATACGGTGGCCCACGACTTATATTTATTGTACGTCATCCAACATTTTTATATTTAATTAGTTGTTATTCTGTGCACGAGGAAATCTATTTATAATTATTAATAAAATATATAAATAATTAATTTATAATTTAAAGATATACTAAAATAATTTTTTTTATAAAATAATCATGAACTATATATACAAAAAAATTCGTTTTAAATGTATAAAAATAGTAATGATATTTTTATAATAAAGTAGTGATTTTGTATTTATAATAGAGATAATATAAATATATATATATATAAACACTAATGCACAGACACGAAAATTTTGGTGTCCGTGCAGTATCCGATACATGTCGGACACGGATATGATACGGCAAAAAGTGTCCGAAAATAAAAATAAAAAAATTCCGACACGGCTAGGACACGCGAGGGACACGACTGGGACACGGGAATGACACGGCAAACTCAATTTTTTTTTATCTTTTTCTATTTTTTTTATTTAAAAGGGTCAAAATTTATTTGAGAAAAAATAAAAAATTATAAATGAATGAAACGGTGTATTAAATTAATTGAAATTTATATTTTCATCATTTTCAATTGTTGCTCACAATATTATAATCTACAAATTATAATGTTCTTTTAACATAATAATCAATTCGTACATTTAAATTTTTCTAATAATTATATTACATTGTGATAAATTTATTTTTTAATTAATGTTTGTACATATATTATATATGAACACTTATATTTTTATTAAAATTTATATTAATTAGCTGTGTCGTGTCCTAAAATTTTTTAAAAATCCATATTGCCATGTCCGTATCGTGTCGTGTCCGTATCCCCGTGTCCGTGTCCGTGCAACATAGTATATAAAATATTTTTTTAAACTCACGCACACAATGGATACAAAAATATTCAAATAATAATTCAAATATAAAAAATATTTAACAATAGACCATACAAATAATGATTTGAATCTCTTATATACTTGATATTATTTTTTGTTGAATAAGTTGTTATTATTTCATTATTAATTAATAATAATATTTATTTTATTATTGAAATTTCATTTATATTATGAAAATACTAATATTTAAATATAATAACTTAATCAATTTATTCACATTGAAATGAAATATAATTTTTCAACGCAAAATAAAAATGAAACACGTGTATTTAATTAGAATTTTTTCTAAAAAAATTATTATTTTATTATTTTATAATATTAGGATAATAATAAAATTTAATTAAACATACATTTTAAAAAATGTATGTAATTATGTGACCCCTACAAATAATTAAAAGAAATTTTGGAAAAATAATTACATGATAGATAAAAAGAATAAAAAATAAAAAATATGAATTTTAGAACTAAATAATGTTTTACCCAAATATTGTTAATATTTGTTGAATGGTAATTCTTCTATACTACAATTTCATGAACAAATTGAATATTATATTAAAATTATAAATATTTTTAAGCTCATCTTTAATCATATATATATTTTTAGCACATAAATATAAAGTTCATAATGATTAGTAAAGTTTATTAAAATTTACTTAAAATTATTTCTTGATTGAAATTTTCAATATTAATATTATATAAAGTAGTTATATAATTCTATAATTAAATAGGAGTCACAAATTATTTAATATAAATAGATATATGGAATGTCAATTAAATATATATGTAAGTTATAAGAACAATAATTAATAAACTTAATTATAGAAACAATCTACATGGCAAAATGGACTAATTCTAACTAATTCATCTCATTAATACATAAGCATGTTTCCTAAAACATCCCACTTAATCATTTTCATATATTTATATATATATGATTTTATTCTTCCAGCTATAATATTAAGTGGGAATTTAATTCGAGTTCATTCACATGAAATGAGGTTTTTTTTTCTTGTCTAATTTAATGGCAGTTTCTTATTTATTAAGTAATCTAATTTTTTTTGGTAGAACAACAAAACAGAAAAAAGAAACACAGCAAAACCAAATCCTAACTAATATGTCCCAAGTCGGACTTTAAAAGATCATGAAGAGAAACCGGAGGATTATCCCAAATTTGAAGGGTAGTGTGATCCTGACCCATCTTGGCTAGTTTGTCCATACAGCCGTTGAAGTTTTTTGGATATGGTTTATCTTAATATCCCATAGATTGTTAAGTAGATTACAATAAGGTGACAAGGTGATATAGCACTTCAGAGTCGATTTTAATACTGAGTTTCTAAATTCTTCGTATTCAAGCCAATTGAAAACTCATACGAAGTAGAAGTTGATTAAAATAAGGGCCTAAGAACAATTGAACAAAGTTACATAAATTCATCATCACTAATTACGAATTTAACCACATTCATCAATAACCAAATCCGCAATCATATTCCTTATGTTTGTATTGGAAAATAAACTTAATTTTGAAATTGTAGAATTTAGTAGAAAATACTAGAATTAGATTAGTGTAGAACCTTGTATACAATTGATTATGTGGATGTTTGTAGAAGTTCGGTGGAAAGTGTAATTAATGTATCTCTAGAATCCTCCTAAAACTAGTATAAATAGGAGACTCTCCTCTGGTTTGTAATCAAGCCAAAAACAATAAGTTATCTTGAGTAATAAAATGCTCTCTTCCAACAAAAACTTTAATTTTTCTCCTGTTCATCTTAGTAATAAGAAACAACCCATATAGAAGCTCTGTCTAAAATGTCCTGTATTTTTGTTCTAAAATCTAAACTAATGTTCTGAAAAAAATAAAATTGAGAGGTGTTAAATGAGAGGAGAAAATAAATCTTATGTTGGGGCAATTGTAGCTGTGGCTCCGGCCCACTTGTAAATCAGAGACGATACAAATCAATATTTTATTTTAAAGAAAATACAAGAAGAAGATTTATCCGGGGCAGTGCACCGAGATGAGGTGGAGGTGGCAGCACCACCACCGGAGGAGTCGGAATACTTGCATTGAGACGGGAAATCAAGATTAGATCATACAATAGAGTCATTTCTTGAAATTGAATAATAACATATTTTTGAATTTACTTTTTTCAAATTCGTTGTTGATTTCTTTCAACAAATTCGTCAACATTACCTTAGGTTTTGCTGTGACGATTGTGACTGCAACTACTAATAATATGTTTTTAGACTTACTTTCTTCTAACTCGTTGGCATTTCTTCTAAGAGGTTCGTCGCTATTTAGTTCAAGGCCAAGAAACAAACTGAGGATAAGGTTTTGGCGGGTCAAAGTTTGTTCGACGTTCCATTATTCTTAAAAATTCATACTATTTAATTTTCTTAATTTTTTAATCTTTTGTGATTAAATACAAAAAATTAAAAAAAAAAATACAATAACACACTATATAAATTAATGCACTTAATATTCAATAGAACAAGACTCCATGTTTACATAAATTCTAACTCAAAACTGATATTTAGAATTAGGTTAATAGCTCATCTATAAAATGAGGATACAGGCACGACAACACAAACACGATATGATTTTTTTTTAAATATTTTATATTAGAAAAATATTTAATAATATGAGTGCACGGCACAATACGACAGTTAAATTTTTAGAAGTATCCGTGCATTATAGAAATTTATGGATTGTTTAAGATTGATCAAAGTTTAGAAAATTGCAAAGAAAACCAAATATTAATCAAATAAAATTAAGGGAAAAAAGTGCTATCATTTGTTAATGACAAAATACATGTCTTTCAATCGGTTAGGTTGATGCGAAGATTTTGACATGTATTTTATGATTAAAATCAAAAAAATATTTAAGATAATTATTGATAATCATAAGATAGATGTCAAAATCTTAAATATTTTTCCCACTGGAAAAGACACTAGCATCAAATAAATCATTTCAATCATTAATATAAAATTTCCCACGGCACCAAACACTCACACTCTTTCTCTCTCTACTAAATTAGGGAAGTACATCATTTTTAATTTTCTTAAATATGTCTCTTCTCTAAATAGAAAGGCTAATTATTGTTTGACAACTGACCTTCGTATGGAAAGTCTAATTTAATTTGCTCTGAATCTCTCGATAATCCCATAATAATACAACCTCGTCTCGAAAATCACAATCTTGTCCGAATACAGAATTCCAAGCTGGAATCCTGGTGCAGCCACACCACACGAACGCTATCTAAATCTTGCACCACATACAATTAAAGTTCACAATTTTTCGTCATTTTCTTTGCTACAGTAACTTGCAAATCAAACAGAGCCTTGCTTTCTGAATAAAAAATCATCTTCTTACCAAAAAAATAAAAAATCTTCGGGAAATCTGAGGTGCAACGCAGAATAAGACAAAATGTACTGTTACCCCTTATAAGATATAGAGAAATCTTTGTTATGTAAAGGGGTTTCAGAAATTCTCTAGAGAGAGATTATGGAGCTATCTTTGATGGCTTCACATGGCTGCCCATCTGGATTAGGTGCTGTTTTCCATCAAGAACATCATTTGGGTCGGGTATCAGAGGTAAAATTTGTATCTTTTATTGGGTTTTGTTAAATGGGTTGGTGGGTTATGCTGAGAATTCAAGTGGGTTCTTGTTGTTTTTGGGTTTTTGTTTGTGTATATGTTCTTATCTGTTTAGAGTTGGTTTCTTTGGCTTATGTGATGCAACTCTAGTGTGTTTTCAGCTCAATTCCCTCTTTATGTTTGTTTTCTTGCCAGAATTGCTACTTTTTTCCTTTTGTATGTAAATAGTTCGATCAATCGAAAACTAACTGTATCATCAATCATCGCCACTCATTATGAAACAAAATACAATAGAATAAATTAGTATAAAACTAGAAAAAATAAGGTAATTGCAACTTTTTCATCCTTGCAATATTAGAGTGTGCTTTCCATGATTTATTACGTGCTTTATGCTTTAGTTCTTTATGGTACTCAATGAATAATTGCTATAGATACTCCTTGTGTAATTGCTAATCATATATCAGTACTGGCATCATGATGACATCTTAAAGATAATCAATATTGATGTTCATATATAGCTTTTGGCATATTTTCAGTCCTCAACTATGTGTGGTATCTATTTCCTATGCTTCCTAATCTCATATATTTTTCCTTTCTTTACTTTGCAGGGGCTTCACCATTTTCTCCCCTATGATGGGTTAAACCAAGATATTGTAGATCCCGTTTCCTTTAATTTAAGTCTGCATCAAAAGGAGGAGTCGGGAAGATCCACTGTTGGGACGTTGGACTATAAACCCTTTATCAGGATTGATTCACTCTCTAAAAGGCCCAACCTCATTGATTTCAAGGTTTATAAAGACCTCCAATTTGTCTACTTTTCAAATCTTTATTGCTTTTTAGCAAACATTTTATTGTCTATGCATATATACTTATAAATAAAATAAACGGAACTAGTAGTTGTACCAGAACATAACAAGCGCCTCTTTCGTGACGGAACATATCACTAAATGCTTTGTCATTGATTAGCTTGAGACGGATATTTTAACTAATTAAAAAGAAAAACCCGTCTCAAACGGGTGAGAACATGTGTGATGGATTTCTCAAAGAACTATTACAAAATTCCATAACAAGCTAATCAGTGACAAGACATTTATTGACCGCCACTGAAGTCTATGCTTTCTGGTAGTGTTCTTTTTAATTGATCAATTGATTTCTTTATTGAGGACACACTATAAAACATGCTTTGACATTCATTAGTATATTTCTAACTTCGCTTTTAAATTTCAAAGACAGACAAGCATCAAGATTCAATACCTCTTAGCTTCGGTATTTCAGAGCAATGCAGCAGGCATGAGAAGATATTAAAGTTACTAAAATCGGGATCAATTGAAGAAGAAAGTGATTTGCTGGATTTATCCGTGCTCTTTGATATAATGGGACATCAACAAATTGCAGATTTTGACGATTCTCAGTCTCTGAACAATCTTATATTTCCAACACAAAAACTCTACTTGAACGAATCTCTCTTGGAATTAGTAGGGGATATCTCTGAAGAAAAAGCATATAATCCTGAGATGAATGATATGCTTACAGTTATTTCGGAGTTTTACTCAGCAAAGAACATGAACAGATCCAGTAAGATAACAATGCTGGTCCCTTATTTTGAGAGGTACTACTGCTTTTTCTTCTTTTGGCGGTTTAACTTAGGAAGTGTTTGCAAACTCAAAAAACAAGTTCCTTTATGCTTTCTGCTTTGTTTCAGCACTTGGGGAGTGTTTGGAAAAGCAAGTGAACCTTGTGCTTTTTAACTTTTTTCCCAAAAACTCCTTACTCTACTACAACTTTTATGACTTTAGCTTCTCCAGAAGCAAAAGCTCTTGCAAAACACCAACGTTTTCTATCAAATTGTATATCCAAACCGTACATTGTTCTAAAAGATCGACTTTTTTTTCATTTCATACGGCAGGCGAAGAAGAGCACGTGCTAAGACGGATACATCAAATCTTGCAACTCAGAAGCTCGAGTCCCTCAAGAGGTAAAGAATGCACTTTCACTTCAAACCTATTTAAAAAAATTAAGACCCCAAACTTTCAAGCTTATGTTATGCATATATTTTACAGCCAAGAAAAAGTGAAGCGAAAAACAACACAAAAGAAAAGGAGTAGTAAAGAGAGGGATGTATATAGTAACAGTTCCCTCCATGCATGCGAAACTCTTCTATCCATAATTGCCGACAGAGAGCAGCAGCAATGCAAAAGCACGTTTGCCTCTTTGAAGAAATCGGGTCCACAATTGCCTCAGCTTTTGACACAATTCTCAGCCAGTATTGCTGGAACGGGCATAGCTCTAGTTTTGTCTGTTTTGTGGAGAGTTGGTTGTAATCGGGCGCCGTTCTGTGGGTCTAAGGTTTTGAGCACTGGGTTGGGTTTAGGGCTCGTTTGGCTGTCGTGGGCAGTAAATAAGTTGAGGAATACGGTTATCTCTATTAGCAAGAGTTCGAGTACATTTGGTGATAAGGAAGAGGAAATGATGAGGCATTTGGATGGGAATTTGAAGGATGTTTACTTTAGAGCTGCTGCTTTGATGGCCCTTGCTGTGTTGAAGGTGGTGTGATTGAATACTTTAATGGGTAAATTACAAATAACCCCCTGAGGTTGCGTCGTTTATAAGAACACCCTGAAACCTTGAAAATTACAAAAGACACCCTGAGGTTTGGCAAATCATAATGAAAACACCCTCAAACTAACGGAAAATTGCTGACTCGGGGTGTTTTTTTTTTTTTAATTTTCAAGGTTTTAGGGTGACTTTCGTAAATGGCACAAACTTCAGGGGTAAAGCTTTCATTAGCCAATGGAAACCTCGTTTTCTTCGAGTATTTGCGATTGTAAATATTGAGAGATGCCTGACTCTGAGTCGGCATATGCGGCCCCTTAAACTGCTAGTGTTCTGATAAGATTCATCAGCACTCATTGAGGTTTCAATGCATAATGATAAGTTTTTCACGTGATACCTTACCATCTATATACTATATATACATGTTTTGATTTTACATGTGGTGATGTGAGAATCAAAAATAATATTAGCAAGGAAGGATAATATATTGATGGGAGATATTCATTCTTCTAGAAAATCATTATAAAAATAACAATATGTTCTCCATCATTTTTACTTGCAGTCTATGTACTAGGATAGTGGCTCTAATTTCACTCTTTTGGTTGGACTAGTTAAGTTAGTATTAAGTGCGGATTATTAGGATTTTGTTTTTAACTTAAAATCAAGCATTATGTTAGTTAAGTATGAAAAATATAATGTTTTAAATGGAAAAACTAAATACATTTTTTCTCCAACCTCAAGATCTGAATGAACTGAATTGCGGCAATTCTTGAGTTTGCTTCATATATAAAGCCAACAAACAATAAAAATTCTCCATAAGTGTTATGGTTTTCCATGAACACACACAACATCACAGCAAATGATCCGACACTATAGGCAATAACCATGAGAAAATTCTTAACAAATTCTTCAATACAATTCAACATGAGCAAAGTAGATGCAATTTACATAACAAGGTAACTTGTAAAGACTGTTGCACAACAAAATTATTGATGATACAATACACAAGAACTTCATGGGAAAGTGAGATACTACTATCCGCCTTGCACCTCGCAAAATATCTATCACAATGCCACAGCAGCGACGTATTACTGTATTAGCAATCAACAAGTTTAATGAACATGTGTTGGCACAACAATAAACTCTTCTAGTCAAAAAACGCAATAACACTACATCAACTCATAACTTTTGATACAACTCCAGCACCAACAGTTCGGCCACCTTCTCTCAAGGCAAATCTTTGTCCTGTCATTAAGAAAACGTGGCAAATGGTTAGCAATTAGATAAATAGTAACAGTGTAACCAAGCCGGTTTTCAGTTTGTCATTTTCTTAGTGGGTGTTTGCAAACTCCAGTGGTTTTAGCCAAGCTAAAGTACAACTTAAAGTTGTAAAAAGGTAGTGATAGTAAAAGTGAGGAGTGTTTGGGAAAAAGAAAAGCAGATGAGTGATTAAGAAAAAAAGTTGGGAAGCACTTTTATTAGACCACACAAACTTTCATTTATTTATATGAAAATAGCCAAGAAGCTAGAAGCTAAAAGAAGGTCATTGGGTGCTTCTAACTTTTTTCTGCTTAAGATAAGTAGAAGCTGGTTTTCCAAACACTCCAGAAGTGATTGAAAATAAGCAAAAAGCACAAAAAAGCTTTTTCTACAATTTGCAAAAACACCCTATTCTTTTTGCTTCTTAAAAGTTGGTCCTTGGCTGCTTCTAGCTTATTTCTGCTTATTTAAGTCGGAGATGGTTTTCCAAACACTCCCAAAAGTGCCGAAAAGGACAAAGGTGCTTTTTCTAGAGATTAAAAACGCCCCTTTATTATTTTTGGTTGTTTGGGGGGTGGGATAGGGGGTGGGTTTGCAACAAATAAGCAGTCACTCGCATAAATATACAATCATTTCAATTAAAATCAAAAGGATCAGAAAACACACCTGCTTCAAGAGGAACTGGATAAATAAGCTCAAAAACAGCAGTGACGTTGTCCCCAGGCATAACCATCTTGACATTTTCAGGCAGCTCTACTTTGCCAGTAACATCAGCAGTCCTCATGTAAAATTGAGGTCTATAATTTGAGAAGAAAGCAGTATGGCGACCACCTTCCTCTTTTGTTAGGACGTATATCTCTGCCTCGAACTTTGTATATGTTTTCAGAGTACCCGTTTTTGCAATTACCTGCACAAACAACAGAATAAACCAATAGTCAATAAATGAGTTAACTCAAACAAAGTATTATCTAATTTAAATTTTAAGAAAATGTCATGGTGGAGAAAAACAGAAAACAGAATATCCAGTCAATGAGACTTACCATCCCTCGATTGATCTCATCACGTTTCAAACCTCGAAGAAGTAGACCCACATTGTCACCAGCCTAGAAAAAGGTAAAATTTGTTATACAAACAACATATTAGAACATCATCAAAGGTGAACAGACTGTAAATGCTTACCTGGCCATAGTCCAAAGTCTTCTTGAACATCTCAACACCAGTTACTGTCGTTTTAATTTTGTTCTGTGGTACAAATAGACATGGCAGCAATCATAAGTATCCAGTACAGCATGTGGTAGGTCGGAAAAATAAAAAATCAGAAAATTTGTGGAAGAAGATTCCAGAAATTATTGTAATGTAACAAATGCAGAAGGGTTGTTCTACATCACTACTTGGTCAGTACAGCAGTTAAAACTTATTGATAGGGACTCGTTTGCCAATGCTACCATATCTGATGCACCGAATCAACTTTTGGGACAATTTGTACACAACTTATGTTTTTCCATATATGCCTTAAATTACCAAGAAACTAAATAAGCATCTTAAAATTTGACTACTACGACAGCATAATTGCATCAATGGAAAAAGTACCCTTAAGACCCAATAGGAAACTAACTATAGCTTTTATCCACCTTCTTAGGTGCAAAGACAAAACAAGTTCAGCCTGATGCTTTGGTTATCCAGCGGCCATAGTTTTCAGATTTTAATGCTGGAATCCATCTTGCTCCTTGTCTTAAATGTGGTCAAGGGAGTTATGAACAAACGATGACAATCAGCTAAGTTCTATCAAGAGAAACTTGAATTTAACAATCACAGCCAACCCCACAGAATACTATGACAGTCCACCAATTGAGAGGATCATGTTAAAAGTTAAAACCATGACATAGTAAAACAAAAATGAGATGCCATAGAGAGTGAAGTTCGAAAACAGTAATTACTTACCTGTGACAATCCCAAGATCTCAACTTCTTCACCTGGTTTGATTATACCCTGTTCCACACGGCCAGTAGCAACAGTTCCACGCCCCTTTACAATACCAATAAAAATATTAAACTTACACCTTTACAATGCTAGTAAAATACTTAACTTACAAGCGGTACAGAGAAAGTCATAGGAAAGGAATCCTAACACTCATTAGAAACTTAAGTACATATTCATGAAAACATGTTGCTCACCTGAATCGTGAAAACATCTTCAACAGGCATTAAAAAAGGTTTATCAAGTTGGCGTACGGGGTCCGGAATGTATGAGTCCACAGCATCCATTAGTTTCAAAATAGCTTTCTTCCCAATTTCTTCATTTGTACCCTCCAATGCAGACAAAGCTGATCCTCGGACGATGGGAATGTCATCCCCAGGAAACTTGTAGAAGCTAAGCAATTCTGCAAGTACAAGGAGGCAACTCATAAAAAACTGAGTCTGCTAGAATGGGGTGTACTAAACCATATTCTAGTCTCTAGCTTACCACGTAGCTCCATTTCCACAAGTTCAAGTAGTTCTGGGTCATCAACTGCATCAACTTTATTAAGGAAGCACACAAGTGATGGGACACCAACCTGCAGTAAGAGTACAGGTTGATGATCACAAACAGCAAAGTTTTGACATGTAGATCTGCGTAAGTCGCCCGACCAAAAAAAAAAAAAAGAAGATCTGCGTAAGTCAAGATTCATCACAAGATGGGAACCTGTCGTGCAAGCAGAATGTGTTCCTTAGTTTGTGGCATAGGTCCGTCCGGGGCAGATACAACGAGAATACCCCCATCCATTTGAGCAGCTCCAGTAATCATGTTCTGCATTGTGCTCAAAACTTAGGAGAACAGCATAACATTCCAGTATTGGCAAAAATAACATTACTAGACAGTCAACAAAAGGAGGAAAACAGCTATGGATGCATAGCAGCCAAGACAATACCCAAACAGAGCAACCTTAACTGCATGGGAATAAAATAAATAAGAAAGAGAGGTTCCATGAGAAGTGTGGCCAAAACTGAATATTTTAAGATGTTTTTCTACTCCAGAAACTTATTGAATATTGACGCCTTAGCTAATAGCCTGGTACCAACTCTAGAGTAGATCAATATAAACAAACATTGGCCTTATTATTAACTATAATGAAACTAAAGGCTTTATAAATTTAAATTAAGAACAAGAAGATTATACATCTCACTTTAACATAATCGGCGTGACCAGGACAATCTACATGAGCATAATGCCTCTTTGCAGTTTCATATTCTACATGTGCCTGCATCATCAAGAAAAACATCAAAACAAAAAAATGAGAAGCACACCAGGTAGACCGTAGAAGTACATGTATCTTTAAGGAAACACAGTAATAGAAGAGCAAAACAAAAAAGAACCCAACCGTGGCAATTGTAATCCCTCTCTTTTTCTCTTCAGGGGCTTTATCAATTTCATCAAAGGCAACAGCCTTGGCATTCCCTTCTTCTGCTAAGACCTTCAAACAAGCAAAACAAACATTTCAACGACAATGCAAGTGAAGTATACAGATATTCAAAATAAGAAAAAGAAAGAAAGAGATTAAAACCAGGTAATGAAAAAAGTATATTACTAATAACCCTCAACTGTCTTCAACCCTACCTTAGTGATTGCTGCAGTTAAGGTTGTCTTTCCATGGTCAACATGCCCAATTGTTCCCACATTCACATGAGGTTTTCTGCCATCAAGCAATACACCAATTTCCAAATGTTAAAAGTTCAGATTTCAATGCTTTCACCAATCCTAATATAGATCAGATAATCCGATGACGATCCTTCATATACTCCTATGTTTCTCGAAGTCGAGGAAAAACTAGAAAGTAAAAAACCAAAATACGCATACGCTCATAATCGTCGAGTATATGTTCATGATAGGGACAAGTTTTAACATTAAAGTACAGGAGGATCATCACCTGAAGAGCAAACGACGGAAACAAATAGAATGAAATAAGAACAACCAAAAATAATATTATGCGACTTACGTGCGAGTGAAGGTGGCCATGGATCTCCACCAAGGGTTGGGAGTTTGATGTGAAACGGTCGGCGATTCGCCGGCGGAGAACGGCGACGTGACGGCGGATCTTCTGCAGCATGACGAGTAAATTCGCGGCGAAAGCGTGACCAAACGTTTCGAGTTGGAGTTTCTGACTGCCGCTGACGCCATTCTTCTGGAGTAGCAGAGTGAGATAGTTGGACTAGACTAGACTAAACTCTCGAAGACGAAAGGTTTTGGTGAGGTTCAGGGTTTTAGCGAAAACAGTGGCTATTCTAGGGCTTTTTCTGGATTTCAGCTAACATTACGACGACGTTTGGAACCCGCCCAGTTATTTATTTATGGGCCCAATTTGGCATGCCAGTTAAACTTGAAATTGGGCTCATTAGTATTTGGCCCATTGATTTTAGAGTTATTTTTTCCTTTTTCCAAAACAAAAACTTCTTGTGTTTGGCCGGACCACTATTTTCACTTTGAGTTATTCTTTCAAAACAACACCTCAAGAACCCCTATTTGTGAGAACAACTAAACTTTTAGTTGAGGAAAGAGCTCTCGGTAAGTGTGCGCCGAGTGTTTCTCTCTCTAGAAAGTTTTCTCTGACTTCTCTCTAGAGGTTGCGCATACATCTCTCTTCTTTCTTGCTTTGTCTATTGAAAATCTTAAGTTTCATTATCTTGTTAAGTGTTTATTGTTAATCTCATTATATTCAAATTAATATCATAGTTTGTTTCCTTCCGAATCTTTGACTCTCCTCCGCCAGTTCGCCGCCGCCTCACAACAAGCATCTCCGCTGCTGCCGCTGCACCAGTCTCCTTTGTCCACCCCCCGCCAACCTTCTCCGCTGCTGCTACATCATCACCAAACATCCAGATTCTTTTGTTTCCCCCTTCCTCCTCCTCCATTTCCTCTCCTCGCCATGGGGAAATCTCGCTCACCTCCAAAAACCGCCAAGAAAAAGGCTCCCTCCAGCAAAAAGCCTAAGAAAATCATTCCATCCCCCATTGATCCTCCGCAACCCTCGTCTGAAAAAAATGATAACACAATCCCTATTTCGAACCTTGAACCCCCTGACAAACCCCCTATTGCTAGGAAAACAAAGCAACCTCCAGCCAAAAACATTCCACTTTTCACCCGTGAGCAGGCGCATGACTTGGAATCCTCAGATTCTTCAGAATCTGAAACTGAGATATCGCTGGAAAAAACTACCAACCTCGCCGGAATCTCCATTGCTAACCCCTCCTCTAACGGTCAGAACTCAGTCAAGAAAGTCACATATGGCAAAATTATTGAAAAAAATCCACGTGGCACACGTGACGATGAATCACTTGGTGAGATAGCAAACTATTCCCTACGTGGCGCTGAGCTGGCCACTAACATTGCTGGCGCCATTTCAAATTCAAACAGCCATTTAGGCGTTCAAGATCCCTCACTAAATGCCATTGCGAGTCACGAAGTACTCCACCGCTTCTCTAGTAACTTTGAATTAATTAATGACCTTGATCCATTGAACCTAGCCACCCAAACCCTAGCGGCTGTCCAAAATCCCCCAACCCTAAAAAATTCTTCAGCCACCAACAGCCCCCTAATCGCCGCTGTGCCTTCCCATTCTATCAATGCAAATCATAATCCTCCTCCACCCCCTCCCACCTTACCCCAATTCCTGCCGTCTCAAAACATCAGGAAAACCTTTCCAAGTCTCTTGAAAAACAACCGCGACACTGGAAATGGGAGAAAACTCACCTACATAGCGCCATCAAACAATAGAGTTGTCTTGGAAGAAGAAGACACCGTATTTGTTGAAAAAACCTGGGGAATCTGCCTCATTGGATATTTTCAAGGTCGTTTCCCTGGTATGAAATCAGTCATTGCTCTTGCCAAGACTTGGAATGTCCATCTCTCCATCGTCCCTCTAGCAAATTGATGGATTGCCTTCAGATTTCACAATGAAGAAGATAGAAGCATTGTTCTATCAAAAGGCCCCTTTGATGTAAATGGCGTTTCCCTTCTCATCAAGCAACCAACTAGCACTTTCAGATTTGAACAAAATGAATTTTGAAAATACCGCTATTGATCCAATTCCATAATCTTCCACCAAGTGCTTGGTCCGATTGTGCCCTTAGCAAGTTGGCCTCCTTCCTTGGCAAACCCCTTGCCACGAATATGTACACAAATGAAGGAACTCGAATTGTCTATGCACGTGTCCAAGTAGAAGTTGATTTGACAAAAAGGGCACACTTCAACATCCCACTTATGATCCCTTGCGGCACCGAAATTCTTAAAAAGGTAACATATGAAAACTTTCCATCATATTGTTGTTTTTGCTCCTTACGCGGACATAATACTTTTTCTTGCCCTTTTGACGAGAATGCTCGCCATCGCGGGAATTCCCCGCCTCGCCATCTATTGGATCAACCTCTTCCAAAAAATACTATAAGTGGAGTTACGACTGAGAATAACTTGGATGTGCAAAATTCGGGTGAAAATCAAATTCAGGCGGATGTGCTCCAAATTCAGACCAACTGCGCACGCCATTGTGAGTGTTTCAGCGCGAGCATCCAAGTCTGTCCCAGCACCTGCCCCCGAGCGCGCCCCTGCTGCCCTCGCGTGCACTGGCCAATCTGACGAGCACGCCCTCCCAACGCGCGTTTCGGATACCACAATAGCGCGTGATCGTGTGCGCAACCAGCTTGATGTGAGTCCCCCGCCAGCGCGCAACCCTTCGCCCCCACCAGGTTTCCGCGAGCGCGATCCTACCGCAAATGCCTTCCGCACACGCACACGCTCGCGATCAGCAACTGGCACCAGGAACTCCCGTGTGCTAGGCCGACCATCAGTTGGCTACAAACATCAACTGGAAATTGTGCCCACCATGCTCCACAATCAGGTAATCCTAACCTCCCCGCCCCAACTGCTGCAGGTGGTCATGACATCTGTTTTTCCGATGATGATTTTGATGATGCGAATGACTTGGAAAATGAGTATAATGATTGAGGTAACTTTTTCACAAAACCATCATCGTTAATTTATGCATATTTTAGGCTGGAATGTCCGTGGGCTAAACTGCCCCTCAAAACAAAAATCGATAACAAATTTGCATCGTCAACTCAATACTTAGATTAGCTATTTAATTGAAACAAAATTAAATATCGCAAACCTAAACTTTTTTATGCGAAAATTCCTATCAGGTTGGTCCTTTGCTCATAATTTTGAAGTCGTAAATTTTGGTAGAATGGTTGTTACTTGGAACCCCTCCCTCGTAAACTGCCATATTATAACAATTGAACCGCAATTTATCCACACAAAAATAATATAGCGCATAACTAATCGTTCATGCTATATTACATTTATCTATGCATTATATTCTGTTCCGGAAAGAAGAGAACTTTGGGATAAAATTAAAACCATCTCTATGCCACCCTCATTACCGTGGGCTATTATGGGTGATTTTAACTGCATATGTGCCCCCAATGAACGTATTGGCCCAAACCTACCCATTTCCTACCTCATGAGGGACTTAGCTGATTTTAGAATAGCTTTAGGTTTTGAGGATACACCCTTTCCGGGTGAATTTTTCACTTGGAATAAAAATCAACTTTGGGCAAAACTTGATAGTGTAATGATAAACCAAGAATGGGCTCCACCAAACTTTGCATGCAAAATGGAATTCCTTAAAATGCTTCCAGATTCGGACCATTGTCCTGTTGCTACAACACTTTTCCAACAAAATATTATTGGATCTCGTCCATTCAAATTCTACAATATGTGGATTAGCCATCCTAACTTTCTCCCAATCGTTGAGGAAATTTGGTCGGAACGGTCGGTAGCTGCTTAGTCTCATCCGGCCCGCTTCGGATTGCTCTGTAAAGACTACCGACTGCTTCGCCTGCTCGCTGCTCTGGGGGGTCCTCAAATGCCTTTGGCTTTGCTCAATATATCCTTGCTTCCAAACTCAAAAAACTAAAATTGCCCTTGAAAAAACTAAACACTTCAGAATTTAGTAACATTTCGGATAGAGTTAAGGAATAAAAAAAACTCATTCCAAAATGCTTACGAAAATTCAGTAAACAATCCTAATGATCCCAACCTTGCAGAAATTACATCTTCACTCCGTAAAAAAGTAATTTTCTATCAAGAAGCTGAAAGACATTTCTTCCAGCAAAAAGCAAAAGCCAAAGCAACCCAGCTTACTAAGTCCGATCTTTGCACTAAATACTTCCATAGCCTCACCAAAAAAAGAAACTGCAAAAACCACATCACACACTAGATCAATGAGGATGGTTCCCGGACCACCTCCATTGATCAGGTTGCGGAGTCTTTCACCCTCTTTTACAAAAACCTCTTTGGCACTAAATCCACCACCACAAACCTTGATCTTACCATACTACACAACGGCCCCATCATTGATTCCAATATGGCTTCTTTTCTCACTCGTCCAATTACGGATGATGAGATCAAAAAAACACTCTTTGATATAGGCAATGATAAGGCACCTGGCCATGATGGCTTCACTTCTACCTTTTTCAAAAAATCATGGAACATTGTTGGCAAAGAATTCCTTGCTGTCGTCCATGAATTTTTCATCATTGGAAACCTTCTCAAACAGTCCAACCATACAATCCTCTCCTTGATTCCCAAAAAAGAAAATGCCACTGATGTCAGGGACTTTCGCCCTATTGCTTGCTTAAACGTAATATACAAGGTCATCACCAAAATCATTAGCGAACATATTAGACCCTTTCTTGACTAACTCATTAGCCCAGCTCAATCCGCTTTCATCCCTGGTAGACAAATGAACGAAAATGTCTTCATGGCTCAAGAAATAGTCCGAGGATACGCTCGAAAGAGAGGTACTCCTAAGGCTATGATGAAGCTTGATATCACAAAAGCCTTTGACTCCATATCATGGAACTTCCTTCGTGAAGTTCTCCATAGTCTTGGATTCCCTCTAAAGTTCATTGGTTGGATCCTCCAATGTATCACCACTGCCTCTTTTTCTATAATGGTAAATGGTTGCCTTCATGGCAAATTTGATGCAAAAAAAGGACTTAGGCAAGGCGACCCTATGTCACCGTCCCTCTTCATTCTTTGCATTGAGTACTTCTCTAGACTACTCAAATCCCGCACCTCTAATTCTAATTTTAACTTTCACACGCGCTGTGAAAAATTAAAAATCACCCATCTTGCCTTCGCCGACGACCTCATCCTCTTTGCTCGAGCTGACCCCATCTCCATCCGTGTCCTTGTCGATACACATGATGTTTTCGAACGATGTTCTGGATTGGCCATTAACCCAGCTAAATCCACTATCTTTCTTGCCAGCGTCACTGATCAAGCCAAGGCTAAAACCCTCGACCTTATTAAATTCCCCGTTGGAGACTTCCCCGCTAGATACCTTGGTATTCCCCTGGCCCCACAAAAACTCTCCATCTCCGAATACCAACCCCTCCTCACCTCCATTGAATCCTTCATCTCTTCTTGGAACACAAACACCCTTTCCTTCGCAAGGAAAGTGGAACTCATAAACTCGGTCATCCAAGGCATCCAATGCTTTTGGCTTCAAGCCTTTCCCATCCCGACGACCATTCATGATCGTATTGCCTCTCTTTGCCGTAGCTTCCTATGGGGCAGAAAATCCGCAAAAGTCTCTTGGTCCTAGGTTTGCACTCCTAAAATTGAAAGGGGACTTGAACTAAAGGATCCCAAAACCTGAAACTCGGCACTCATCTCAAAAATTCTTTGGAATATCCATAGTAAAAAAGATACTTTGTGGATCAAATGGATATCTAGTGAGTACCTACGAGACAAACCCGTCTGGGATTGGACACCTCACTCTAGGGACTCCCTTCTAATGAAAAAACTTGCCACCATCAAGCAAGCCCTCTTTGATAGCCTAGGTATCAAAGACCTAGTAATTCATGAGCTTCAACGCCTTAGCGTTAATGATAACCTTATTCCTTCCAAGGTCTATGACCTTCTCCGAAACACCCTTCCTCGGCTCTATTTGCCACCTCAAATTTGGAAAAGCTACATCCCACCAAAATAGAGTTGTACTTGTTGGCTTGCCCTAAAAAACCGCCTCTCCACTAAAGACAACCTCATGTTTATTGCTATCCCCCAAAATTGTAACCTCTGTGGCACTCAACAGGAAAAAGTGGAACATCTATTTTTTATTTGCCCTTTCTCTAACCTTGTTTGGCAGAATATCAAATCTTGGCTTGGCATCTCAAGAGAAATGAACACCTTAAAGAGCTCCATCCGCTTTATCAAAAGAGATTTTAAAGGAAAGGGACTCATGGCGAAAGTATTACGCATAGCCTTCTGCTCTACAGTCTACCATATTTAGTCTACAAGGAACAAAGTGGACTTGGATAACGGCTCCTTCACCAACACTGATTTCAAAGCTAAAATCAAGAATCAAGTTTTTCGTGTTCTATTTAAGCATTATCCCTCTGATTTTGTTATTGAATCAATCTCAATTAGATAGTCTTGCTTTTAATTTTTTACCTCGGGGTATGCCCCTTAAGGTTTGTGTATTATACTTATATCTTATTGAATATGCCCTACCCCAACACAATCACACACTGCACTATGTGTTTGTCTTTTTTTCCACACCATGCACAACTCTGCATTGGTGCCTTATTCGCAACATTCATACAATGCCTGCGCGCTGCACACACTTCAGCGCCCTCACGTGTCGTGCTCGTGGAGTCCCTTCGGGCGTGGTGTTCGCGCAAAGCCCTCACGCGCTGTGCTCGCGAAGTGCCTTCGCGCTTTGCACACGCTATTCCCCCGCGCAATTCTCTCGCGCAACTCCCCTGCGCGCATTCCATGCATGCTGCCCCTGCGCGCTGCGCTCGCACACTGCCCGCGTGCCCTTGTGCCGCCGCACCAACCTCGTGCGCTGCGCTCCACATTGCCCGCACGCGAATGAGCCCGCAAAATGCCTCCGCATGCTGCATTCCCGCGCGTGCTTTTCTTGCTCTATTGTCCGCACACTTTGCACACATTGCACCCACAATATCGCTTATTTTTCTGTTACGATTTCGGTTCCTATAGTCAGCTTGCTAATACTTAAAATCTAGCCTCTTTAGTCATGAACAAAATAAAATTTGAAACTTTTTGATTTCTTGCATCTTTCCGGCTGGGTATACCCCTTGGGCCTTGTATATTTTTTTTTTCCTTTTTCTCACTGTTTGAGAACTTGGTTTAGGGGAATCTTTGGAAAATATCTCTGGGGTATGCCCCTGTGCTTTTGTACATATGTGTTTATGTGAAATAAAAGTTTTTACCTTTTTACCAAAAAAAAAAAAAAAACTAAACTTTTAGTTGTTTTCAAAAAGAATTCTTCTCAAACAAAAATACGGGGCTTCAATTACTGTATACTTTTAAGGTTTGTGAAAGGATTGATGATGTTTCCTTAATAATTCTGCAACAATTTCAGAAAAAGGATGCAGTAAAAGCATAGAAAAAGTGACTGAAAAAGAGAAGAATAATAGAAAGGAGATAGAAGAGAGATTGAGAGAGAAAGAGAGAGATTAATTTCATTAGAATTGACAATATCCATCACAGCAATACTGATACATCCTCCTAATATTAATTTATTAAACTAGTAAATATAGCAAACTCGATGCGTGTGAAATATAAATTAAAATATTATTAATGATATATAGATTTATAATATAAATAAAATTTTATTTATGAAATATTAATTATTTTCAATATATTTAAAAATTTTATAGCATATTAAGAAGTATTTTTTATAGTTAAATAAGTAAAAGATTCAATCTATTGAGAAATTTAATTAGGAAGAGAGAGGAAGAAGAGAGAGAAAAGAAAGAAGATAGGAAAAGAACGGTGAAAGTAAAAAGAAGAGTGAGAAAAATATTAAATAACAGTCCAAATTAAATGAGAGACCAAAAAATAGTTATTAGCAGAGAGAAAAGAAATATTTAAATTAATTAATTATTAAATGACAGTTCAAATTAAGTGAAAGACCAAAAGTAGTTATTTTAAGGGAAATGTGCTTTATATAATAGTATAGATAATATAAATAAAACGAAAGAGAAAATAAAATGCGAAAACGTAACAAAATGTTCCCAGCGCTTTTATTTATAAACTAGTTACTTTGGCACACTTGATGCGTGTGCAAAATATAAATATGTATAATTAATAATATATTAAATTTTAATATTCTAAAATTATAAATATTTTTTAAATTATTTTAGCATTTATATAAAATAAAATTTAGTAATTATAAGATAAATAAATATAATTAACTGTGAAAATGTGAATAATAAGAGAGAGAAAAATGTGAGAATGAGAGAGAGAGAAATAAAAGGTACGTATAGATAAGGAGGAAGAGAAAAAAAAAATTTAATAATAATAAAATGAAAAGAATAATACACCAAAATAAGAGTTGGATGTAAGTTAATTACTATGAGCGAATGTGCTTTATATAATAATTATAGTATAGATGAGATGCGTCTTCCTTCCTTCAGTGGAAACGACGCAAACGCCTGCATGGATTGAACTTCCAGTTTCATAACAGCAGTTAATTGGAGACGTGGTTCGTCTCAGAACTCCTCAGTCAAGACTTAACACGATCTTCTGCCTTTCATTCAAGACTTTCACAGCCGACGACGAGAACGACCGGACTGACTGGGGCTTTCAAAAATCTGACGAGAACGACGGGCTTTCCATTCTTCAGTCTTTCAAGGTAATAATATAATTGGGCGAAGTTTATTCTATTATATAGTTGAAAATTGGGGTTTTCTTGATTTTGTTAAATCTGTATTTGATACCCAGTTCCTGGATTATATTGCTTCTATTTTTCAGAGTTGCACATGTTGTGAAGATGATACTCATTTATTCTTTAGGGTTCATGGATTATATGCCTTTTCGGATTTTTTTTTTGAAAGTTTATTGCAATTATACATATTTATGAGGTTAATAATAAAATGGGTTTGTAGCTAAGTTTATTATATATATTTAATTTGTATCTAAATGTGCTGTCGTGGTGTCTGAGATTGTTGAATCTTGATTGCTTTTTAACAAATTTGCTGCTGGTACGATGAGGTTTGGTAATCTTGGAGTACTTAATGAAAATGGAAAAGTGAAATTGAATGATAATTTGTACTCTGCATTTGGGCTTCAAATATCAATTCCCTTTTCTGAAAATTTAAGCACCCATAAATGCATTATTATACATCTTGAGTTCACATATTTGCTCACAGGAATGTTAATTTGGGGCATTTATTCTTTTGAAACAGATTGATTTGTTTAGATTTCAACATCAATGACAAAATGTATATTGATTCAATATGAAATTTGCTCATGATGATTTTGTGTGTGTAATCTGGAATCTAAATTTTAGGATAGTAGAGCTAGTTAATAAGGATTGAAGCATTTAATTGTAGATAAACATTATCCTGTTGTAGACTAATGTATTTGTTGTTGTAACTTATTTATTTTATCTTATCTTTTTGCTTTTAGATAAGTTAGATTAGTATTGTTGAGATATTCCTGGAGTCTGGTTTTATGTATCAGCCTATAAATAGGCAGCCCTTTCATCAATAATAATCAGGTCAATTTCCATCAGATTCATTTACTTATATGGTACAGAGCATTAAAAGCTCTCACGAGTAAAGATCCAGGGCACCAAAATTTTTTTTCCCTCCAGCTCTCTCTCCTAAAATGGCCTCCCCTACTAATGTTGTCAATGCCGACAACACTACTGCTACTAACACAGTAGTTCAGTTCAACCCAGCATCTCAGTTACCCATCAAACTTGCTGGGAGCCACAATTACACCACATGGAAAGCCCAAGTCTCCATGCTTATGTATGGGCACAACACTCATGGCCACCTTGACGGTACACTCCCTGCACCGCCAAAAACTATTACGGCGAACGATGCAACTAAACCAAATTCCGCTTATTTGCAGTGGTTTCAGCAAGATAAATTAGTCCAGAATGCCATATTGGCATCTGTCGGCCCAACACTTGCCTCTACTGTAGCTAATGCATCCTCTGCCCACAAAGCTTGGACCTCTCTAGAGACGGCGTTTGCCAATAAATCACAAACTCGGATTGTTAGTCTCCAAGACCAGCTTGCACGCATCACCAAAGATGCCCGACCTGTTGCTGAATATCTTCGCGATATTAGATCTATTGCAGATGAACTGGCCACCGCCGGAGAGCCTGTAACTGATCTCCAACTTATGGTCCGAATCCTCCAACTTCATAATAATAATCAGGTCAATTTTTCATGTTCTTAATGTGTTTGTTTCGTTCTCCATTTATTAAGAAGCTATGAGACATTTGACTTAAAATTTTGAATATAAATATGTATGGATTGCTAGCCATATCTATCATAGTTATTAAAAGCGCAGATAGCTCGCTATAGCATCCATCTACCTTATGCAATTTGTTCTATATATGAATCAACAGATTTTGATTAAGTGATTTTGTGATTTTCCGTCAGTTTACTCGTAAAATTCATGTATTCTGCTCACTGCACAGGTAAATATGAAACAATTGGTCCTATTTGGTTTCTTTTGTTCGTGTTAATTTCTCTTCACTATTTACGGTATTAAGGAAATTTTGTGGCTTGGAGTTCCTAATCTCATTAGGAATAGAATGAAAATTTGTGGTTTGAAGTTAATGACAGTGTATCTGTGAGCTCTTAGTGCAATTTTATCTGACAATATCTGTGAAGTATGGTCCTATTCGATTATAAATGAGTTTTGAAAGATTTTTTAAGATTTTGATATATTGCAATTTTTTATGAAGATTCAATGGCCCCGATCGCAGTGGGTGACATAATCCCCGATGGTGAGGTGACCTTCATCAACAAACGGGGTCTAATCGAGAGTGCATCTATTTACTCCTTAATCACCAATAAGAAGGTCATCTTCTTGGGTGTTATGGGTGCCTTCGTGCCCAATTGTAGGTAGGTTATACCTCTTTTTATATTATTTTTTTTGGTTATAATTTCTACAAATTTAGTTATTTATTTTGTATGAAGCATGAGACTCGTCTCTCGCATGATTGAGAAGGCAGATAAATTGAAGTCGTGTGGTGTCGAAGAAATTTTATGTATCAGTGGTACGCAATTTACTATAATTATCTATAGACTATTGCTTTTTTTTGGTACAAAGCTATAGTTATGTATCCAATTCTAATTTTTTCTTTTTGTAGTGAATGATCCATTTGTGATGATGGGGTGGGAATTGACAATGTTCAATCACAACAAGCATATGAAGTTTTTGGCTGATAGCACGGGAGCATATGTTACGTCTCTCGGCTTACTCGACTTTGACCTCTCATCGTTTGGATGTGGCATTCGGTCAAGGAGGTTCGTCTTGATGGTTGAGGATCTTAAGGTTAAAGTAGCTTATACACATAGTGCCTACCCTCCAAAGGTGCTCATAGATATCTGTAAGTTTTTTCTTTTGTGGCTTCTGCGTGTTCTTTTTATGCTTATAAATTTTTACATCTATATGTGTAAAGTTTTGAAGGGTCTGTGTAAATAAAATTTAGTTCAAGTTAATGAATTTCGAGCAGCATATTGCAGTATTTAATTTGAAATATAAGTAAATACTCTTAATTTCACATATAATTATCCTTGCCTGGGTTGTCGCAGCGGCATACAGATCAATGGCTCCGATTGCTGTGGGTGACATCATCCCCGATGGTCAAGTTTTCTTTCTCGACAAATACAAAGAGTACAAATCCCAGCCGATGTCTATTTACTCCATTGCCACCGGTAAGAAGATCATGCTCTTTGGCTTTCCCGGTGCCTTTGAGACCACCTTCAGGTTTTCCCTTGATTTCTTTCCTTATTACTTTTCAAATTTTATTTATTTATTTACCTACTTATTAATTTATTTAATTTTGGAATAAAGCACCAAATATGTCCATGCGATCAATGAAAAGGCAGATGTATTGAGGTCGAAGGGTATCCAAGGAATCTACTGTATCAGTGGTATGCAATTGCTCTTTTGATAATTGGTTTGGCTATTTCTGTAGAATTAATATTGCTTAGATGTTTGATTAATTTCTCCATTAATAATTGACTGAGAGGGTGTTTGGCAAAGCTTATTTTAAAGTGCTCATAAGTTCTCACACGTTATAAAATGTTAGATATATCTCAAATTGTTTGGATAAGCTTATAAGATGCTAGTAACGACAAGTGTAAAAAGCATGATAAAAAACGAGGGGAATGTAATCTTGAAAATAAGTTGGTGTTTCCCAACTTATTTACTTTAAGAGCTTATAAGCTCTTTCCCTAAAATACTTACCAAACACCCAACAACATCTTATAAGCTCTCAAACTACTTATAAATTATTTTAAGGAGCTAGCATATAAGTTGAGCCAAACACCTCCGACTCTCAAATGGGGTGGGATATTTTGAGTAGAATTATCTGTTTATGAAGGCATGCAGGCGACTAATTAAAAAAACAACTTGCGAATCCATCTTGTACATTTCTATTTGTATGTAGTAGCGTTATGTTATTTTATCCTTTGAAGAGCTAGGACAGGATTATTGTACTACACTATATAGTACTTTTGATTTGACCATGATATGATTTTGTAGTGAATGATCCATACGTGATGACGGGATGGGAATTGAGGGATTTGAAGTATAATGGTCCTATCAAGTTTTTGGCTGACAACACTATAGCTTATGTTAAATCACTGGGCGTTGAAGTTGACCTTTCGTCAATGGCATTGGGCATTCGGTCTATGAGGTTTTGTCTTGTGGTCGTCAATGACCTCAAGGTTATGGTAGCTAGTATTAACGAGGACTTCGGTACACATATCTTTGAATATCTAGACTAGACATATAGGAGCCTTTAGGTTATGAACTTGTGATAGTTTTACAAGATTGTTTAAAATTCCGGCTTTTTTATTGGATTCATTTTATCTTTACCTTTTGCCTGAATTATGATGTCCCTGCTCCTTGTACTATCAAGTTTGCAACTCTTTTCAGTTTTCAGGCACAATTGGCACAAGTACAACTAATCCAAATTGTCTTTTTTTGTTAAGTAAAGAAACACACATCTAACCCGAAATGAATTTTATTTTTTTCCACTTAAAATGCTTAAGGTATGATATTGGTTTGGGTTTTTATATCCACAAAATTTGGGGTCCTTTTTTATAATTGGAAAATTTGGGTAACTAAGAACTTATGTATGTGTATATTTTCTCACTATTCATCACTCTAGGGCTCACAATTGTGGAATTGATTAGTAGAGAAGATTAACATAAAAGTTAAATGAATTGATTTATTATTCAAACCAAACAAGATAGTAAATTAGCATATACAAAATCAATCATTTCCCTTCCTTCAATTCCCTCTAGTAGAAAACACATCCAAAAACTATTTTTTTTTTGCTTATGACCCAAGATTAAGCACTAATTAATTGAAAGGTAGCAAAATAAAATGTTGTATTGTGGCGGGGCAAAAAAGGAAGCAAATTGATTAAGACCCAAGTAACTATATCAGGAATCCATCTCATTTCCACCAAACAAAGCATTTGAGGCGTCTTTTGCTCTTGATTAATTATCTATACTCTTATATAGGAGTGGAAGTCGCATAGAATAGCTAGTCGGATTCGCATATCTGAATCCAAACGCCCAGCCCTACTCTTATATAAAGTTTACATTTTATTCTTTTCGAGGTAAAGCTATCATCAATTAATTTTAACTTGCACTTTAGTCTTAAATACCAATATTGAGTGATAAAAAGTGTAGGTTTATTATTTTATATATATATATTTTTTAGGGAAAAACGCAGAACAATGTATTAACTCAACTCGGAAGAAACAATGTCAACAACAAAATCCGGGATATCATCCGATCCAACGCAGGCGTAAGCCGCATTACGAGCAAGAGCGTGAGCAGCACAATTTGCATCACATCTAACAAAATTAAAGGAAATGAAATCAAAGTGGAATAACAAAGCACGAATATCTTCAACAAGATTCCCCAGGTTGGAGTGATCAGGCTCATCCTTCCTCAGCTTTTGAATAAGGTTGAAGCAATCGCAATCACCACTTTCTTTAATCTGAAATCACGAGCTAACCGGACAGCAGCGAGGGCTGCCATGGTTTCAGCAAATTCGGGATTATTCGGACCAGTTTTTCTATCAGTTTCCCAGCAATGAACCAGCCCGTTCGAGTCTCGACCAACAACACCTATCGCAATGTGGCAAGAGGAGTTAAAAACCGCCCCATCAAAGTTAAGTTTCAAAATTCCTTCATCAGGCGGCTCCCATTTCAGAATGTTAACAGGGGGAGGGTTGGGGTGTGGGGGATCACCAACAGGAGTTAAACTTGGGGAACAATCAGAGAAAGAAGCTGCAAAGCGAAACAGCTCTAAGGGATTCCAAATAACAGTTGCAAACAAACTCCTATCATCAATGCTCAAATCCAACAGCACATTCATCAACTCATGTTTAAAATTCAGTTCAAGGCGAGAGAGAATATTCCAAGGTAAGTTGGAAAGCGGCCATACCTGCCTGGCAAACGGGCAAAGGAGAAGAACGTGAAGGAGATCCTCTTCATCAGCCGAGCACACGGGACATGCGAACGGTTCCCCACAGCGGCGTGTAGCAAGATTCAGCCGTCAGCGAGGTCGGAACAATATTGTGATAGCATCTCCATAAGAAAATTTTCACCTTCGGCAGGGCCCGAATCTTCCAAATTTCTTACCAAGTCCGATCTACAGTATCCACGTTCGATCCGGAGGGTCTCGTCCTGTTAGAAATATCAATAGCAAGGTGATATGCACTTTTTACGGAGAAGATGCCGTTACGGTTGAAGTTCCAGACTAACAAATCCCATTAATTAAATATCTAAGATTAATTAAAATTAAATCTAACTACTTTTGGATCCATAATTAAATCCAACTCCTTTTTAGTAGTCCTTTTAAACTCAAATTTTATGGTTTTGATCATGAAAAATTGTCAAAATCTCTATAGTGGATATGTCGTTTTCAATTTTCTAATTACAATACTTCTTTTTACTTTATTTTTAGTTGTTAAACTTGAGATAGATTTTGTGCACATAAAAAACTAAATGTTTTATTATCGTAATTCATAAATATTTTTTTCTTTTTAAATATTTAATTACTATTATTATTATATTGTTTAACCATATTTTAGATATGAGCCTTAATTACTATTATTATTATATTGTTTAATCATATTTTAGATTTTGGCTCATAGTATTATTCATACTTATTCTGTCATTTTATATTAATAGAATAATGTACTTAGAATTTAGGGTTTATGGCTTTAGGTTTAGGTTTTAGGGTTTAGGGGTTTAGGTTTAGGTTTTAGGGTTTAGGGGTTTAGGTTTAGGTTTAGATTTTAGGGTTTAGGGGTTTAAAATTTAGGGTTTAGGGTTTAGGATTTTAGGGGTTTAGGGTTTATAATTTTTTTTGGTAACATACTTATCTAATAATATTGTACAAAATCATAGAATTAAAATTTAAAAGGACTATTAAGAAAGAGTTGGATTAAATTATGGGTCAAAACAAATATTAATTAAAATTATAAGGTATTTTTAATTTTAATTAATTTTAAATATTTAATTAGTGGGGCCAACTCTTATTAAATCTTGCGTGTTTTGTTTTGTGGTTAAAATAGGGGATGTATACTCATTAATCTTATAGTGGCTGTAAGATTAGCCGGACTGTAAATATTAATGGATCAAAAGTTTTCTTTTGAGATATTATAAATCAAAGTGATACAATCTATAATGCACGTACACTTCTAAAAATCTCGTTCTGCCATGTCGTGTCGTATCCGATACCGTGTCGGATAATCCTCTAGTGCAAAATGTCAAAAAAAATCCATGTTGCCGTATCCGTGTTATGTCGTGTCCGTATCTGTGCTTCATAGGATACCACTAATAAAAATTTAAGAGACTGATAATGACAATAATTTATTGTATCAAAGTCCACCTAAACAACACACCACACGATATATGCTCGTAATTTCACTCGTATACAATAACATATGAATAATTATTTTATTCTTTTTAAGTCATGAATTAAAAATATATTTATCAAAATAATGCATTTAATTTTCTTGATAGTTAGTAAAGTAGAGCATTGTTCAGACCTAACTAGAAGTTTGAACTCAAGAATATGAGTATTATCACTAAAATGCTACTGTATCACTAATTAATTTGTACTGACTTATATAATTACTTGTACGTACACATAAAATATGTCATTATCACTAATTAATTACTTGAAATTGGGCTCATTAGCCTATCGGGCTTGTGAGGGGCTCATATTTGATATATCAAGTCTTGAAGGATATATCTAAAAAAAATATTTTCTTCTATTTTTAGTTATTACATCATGTTAATATTTCGTACCAAATTAGCAAATAATTAAACAAAAAATAGTTAGGGCAACAAATTATAAATTATTACAAATTAACTTTTTTTATTAAGGATGTTAGAAGTTGATTTTTCGATGTGTCTCCAATAAATTAGGTAAATTAAGATGAAAAGAGAGCAATAAAGGAGTTCAAAAAAAAAACACGTTTTTCATGTAGGATTGTAAATTTGTAATATATTTTCTCACACTTGTGTAATTTACATTTCATTTCAGCGCTTTTATAATTCAGTTAATAAAGGATTAATTAGCATTAATTAATGTTTTAGGTTACTTGATGTAAATAAGGGAACCCAACTTGTAACTTTCAGAATTCAGATTAAGGAAAGGAATTCATTTTTACTCTACCTGCAGCTAATTTCATTTCTAAATTAATCTAATACATGAATTAAGTTTCACCTAAAATGGCTTTCACATTGTTAATTCTTCAAATGTTTCTTCATTATGTAACAAAAGCTAATCCCTTAAACCTCAGTCATCCAGCTGTTTTCAACTTCGGAGACTCAAATTCCGACACCGGCGGCATGGTCGCGAGTAGTATTGCTTATCCCATCAGAGCACCCAATGGGCAAACATTCTTTCAGAAACCCGCCGGCCGGTTCTGCGACGGCCGCCTCATCATTGATTTTCTGAGTAAATAACGACGTCGTATAAGTCTTGTTGTTTTTGTACAAATATGTCTTGTAAAATCGTTAAATTGAATTTCTATTGCGAACTGTTTGTTTTATTGTTTAAACAAAGCATGTGTTTTTGTAGTGGAAGGAATGAATTTGCCATTTCTTAGGCCGTATTTGGATTCTGTTGGTGTACCAAGTTTTGAAAATGGGTGTAACTTTGCAACTGGAGCGTCCACTATACTTCCAGCCAAATTGCATATCGATTTGAGCAGCCCATTTTCGTTTCGGATCCAGGTCTCTCAGTTTATCAGATTCAAAGCTCGAGCTCTTCAATTACTTGCAACGGGTATGCTAAATGGTATTTAATCCATAAATTCGATCGTTTACAAAACAAAATTAAAAGTACTTTAATTCATCCGCTAATGAAACATTCCGACTTATCGTACTGTTGTTCAAATTTACTTTTTATGATTGTTTTCTAATTTAGTCGGATTGCTGCCGGAATCTCCAATTTTTGTCGATCGGAAAATTTAAACCACAAACTTTTAGCTCGATGGATTGCAGGAAGGAAATGTCAGTTTTATATGAATAATGATACTTGAGATCAGTGGTGTTTTTGTAATTTTTGACATAAGATACACTAATTTATGATTGCACCAACTTATACCCCTAATAATTTAAAACTTTCAAAATTTTGAATCATTCATTAATAAATCTTTTTGTTTATTGCTTGAATTGATTCTAGATACGAAGTTTCAACAATTTCTCCCATCAAAAGAGGATTTCAAGAATGGTCTTTACATGTTTGACATAGGTCAAGACGATATAGATCTTGCATTATATTCGAGTACTGCAGAACAAGTGTTCGCTCTCATTCCTACTATTTTATCAGATTTTCGGACAGGAATCAAGGTTTCAGCTCAACCCTTTTCTTGTCCACTTTTCATAAAATAGCGATTTTTTTTTAATTTCTAATTCTTAAGACGAAATAATTTTTTTGCAGAGATTGTACAATGATGGAGGAGCCAGGAATTTGTGGATTCACAACATGGGTCCTCTTGGTTGTTTGCCCAGAATCACATCAAAATTTGGGAAAAATGGATCAAAATTAGACGAACTTCAATGCGTGGAATCACACAATGAAGCAGCCAAGATTTTCAACTTGCAGCTACATTACCTGTGTGAAGATTTGCGAGCAGAACTCACAGAAGCCAAAATCACTTACGTAGACATTTACAGCATTAAGGCCAACCTTATTGCAACCTACTCTCATTACGGTAAATATATAACTTTTATTATTATCTAGTGATAATTACACAAGCCCCCCCTGATATTTGCTTAAAAATTCGAAAAACCCATCGAAACCTTATAAATATCCCCTTTGTAAACTGAAACCTTACAAATACCCCTCTTGAAACATAAAACTGTATATATGATACCCCTGAAAAACCTTACAAATACCCCCTCAGTGGTTTTGTGTAATTGACCCATATTATATATATTTGTATTTGATTGTTTTCTATAGGGTTCAAACAGTCATTAGCAGCTTGTTGTGGCTATGGTGGTCTTCCATATAACTTCGACACCCGAGTTTCTTGTGGATATACAACAGTTGTGAATGGTACGAGGTTGACTGCAGGGCCATGCAGCAACACAAGCGAGTATGTTAATTGGGACGGAAATCATTACACAGAAGCAGCTAATAAGTATGTTTCGTCGCAGATTTTATCTGGGAGCTACTTGGATCCACCTCTAGTTATAGGATCTCCATTTATTTCCAACTAATTTGCATTGTTGTATCTTGTGTTTGTGTTTCTGAAATGACTGTTTGAAAATAATTGCAATGTATTTGTCTTATGAAATTCATGTGGAGCAAGACTTTCGGGTGCCAATTTATTTACTTTTGATTGACGAACCAGAATTATAGAGTTGTTAATGCTCAAATTCAACTTCGGAGATAACTACATTTAGACACATGAGAGTTTTCTAAACTACAGGACATGATCTCTTAGTCAAATAATTACAGTTATATCTCACATGAGTTTCAAAATTATAAAAAACACCCAAATATTTTAGATTCCAGCAAAATTTTAAAGGAATATTCCGTGAAACCCCTAAAAATTAGGGTGTTTTGTAATTATTAACTACATGAGTTGTATGTAATTATTTGATTGAGAGGTTCACGAATTGTAAATTTACTTCATGGTACTATAAATGTAATTCACATTACCCTGCAAATTTATCACAATTTAAGAGATAGCGCGCTTTTATTTGATTGAAAACGCTTTTCACAACGTTGTAACTGTTTACTTCATCCTCCGGTTTTGGGATCTGATTCGGTGTTATCGTGTTGCTTCAATCAACGGCTCTATTTCATATTTGAGCCCTAATTTCCATCCATACAAATTCCCCTTTAAGATATACAACTTTTCTACACTATCATTTTCCAATTCATTCATGCAGATCACAAACCCTAATTTTTTAGTGTAATTCTGATACAGTGGGTGAAAAGTTTGTGCTAGGTGCTTCAATGCCGAAGTGTGGAAAACTCAGTACATGACAATTGCTGTTCGATAGTTAAGAGCCTAGTTTCCTGTTTAACTTGTTGGAGATTTCTTAAAGATGATTCCAGTTGGCGGAATCGCGTGCTGTCTGAGCGCTGCGGCGCTTTATTTTCTCGGCAGGATCAGCAGCAGGTTTTTTTAATTTCTTTATGATTTTTTGAGTTTGTCTTTCTTCTTTTGTGTGTGGGTGTGTTTTCTCCATATCACATTTGATTACAGTTCTTTCTGTCCTCTAGGAATGCTGATGTGCTGAAGTCTGTAACTCGAGTGAATCAGTTAAAGGACTTGGGTGAGTTAGATTTTTGTTATAATTCGTTTGTTCAGCTAGTACTTATTATGGCTCAAATGTAATGTGTTTAATTGCGTTATATATTCTGTTTAGTATTTAATGTGATTCTGAAAAATTGGAACCAGATGCCATATTGTACTTGAATCCTTTTCTCTTTTTCTCCAGCTCAGTTATTGGATGCTGCAAACAAAGTGTTGCCTTTGATTGTGACAGTATCTGGGAGGGTTGGTTCAGACAAACCGATTGATTGCAAGGACAGTGGTTTACGGGTTGTAATTGTGGAGCGAACGGTACTTGAACAAATTTCTCATAGTAGACTGTCTTTGTTTTCCGTTTCCGAAACAATACTATGTATGCTTAAAAAAACTGTTTCGGTGTTTCCAGGTAGAGCAGCACTTTTTGAAACACAATGATGCAGGGTCTTGGATACAAGATTCAGCTTTGATGCTTTCCGATTTTGCTGAAGCTCTATGGTACCTTGTAAGATTTGGGTTTTCCCTTCCTGCCCCACCTCGTCAGGATGCACACACTCACCAATGAACCCAAATACCTTATTGTTGTAACATTTAAATGTTTCTGGTCAATGAAAGTCAAACTTCCAAATGAAACATGATACTCTTGATGCTGCTTTCTACAGGACGATGGTACAAGCCGTGTAAATGTTGTTGGAGCCACAGGTTTGGTACTAACAGTTGCTAGTGAAGTATTTGAGGAGCCAGGGAGATCCCTCCTGCGTGGGACACTGGATAATCATCCCGGCCTAAAGGTTTCGATTGTTCTCCACATATAATTTTGTGCTCTGATGTATTTACTTCACGGTGCCTGAATATTTGTATCATGTATTGTTTAGATGCTTGGAATCAGGAAAGTCGAACGTGTTCTGCCAACTGGTACACCCTTGACAGTTGTTGGCGAGGTATGGAAATGACACAATATTTTCTCAAATTATAAATGTGGATTTATGAGCGATGCTGAATCTGTTCTGAAACTATTCGTTGAATAAAGAGGAGATTATTCATTGGATATGCCAATGGTGCCAGTCTTGGTCACTTGTAACATCTTGGGATATGCTCTGTTTGCTGCTAGGGGTTTTATTTTTTTATTTTTTTGGGACCAAAATAAAGTTAGTGATTTTTTCCCACTTCAATTTTCTTGTTATTTGGTATGTTGATTTTGGGGGTGATGGGACATGATTTAGTAAGATTCATGTTGATTTTGGGATTGGGGTTCCAACAGAGATGATTTTCTTTAGTTTTGCTTGTAAAAAGACGTCTCTATTGTTTGAAACATCTTTCTATTAAGGTTTTTTTGACGCTTCTAAATGCTATATATTTTGCTTTAATATCAGGCTGTTAAGGATGATGTTGGATCAATTCGAATTCAGCGACCCCATAAAGGCCCATTTTATGTCTCTGACAAAACTATTGATGAGCTGATCACAAGTGTTGGGAAATTGTCAAGGTTTATTTAGCTCTATCTATGGCCCAAACTACTAAACCTTTGTGAAATAGAACTTCCTCCACCTATAATATACTCATGTGGATGTGTAATCTCAATGTTCTTGTTCCTTCAGATTGTACAAGTATGCGTCAGTGGGTTTTACAGTCTTTGGTATTTTTCTTCTTGCTAAGCATGCAATCCAACATATCATGGAGAGAAGGCGTCACTGGGAAATGAGAAAGAGGTAAGTTTTATTGGGTATTGGTACGGAGATCTGCTTTTGCATTATTTTTGTTCATTCTTAATCTGAGAAACAATGATGCATGTAGGGTTCTTGATGCTGCATCTAAAAAGCTTGGGCAAGAGGAAGAAGGTAATTTCCTGAATGCCTAACTTGTATATTCATTTATTTCTATGCTGTGCTCTTTATTAATCAAATCCAAATTGTTCTTTCTCTCATTGTTGGCAGGTTTAAATGACAAAGCGGAGAGTGGATCGGATAGTAGTACAAATAGAGACAAACTGTTGCCTGATTTGTGTGTGATATGTTTGGAGCATGAGTACAATTCAGTTTTCGTCCCGTAAGCCCTTGTCTTACCTTTTCCCAAATTGTATTTTATTGTTATTATAGACACTAAAACTACGATTTAAGGGGGTGTTTGCGGAAACTTCTGTTTTTGGAGAAGTTAGGTTGTAAAAAATTGTAGAGAAAGTTGGGAGTGCTTGGAGAAAAAATACAAAAGCACTTTAAACAAAAGGAACTTAGAATCTGAAAAAACACCTCTGAAGGTGCTTCTAGCTCATTTCAGTTTATTTTAAGTAGAAGCAGCAAAACATAACACTCCTTTTCAACAAAAAGTAAAATAAAAAACACTTTTGTTTAGACTTTGCGAAAATACTCCCTTACAAACATTAGAATTCCCCCATGTTCCAATTCTGCTGAATTCCTCAAAACTTTTCTCTCAGTCAATTTAGGTATCGAAAATTGAAACTAATAGTTATTGATCTACTTTCAGGTGTGGTCATATGTGCTGTTGTACGGCGTGTTCTTCACACTTGACCAACTGTCCTTTATGTCGAAGACGGATTGACCAAGTTGTAAGGACTTTTCGGCACTGACTTTTGATGTCGAGCCTGTTTACGAGTACTTGCTGTTCTTTTTTTTGGCACCAAGATGATCTCCATATAAGCTGATTTTTGTACTAATCTTTTGTTGATTCTATCAAATCTTCCCTCCAATTGTAAATAGCCTATTTAACAGCTTTGTAAATCAAATAATTCAAAGTGCCACCAGGCCTCGGATTCTTGTATTTAATTTCCCCCTATGTGAAGTTTAGTTTATCACAAGTTTATCTACCATTTTATCATACGGATGTAGGAGTGCAATCACTTGGACAAAATAGAGAAAGAAAATAAATCATTTTGCATAATAATTAATATTTTAGTAACATAAATTTTTTATCAGCCTCTTATCTTTACTTATCTAAAAGTTATTGTATTATTAATAACTAGTAATAAACCCATGCTAAGACACGGGATACATTTTTAATAGAAAAAGATTATTAAAATTGATGAGGTCTGTTTTTGGTGTGGGGTCGAGGATTGACCACGGGGTCTGTTTGTCAGTTGAATTTGTAGGGGGGAGTCCGACTTCGATCTGAAAATACGAACACTGGGGTTACTTGGTCAGAGGAGGTTGACTCCGGCGTAGCACCTCCGACGCTCAAGTCAGTACTCGAAATAAGATGTTCGATTAAGAGAGATGCGGTCGGAGCAATTAATAAGAGCTTACCAACAATAATAAATGCTGGGGTATATATAGTATACCTAAGGAGGTGTGCATTTAATGCATGTCTGCGCTGACCTGCAGGCATTTAATGCTGCGTGCAGTAGCTTTGCAGAGGATCAAGTACTATCCTTAAAAGGTGGGATCTGGTGGGCCATGCCCGCCCAACTTGAGGTATGGTTTTGGCGGCGGCACTTAGCGCGCCTAACTACGTCAGCCTTACAAGGTCATTAGGCGATCGAGGGTCTCTAATCGACGGGATCTGCCCGACCCCTAGAGTTGTACGAACGACAGTCGTTGTAAGTGAAGATGGCTTTGTGCTTGGAGTCTTACAGCCCGCGGATGCCCCGTGGCGACCCGATGCGCACTAAGGCGGTCGAGTGCCCTACCAGAGGAATGTTCCGCTTGGTGGATTTGTCGCCCCGATCGGAGATACGCGATCAGAGCTCCCATTTCCGAGCCTTCGTAGGACGGCCACGTGGCTTAAGCTGACCATTAGGATCGGGACACGTGACACGGTCGGATTACCCACTATCAAAAATTGTTTCTATTTATTTAAAAAATCTAAATTGATAAAAATCAAATCATAACCAATTCATTAATTATTAAGTATTTATTAGTTAAAATATCAATTCTTGCACTTGGCAGTACAAAATATGAAATAATTGTAATATTCTTTTTTTATATAAATTGCAGTTGAATTTACCATAAATGGAATTATAAAGAATTTGTATTTAGTATGGAAAATAATAAAATAAATTTGAATTCAATTTTTTATAACAAACTTATCTTGAAAAATCTTAAATTTATCATGATAAATGTGAAAAATATTCATATTATTTTAAATAATCTTATCTCCAATGAAAAATTTTATTTTTAATTATTTATTTAAAAAAAAAAAACAAAAAATATATTGAGTCAAAAATCAAATATTTGAGAAGTTAAATACCGCTCTCAAATACCTTAGAAACTTTATTACAATTGTAAAAGATATAGCCTATGATACACGGACACTTCTAAAATTTCTATTCTGCTGTCGTGTCGTGTCGAACACCCTGTCGGATACTTCTCTAGTATAAAATGTCAAAAAAAAATCTGTGTCGTGTCGTGTCCGTGTCGCCATGTCCATATCCGTGTTTCATAGGATATAGCGCTTCATACGGTTGAACCACGACTTTATTAAATGTGAACATTTTACGTCGTCCTCCAGTTAACTCTTGGGATCCGATTCTGTGTTCTTTGTTGCTCCACATCCTTTTTATACCATCACTTTTCTCATTTAATCAGAAAACCTCTGAATGTTTCATTTTTTAGCTTTTACTTTCCCTTTTCGATTGATTCTCCTTTCAAATACACAAGTTTTTCTACTTTTGGATACTTCTTGCAATTCTCAAACCCTAATTTGCAGCTTAATCTGATGTTCTACAGTAGATGAAAACGGAGTTTCAATGCCGTGGAGTCGAGAACTCTGTACATGGCGATATCTTTTCGATAATTAACCGCCTTTTTTTTTCCTGTTAAACTACTTGTAAATTTTATTGAAGATGATTCCAGTTGGTGGAATCTCGTGCTGCCTGAGCGCGGCGGCCCTTTACCTTCTGGGGAGGAGCTGCGGAAGGTCTATTTTATTTCTGCGAATCTTCTTTTAGTTTGATTTTTACGTACATAGAGTAAAATGTTGATTAACGATTCCTTTTTTTTTTAGGGAAGCTGATGCACTGAATTCTGTAACTCGAGTGAATCATTTAAAGGACCTGGGTGAGTGGAATTCTGCTATAATTAACGTTCAGCAATTTGTTATGGCTAAATTGTAGCGTGTTTTAATTTAATTGCATTTTTCTGACTTTTATTGACGATTTTCCTTTATCAAATTTTCTCTGGCTGACTGGTAAGATGTTTAATTGCATTACTCAGATTTTTCTTGATGCTTGTTCCATATTTAAAATTGCTTCACCTCAAGGGTCCTTTATTCAGATTCACCTCATTTTCTCCTTTTCGTGAAACATTTTATCCATTACTTTACTTTCGTAGTTGAGCTTAGGTGTATTATGTAGTACTTAAGATCTATAATTACCAGGATCTGATTGAACTAAGTAACAAAATTATGGACCATATGAAAACTATTTGTATTACTCTAGTACTCAGTTTGGTATCATTACTAAGTAGGATTCCGGAGATTTTTCGCTTTGTATGATTTAATGAAAACCTGGAACTGTTTATACAGGTATGCTTATAGGAAATAGTTGTTTGCACTATTTAACTTTGTTTTTACATGATATTCGAACATCCTCATGATTTTTGTGGTAATTGATATCTACAACGAAGAATCAGTTTAGACTGATTTCTCTTTTTCGTTCTCACTTACCTCCACTCACTATTGATTATCTGGTCTTTTGATTTCTCATCTACTTTTTAGTTTTTTGGGGGAACAAAACAGATTAGCAGATAATTACCTTTTCTTTTGAAATGATTTCTGTAACTTTTCATGGCTGATATATGAAGATTTCTTCTGATCTATCATGCCAGTGTTTTTAAGTATACCAAAAGTTTGGGACTAGATGACATATTATATCTTCTGTTTTCAGCTCAATTATTGGATGCTGCAAGCAGAGTTTTGCCTTTGGTTGTCTCAGTGTCTGGGAGGGTTGGTTCAGATAAACCAATAAATTGTGAGAACAGTGGTTTACGGGTTGTAATTTTGGAGAGAACGGTATTGGAACAACTTATCATGAATATATTTGTTCAAAACAAAACTTTATTCTTAAAAAATTTGTTTTGAATTCCCAGATTGAGCAGCACTATTTGAAACACAATGATGCTGGATCTTGGGTACAAGATTCAGCTTTGATGCTTTCCAGGTGCCAAGAAGTTGACTGGTACCTTGTAAGATTTCGGTTTTCTCTTCCTGTGCTGCCCCAATGGATGTTCCCACAATACACACGTACACATTTTTACTATATTATGTACATATTACACTTTTTTATTGTTATATACGTAATAACGAGTGTGTTTCTTCCTACAGGATGATGGTACTAATCGTGTAGATGTTGTTGGAGCACGTGGCGCCAGAGGCTTGGTACTAACAGTAGGGAGTGATGTATTTGAAGAGAAAGGACGACCCTTATTGCATGGCACATTAGATGGTATTCAAGGCCTGAAGGTTTGGATTGTTGTCCACAATGATTTTATTTTGTGCTTTATATATTTTGTTTACAATGGCAAGGATATTGTAGCAAGTTGTTGTTTCAAGTTTCAGTGATGATGTCTTATTTGTTTAGATGCTTGGAGAAAGGAGAATTGAACGTGTTTTACCAACTGGTACGCCCCTGACAGTTGTTGGTGAGGTATGATACAATATGTTCTGTTTAATTGTGTATTCAAGAGTGGAATTGAAACTCTGCTGTAACTATCCACCGAATAAATAACTTTAAACGATGAAAAATGAATCGAACAATGACAGAAGACAAGATATTATTTGATTTTTGTTTATTGTGACTCAATCAATAAGTCAATGTGAGTTTCTGTGACTTCATTATTGTGGTCATGTGGACATGATTTGATGTTGGAGGATGGATGCATGCATCATCCTCTGCTACTACAACCTTTTTTTTTTTGGATAATATGGATGTTGATTTGTTGTTTAGGATACTAACAGATTATAGTCTTTAGTTTTGCTTGTAAAAAAAGGGCGTTGATGTTTGAAAAGGTATTTCTCTTCAAGGCTATTTTGTGTTACTAAGTGCTATATTTTTCTTCTGTTGTCAGGCTGTTAAGGATGACATTGGATCAATACGAGTCCAGCGACCCCGTAAAGGCCCATTTTATGTCTCTGACAAAAACATTGATCAGCTGATTGCAAATTTTTGGAAATGGTCAAGGTCAATCTATCTCCTTCTATGTGCTACATATATTTGATGTGGTCCGGGAAGTGCAAAGCTTTAGTGAAACCACTTCCTCCCATCTATTTATTTGAATGTTTTTGTTCCTTCAGATTGTACAAGTATGCGTCAATGGGTTTTACAGTCTTTGGGATTTATCTCCTTGCTAAGCATGCAATCCAGTATGTCATGGAGAGAAGGCGTCACTGGGAGATGAGAAAGAGGTAAATCTAATCAGTCGTTATTATCAGCATTGTTTTTGTTCATTCCGTGTAATTAAATCTGAGAAAATTGTGCATGTAGGGTTCTTGCTGCTGCAGCAAAAAAGGCTGGGCAAGAGGAAGCAGGTAATGTGCTGAATGCCTAATTTGTATTGTATCCTCTTGTTTTTGTGCACTCATTGATCAACTTCTGATTGTTCTTTCTCTCATGGTTCGCAGGTTTAAATGGCAAAGCTGAGAATGGATCAGATAGTAGTATCAATAGAGACAGAATGTTGCCAGATTTATGTGTCATATGTTTGGAGCACGAGTACAATTCAGTTTTCGTCCCGTAAGCCCTTGTCTTACTGCTTTTTCAAATCATTTGCATGGTTCAACACCTCCACCCTCCTCTATTCTTATTATTAGGGTAACTTATGTCAACTACCCCTGAAGTTTGGTGTAATCACAAATTAGTCCATCTTATTTCTTATTTCGAAAACCACAGAAACACCCATGAGGTTTAATTATTGATGCCTTTGTCGGATTGTGGCGATGTCCACACCACATGAAGCGCCTCGGGTCCTGCATTTCATCGGTCTAAGAGTCGATGTGTTTTAAAGTCTTATTGACACTGGTTGAAGCCTTTCTTTGTCAAGAACAAATTTGTATAATTTTACATGAATAAATGAAACTTAAGGTATCCTCAAAAAAAGAAAAAAAAAATTCAGTTCTTTTGCTTTTGTTCTGAAATTAGAAGGCTAATTTGTAATTTCACTAATTCGGAAATTTTGAGAAACATTTGAATTCCCCCATATTGCCATTTGTTACCATTTTGATGAATTCATCGAAACTTTGTTGTCGGTTGATTTAGAAATTGAAAATTGAAACTAATAGAGTTATTGATGTACTCTCAGGTGTGGTCATATGTGCTGTTGTACTGCATGTTCGTCACACTTGACCAACTGTCCATTGTGTCGAAGACGGATCGATCAAGTTGTCAGGACTTTCCGGCACTGACTTATGATGTCGAGCCTGCTTACAAATACATGATTACGAGATGATAGAGGTGCTGTTCTTTTTGTTCCATCACGGCAGTCAACGCTTGTTCACTACTACAAAGTCTTTTTATTCAAGTGTAATTTGTAAATAACACTATTTAACTTCTTTGTAAATTTGAATAGTTCCATGTGCATGTACATCTAACAAGAAATGAGTTACAGTCAGAAAAGCAGTCTTGCCTCAGCTTCTGCAGCTTCTGGGAATGTTGCTGAAGAGATGAGTTAAAGAAGCTTCAGCTATAATATTTTGGCGCAGTTATCCTAATGTTATCTACTTCTGATAATATTCTTTTGCTATTCTCAAATTTATTTTAATATCTTCACCTTTGTTATTTTCTCTGATACGTTTCACACTTCGGAAACAATTTGGCTGTCTTTAGCATGTATTTTCTGTTTCCCAAGTCAAACTAAGAATTTCAATACAAAATAATATTATGGGATAATTATGAAAAATTATCTGGGGTTAGTGTTTTTTTTTTTTTCAGAAAATACTTTGAAACATTTAAAACATTACGAATACCCATTTGAGCGAGCCAATGATTTTCTTCTGTTAGTTATGTGGCCATTTATTATGTTTTGAAAATCTCAAGATAATCTTCATAATCTGCAAGGTTTTAGGTGTCTTCGTAAATGATATAATCCTCTGGTTATTGGCAAGTGAGCCTAATATTATTTGCACAAAATATTACTAAAATACTCTTAACCATATATGTACATCAGGGTATATATTTATACATTGTAACTATTATGTAAATAACATATATATATATATATATATATATATATTGTTACAATAATAACATACAAGACAAATTATGTTTGGGCACCATTACGGTGTCAAAGGTAGTTAAACTATCTCGTATTGAAAAATTAAATATGTGGTGTTCAATATATAATAGCTTGTCAATCTTCTCCTCTTAAATTAGTTTTTGAAGTGAGTTCGATCAAACCTATCTTCTTCAACAAAAGCAGAAAGCCACTAAAAAAGATATTTAAAAAATTGTTTAATCTTATTACTCAAACTTGATAATTTATTTCAGCTTAGCTAGCTCAGAATCTGCTAATGTTCTCTTATAAATCTCAGCCCCAATTAATTTAAACTATTCCGAACATTTGAAAAGGAAGAAGACGACAAAAAAAAGTAAAGAATCTGATACTAATTAATCTTTCTGCTAAAATTACATTACATATCTATCTCTTCAATAACACTTCATTTTCTAATTGGCTGAGCGCCGCATAGTCTCCATTATTACTCCCATCATAATGATCGATATATAGTTTATCTACAATTGAATCTGATACCTAACTTTAAGTTAGCTTTCTACATTATTATGCACTGTTTATATAATTGGGAAATTAAGACTCATGAAAACTATAATCTCGCATTTCAATAATTGTAATTAATTCGACAGTAATTCGCGAACTTGACTGATGGCCATTTCTTAATTAATTTTCTTGATTATTTTGTTATGTTCCGTATGAATCTAGAAAGAAACCTATATATTAAGACAAAGAAAGTCTGGAACTAGTAAAATAATATCTTTTAAGACAAAAAAGAGTCTAGAATTAGTAAAATAATATATTTTTATTTATGCCGATTAATTAGAAGAATCTTCTCAATGCTACTAAGAATAATCTTAGGCCTAAGCTAAAATTGTTCCTAATCGATCCGTCTTTTCCAACGAGACACACGTGATTAGAGAATTAACTAAATTACCCTTTATGATATATATCCTTTGTCTTTAAATAGCCACAAAACATTCATTTTTCCTTAAAAATTAATCACATAAAACTTCCAAGAATTCAACACCATTAATGGCACAAAACCAAAATAACTCCGAAGGAGTGTACAAGAAATTGAGCAGAGCTGTCTCTTTTAGCCCCTTTAAACAAACAATTCGCCATAAGCCATGGCATCCCAAAACCTCCATTTTTACCACTTCTCAACAAAACCCACAACTCCAAACTGCTAACAATGTCGACCAAATTAAGGTTGGAAGAAAAGAGGTTGTTTTACCTCGTGGGCATGTCGGGATTAATGCTGCTTCGAAAGAGACTAAGGATAATGATCACAAGTTTACTGATTATATTAGAAAGATGAAGGATAAGATGAGGACTGCTTCCTCAAGTACTGTTGGCACTCCTGCAAAGAGTACTACTGCAACAGTTAGGAGAGACAGTTTCAATGATAAGGTCTCTAGTTACATTAATCGCGCCAAGTTTAAGATCAGGACGACGTCAAATGTTGGTGACGACAATCGTGGTTCCAGCTTCAAATAAAGCACGCCTACCTTAGAAAGTTATATTTTTAGTATTTTCTTTTAGAAAAATCAATGTTTTGTGGACTTGTATGCATGAATGAATTAATAAACTTTTGAGTTTGAGTTATAGTGAACTTGTAGTACACTTCCATTTAAAGCTTGAATCAGGAGTTCCTCTCTCTCCACCGATACAACTCCTGTTACATCTGAAGTTGGCAGGCCAGGGAGCCAACTAATTAAACACTCAGATTGTGGTAAAAACTGCTTATGGTTGGTCTAAATAAGCATTCAAATTGATATTTAACAAAACTAGCGAAACTTACAAACTAAACTAGGGCGTATTACATCTACTATCCCTAAGGTTCATTGAAATTACAAAGTAGGCCCTCAAGTATCATAAACAGTGGCAGTACTGTATATATCATCGCCGCTGATCATATATAAATCACGCATGAGTTAAAGTAGAGACTATTTGCTTCTCCCGAAATACGTCAAAGTTACATCACTCATGAGTTTCATTTTAGTTCTTTTTCGTATGTCGCTTATGAGAATCTCCACAAGCCGACTGAAAATAATTCAAGGATTAAATTGGAAAAATTACATTTACACCCCCTCAGCTTAGGGAAAAATACAGCAATACCCCCTCTACTATTGAAAATTACACAGAGACCCCCTCGTGTATGGCTCTGTCTAATACTTAGGTCCTGTTCTTAGTCATTTTCTTATTTTCAAGTAGATGCTAACGTTTTATTAACTGGACAATAATTTAATCACTTTGCTCATTTCATGTATAGCAAACACTATAACAAAAATATTATGAGTAATTTAGTCATTTTACGACTTTCTGTTAAGTTTAATTTATAGGTTTCCGTTAGGATTTAAGGATCTATTAGTTTCCAATAGCTGAAGGAGTGTCACTGTATTTACCCCTAAGTCGAGGTGTGTCAGTGTAATTATCCCTTTCTTTCATATCCACATTTTCGAACAAGAAACACACCAACCCTTATATAATCCTCCGTCATTAAAGTGCCATCCCTGCACATAATATGGAAGTTTAGAAACAATAGTAAATTACATGCATGCCCTTATATGTAAACTTCCGAGTTCAGTACGTATCTTATATCTACGAATGTTCACTTATAATCGCAACCGCTACATTCCACATTAAACTACTAAATAGTATCTAATTTATAATGTTTGGGCAATTCTCACCTCAATAACATTAACTTAGTGAGTTAAATATAAATATCTTAAAACTAAAAAAGGGTGAAGAATCTGGTACGTACTAATTAATTAATGAATTAAAAATGCTGTATTTCAATAAATTTGATCTTTCTAGCTACTATATTAATTAATCCAATGATGACACTTGATTATCTAATTGGTGAGCCGCAATTTATGCAATAAGTTGAATCCAGCAGAAGCCAGAAGCAATTTTTTATGCTACGTACGTGGAAACATTATTACCAATAATAATTATAGTTGATTGATTCTCACAACTAATTAATTGGGTACTTGATTCGATTGTAGACTTTGAGATGAACAATTGGAATCTGATACTTAACTTTAAAACTTTGCCACTTATGGACATCAAAGCTGTACTTCTGTATTTGGGTGAGACAGCTTCAGAGTATTTTGATCTCTCACTCTTGATTCCAAGCGGTTTGTTTCTTTATTTATTGAAAAAAGAAAAAAGAAAAAAGTGATCTCTTTCCAAAATAATATAGGAATAATTACACTTGCAATCCTCAATTTAGAAAAAATATAGACTATTGGAAAACAAAGATACCTCTCGATTTTGGCTCCGTTTAATACTTAAATCCTGTTGTTAGTCATTTTTTTTAGTATTTTATTAACTGGACAATAGGTCAATCACTTCGCTCATTTCAAGTATAGCAAATACTATAACAAAAATGTTGTTAGTGATATAGCAATTTTGCAATTTTCCATTAAATTTTCTAGGTTTTCGCGTCATTTAAATTAATTAGAGGATTTATCTATATTGTCGAGAGGGTGTCGCTGTGTTTACCCTAATCGAGGGTAAGTGTAATTTACCTATAATATATTATGGGCATGCAGCAAAAAGTATACCATTACAAAAATGACATGACAATTACATCAGAGTTACATGATCGATGATTTTCATAATTCATTTCTTTGTTTTATGTCGCGTATGAGAATCTCCACAACCTACAAACACGAGGTTCAAGAAACTCCATTAAGGTTAAGAATATAACTACTAAAATAAACAAATATATTAAGTCGGCTGAGAATTTATGAAACCGACTTTGGAATAATTTTAGGACGTAATTAGGCTAAAATTCTTACATATCCACATTTTCGAGCAATAAACACATGCATGATTAATCAGCTAAATCTACCCTTAATCCCTTCCTCATTAAATTGCCACACAATGTTCATCAATTTCCCTCAAAACCACATTGAAAAACCTCCCACAATCACTTTTACATCCACCAATTACTTTCACATCATACAACAATGTCACAAAACAAAAAAAGCAGCAAATCCAATACTGGCCGGTTCTGCAAGAAATTCTGTAAAGCTGTCTTTATAAGCCCAGTTAAAGCTACATTTCATCGTTTGTCACATAAAACATGGCAAACCCGTAAAGACCCCATTTTTACAGCTAATTCTAACCAAAACCCACAACCCCAAACTACTGATCATAAGCCTTTGCTTGATAGTACTGTACGAAGAGAGATACACATTGTTGATGGAAATTAATGACCGAATTTATAAGGATGTAAGAAAAGATCAGGTTGTTTTGCCACGTGGGCACGTTGAAAATCGTGTTTCGGCATCAACAACTAAGCCCTTAATCTTAAAGGATGATGAGGATAATGATGAGAAGACGTTTGATGATTATATTAGAAAGGTGAAAGCTAACATGATGAGGAATGCATCAAATGTTGGTACTGATCATGTGAGAAGTGCGACGTCGTCGATTCAGAGGGATAGTTTTAATGATAAGGTTTCTATGATCGATCGTGCTAAGATGAAGATTAGGATGACAATTGACAATGGCGGTTCTGTCGAATAATTAAGGAAGGCATTATATATAAGAGATTATTGGTTATATATATTAATCTATGGACGTGTGTGCATGATTATCTGATCTTGGGCAAATTACAATTTAGTCCATCTTTTTTCAGAATTACAAAAAACTCCCCAAAATTTCACTTATTACAAAAAACTTCCCGAAACTATACAACATGTAGATTAAAATGCAATTAATCAGCCAATTCCAGGGAATTTCTTGCATTAAAATGAACTTTTAGGGAGTTTTTTTGTAATTCCTAAAAATGAAGGTGGGTAAATTGTAATAAACTCAAACCTTTTTTTGTTCTTAGTGATGAACTTATGTTGAGACTCAGGAAATAAAGTATGTATGTATATGCGATGTTGTGATTGTTTATGTCTACCTGAATACATCATGTAATATATATTTGTTTGCGTTAAACTATAAAACATGGATATGGTGATACGAACTGACGGACAAGGCAATACGATTTTTTTTTTTTTAAATATTTTACATTAGATAAGTGTCCGACAAGGTGTCGTACACGACAGAAGTAATAAGCTTATGAATATCTTCGGATATGGTTAGACGTTCATGGTGGTCTGGTTTTATAAACCTCTGCCAACCCATGTTTAATTAGGTGACGAGTAATTCATGTATATTTTAAAATAAAAACGATTATTGATCACATATAGGCATTGATCCAGACCAAGAAATTAAAAATTCCTCGATCTTTACACATTTTTAAACTATTGTACTTCTAACCATTCAGAGCCGGGGGACGGAGCTAAATTAAAGGGCCCAAATAGGGGTACCTGACCCTGAATTTTTGTGGTTCTTTAGTTTTTACAATTCTTCATTTCTTTTTATATGAAATTCACGGACTTTTGTAATTTTGCCTGCCTTCAATTGAAAAAAAATCCCTTTTTTTTTTTTTTTTAATCTGTCCTTCTTACCCAAAATTCTGGCCTTGTCCCTGTTCGGAGCCCAACAAGAAAAGCAAACATGGCCGATGTCCTTTCTACAATGTTTTGTCTAAAGCTACTTCGGATCTTAATTTTTGCATGGGCCATTTTAAAACAAATAATGGGCTTACTTAATTTGACAGTCCACTACTTAAATTTTGGTCCTGGACTAAGAATAAGATAAATCAAAATTATAGGAGTATCAAAAGTCAGTTAATCTAGTGGAATGAGACATTATATTCTTCAAATAAAATTTAAGATTCAAATTCTAACTTATGCATGAAGCAATTGAATTGGTCGTCGGGAGAATCAAAACATAAACCAGGTGATCTCAATATTATAAAATTAAAGTTCCAGAATAGGAAAATGCTAGCTGGTCATGAAATTAAGTCTATGACCATGAATGACGTGGTTCATCACGAGTGCACTTTTTTCCTTCACTCAAAATTATTGTCCCCATCATCTCTCACTTTCACGCTACAAAGAGTACTTTGCAATTAATTACAATTTAGACTAAAGTCTTCCTATTTTTTCTTTTTCTTTTTTAATAAAATAACCATAATTGAAATTATTAGATAATATAATTATAATATGAAATTAAGCCACAGCTACGACGTGAGACAAAGTGATTATATAATTTTTTGAATATTTATTCGTACATGCTAGCAACTACTTATAGTTGACTTCTGCCACTTAGATTCAATCAGGATATTCCAATATGTATTATACTATTATTATACATAATTTAAAAAAAAAAATAAAATTGTTGTCTGTGTCTGTGTGTGCCTTCAGGGGTTCTTGAAGAGTAAACTTACCTTTCAAATGAGTATAATAATATTGGGAGAGACTGAGACTGGTACAAAGAACATGCTTTTTCTTCATATTTAGAGACAATAATGGCATAAAATAATATAGATAATTGCAAAAGGGCTGATGCATGATATCATGTGCGATTTTAAAATTAATGCAGCTATTGTGTCAGGTTAAGGGAGGGGAGGGGAGGGGTGGGGGTCCTTTTATGTTTAGCAAGGGACTTTTTTAAAAAAAATAAAATTTTAATGCATTATTATCTTTCATAAGTCAATTTAATTATAGGTGGTTAAAGAAAACTAATATCAAGTTCGATTTACAATAATTAAATTCAACCCAGCCCATTAACAACCCGTCTACAACCCAACCCAACTAAAACTCATATAATTGAATTCATGTTACCATTTAAACTCATCCCATTTGAATCCAACCCAAATCCGTCCAATTACCCGGCCTAGTAAATGACTCTCCACTGGTAATTACTGTGTGATAATAAAGATTCAAATTGTGAGGGGGAGATGGTAGATTTTGGGGTGGGTAATATATAGTTGTACGAAATTAGAAAACGAAAGGAGAAATCATTAGGAGTACTTGAAGAAATAAATAATTTGTACCAAAATTTATCACACAAATTGCCATGGTTGAGGTGGTTATTACACAAAATCAAATCTTTGTCGACGAAAAAGTACAATCTCGTAAAAGTACTTTTGGAGTTGACTGTAATTATCTCTTAAAAAAAATTATTTTCAATTTATAAAATAAAATGATGAATATAGATTTTCAATATAATAACAAAAATAGAAAAATGGTGAATTATATATGAGTCTCTAACGTTTATCATATTTACATTTAGCTCCACTTAAATTCGTTTATTATATTTAAGTCCCGAAATAGTTTATATTTGGTCAAATTTAACGTAAAACGTGGGTCCCTATATATAAGCGACACACAAGATCATTTAATTTAACTTATATTATATACATTTTGGTCTCACCACCGATTAAGAAGTGAATATTGACCAATTTAAGGATCTATATATAGAAATATTGATCAATTAAGGGACCTATATATAATAAACATATCTATTTAAAACTAAATATAAATATGACAAATATTAGGGATCCAAATGTAATTCAGTGTAAAAATTAGAATTGGGGTTCAATTCCGAGAAAAATAGAATACATTTTTTAGGGTTTGCTAAATTAATTTGTGATTTTTAATTTGAGCTAGTAAATATAATTTAATAAAAGTTTGATTGGAAAAGAGCAATAAAAGTAGTGATTAATATTGATATGTTCCCACGTGAAAGTAATGAGAATTGAAGAATAAAGTAGTGGTTAATTAGCGTTATAGCTCCCGTGAAGCGCTCCAAATGGGATCGATTCAAAGTGACCCCTAAAACCATTCATTTCACATTTCTCCTTTACTTATAATGCTAATTATTTCATTCTTTTTTTTCACCCTTAATTTTTAAAGATAATATCAATTAAAAAAATAAGAATTTACATAAAGTTGACCCGAAATCAGACAATTCCTTTGTTATTCAAAGACATTAATATTAGACAAAATAAGGAGTAATAACCAAAAACACCCTGAGGATGACTTTTAAATTCAAAAACCTTTAAAACTTTAAATGTTTTAAACTTTACTAGTACTCTTGAATTTTTATGTTGTTTGTTTTATTATCTTGAAACCTCGAAACATTACAAAATTTACCTTAAATTTTACAAAAATTACAAATATCTCCTAAAATTAACAAACTTTCATTAATTTTGGGGAGTTTTGTAATATTTTAAGATTTTATTGATATTTGTCCGTATGTTGCGCAAATTTCATGTAAGCATGGTAAAGTTACAAGGTTTTAGTAATTTTTGGATAAAAGATCTAAAACTCATAAAGTTATTCTTAAAATAATAGAATAGTATAATAGAAGCTAGGCCTCCAAAATGGAATGGCTACATCATAGACCACGTGTGTGGCTCTTACCTAGCTACCACTTTGATGTTGGTTACATGTCCAATCACTTCCCACCTGAGAACCTAACTTCACATCTTCTTGTTAATATTACAACAATCTTGTATAATGTAATAAAAGTTGAATTTCGTTTGATTTTAATTGCCAAACACCTAGACTTAGTTCAAAAGCTACAAAAAGCAACAATTTTCTAAAGGAGAAATTAAGCCCGTCACATTGCATGCTTTCCATGCCATATAAGTTGACGAGACCAACTTTTTCACCTCAGCCAACCCTATAGAAATTAAGGTATTATATATTATTACCAAAAAAAAAAAAGAAATACAAAATGTTATGTCTTATGTTAATAAATGTTTGTAGAGACCAATTCTAACTAAAATATTGACAATTAACAATTTTTTTGTGTCGTCATGAATCATGATTAGGTTGAACTCGTTTTGAAAAGTTTAAAGTCTACGAAGGTTCGATTTAGGATTGTTTGATTAGTTTCTAGATAGTGAATTATTAACGATTACTATTGAAAACTATAATCGTAAATCAGCAAACTATGAATAAACTAAAAAACTACAATTAAGTGTGCTATCTATTGGAAAATTTTGGTTTGAATTGGTAATAATTGTGAAAAATAAAATTGCTTCAAAAAAATGTAAAAAATAATCCTATATATACATATTCGGTGATGAAAGTGAAGGCACTTGTATGCACAATATATAAATGCTTTTACCTAAAAGGGCTAAAAGAGAACTATTCCCATCAAATAAATTTGTATGGTCCATAGGTCTTCTTAGAAACGATTCTCTAATCTCCACCGTTAAAAAAAGTTCCAAAAGCGAATATGTAAAGTTACTAAAAGACGATGTGTGGATAAAGCCTATAGGAGAATCACTATCCAAATAATAGAATGAATCAACCAAACAATCATTAAAATTAAATACAATAATATGTGTTTTGGTAATTTTCCATCCCACGAAGAAAATATACATTTCGGGAAAACAAATTTGAAAAACCCCATGATTTTAATTTAGCATTGAAATTTTTGTATTTTTCCAATTAAGGATGACCCTCTCAACACAATCTTCATGAACAAGTTAGGGTTTGTCCAACTCGTATTGAATATAGAAACATCTACCTATATTTTCACTTATTTCTATCTTTATTTTTCCATTTCTAGAAATCCAAAATTAGTGTTTTATATATACCATTTTTAATTACTTGTATATCACAACTCTCAATTATTGGTTTGGAGGATAATATCTTGAGGACATTTGATTTAAAGCTTTCATATATTTAAAAAAATTCTGATCTAATAATTGATGCATGAGTCAAAATGTCTAATAATAGATAGGTTGTACGTACCATTTTAGCGTAACAATTAAGGGTGTTCCATCTTTTAAAATAAAAAAAATAAAAGTAGAGGAATAAATTTATAAGAAATTAAAATACAATAAGTATTTGAAAATAGAGAAGCTTTTAAGTAGCGGCTCTCATGTGCGCTCTTCCGGACTTTATTGTGTCTAAAAGGGGCAACAGAATCACGCACTTAAGCTGCCGGTCCGCTTGGCTTCTCCTCTATCGGCTTAGCTACACCATTTTCTTTTTTATAATTAATTACAATATTATATTAGTTTATCAAATAAACTAATGGATCTCAGATGAATGTGTGTTAAAGTTATTAAGTACAATAACTAGCCATACGTGTTAATGTAGAGTGTTTAAATTTAACTCACACAAAAGCTAGATAATGATGTGAAAATTATCCAAGCTTATAAAATTGATAAAAATTTGGTATTTAATCAACGTGAGATAGTCAATATGCCCCCTCAACCTGGATCGTAAAATTTAAATACAGTACTAATATTAAATAGAGCCTGCTCTAATATCATGTTAAGTAGGCTTGTTCAAGCATTATTATTTTTTTATTTTGAATTTTTGGGTTAGCTCAAATATTATTAGTTATAATATATATATATAAACTATAGAGTAAAAGTCAACAAGTATTTTCAGGTTTAAATTGAACTCGTGAAGAAGCTATAATTCAAACTAAAATGATTTGAATTTGAGTCAATCTTCATTTGTACCAACTCACTAAACTCACAAGTCAGTTCTAATCATCTTACATCCCTAATTTATATAAAACTTTTAAGTTTTCACTATTTAAATATAGCTAGTTCCCAAAATAGTGTCTACTCAAAATATTTAATAAAAAAAAAATTCATCGAAGAAGATCCTAATTCTCAAAAGAAGTTAGGTTATTGATATTGCTTTCAACAATTTTATCATGTTAACTTTTAACTATATCATAAAATACAAATATTCCAACTTTAAATTAAAATCTATTCATGGAAATTGGAATCTTTCAAAAGTGAACTTACAAACATGTTTCTTATCTATTGTGCAAAGTGCAAACTGCAAAAGTACTTAATGAACTATTTAAATATTTGAATTATTATTTATTAGTCCTTGATGGAACTCAATTTAGTTGTGTAAAGTAACTATTAACAGTGAAAATGTTAATTTTGAGGACAGAATCAAAATTATTCTCGAATTCTTAAATATTAATCATGTAAAGAATGATGGCATAAAGACCCTTTTTAAATATGATAAAAAATAACTTTCTTTTTGTTAATTACGATTAAATATGCTTTACACGCATGGTTTTTTAATTTGTTAAATAAAATCCCATGGTGGGCATAATTTTTTATAAGTAAAGTTACTTTCAGAACTTGCTTTAATTACATATACTTTAAATAGATCGAATATAAAAAAAATAAAATCAATTTTAGCAAAATATAACTTTAGGTTAGGGGGAAATTCCGTGGAATAAGACAGCGCGGCCCTTTTACGCTGCACTAATTATTCTTCTGAAGCCGAGCCGAGCCGAGCCGAGCGGCGCTTGGATGAGATCTAAGCCGGCTGGCTAACAAGTCAAGTGGGTGATTTAAATGATACCCTGCGCCAGCCACTCTTGGTGGCGGTAAGGTATCGTCTCCATGTGCCTAAGCTAATGCGCCTCTTTGGTGGTCTCTCTCAATTTACCCAAAAAACAAACCAAGTTTACTATCAAACGCACTTCCCCATGGGGGCCCCACTAAGATCATCGGCCGTTGGCCAGCTTCCACGTGGACCCCAGATGTGAGATGGTAATCCCGCCTCTTTTTTGTTAACGTAGCCGATAACAATGACAAGGTACAATGAAGAAATATAACATTATAATACTTCTAATTGTAGAACAAAAATATGAGGCCAGTGTTGGATTTTGGTTTCCAACACTCAAATATTTGTTAGTGGAAAAGAAAACTCGATCTGCATACTAAAAAAAGCACAAGATTGATTAGGAAAGATTTTTTTATCATCCGATAGCAGCGATAGCGATAATGAATTCGAAAATTGAATTAAAATGAGAGGTATTATTCTTTCAACATTTTAGAATGATAGATAGTTAATCGCTGTGACCATACTTTAGATAGAACATTTTACTGCACTAAATATATATAACATGGATTGTTGATTTTAGAATTGATACGGAAGTGATAGTTTCGAATCATCGTAGACCAAAGACCGATCTAGGTAGCCTTCACAAAAGCATATGGAACTTTCTTGTGGAAAAAAAGATTCAAAGCTTGCCAAATCCTACTAGGGTTTCTTCAATATGGTTTAAGTACTAAGCAGCTTCTTCTGTAAATTTTGTGCGTGGAGTTGCTCAATGGGGCATGAGCTAGCCTTGCAACATTAGCAAGTCAGGAAGAATTGTATCATTTTAAATTTCATGTAGTATGATATTTAACATGCATATAAATTTTATGAATTGAAAAATTATAAGTCATAACTGCAATTTTGTACGAATTGTTATTTATGTTAAAGGAACAAAATCAATTATATAGTACAATAATAAATAACTTGATCCTTGAAAATAAAAAATATATGTACGCATGTCAATTGTCATAAAGTATGAGATAAGAACTAATTTAAGCTTTGATATGGATGTTAAGATCACATCAAAATTAAGTTCAATTGGAATATAACATAGCTGAACTTATCCCGAATCCACTTTTAGGTGTATGCTTTAAAAAATATATATATACTTCTACTTTCTACTAAGTCAAAATCATAAAGAAACCAATACAAATATTTTCTCAAAATGTAATTGAGATAATTAATTTTACAATTTAAACTACTATATAAAATGTGTAATGTTTCTTTACCTCTTTAGGGAGAGCCATCAATTACATTCTAACAATTACTTAATTCAATAATTAAAATCAATATAATATTGACTCTTAAATTGAACTAACTGCCTAATCAATATAGAAAATAATGAACTAAAAAACATTGGGATTTCCTCAGGTCCCAAAATTACCAAACCTTTTTTTTGCCGAGGAAGGAAAAGGCATATATTTAGGGAAATTTTAACTCTTTTCTTCTTACCTTTTTTTATGATTAATTAAAAAATTAAAAGCATGTAGTTCCACTTCCACATATTTGGTACATAGTACATAAATTGCATAAAAAATTTGGCAGCCAAATGCCCTGTTTAGGAAACTCACATTTTATTTCATGTCATAAATAGGATCTTATGTTCATGGGTCTTTAGAGTAATATTTGTTATTTTTTTTTTATTTTTTATTATTACATATAATTTGATTAAGCACCACTAATTAAATGTTGACTGTTATTGCATACACATAATTATATTTCCAAATTGTATAATTTTTTTGGTCAACTTTTATATATAATTCAAAGATCAATTGAAAAAGGGGTTGAAAAACCAGATTGCCCTTTTAAGTTGTAAGGCACACATGATCCTAAAAATACCACTAATCAGTATAATGTCGTGACTATGTTAGGTAATCTAATTCGTGTTAAATATTAAAAAAAAATTATATTGTAGTACCATGTTCGTGTCTGAGCATTATCACTTTTGAATTGTTATGTCTTTTTTTTTTTTTATCCAAGAATTGTTATGTCATTTACATGTATAAATATTTAAAATATAACTCTTTAGTTTTGAACTCTCTATTAGTCCATTTCACCCTATTTTTCATTTAATATTGCTTTTTCTTTTTTTAAATTTTTTTATGGAATATTGCCACCTCATTTGTAATATTTTGCAATTTTAATAAGCCAGCATTGTGGTCCCCACAAGGTACGGAGATTTTCACCCCGCACCCCAAAGCCATATAAATCCACCAAAAAACCCCACGCCTCAAACCCTCGCTTTCATCACCACCTTTTCTCACTCTCTCTCTCTCTCTCTCTGAAGTTTCTGCGCTCTCTAGAAATTATAAGGAATACGTTTTTCCGGGCGAATTTTTTCGAGAAATCTACACCGAAATAGAGGCCGACACGTACCGAACCATATGATACTGACTACAACATTTCCCAGCATTCAGAAAAGTTGAGAAAAAACAGGTTCCCGTTTATTGTAATCTTTTATTTTTTTCACCTGATATAGTACCGGAGTATTCGGAATGCCGCCGGCAGTCGGCGTAGTATCACAGGGCGATCGGATTCCGGTGAAACCAATGGTGGTGCAACAGCCTCAGCTGCCGATTGCGGCATCGGAGGCGTTCGCCAAGGACGCCATCATCGCCTGGTTCCGCGGCGAGTTTGCGGCGGCGAACGCGATTATCGATGCGCTGTGCAGCCACCTGACGCAGCTGGATGGTGGAGCGGCTGCTTCAGCGACCTATGAATCGGCCTTCGCCGCAATTCACCGCCGGAGATTGAATTGGATCCCGATTCTCCAGATGCAGAAGTATTACTCTATTGCTGACGTCACACTGGAGCTGAAGAAAGTTGCGGATAAGAACAAGGAGGAGAGTGACGTGGAGGCGAAGAAGATCGAGGAGGTGCCGAGCGGTGGTTGTGCGGTGGCTATTAATGAGAAAGATCAGGAGAATCTGGAAGGCTCGGTGGGGAGTAATGAAAACGGTGGCGGTGAGGTGGTGGATGAGGATTTCACGTCTGAAATCACGGATACAGGTAAACACTCAAATTTTCGATAATTAATATCAATTTCTGCAATTTTTATTTATCGATTTTTGTTTATTTGATTTTGAGATCAAAGCTAAATTCATATTGATTTAAACCGCGACTAACGTCTCTGTTTTTGCATTGGAAAACAACCTCGATTTTCAGTCGAATTTTTATCTGTAATTTCCATTCACCCGATCAAATTCTCAATGCTCGTTTCAGTTCCGAATCAGTATTTAATTCTTAATTTCATCCATACATTTCATATACTTAATTTTGATGTTGAATTCGGTGATAAGAAGAGAATTCTGATTTCGTCTCTGCTTTTTTATTGCGATGATTTAGACTGTTACCAACAGAGCCTTTCCGGCTTTCTGGTAAGATTCCAGAATTTTCCACGATTTGTGGTTGTCTTCGTTCCACAATTTCAACTTAAATTTCGCTGCGAAACCATAAGAAAAGGAAACTTTAACAAAAATTTAGATTTGTCATTAAAGGCGTATATCATTTGTCCTACGTGAGGATCACACATGGTTGCTCCATATAATTAATCATTAATCTTAACTTAAAGTACTCATTTATTAATTTATTTGATGATTCCAGAATTGAAAATTGGTGCCAATTAAATGGTACTGGCAATAAATAAAAAAAAAAAGAATTTCAATTTTATTTTTTTCGTAAAAAAAGAGCAGTTGGTATTTCCCCGAGGATCTGATGTGCAGATTTAGGAAATCGAGATGTAAAGATCGTAGAGTTGGTTGAGGGGCCGTGAACGTGTAGGCTAATTTAGTTGTTTTTGGAACAACAAACTTTGGTCATTATTAAGGGGGAGGTCCACCTGGAGATGCGTGATGCACCATTTAAATTAATTTAAGAAAATTAAATAGTTTTTTGACTTATTTGATGGGCGGCGTAGTGTCTCAGCCGTCGATCTTTGACGGACGGCATGGCTGCGTCTAATTGGCTTTTCTCTCACATATGATTGGTCCACTGCTCCCTTGACAATTCTTATAGGATATTCCGATCCCTATGTTGGTTCTCTTCTTGCAAGAGCTGGAAATCGGACTTTTCAACACATTTAATTTGATTGAGTCAACTCACCAACTGTTTGGTTACCGGTTAGCTTTCTGGATTTTCGAGGCCAAGAAGAAATAAATGTCCCTCTGCCTAAATAAATTTAATATCGGTGTGTTATATCTTTAATTACTTAGTTTTTTTGTTACAATTTTTACTTAGGTTTAGTTCAATTAGATGTATGATGATATTTGGTCGGTTTTCCAAAAAATATTAATCAATGAGATAAAATACTCATCATATGGTTAAATATTGATTTTACCGGTAATGATCTAGAAGTACGAAAGATATTTTGTCTAAATTGTTACTTCTCAAATAGAATATTCTTTACAGCATTTAGAAAGGCAAAGTGGAGAAGGACAGGAAGGTATTTCAATCGGGTTGTAGTTCTTTATTGTCATAAGAATAAAATTATTTGTATAAAAAGGATAAAGGCTTTAAAAACTTATGCCCACTCAGTGCTCTATGAGAGGTGCTCCATGCTTGGCAGTGGTCTCTTTTTTGGTTTGTCTGGGCATGTTAGTGGAATTCGGTACAGCAATTTTGGGGCCTGCTATTCGTCTCTTTTTGTTGTTAGTAAACGCTGAGAATGTTTCCAACCGTAGTGAAAGTGAAATGATGTATGTATATTTTCGTTCAATTCCTTTTTTCTTGGACTGCAAATTGTAAAAGTACACTTTACACCTTTTTTTAGCAATAAGGTTCTGAATAAAGACATAAAAATTGAGTTTACGGAAAAGGACAGGAGATGAGTAGACTTTTAAATGCTGTGTGACAATTACAAAGTCCGTTAGGAATGCAGTGTTCGCCGTTAGTTCCAAGAGAAATAAATGGTCATTTAGTGAACACTGAATGAATAGAACTCTAGCTATTTATTTCTTTAGTTAGATGTACTGCAGGGCAAATCGGCCGCAATTTGTTCGGCTTAATTTCCTTAAATAGTTCTAACTATAAATGCTACTAATAACATTCCTATTTGAGTCATGGGGTATGCCTATTGATTGATATTAGTAGTTCTTGAAGTAGATGCCCAAATATGCAATAACCTATATATGGCCCAAACAGGAAGAAGAATTGGAAGATTTTACGCGAACTTGAACCACCAATAAGTTGTAAGGTTAATTACAGCTAGATCCCCTGAGGTTTGAACTTGTCTTACAGTTGGGTCCAGCTGTATTTAGGACATTATTTCTTGATTTCTTCTAATATTATGTGATTCCATATTCAGTTGTTTTCCAATGTGGAATGCAGGATCTCAAGAAGTGCAGCATTTCTCAGAACATGTTGACATATGTTCTAAGCACGAAGATTGTGAAGCACGACGTGCCCAAATCAAGATGACAAAAGGGTTCGTAGCCAAGGAGCCAGTAAAAGGGCATATGGCAAGTCCTTTTAATCTCTTCATGGTTCTTATTATTTTTTTATAAAACCTGTGTTTTCTGCATATTTAAATGTTGCAAGTATGAATATTGATGATATATTGTGATTGACAGGTGAATGTCGTCAGAGGTCTTAAATTGTATGAAGACATATTCACTGAAGTCGAGCTCTCTAAATTGAATGACTTTGTGAATGAACTCCGAGTTGCTGGTCAGAATGGGGAACTCTCAGGTGGACCCTGTGATTCGTGATGCTTTTATAGTTAAAAACTAGTTGTTTCCTTTGGGCCCAGAAGTTATGAGATTGTAAAAGGCATCTTCTATAGGTTTGATCGAGCAGGTTTGGGCATTTTATTTTTACTTCAAGATTAAATATCACCTTATATTGATTAAATAGGGAATCCAACATTAACTCCATTTTGCTGATAAGAGATTGAGACACTGTTCCTCACTATCCTATATTTAAACTTTAGTAGTTGAAATTTTAATTTACACGATCACCTCTTTCTTGTCAATTATGATTCGTCTGGTATTTCACATTTTGTCCATGAGCCTAATTTATGCTTTCGTTTGTTTCAGGGGAGACCTTTATTTTGTACAATCAACAAACAAAAGGCACCAAGAGAGAGTTGATTCAGCTTGGAGTTCCCATTTTTGGACGGATAAAAGAAGATGAAACAAGTAATTTCCAGAAAAGTATGGCGAATTTATATATTTTCACGTGTATTAGTTAATTTTCTTCCTTAGTACCGGCAACAAAATAAATTTTTTGCTCATACATTCATCTTTACAGGCTATATCGAACCAATCCCAGCTCTTCTCCAAGGTGTAATGGAGCACTTGACTCAGTGGCGTTTGATCCCACAAAATAGGAAACCAAATAGTTGCATCATTAACTTCTTCGATGAGGTATTATAACTTTGTGTTTCATTTTCTTCTTTTCAAATATCCATTGTTGCAACCGATATCAGAAGAATATGAGCAAAATCAGCTAAAACGTTGTGAGTTATGTAGGGGGAGTATTCTCAGCCTTTTCTGAAACCACCTCACTTGGAGCAACCTCTTTCTACTCTCGTCCTCTCTGAGTCAACTATGGCTTTTGGTCGAATGCTTGTGAGTGATGGTGAAGGGAATTATAGAGGACCTCTCATGCTCTCTCTCAAGGAAGGGTATGTAAACACATAAACACGCCCAAGTATTTCATAAATCGACCTAGATAGTGTTTTCAAAGTCTAAAAGAAATACTTTTTTGCGTTCTGCTTTTTTCAGCACTTTTGGGAAATGACTGGGAAACCAACTTCTTCATATTTAGCATAAATAAGCTATAGAAGTTGAAAGTGCCCAAGGACCAACTTTTAGCTTCTAGGTTATTTTCGTAAATAAATAAAAGTTTGTTTCTCAACTTTTTCTTCCAAACACTCACAACTGTTTACAACTTTAGCTTCTCCTTTAACTTCTTCAAAAGCAGAACTTTTTGCAAACGCCCCCTAAAATGTTAAGAACAAAACAGCATTCTAATTCAAAATCAATTTCTCAGGTCACTTCTTGTCATGAGAGGAAATAGTTCTGACACAGCACGACATGTTATGTGCTCATCACAAAACAAGAGAGTAAGCATTACTTTCTTCCGAGTCCGAACAGAGATACAAGCCCACCCCTCCGAGATAAACCCAATGTCTAAAGCAATAACCTTATGGCAACCATCTCCATACACAATGCCCAACAACTACGAATCATCAATGAACATGATTCCCAAATGGGGGCTCATGCGGGCCCCTATGGTCATGTTGGCCCCAGCACGTCCCGTTGTTGTAAACCCTAGAAGGATTCCTCGTGGTGGCACCGGAGTTTTCTTGCCATGGAGCGTTGGATCACGCAGACATGCAAAGCATCTTCCGCCACGCGCTCAGAGAGGACGTTTTCTTGCTCTGCCTTCGCCAGTCGACACACACAAAGCTGAGATGGTTTCTGATTCAGGGGTCAATAGCCCGTAAAAGGATTTCATGTAACTTGAGTTTGTGCCGGTAGCATGTGGAATTTTCAGGTGCTGAGAAAGAATTTGTGGGTTTTTTTTTCTCTTCTTTTTTGGTTTTTTTGAAGTCGGGTAGGTGTTAATGTTGGTTATACATTTACTTATGTTTGATTGGCTCTAAGGCTCCAGAAATAGTTGAGCTTGAAGTTGAGAAGCGTGTGATTTAGTCGTAATAGTCAGTTTGAATATTGTAAGCTAAGTTCTTTTTCCTTCTCATGATGATGGAGTTAATTTAGTTTCCGAGAATTATTTGTTTTTCCTTATGCGTAGGCAGTTTTTGTTTTTCCTTTTTGCAATACACTTTACCATTGACGTCTTTTTCTTTATGATTGGGGGTCTGCCTGTAATTTCCAATAGGCGAGGGGATGTATGTGTAATTATCCCTTTTAATTTAAAAGACATTCAGATAAGGAATTTTAATTCTAAAAAAGGAAAAAACTCCAAATGACTAGAATTCATATTCATACTTTCGTATCTTAGATGTACACTGGCTCAGATACATCAAATAGAAACATTGAACAAGTGGAACTTTTACGACACATTCTAAAGGCAAGTTGGTCCTCCATTTACTCAAAACGAAAGACAAATTAACATAAAAAACAATGAATGAAATAAATTCATCACCTCAATAAAATTATGTTCTGAATATTTACTTGGCAAGAAACCTGGATTCTTGACCTCGTCAGTTTCCAAATCCGAATTCACTTATTATAGCCATTTACTACTTGTGAAGTTCCCTCGAAGCTCATCTGCAAATCAACAATTAGATAATTACACTTCTTGTCACTGATACGCCATCAAGCTTTTGCAGGCTCGTTATCATCTTCAATATCCCAATTCAAATCATCATCATCATCTTCGGCAGTACTCAAGCGCTTTTGCAGGTCAACTCTGGTTTTGCTCCACGATGAAGCCGGCATTTTTTTCTCATCATCACTTCCAGTATCCTCAATTTCATCCCACCCCATATCCTTGTCATCTGCTTCTGCCTTTGAATGTTGACTCGACACAGTTAAAGCATCACTCTTTTTACCAGATTCGTTTTCCTCCTCCACACTTTCTTCAGATTTCACTTTCTCATCCATTTTCACTTCAGCACCTTCTTCAGAGTTCGCTTTCTCAACCATTTTCACTTCAGCAACTTCTGCAGAGCTCACGTCTTTCTTGCCATCAAAACTACTCTTCTGACTTGAATCGACCACATTGTATTTTGCAATATCATCCACATTGAGTTTGCCTACTTTTTTCTCATTTTGTGATGCATTATCCAAATCCTTTTGATCACTTGCTACATTATCTCCCAATCTGTCTCCTTCTTTCAACTGCTTAACATCCTCCTCATCATCTACATCCCATGACAACTCCTCTTCATCATCAATAGAAATCGCCCTCTTCACAAGATTGGCCCTCACACTCTCCTGCTGCTTGAGCTTATCCACTCTATAAAAATACCTACTCCAAAAATTCTCAGGATCAACAGCATTTGGAACAACCCTTTTATAGACATTCTCCAAAGTCCCATTCTCCCCAATCAAGCTGTCAATTTCATCCTTATTCTCCTCCAACTTAAACCCTAATTTCCACTTCCCATACTCCTCCACATCCTCTGGGTCTTCGCAGAAAGTATTCATATCATTCTGAATTACACGCAATTGAGCCTGAAACCAACTGTACCGCCCTGCGCTCAAGTTTCGAATCGTGTCTGGCGTCTCGGGCTCCCCACCGGCCCCGAAAGGCAGCGCCTCCTTTGAAATGATCTCAGCCGTCGATTTAATGACTCCGTCAAGCGCGCCATGGGCGGCTGACGCGCTGGCTTCCAGAGAAGCCGGGAGATCCTTCACGGCTCGGCTCGCAGTTTCGCGGAATATCTCTGTCTCTTTCTTCAGACCCGACTGAAATTCCTGCAGATCTTTACGATACACTTCGATCACTGATTCGGATTGGGTTGCGATAGTTTTGATCAAATCGCCGAAGCTCCAACCATTAGCCACCGGGCTTGGATTGTTTTCATCAGAAGGTGGTTTGAGGGGAGAATTCGAGTTGGATTCTTCATGATTTTCTGGTTCGGGAGGATCCGGATCGTCTGATATCAAGGATTTGAAAAAATCCATTTTGTGGTATCTAAATCGAAGGATTTAGGTCTAGGGTTTCGCGGCAATTATTAATAGCAGGTGTCGGTGCGTATTGATTACCTCCGAAAAGTAGTTTATCAGATTCAGCTGCCAGGGATGACTACGGAGTGCGCAGGGTGCGCAATACGCGCTCTACTTTTAGTTGGGCTATGATTCGGGCTTCAGGCCTGTAGTTTCCATTGGGCTTACTGAGAGAAATTTAGGTGTTTTGAGAAAAAAGATTTAATCTTAGGGGGTTTTCTGTAATTATCCCTAATAATAATTAGATAAAAGAGAAAGACAGTCTTCAACAACATATCAATTCTTGTCAATATTTGTAGGCCCTTTCAAATTGAAACACCAATAAGAATACAAGATTGGACGGTGGATATGAAATCTTCTTTCCACTGAAGGAGATATTTGATAAAGCAATATTCAGAGGATTAATTTCTCATCCGATTGGAATAAGCCAAAGCTCTGTAAGCTCCAGAGGTCCAGAAGAATTTCGAAACTAGAATATACGTACAATAATTAGGCAACAATTATTAGCTGAAACAATGGATATAATTGTGAACCACACTCTATCAAATGGAAGAATATGCTTGAGTAGTGCTTCTTCTATTAGGGAATGCAGCCTGCTTCACGAAAAGTACTTATCAGCTTCTCTCTTTCTTTTTTTTTCCCATTACTTTGGCATAATCTGATTCATGTGGATATAGATTCTTTAATTTCCAGCTGTTTCATGCTTTTCAGCTTTTGACTAACTAAAACACACCATCCAATCGAAGCATGAAAACAATTCCAATGAGAAAAACACATCAAGATATCGTCACGTTTCTGCTTTTCTAATCAAAGAATAGAATCGTTATGACAAAGGCATTTTGTTGATAAACAGATAACACAGGCTCTGATCTTCTTGTACTTTACCAATCAAACTCAACCCGACCATTTATTTTATCTTTTTCCCTGTTTTCAGGTGTAGGAAAATGGATACTAATTCACAGTCTCGTGGTATATGTAGAAAGCTCATGAATTTCATTCATACTATGCTGATGAGTCGAACCCGTCTCACAAATGAAGTACATATCCAAGATGGATCATCAAGAAACGAAAAGGGTTCGATCCGGTCGATCAATAAGGCTAACGGCTATGTGGGTTCTGAGATCGTGGTTGAGTTCAGGCACATCAACGGTTCAGATCGAGTCAAACAACGTGGGGGATCTATTCTTACTACAAAGAAAGATGGCCTTGTTTTGAGTAATGATCCAACTATACTGCAAAATGGTCATTTGGATAGTAGAGAAACAAAGAAAGGTCTTTTAGCTCAAAAATTTGATCCAAAGATCATAAGTATAGAAGGAAGTGAGGCGAATAAGAAGACTCATGACAGTGACACGACGAAAGGAAGGGACGCTAAGAGCAAGTTTCCGCTCACTAGTGTGGCTTCCAATATAGATAAAAAGTCTGATGCTTATATTGAAAGCAGGTTGAAGGCAATGAGGCTTGATCATGAAAGTTCTTGAACTCATTTCTTTTTGGTATAATTACAAAAATCCCCCCGAGGTTTGTGTAGTCCATGAAATCACCGTGAAACTTTGGAAATTACAAAACACCCTGAGTCAATGATTTTCCGTTAGTTTCAGGGTGTTTTCGTTATGATTTACCAAACCTCAGGGTGGTGGGTTTTGTAATTATAAAGTTTGAGGGTGTTTTTCATAAACGACACAAATCTCAGGGGGTTATTTGTAATTTTAAGCTTTTATTATGTCAAAAAATGAATAAGATATTGTGTGTGTGTTGTTTCTGTAAAACATATGATTGTTCTAGTTCTCCAAGAAATAGTTTTTTTTAATTTTTTCTCTGGGAAAAGTTTTGCTGTTAATTCTTTTTACTGCTATAAATGTGCAATGTCCATACAATGAATGATTGTATATATGGAAATTGAATTTGTTTGATTTGACTCCTCTGATTCTATGTACTAAAGATGTGGATATCGGTTTCATCTCTCCCCATTTATTGATCATTTTTGAAACAAAGACATCACATAATAAGCATATGTACCAAATAATTAACAAGAATAAAAGATAAGCCACTAAATCAGAAGGATGTGATGCCAAAAAGAAAACTTATTCAAAGTACAAATTTTCAAGAACATGATGGTACATTTTTTATAGTAACAAATTGAAGAAATAAATTAAACAACTAGGATTAGTTTTTGAAATATGACAGAAGAAAACAAAAGTTAATTTGGTTCAGATTATAAAACCATCCTCTTCTTCCTTTAGCCACCATATATATATAACCTTATACAAGATTGCAGTATTCTGCAAATAATTTCTGACAATTTCCCCCCTTAAAAACTCACATAAGTAACCAATAAAATAATATAAATAAATAATCCTTCCCCTGTTTTTTCCAATCTCCACTAACAAATGAAAAAATGTATTAGGTTTTTTCCTTTTTCCAATTTTTTTGTTCTTTTTTTCTTAATAGCATATAATGTTGTTCACTTTTCAAACATTCGTCGCTTTCGACCAATCGGCACCGCACGATCATCGTCATTCTTCAAACGAATGCCTCGACGAACGGTAGAGATCGTACGGGGCCCACAAGTGATCAACATTACAAGGCTTCCTCGAATCCAACCTCAACCAAGGCTTCCCTTTTCCGCTCCAATGAAGAAGACTAATAGGCCCGGGGTGTAATCCCCTGCATCTCCCCTCAATGTTATCGCCACCCAATCCGTGCTGGTTCCACCGTAGATCAACCGGTTCGATGTTTCCCGCCAAGACAAGCAGAAATGGCGGCAAAGATCCCAGATGGTAAATCCGCTTCTGCTTCTGCACAATCATCCAATCCTCAACTCTCTGCGTGTAATTCCCCTTTCTCCACCTCTCCACGTCCACCACCATCACACCCGTGTTGAAATAGCAAGCCTTCCGGCCGCTGAACGTTCCCGAGAGTTCCGGATCGGACCAGAACTCCTCCGTGAAGTACGTTGTGAAGTTGGCGTGGCAGTATTCCGGCGCGGCAAGGACTTTCTCCTTAAGGTGGACCCGCCACAATTTGGCCACGTCGTCGACCACGACTAGATCGGAATCGAGGTAGATCAGACGATTGACCTCCGGCGGGAGGATATCGGCTAGGTAAACCCTAGCGTAGTTCAGCGGCTGGTCCAGCGCTTGTCGGATCGATTTGGATATCAACCCGCTGACCCGTTTCGGGTCGAAGCTGTAGACTTTGAAATTGAGGTACGGGAACGTCGATTTTATGCTCGACAAAACGTGGGCGTCATACGTAACCCAGAGGAAATGGAAAAACACGTTTTCCGGACAGGTGGAATGGTGGAGGATGGAGAGAACCGCGGCCATGGTGCCGCGGAGGTAGTTGGCGTCCAGGGTCATGGCGATGTGGATGGTGGCGACAGAGGTGGTGGCTGCGGTGGAGCATGTTTTTCCGTTACGGAATTCTGGGGCTTCGCGGAAGGAGAGAAGGTGGTGGCCGGGGTTAACGTTTCGGGAGGTGGCGGTGGCTGGGTGGCGGTGGAGGAGGAGGATGAGGAAGAATAGGGACAGGAGGCCGGAGGAATAGCTCCAGAAGAAGGCCATCCTGTGCTTATAATCATTAAAATGAGGGAAAAAAGGCAGCAGCCATTAGAGGCTGCAGGTGAAGAGAAGGTTTAGGAGGGCAATGGAGAGATGATGGAATTGGAGATAAGTTGGTGGGATTCATTTGGAAGATAGAGAATGATCTTCGGAGGATATATCCGATCCATGCATGCATGCAATTAATTATTATTATTATATATATATTTTTTTTGGGTATATATATATTAAATGTATGTTTGCATGTAGGTACATTTCGTAGTTAATAATTAATTAATATGGGAAAATTTAGTAGAGTTTATATTTAGTTGAACAAGAATTAAACAAGAACCAAAATGAAAAGTATAAAATTAAAACTAGGGATTTAGTTTTTCTCTATTTCAATTTTCGTATATTGTATACGAGTTTTCATAGGTTAAACCTATTATATATAGCAGTAAATTAATGACAATATTTTCCCCTTGTCATTCTTGGACAGTTAACAAACTACTTAATTAGCTAGGGTGCAAAAAGCCCAATTCAACATTAAGGAGGACCGGTAATTTTCATAAGTTTCCCCTGACATTGGGTTATAAAATTATTCCCCATATATAATGTATTTTAATCTAGTGTATTTTGTCTGGCATATTTTGAGTTTTGTGCACTCTTAGCTTTAGGATCTGACCTGGCTCCGCCTCTGCAGGCCATGAGGGAGTCTTCGGTCAAACTCCATTCTATTTATCAAACAAAATAGCAAATTAACAAACAAACCTTCAAACAAATTATCCAGTTGCAAATTAACGTTTCTGTTTACAAGAAAAAAGATCTACATTTGTAGTCACAACAAGATTCAACCTTCAAATATCAAAGCTCGTCTTTGACTGCAGGAGGTGTTTGATAACACTTTTCATCCCAAAAGATGGGGAATTTCAATGTTGCAGCCGTGTGTGGCATGAACCAGTCATTATATATGAACCTGAAATCAGACATTACGAAAAACCATTACTCTTGCCATGTGCTGGGATTAAGGGACGGAGTCAGAAATGTTAATCAGGGAGGAAACAATTTTTAACTCTTAATGAAGGCGAACTTACCAATTTTTTTGAGTTTTATGTATAGAAATAAGGAATTACTTGCAGAATGTATGACAAATTTGCTAATGCTTGCGACAGTATCTCCATTGATTAATTCATAGAAACAAAGAAATGGAGAAAGATTGTAGATTTCGGTGAGAAATTAAAAAGAGCTTACACTTTCATTGGTGGCCTAGATATGACAACAAAAAACTGCAAATCCTCATGTTCATTCGTATTCCGGATCTGTGGTACGAAAGAAATATTAACATTCAACATCAGAAACTACCCTCCAACCTTGAAAATTACAAAAAAAACCCTGAGTTAACAATCTTCCACGAGTTTGAGGGTGTTTGTTGTTATGATTGACCAAACCTCAGGGTGTTTTTCGTTAATGGCACAATCCTCAAGGGTTTATTAATAATTGACCCTTGATATTTCGAAAATCATTTTAAACGGTTATTAGGCACAGAAAGATATTAAATGTGTAAATGATCAACTTGAGAGAAAATAACATCAAGTGTACCTGATGAGCATCATTGACTGGAATATGGAATGTGCTGTTTGAGAAAATGGGCAACTCATGTGGCGTTCCAGGATAGTTTAGATGTGAATTAGGGGCATGATAAAGAGTACCACTACCCTTTACAACCACAAAGATTTCCTCACATGAGTGTCTGTGAATTGGTGTTCCAGATCCTGGAGCAACTGTTTCAAGCCACATCTCCACCTGTCGAAAACCATAGTATTATTAGGCCAAATTGCAGTTTTAGTTCCAGTAGACAGGCCTTCTTCAATTTCGTCCCAGCTTTACGCAGATTTCGCTTTAGTCCCAATTTCCAAATTTAAGACAAATGTCATCCCAAATATGGGTACTTCTACAACAACAAAAAAAAGTACAGAAAAACTATCCATAATTTAACCATGATTTATGCCAATACAAACCACAGATTGTAACCCAAAAGATAGTCAAAAGATGCACAAAACGTCAACAAGACAACATTACATAGCAAAAAAAATAAAAATACAATCGCTGCATAAAAATTTACTGGGAAGACGAAATAAGAAGATCTGATATAAAATATAAGAGATAATTACACTTACACCCCCTCGACTTAAGGGTAAATACAGCTAGACCCCCTGTACTTAAGGGTAAGTCGAGGGGGTATAAGTATAATTATCCCAAAATATAATCTCAAATTTCAAAATTGATGTAGTTGAATAAACATGTGATTGATGTATCATCACTCATCAGTTATGTGTCTAAGTAAGAATAATCCGTATTCCAAGTACTTAGTGGGAATTTAATATCCAGAAATTTAAACAAGTAACTTGAGTTTACCTCTTTAAAACCATGCATGACTGAACCAGCAATGGTAATATGAGAAAATCCAGGAATACCATAGTTACCTTGTTCCATCTCACTGATATTCCGAACTAACGCTCCCCCTACATTCCAATTCAAACCAAAATCTAACTCCAAGAAATAGGCCAAATACATGAATTATCTTCATGCACACCAGGTGTTCGATAAAAGAGAAAAAAAAACAGAGGAACTGGGATGAGGAACAAACAAATATTCACAAGGAAAACAATGAAAATAAACACTTGCCTTCAGTGTTGCAGTGCGCAGCATCCGTAGAGGCTGAAAACAAGAGGGCAATCAGGAAAATGAGCGATTCACTGCCCATAGTTTTATTATTTTGTATGCGTCTCCTTTTTTGGCTGAAAAAATGGAGTATTCTGTTTCGTCCTCCGGCAAGGAGAGAAGGTTCCAGTAGTATACAATTTGTTTCGAAAAATTACACCTAGACCCTGAGTTTTGTAATAATTATAATTTCACTCCTTCAAGCTTGTATAATTACATTAGAGCTCTAATATTAGTGTTCATCTATAGTTGGACTCGATCACAAAATTTTCGTGATGATTTTTGCGGACAGCGTAAAACATAAATACTAAAAATTTGATTTTTACCATCGTGTTTAATGGTTAAATATTTGATAATTTCACTATTTTGGCTAAGGGAATTTTACAGTAGGTGGGTTGTGCGTATTATTAAAATCTTAAGGGTTTCAAGTGTATTTAGACCAAACTCCAGGGGGGCTAGCTGTAATTAACACCCCTCTTTTTTAAATAAGCAACTAACTTATATTTTAGGAGAGCCGTGAGCAACTTGCCAATAAGGATCATTTACATATGTTTCTGTAAATTTTTAAACTATGTCAAATTGTGATATTAAGAGTCAATGTTTATGTGGAGTTGAATTTTAAGAAAATATAGTAAACTCTATGATTTGCAAGTAGTCAGCCTTCCATCAGGTTCAAGGAAGAAACGAGAAATAGAATAAAATATTAAAAACCAAGAAAATGACAGTTTAACTGCTCTGTTAGAATTAGCATATTATTCAATAGTTTGTATGTATAGGTGGGCCTGCATGTATGGGCCAATTATTTTTATGTAATTTTTATTGTATGGGCCGTTTTAACCTTGGCCCAATTTTCTTTTGTTTTTAGCTTAGTCAGGTTTTTAGTTTAAGTGTTGCTGCTTCTGTTATTTCGATTCTGCAATTTCAATTAATAACAAATCTTATCTTTTCCTGACTAAATCTAAACTCTCTCGTTTTCTTCCTATTCTCGTTCGTCTTCCTCACAAAACCCTAAATCATCTTCAGTGATCTTGCTATGGTTTTGGGTTTCTACATGGTATCTAGAGCAACCGATCCTCCCTTGTGACGTTCCTCGCTAACTCATCTCCATCTAGCTTCTTGTTCCTTTTTTTTTCTTTGACCGCATCAGCTGAAGATCTATCTACTTTCATACTGCTCCCTTCTAATCTGGCGTTTATCTCGCGCAGATCTATACTCATGCCTCCAGATCTGGCCTGTAACGCCCCGAAAAATCCGAATTAGTATCCGGTACGACCGGATTGTTATATTGCGCGATTTGATTATTTTATTTGATAGTTAGTATGTGTATTTTAAAAATTTCATAAATGAGTGAATTTTGGTTTTTAAACCATTTCATGTCAACGTGTGTTCAATTATATGAGCTTTGACTGTAATATTGTTTAATTCCGACAACCTGCTATTTTTAGTAAGTTTGGAGTAATTACGGTTTTGCCCCTCGTTTCTAAGTCAAGTCAAAGTTTGACTTGACCACTCTCTCTCTCTCCCTCAATCCTCATTCACATAAGAAAGAAGAAAAGAAAGAAGAAAAAAAGAGAAAAAGAAGAGAGAAAAGAGAGAAAGCTTCGATTGCTCATTCCGACTTCGATTTCCGACCGAATTTCGATCCGTGAAACTTTTCGAACTCCTCACGATCTATTCTTCAAGTAAGCTTCTCACGTCCTTCGCGTTTAATGCTTCCTAGAATGTGATTTATAGAATTTTGTGAATAGTTTAATAATATATGAAAAATGTGATTATGAATGATTTTATGGATGGATTTACGTGTTTCTTGGTCCTATAAGTAGATTAGATGTTGTAGATCATTATATGTAAGTTTAGTTTGAGGTTAGCATGATTTGTATGATTTAAATGTTGATTTTTGGCTCATTCCCGAGAACTCTCGCGATTTTCTGCTGTTTAGATAATCCGCACGGCCTGACGCACGGTCTTGAGACCATGCGCCAAGACCGTGTGCCTCATTTTGGCCTTGCACTGCCTAACGCACGGCCGTGCGCAAGCCGGTGCGCAGGCCAGTGCAAGTGTTCGCGCACCGGCTTGAGCACGTGTTCAAGCCCGTGCGTTTGCCCGTCCCCAAGACCGTGTGTATGCCTTAACCAAAATTTCTCCATTTTCAACTTCTTGCTCTCGGCATTGAGGGTCAAAGGGGTAATTAAAAGGTTGACTTTCTTCGTTTGACCTCCGATTCAAGATCCGATTTCACCTATAGGTCCTATAAATCATGAAATACATATTTTAAGTAGTTTGAATTTTTCCGACTTCGTTTGGGTCCCGTTTCTCGTGTTTTTCATTTAGGCCTTTTTGGCTATTTTTCAAATGTTATCCGTTTCTTCCGATATTTGAATGCATGCTTCCTTATTGCATTTTATGCATGATTATGAACTATTATTGCATTCTAACTTGTTTCGCTTATCGAATTCTATGAATTTCTATGTTTTGTTACAATGTGAACCTAAGTGAGATGAATGATTGTTTAACGTGCTTCTATGTGTTTTAAATCTTTCATATAAGCCGTGCGTCGTCGTTAGTCTTATATGGTTGTGTCTTTGTCTTTTGCAGACGATACTCCCGTGGAGTAGCGTGCTTGTCTCGCATTTTGCTCTCGTTTTTGTCAAGCCAACAGGTGGGGTTTCAGTTTCTTATAGTATACGATAATACGTACATAATACCAACCCTACTACCCGATAAGCCTCGTTTTATGATTTGTTTTACATCCGTTTGTATATATAGTAGATATTTAAGCTTATACTTTTATGATCTTGAAAATGATTTAATATGAAAAGTATTATATATAAGTTTGTGAAATGTTTACGAAAGAGGCAAGCAAATCTTTGTTTTCCGAAAGCGAACTTTGGCATTATAGCCTCGCACACAACTTGCCTCGAACGGTCTTTTGACCACATGAAAATGTTTGAAAAGCGAGCTATGTATATGTATATGTTTGACCTGTTCTGATGGGCCCGGAGTAAGGACGATAGGACGAAGTCGGTAGACGTCGGGTCTACGGCGGAAATTCTATGGTTTCCTCCACCTTTGGGAGCTCGGGGTGAGGCCGGAGTGGCAGCCCTTTGAGTACCTGAGCTTGTTTATGTATGATCTGTGTAGTTAGGGGTTGCTCCCTGATTACAACTGGAGGAATAAGGAGGGTTTCTGTTTTTATGATTTGACTGGTGGTTCAGAACTCTTCTCGCGGAGTTACACGTTTTGTTTTGTTTCGTTTTGAGCTAGTTCACCAAGCGTTTGCGAAAAACTTTACTTCTGTTATTTTCTTTCTGTTTAAACTGGTGATCTACTTTCGTTTTTTATTATGTACTGTCTTTTTCCCCCTCATTTAGTCGTTTGACTAACCCCATTCGTTTCACCCTTTGGTTTCAGGATTCTAGGCGGGCTTCAGTAGTATTGAGTCGTTGTCAATCGAGTTACCAGCTTTTGTCTGATGTAAACTCTTGTTTCTTGTTGACTTGTTATGTAGGATTATATTTATGAATAGCCGGGAATAATATTGTAGAACCCGTTGTAAACATTTATTAATATTTTTGGGAAATTGGTAGCCTTGGTGGGCTTTACCTAACTGCGCAGCTATTATAATTTTTTTTTATGTTTTGTTTATATATTGCTTCCGCTTTTGGTTTGTCCTTGCTTTGAAACTCCCGCCTAGAAGTAAATGAGTCCGTTTTGCCGTTCGCCGGGTTTTGGTTCGGGTCGGACTACTTTCGATTCCGGGTCAGGATCCGGTGCGGGGCGTGCGTCTGCCCGTTTGGCGGCGCCCGCTACATGGCCTATTTTTCCCTCAGATTTACCATCTACTATCTTCTCTACTTGCAGATCTGCTATGCATCTCATTTTAGTCTAATCATCATGTCTCAAACATCGCCTGAAAAACGAAAGCTATCTGTCTCAGAATCTTCGAAATCAGTTGTTGCCGTTGACGATATCTACTTCTTTCACACCGCAGAACAACCCGGCCTCAATCTCACCACCACTGTGTTTGATGGCACCAACTTTATGCACTGGAGTCGCTCTGTCAAAATCGGCCTATATGCCAAATCCAAGATAGGTTTCATCGACGGCACTATCCAAGAACCACCGGAGTCTGACCCTGGCCACCAAAAATGGAAGAGAGCAAGTATGATGATAGTCGCTTGGATCCTTAATTCTATGACAAAAGAATTTCATGACTCCTTCTCCTACGTCAACTCAGCACACCAACTCTGGCGAGACGTAGAACACAGATATGGAAAATCTAACGGGCCACTATTGTACCAGCTCAAGAAAGATCTCAGTGCCATAAATCAAGGAACGCAGAGTCTCGCTGCTTATCTCACTAAACTGCAACTTTTATGCGATGAGATCACCCATCTGAAACCACCACCACGATGCACCTGTGGGCACTGCACCTGTGACATCAACACGCGAATACAGGACTCTGTGGAAGTTGACACATTAATCCAATTCCTCATGGGCCTAAACGACATCTACAACATAGCTCGGGACAATATACTCTCCAGTGATCCAATCCCTGCTATTAACCACGCATTTTCCATCCTGCAAAGATTGGAGTCACAAAGATCCTCCCATGTCGCCGGCTCCGACAACTCTGACACCTCAGGGGTTTAGGGTTCCAAACCTGCTGCGACTACCTCTCTTCTATTTTAAATAAAAAGTAAAGGCCCACCAGAGAGAGGCAAGTGCTTTCATGAATGAATGCGATAAACCAATCAATCTTTTCGTTACATATCGGGGACAGGGAACCAGCCCAGCTAACTCGATTTCCCGAAGAAAAGAGAGGGCGCTCTTCCTTCTTAGACTAGAACTGAAACTGATTAATTGAGAAAAAATGGCAAGAGAAATTGGATATCGATGGAGGAAATAACGATGTGGAGGAAAAGAGGGCAGGGATTCTCTACAATGACACTGCCAGAAGTACAAAAAGAAAAACGGAAAGGGGCAATGCCTTGAATCACTCCTTTCCATTCCATTGGGTCTAGCAGGCAAGAGGGGAGGATGCTATGCCCCAGTTGCAGCGGTGCCGAGATGCCTTATTAAATTAAAGGGGCTAAAGTACTAGTTCGCTTAGTCAATCTCTAGCAGCACAAGGCCAGTATGTGAAGCATGCTGGGGCCCACAATGCAAATGCCAACTCCAATGCTGCCTCCCTCTCCAGAAATTCTCCTTTTCAGAAAACAAATGCTAACAACAGAGAAGAGCGTTACTGCTCTAAATGTGATAGTAATACTCATAACATTGAAAATTGCTTTAAGATACATGGGTATCCTGATTGGTACGATGGTTTTAAGAAGAGTAAGGGAATAACTAGAGTGAGAGGAGGCAGAGGAAATAGGGGCAGAAGTGTAGGGCGTGGTTCTAATTTCAACAGCAGAAGGCAGAATGTCAATTCTGCCCAATCTGATACTCCATTTGATTACAACATTACTGATACTTCTAATGTCACTAATAAAATTTCTTCCGTTGTCCAGGAGCTGAGTAAAATAATCCAGGGAAATGCCTCTGGAAATGCTGAACATACTAATTTTGCTGGTGCAGTTGAATACTCAGGTACCCCTAACTCTGCTAATCTGAGTGAAATTGATTATAGCAATTGTTGGATTATAGATACGGGCGCTTCTAGTCATATGTGCTGCTCTCTTGATATGCTTACTGACATTATACCCTGCTATAAGAAAGTCACTGTTACTTTACCTGATGGATCTGTTAAATTAGTTTCTCATATAGGAACTGCTAAACTTAGTGATCAATTGGCTTTGGAAAAGGTCCTATATGTACCAAGCTTTAAACACAACTTATTATCAGTGAGGCAGCTCACTTATGACACTGACTCTACCTTCACTTTTTTGCCCACCAAATGTTTTCTGCAGGCCCAGAATTCTAACAAAACCATTGCCACTGGAAAAGCCAAAGGAAACCTTTACATTTTAGATAAACACTTGAATAAAAACTTTGATCACTTTGTTAGGAACACTGATGTCAATACTTCTGATACTTTGAATTGTAATACTGTGAACTCTGCCCCTGTTGATCTAAGAACATGGCATTTTAGGCTAGGTCATATTGGTAAAACTGCTATGAATCATATGAATCTTGATATCTCTACTGTCAATAATGTTGAGCCTTGTGATATATGCCACTCTGCCAAGCAACATAGATTGTCTTTCCCTATTAGTTCCATTACTACTTTGCATGCATTTGATTTGATTCACATGGATTTGTGGGGGCCCTATAAGAAGCCATCATTGAGCAACTGTCATTATTTTCTTACCATAGTAGATGATTACACTAGATGTACATGGACTTACATGATGTGTTATAAACAATCTACTTGCTCCATTATAGAAACTTTCATTAAAATGGTGCTCACTCAATTTGACACTAAGATCAAATGTATCAGATCTGATAATGGTACTGAGTTTGTCAATCATAATGTGTCTAAACTGCTCTCTGATTTTGGTATCCTTCACCAGACTTCCTGTCCACACACACCACAACAAAATGGTGTGGTGGAAAGGAAGCATAGACATTTACTTGAAATTGCTAGAGGTTTAATTTTTCAAGCCTCTTTACCCCTCAAGTTCTGGGGGGAATCAATTCTTACTGCTACATATATTATCAATAGAACTCCATCAGCTGTTCTCAGGTGGAAAACCCCTTATGAGTTGCTCTATGGGCATAAAGCTAATTATGCTCACATTAGAGTATTTGGGTGTCTCTGCTATAGTGCCAATACCAATCACTACAAAGATAAATTTGAGTCACGGGCCAATAAGTGTATATTTATTGGCTATAGTACTGGTCAGAAGGGATACAAGCTATATGACCTTCATGATCACAAAGTACTATTCTCTCGAGATGTGAACTTCTATGAACAGGTGTTCCCTTACTCTCAAATGCCTGTTGACTACAGTAAACTCTCTGAGTCTATCCCTATCACTTTTCCCACTAATGACAGTGTGCCTAACTTTCAAAACTATCTTAATGATACTCCACCATCTACTCCTACAACTGACACTACCCAACCTGAATCTGAAGTTTTCACTCAGAATCCTAGTCCTTCCTCTTATAAACGAAATGCTGATTCTCCATCTGACACTAATGATAGTCCCTCATCCAGATCAGATGGTTCATCTGGTCCTTTCATTCCTAGAGTTAGTACTAGGATAAAATCTGTTCCCAAATACCTTGATGAATATGTCTGTGACACTGCTTTCACTATTTCTGCTCAAAATAAATCTTTAACAACTTCAGATTCCTTCCCTTACAGTGCAGCTTACAGCAAATTTGTTGCCAATATCTCCACTATTCCTGAACCCACCTCTTACAGACAAGCTGTCAAGTATGATGTGTGGGTTCAAGCTATGAATAGAGAGCTTGATGCTCTGGAGCAAAATAACACATGGCAACATACATATCTTCCTCCTGGCAAAAGAGCCATCGGCTCTAAGTGGGTCTATAAAGTAAAGTTTAATCCTGATGGTACTGTTGAAAGGTACAAAGCCAGATTAGTGGCTAAAGGATATAATCAGACATTTGGGATAGACTATTTTGATAGTTTCTCCCATGTGGCCAAGTTGGTTACTGTTAGGCTTGTTTTAGCCATCTCTACTGCTCTTTGCTGGCCTCTCTATCAACTAGATATTAATAATGCCTTTTTACATGGCTATCTGGATGAAGAAGTTTATTTACGACCTCCTGAAGGTTACACTAAAATAAAAAGGGGCCAGGTCTGTAAGCTGACCAAATCCTTGTATGGTTTGAAACAAGCTTCCAGACAGTGGAACAAAAAATTCACTAACAAACTTCTTTCTTTTGGTTTTAAGCAGTCTGATCATGATCATTGTCTTTTTATCCTTCAAAATAATTCTGTTTTCATTGCATTATTGGTTTATGTAGATGATGTACTACTCACTGGTTCAGATGAGACTATTATGCAGGAAGTAAAGGATTATCTGCATAAACTGTTTACTATCAAAGATCTTGGTCATGCTAAATACTTTCTTGGGTTGGAAATTTCCAGATGTGCTTCTGGATTGCTTCTTACCCAAAGGAAGTACATTCTTGATATATTACATGATACTAGGATGGAAACATCCAGAAGTTCTGTTGTTCCTTTGCCTGCAGGACACAAGTTTGATGAGGAAAGTCCTCTACTCAAAGATCCCAGTCAGTATAGAAGATTGATTGGGAGGCTGCTTTATTTGAATCTCTCCCGGCCAGACATAAGCTTTGCTGTTCAACAGTTGAGCCAGTTTGTCAACAAACCCAGGGAGTCACACTTACATTCTGCTTTTCATGTTTTAAAATATCTCAATGGCACCATATCTACTGGTTTATTCTTTTCTGTTACTAATGATTTCTCTTTGTCTGCCTATTGTGATGCAGATTGGGCCACTTGTCCAAGCACCAGAAAATCCATTACCGGCTACTGTGTGTTTTTGGGTCCTTCTTTGATTTCCTGGAAATCTAAGAAACAGACAACTGTTTCTAGAAGTAGTTGTGAGGCTGAGTATAGAAGCCTTGCTACTACAGTTTGTGAACTTCAGTGGCTTCTCTATATCCTCAAGGAGTTTGGCATTTCTCCTCCTCTACCTATTCCTATGTACTGTGATAATCAATCAGCTCTTAATCTTACTGAAAATCCAGTCTTTCATGAACGCACTAAACATATAGAAATTGACTGTCATATTACTCGAAATAAGTTTAAAGAAGGTGTTGTTTTACCTTTGCATGTTCCTTCTAAGTTGCAGCTTGCAGATGTTTTTACCAAAGCTCTTTCTGGACCTCTTTTCTCCCGTTTGTTGTCCAAGATCGGCCTTGTGTTTCACAAAGCCCCATCTTGAGGGGGGCTGTTAGAATTAGCATATTATTCAATAATTTGTATGTATAGGTGGGCCTGCATGTATGGGCCAATTATTTTTATGTAATTTTCATTGTATGGGCCGTTTTAACCTTGGCCCAATTTTCTTTTGTTTTTTTTGTTTTTAGCTTAGTCAGGTTTTTTGTTTAAGTGTTACTGCTTCTGTTATTTCGATTCTGCAATTTCAATTAATAACAAATCTTATCTTTTCCTGACTAAATCTAAACTCTCTCGTTTTCTTCCTGTTCTCGTTCGTCTTCCTCACGAAACCCCCTAAATCATCTTCAGTGATCTTGCTATGGTTTTGGGTTTCTACATGCTCTATTACCGGCCCCAGCCCCCATGAGAGGAGCACGAGTTGCATGCATGAAAAAGACATTTCAAATGTAAAAAACATGCTGCCAATTATGTATTTGCTCTGGAAATATGATTTCAGCTATATTTGTCATCTTATCATTCATGATAATATGGAGCACAAAGTATTTGATTTCTAGATGCAATTACAAAATAGTGTTATGGACAGGGACAGAGCCAAGATTTTATATAAGTGAGTGAGATTTACTCTCAAAGATGGAAAAATCTGCTGCTTTAACGATTCATCTTTCTTGGTACAGTGTTCCCTTACAACAAGAATTTCAGCAAATTTTCTATATCAGAGCAACACATTTGCCAATGATCCACCAGAGGGCAGATAAAAAGGTAACAATCAGAGCCCATCTATAATCTTTGGCCAATCGATCTTGCTCAGACACACATTAATCTTTACATTCGAATCAGAATCATATTATCGGCTCAAAATTTGAGCTTGCACAAACATCAGCCAGAACTATCAAGAACGTAACTTAAGTTTCTTAGGTGTCCACCCAGAACGTATATTCACTATTCTTTCTGTGAAAGCCATCCGAGCTGTCAAATAAGGAAAAGAGAGAAAAAAGATTAGGTGAAGGCTCAAATAGGAGACAATGCAAAAGTGTAAATATCTGAGAACATGAATACCTTCCATGCATACATCCCGAAGAAGGCAACGGTATCTGCAGACCAAACAACAGCAAACGATTTTATGAAAAACGGGATTATGACATTGATTAGTGGAACAAGGATGAAGAGATAATTGAGGGCCTCTTTCTCATTCTTGGAGCAATCCCGAGCACGAAGGGAGGGAATAGCTGAAAAATAGCAAATATTTATCTTCATCAAAAATGAAGGGAAAAATATCATCACCATAAGAAATATAATCAACATAGTCTAAATTTTAAGTACCAATCATTTCAATACACTTCTGAGCGAATTACATTTACTACAACAAAATACTCCCTCATTTTTCATTTATTACACCCCCAGGCCCCCCCCGCCAACACACACACATAATTCATTTTGGGTGTAAGACTTAAGAAAGTGGCAAAAGTCGTAACTGTTTCAAAGGCTATAATAAGAAAAAAAATAATTATTTCATAAATAAGTCCCTTTCTGTTTAAAAAACTAGGAGCCCTACATTTATATTAAATTACAGAACAGTCCCTGAAGGTAGTTTGGTCAGAAAAAATTAGTGTTCTCGCTTCCAGCAGGGCATTTTCGGAAAATCGGACTCATTTTAACCAAATCAAGACGGAACCCTAATGGAATAGTTACTCTGTTTTTTTTGCAAAAAAATGAAATGTCAAGGGACTTTTTGTAATATATGAAAAAATGATGGAGTTTTTTGTAATTTCATCAGACCTCGGGGGTACTAAATGTAATTCCTTTAGAAATTTTTACTCAGAAAAGAAGCATTGCTTACTGAACATCCATATGGACCACATGCCCATTAATCTCCATAAATCCGGTTCGTTTGAAGGAAATATGAGATTGAAAGATAGAGCTCCACCCAATAATAGAGAAACATATCCTTGAACCTCAAAAACAGTGTATAGAGTGGTGCCTGGTACAGCTGGATTCTTAGATGCAGTTGAAGCTCGAGGTGCGAATGTTGCAGCAGTCTTTTGAACAACCTATTGAAGTAATGCATGCACAAAAATTCAAAATAAAAAATCATGCTTATTAATAAGTAAGGGCAGATTAGAAGGTAAAATGCTGAAAATAGCAATTGTATCAGAATTCAGAGCTATTTATACATAACGTCCTCCTTAGAAGAAATTCTTATCAATAATGTGACAAACACCACTATAGAGAAGGCATTTTTCAAGCAATACCATGGAATAAAGGAAAAATAGCAGAACTGTGACTTGAGAAATAAGCAAAATAATCGTAGTTACGTGATCATAATATAGTTCTTCCCTGAACTGCATCGATGTCGAGGTACTGAATTGCATCAATGTCGAGGTATCAATGGTTTTATGAGATGAACTTCTATGGTGGAAAGGGAATCAGGAGAATAGAGAATTGAGATTAATACTCTTTCCTCCTACTATTTTTTATCAACATCATAGTACCGACATATGTGTTTAAAATCAACCTAAACTATCTGATCATATGAACTGACACACTTCTTGATTTGTGCGTACAATGTCCCAAAGAATGCAGCATACTGATATTAACTTAGTTTCTGTAGTAGAATTAGATGTAAACAAGCAGCAAACAAAAACATATTATTCAACAAAAATTCAGCAAAATCTTGTCATGATCATCCTCTTACCACACGAAGGCAGGGAACATTGTAAACTGGGGACATGACCCATAAACCAAAGAGCGAAAAACTAACTAAAAGAATGAGAATTAAGAGAATACACGCACAAATTACTCGCCTTTTTAAGATCTTTGTCGAGTTTCGGACCAGACGATGTGGGCCCAGATGAAATCTTGATCCCTTCTTCAGAAACCTGTTCTTTATCAGATTCTAGAACTACTACTTCTTCAGAACCTCGTTCTGTTTTCGTTTCTAGCTCATTTGAACTCGCTTGTATTCTGAAATCTCTGAGTGGAAATCGTGTGTTCCTGATTGAGGGTAATCTGGGAAGTGAAAATGATGTCGGCTGAATTCTAGAAATATGAGAGTTGCAGAGAGATGTTGAGGCTAGAGCGCTCATGTTGCTCCAAAGTTGTTGAAGGGAGTTGATAACTTCAGTAAGTATGGTGAGAGGAGAGTGAGCGGTTGGAATTGGAACCGGACATTCTTGACCAATACGGCGTCGTAGTGGGATTTCTTAGGAGAAAATTACAAAGGAAGAAATTGCCCAAAATATCCAATAAAAAAACATAATTTGTATCCACAAGACATTTGTGTATAGGTTTCAGACCAACAAGCTAAATGCTAAAACTTTTTTTTTGTGGTGCTAAAGGTATGTAAAGAATAATAAAATTGACGTATGAAAGTTGCACAACAAAAAAATAAATATCCGGAAAATTTATATTTTTCTAAAGAGATAAATTAAAATTCCTATGTCAACAATTACAAAATAGATTATTTTATTCTTTTAATAATTATTTCCCCGTTGTAATGTATTTTTTTTAATACATAATGTATCAATAAAAGAAATTAAATATCATTTTGAAAGAATAATTATAATGATAGTAAGATAATTATACTATAATATCTTTCAAATTAAAAGCCCACAACATCCAACTTGCCCAAAGGCCCAATAATTAAAAGCCCACAACATCCAAGTGGCCCAATGGCCAATATAATATTAATCAACGAAAGCGCGCTATATCTCAATTCTCCTTCTTTGGAACATCAAGCAAATACTACGTCTCTTCGTCTCCCCCATGCCTTTTCTGGAACACATAATAAACTTCATATTGTCTGTAAAAATCAAACGGATTACACTCGCTATGATGTATAGAAATGATTCCTCAGAGTTTCTGAATTCAATTTTTCACACTCCGATCTCACACATTACTCTACTGGAAATTTAATTTCACGTATAAATCTTAAGGGACTTTAGTACTAATGTCTCGAATCGGAAATTATCGGTCAGACGGGTTTACGATGCTTTTGTCTTTCCTTTCATGATTTTTCCTGATGATAATCATGAAAGGATGTCCAAAATTTGGAGTAGATGTGAGATTAAATTATGGAAATAGGCAACAATGCGGAAGAATATGAGATTGAGTTTTAGAAATTGGCAACAATGAGAAGTAGTATTTTGGGTGGATTTGTATTGCCGTTTCTGCTTTTGACAGGTACTGAAATCGAGTTTTCTTCTGCTTTTGCCGATTTCTCGGATTTATATAATACGGCCAATTCAAGCGTTTAAGTTTCACTTGTATGCATGCTAAAATACGTGTAGTTTTTCCTTTTCTATGTATGCAGCTGCCTTACTGAATTGGAGTGTCATCTCTGTGGTTAATTTGGTGACTTCTCTTCTTTTCAGGTTTACTGCCTATAAAAGAGGTAATACGCTTGGGTTTTGGACTTGATTAAGGCTATTTTACCAGATCATCTAATTGACACAATGAAATTTATTTTCATATCTGGTGATTGCAGGATTTCGATTCAGAGGACGAGATATATCTTTGTGGTTTGTTTTAATATACTCCGCGTTTTTCATAATTCTGCAATTGATTTTTATTACTCTATGCGCTGCTCTCGATTCGCAAGGGAGCACTGCAGATGTCTGGTGGATGAAGCTACTTGGACTTATGGAGTGAGATTTTCTTATTCCTTCTCTTGTGAATTCGTTCCATGTTGGAATAGTACTAAATCTAGTAGATACTAAGCTATTTTATAATTTTATTTCCAGTAATAGCATCTACAGTACCAAAAATAATCTGCAGCAGTTTTAGTAAAGAAACATACATTAATATAGTAAAAGATTGGTATCCTATTGCTTAAAGCTAATTGAAGTTAGGCTTAGCAGGTTACCAAGTGTTGATAAAACTAGTATAATTTTCAATTATATCCCCGAAAGAGGTTGATCCCTTCAAAGTTTTAAGCTTATAACTTAGTGAAAATTATAGAACACTAGCACTGATATGTGCTTTTAACTTAAGCTTCTCAATTTTGCTTAATATTTTGATTATCAATCAATCAAACTTAATTTTCAGTATATGTATTAACGATTTAGCAAGGACATTGTCCTATACTTTGGCCAAAATCTTGTCTTAATACTTTTATTGCATGACATATCCTTTTATTTTTCTTTCCTTTTTTTTCCCTCCATTACGAGGAGAGTTATGACATGAAGAATCTATTGATTGGCTTCAATCAGAAAGAGTTAGGAATTTTGAAAATCAAAATTTTGGATAAAGTGCTTAAACGGGTGGTTTCAGTGTTGGGACACTTTGCATAGTGTGCAGCATGTGCAACAGGGTTCCTGCCCTTTCCCCCATTCTTAAAAGATTTTTATCCTGATAAGTATCCAACATGGTTTGCTTTTGCAGGGTCAACTCTCGGAGATCTTTCAGAGTTATTTGTTTTCTAGTTGTGGAATTATTGGTGGGACTTGCTGCTCTCATTGAGATCAACAGGAACAAATTCGGTTTCATAGAATTTCGAGGTTCTTTATGGGGCTTCCAAGATTCTTGCTGGGGTTATCTGCTATCAATCGTTAAAGAAATAGGTTTGTCTAAGGTGACTTAACCTGTAATTGTCTTTATCTGTCTAGTAATTGCCAACTAAGAATAAATATATAAAATAAGCGAAGGTCATTTCTATTCATGCATCTTATTATGCTAGGAGTTTGCATGCTTTAAACTGAAACTGTATCGGCGATACTCGGATATAACAAGTGGAGACATAACACTCAAACCTACTTGCAAATAATATTTGTTCAATTAATTTTTTCCCGTTAAGTGTGTGTTATGAGAGAAAGGTAGCCATCATATAATTCTGTCTGAGAAATCAGAAATGATTATGTTGCTGGAATTATTTGAGACTGACTGTTCACGAAAGACAGGTATTTCGTTGTGGCATTCTACTGCATGTTTCACAATACAGAGCACTGTATATCATTTTTAAGTAACTTCTTTTCCGGTTGAAACTATCTGTCACAAACGGGTGGATGATTTAGTCAATGCTTGCTATTCACATATTTCATTAGTTCTTTGTAGTGTATTAAAGGTAATATCTTGACTATATCATTTTTTTTTCTTTCCACCCCCCAAATTAGGTTATCATCTTAGGTTAATGTCTTGCTTATTGCTGCCGGCTGTTCAGTTGGTTACGGGGATCAGCAGTCCTTCTTGGTTATCTTTACCGTTTTTTATTTGCAGCTGTGTTGGTCTTGTTGATTGGTCTTTAACAAGCAACTTCTTAGGCCTTTTCAGGTATTTCATCCTTTCAGTAGTAACAAATGTTCATTTTCTTTCAAAGTAGATAATCTTACAACATGTTATGTAAATAATGTTTTTGACTTTCGGTTTTCTTATTCATGATGTGAAGGTGGTGGAAACCGCTATGGGTTTATGCTGGCTTCAGCATTTTCTTACTTTATGTGTATCAGCTTCCTGTTGGCTTTCCACAAATGTTTCAAGTGATTGGTCTATTCAAAGTATCTGTGAGTTCAGATTGGCAGCAAATTTGCTCTGGCACGTCTCTGATGGTGTTCTATTATATGGTATTCTTTTTCTATCTTAATTTCCAACTTGATCCGCATTGAATTAATATGCAAATATGTACTTAATCGTTTCCATTTATTTTAATGATAGGTAGCTGGCTATGATTTCTCTTTTATTCATTTGTTAGGAGCACTTGTATAGAACGAATATTAATCCTCCAATAAAACATAAATTCCTACGCTAATAGTGAATTTTAATTTAGTAACTGATTCTGAAAAAATTATGCAGCTCTCCTGTGTGAAGAATGATTTAGAAGACATGGAATTCATCATGTCCACGAGAGAAGGCTCCTTGACGGAGCAACTGCTTCCCTCAAGAAATTCATTTTTTGTACGTCAGCTGAGGTAAACGCTGCTAACTGAACTTATTGCTGTTATTTTTGTGTTCTCACTACCGATTGGAAAATTATGTTGTGTTGCATATCTATAGTATATTTTCTAACTTTCAAGTAACTCACTGTAGTTTGATAGGTATGGCTTCTCTACGATTACAAATCGAACTGGTATGAAGTGATCTTGAACATGACTAGTGCGTTTACTAAATTGCGTATTGAGGCCCAATCAGGGCTGCATGCTTCTTACTTCTTGAGAGATTTAGTTCAGTGGTGTCATAAGTTACCTTTTGTCAGTGAAAATTCCCTTTTCTTTTTTTCTTTTTTTAGTAATATTGATTAGTAATCTTGGCATGTTTCTATGATGGGGTTCTGAGGTTCAACCTAGTTAATTAGAAGCATAAAATTAAACACTTTGGTAGAAGAATTTTTTTCCTAACAAATATATCATTTTTGTGTTAATAACTATGGCATATTTTTTCACTAGTTGGATAACTTATGTCTTGCTTGCAGGTCTGGTGTTAGGCATACAAATATATTATTGAGGGGACCAGTTTTCAGGATTTTTAGTATCAACTGGTTTACTTATGGCTTCCCCGTACGTATTTATAGATTTGCTACTTTGCTACTCTTTAGTACTATACATTCTTACAGCAAATTTTATTTCTTAATGATTCATGATAATGTAATTCGACCCATTTTATTTCTTCATTTTCCTTGCTTATATTATAAAGTTTCAGATGTAAATATGACAGATATCCTTGTTCGCTCTTTCTTATTGGAGCTTCCATTTTGCAAGTATTTGTGCGTTTGGATTACTCGCGTATGTTGGCTATGTTGTATATGCTTTTCCATCCTTGTTCCATTTGCACCGGTTGAATGGGCTGCTTCTTGTCTTCATTCTCTTGTGGGCTGTGAGCACCTATATCTTCAATATCTCTTTTGCATACATGAACTGGAAACTTGGGAAGGCAGGTTTTATCTTTTAAAATTTCAAATTAATTTTCTGAGATGTAAATCCGAGTGAAGTTTATGAACGCTCTCCTTTCTACTTAGGATATGGAGGTCTGGGAGATGATCGGGTTATGGCACTATCCTATACCTGGTTTCTTCCTTCTAGCACAGTTCTGTCTGGGAATTCTTGTGGCTCTTGGTAATCTTGTAAGCAACTCTGTATTTCTATGCCTATCAAACGAGGAAAGGGGATCCGCTACTGAGTTAAAGACCGAGGAAGGTAGACATGCTTATTCCACCATTGGCAATTTGAAATTAAATAATTATTGGGGACAATAAAGGTACCATTTTGCTTTCTTGTATGGTTTTAACATCTCGCTCTCAATTAAACCTTGTGACTGAAGCATTCACCACTACTGCTTAGTTAACAATCATGTATTTCACTTGTGATTACTTCCTGTAAATACCACAACCTGCAAATATGTTGTTTAGAGAGTCTTATTTGAGTCAAATGCGAGTTCCTTGATTGTTAATTTTGTTAGCTAGCTGTTGTAACTGATGTCGAACTTGTTGAATTGCCCTCATAACAACACATCTTTCTTCGGTGCAAATCTAACTGCCTTTTGAAATAGCATTTATCTGTCTTTGTTCTTACAGCAGCCCTTCCAAATGGTCCGTTTTGATTACCTTTCCTCATTCTTTGTTCATTATTATGCCCTGTAATGCACTACTGAACTCTCATGTTTTTCACATGAATTTTGATTCTTTTTGTCTCTTACATATATAATTGCAGTAAAAGAAGATGCCAAAGTCTTAGTAGTGGCTACAGTTGCTTGGGGGCTGCGAAAATGTTCTCGGGCTATTATGCTCTTGTTGATTTTCCTCATTGCAACAAGATCTGGTTTCATTCACGCTATCTATAGTATGTGAACATGTATTTGTTGTACTTCTTCAATTTGTAATACCCAAGTATAATTGCATAATAGGCAGATTTGCAGCACTTAAGTGCTTGCTCCGAATTGTGATTGGTCCATCAATTTTTTATTTCCTTTCAGTGATATTCTTCCTTGCGTATCTTTTAAACCATCAAGTCAACAAAAGGATGCGACAATCCCTTATTCTTCTATGTGAGGCTCATTTTGCGGTTTTATACATCCTCCAGCTTAATCTGGTTTCCAGAAATCTGGAAGAAGAAGGTTCAAGAAGTGTGGATGTGCTATCACAGTTAGGTGTGGAGTTTACTATCTCAAATATCTTAACTTATCCTGATAATCACTTTATTCAATAACATTTCCACCATATTTCCAGCTTATATCATAGATCTTACCTTTTGCATTTTGTTTTACTTGGCTATGAAATGCTTTTAGGTCTTGCAGAAAGTGATCGTTCTTGGGAGTTCCTGGAAATAGCTCTGCTTGCATGCTTCTGTGCCATTCATTACCATGGATTTGAAATGTTATTCTCGTTTTCTGCAATTGTTCAGCACATGCAATCTCCTCCAATTGGATTTAGCATCCTGAAAGCTGGTTTTAGCAAATCAGTCCTTTTGTCAGTTTATGCCACCTCAAATGTCGGAAATGACCATGAGAGTCATTCACACGGTATTATATCGTTTTCAGTTGCTTACTGGTTACATTTCTCATTTAGTTTTGCCACATTATTGAAACTATATTCTTTAGCTTCAAATTTGCTTTAAAGAAAGTATTCCAACGGATTAGAGTTTGGGAAGCTTATGAACATTCATCACTGATTGACCTCCTATATTTTTCTTCCCAGTCCAAGAAAATGGAGTATAAATTATAGTTTCTCATGGTCTTAAAACTCAGAACAACCATTTTTTTCATATCTCACATTTGCTGATTTTTGTCTTTCCAGAGAGAAGGTTAGCATTGTATCTCAGTGCAATTGGGAAGAAGTTCTTGTCCCTGTACAGATCATTTGGAACCTACATTGCATCTCTCACCATTCTTATCACGATGTACCTTGTGACACCTAATTACATTTCATTTGGGTATGTTTTCCTTCTCCTTTTCTGGATCACTGGAAGACAACTCGTTGAGAGGACAAACCGATGTCTATGGTACCCACTCAAAGCATATTCAATTGCAGTTTTTGTATTAATTTATATCCTTAGCATTTTCCCCACTTTCGAGAACTGGATGTCCACGAAAATCAACCTTAGTGTTTGCTTTGGCTACGACACTGATGTTTCCTTGTCAGAGAATCTTTGGGAATCTTTGGCAATCATGATTGTCATGCAACTTTATAGCTACGAGAGAAGAAGAAGCAAATACTTGAAATCGGAAGATCCAAATCCACTGCAGTTTGGAATATCAGGATTCATCAAACGGTTCTTGATCTGGCACAGTCAAAAGATTTTGCTTATTACCCTGTTCTATGCATCGTTATCTCCAATAAGTGCTTCTGGCTTTTTATATCTTCTTGGTCTGGTTTTCTGTTCATCATTGCCTAAATCATCCAGAATCCCATCCAAATCATTCTCAATTTACACGGGATTTCTCGTAACAGCTGAATATCTATTTCAGATGTGGGGTAAACAGGCTAAAATGTTTCCAGGTCAAAAGCACCATGATTTGTCTCTCTTACTGGGTTTACAGGTGTACGGGCCAAATTTTAAGGGCCTAGAAGCAGGCTTGAGGCCAAAAGTGATGGTGATTGCAGCTTGTACTCTTCAGTACAACGTTTTCCAGTGGTTGGAAAGCGTACCAAGTTCACTGTTGAATGTTGGTAGATCGCAAGAACCTTGTCCTTTATTTGTTTCAGAACAAGATGTTAAAATTGCTTCAACTTCTGATGGGCATAGTGAATTGCCTGAACGGAGGTTGAGCCAAAGTAATTCATGGCCATCTTTCAGGACTCCTATTTATGATGGCTGCAATAGAAAATATTCATTTCAGTATATCTGGGGAACTGTGACAGAAAGTCACAAGTGGAATAAGAAACGGATTGTTGCCTTGAGACAGGAGAGATTCGAAATGCAGAAGACGACACTGAAAGTTTATTTGAAGTTTTGGATGGAGAACATGTTTAATCTTCTCGGCCTTGAGATCAATATGATTGGACTATTACTTGCAAGTTTTGCTTTGTTGAATGTCATTTCGCTCCTCTATATTGCTTGTCTTGCTACTTGCATTGTGTTGTCACGTCCTATCATATGCAAACTCTGGCCAATATTTGTTTTCCTATTTGCCGTCATTCTTCTCACTGAATACATTGCAATGTGGAATAGTGTGATGCCTTCTAATGGCCATGATTCCTCGGAGACCGATGCACGTTGCCATGATTGCTGGAGAAACTCGAATATATATTTCCACTACTGTGAAAAATGTTGGCTTGGTATGTATTTCTAATGATCAGATATATGTCTGATGTTTTTTTTGGGTTAATTACATCTAGCCCTCTAGTGAGATTCATGAATTACTTCTCGTACCCCATTTACAACTAACCCCCCATGAATATGAAATATTACCTACAAGCACCCATCCAAGCCAATTCAGAGGTAATATTTCAAACTTGTGGGGGTTTACTATTTTTCAAACTCATGGCTGGTCGGAGGTAACATATCAAGCTCGTGGGGGTTAGTGTAATAATTTTTCAAAAATGGGGTACGAGTTGTAATTAATGAATCTGGCGAGGGGGCTGGATGTAATTAAAGTTTTTTTTCAAATTCTATCTTTTGACTTTGCTTAAGTACTTTTTTATTTTCACAGGGCTTATAGTTGATGATCCTCGCAGGCTGATCAGTTATTATGTGGTCTTCATTCTCACATGTTTCAAACTCCGTGCAGATTATGCATCCAATTTTTCATGGTATTCCATGTATGATCAGATGGTTTCTCAGGGAAAAAATGCTTTCGTTTGGCGAGATCTTTCATTTGAAACCAAAAGCATGTGGACCTTTCTCGATTATTTAAGAGTTCACTGCTATTGTCATCTATTAGATTTAGTACTAGCTTTGATTTTAATAACTGGAACCTTGGAGTATGACATTCTGCACCTTGGTTACCTGGGCTTTGCTCTCACTTTCTTCCGCCTGAGGCTTACAATACTAAAGAAGAAAAACAAGATCTTCCACTTTTTGCGGGTTTACAATTTTGCTATCATTGTTCTATCTCTCGCATATCAATCTCCGTTTGTCGGTGATTTTAATGCCGGAAAGTGCGGAACAATTGATTATATTTACGAGGTGATTGGATTTTATAAATATGATTATGGATTTCGGATTACATCGAGATCTGTGTTGGTAGAGATCATCATTTTTGTGCTTGTATCATGCCAGTCATATATGTTTTCTTCCTCAGAGTTCGATTATGTATTTCGATATCTAGAGGCAGAACAAATTGGTGCAATTGTAAGGGAACAAGAGAAGAAAGCTGCTTGGAAGACTGAACAGTTGAAGCACATTCGAAAATCTGAGGAAAATAAACGCCGTCGAAACTTACAAGTGGAAAAGATGAAATCTGAGATGCTCAACCTACAAATTCAGCTGCAGGGTATAAATTCCAATGCTGCTTGCCCTTCACCATGCACTGAAGGGTTCAGAAGGAGGAAGAATGTTTCACTTAATATGCAAGACTTTGGCAACCTTGAGAAACAGGATATTATCCAATTAAATGCATGTGAATCTCCGAGAAGTGCAAGAGTGGAAAGCCCGTTTGAGGTAGACTTTGCAAAACACTTAATGGATGCCACACTTAGTGAGATAGCTGAAATCGAGGAGGTGTATGCAGATAATAATGCTTTTAATGAGTTAGACAAATTAAAGAGAGGTTTGGAAAACCCTCTAGCTTCTGCTGTACAGTTATTAGGTGATGGTGTTTATCAAGTACAGTCGATTGGAAATCAAGCTGTAAGCAATATCGTGAGCTTTTTGAATATTGCAGATGAAGATTCTGATTCAAATGAACCCTCATCTTTGGAATTTTCAAATGAACATAGAAACTTGATGGATCGTTCTTCTTCAATGAATTCTGACAAGAGTAGAGCTTCTGATTCAGCAAGTTTGCAGATTGGACTTATAGTTCGCCATATTTGGTCACAAATGGGATTGAATAATGACGTTGTGTGTTACTGTTGTTTCATCCTTGTTTTTCTTTGGAATTTCAGTTTGCTCTCCATGGTTTACGTGGCGGCCCTTTTTCTATATGCTCTTTGTGTGAATACTGGGCCAAATTACATTTTCTGGATTATCATGCTAATCTATACAGAAATCTATGTTCTGATTCAATATCTGTACCAAATAATGATACAGCATTGTGGTTTCAGCACTCAGTCGGGCTTTCTACGTGAGCTTGGTTTTCCTACAGAAAGCATTTCATCATCCTTTGTTGTCAGTTTGCTGCCTCTGTTTTTGGTGTATTTATTTACTCTGATACAATGCTCTGTAACTGCAAAAGATGGTAAATGGTTTTCTTTAGGATTTAATAACTGCAAAGGAGGATTAAAAAGTCGCAAGGAGGTTCACTCTGGTGCCAGCTGGACAGACAAAGCACAGAAGAGCTTCCAATTAATGAAACAAATGGGTGAATCTGTTGTCAGAAGCTGTTCCAAATACTGGAAATCACTTACACAAGAAGCAGAATCACCTCCATACTTTGTTCAATTGTCCATGGATGTAAAAGCATGGCCTGAGGATGGAATACAACCCGAGAGGATTGAATCTGGAATAAATCAGCTTCTGCAGCTTGTGCATGAGGAAAACTGTAAGAACGAAAAGCCTAGTGATTGCCCTTGTGCTAGCAAGGTTCAAATCCAGAGCATTGAAAAAAGTAGTGAAAATGCAAATGTGGCTTTGGCTGTTTTTGAGGTGGTTTTTGCCTCTCCATTGACCAAATGTACACTTGAAGAACAATTTCACTCTCTTACTCCGGCTGTTGATGTAGCCAAGGAAATCCTTAAAGCGAGATGCAATGGACTTGTTGAAAATGTTGGATTTCCATATCCTATAGTTTCAGTAATTGGTGGTGGCAAAAGAGAAATTGATCTTTATGCCTATGTCTTTGGGGTTGATTTGACCGTTTTCTTTCTGGTGGCAATGTTCTATCAGTCTGTTATAAAAAATACAAGTGAATTTCTAGAGTATTATCAGCTTGAGGATCAATTCCCCAAAGAGTTTGTATTTATTCTAATGGTATGTTATCTGTCTCTTTGAAATATTTAGGAGACAAGATATATATACATATAGGACAAATTACATCTACTACTCCTGAAAGTTAGTTGAAGTTACAAATTGATCCCTCTAGTTGAAAAATCACCGTATAGTCCCTGATGTTTTCAATAACTGTGTTCATTTTCCTAAAATACCCCCCATTTAGGGTTTCAGCTGGCAGTATTTTTGGGGTATTTTTAAAAAGATTTACACATATATTGAAACTTTAGGGACTATATGGTAATTTCTCAAACTATAGGGATTGATTTCTAAATACACCAGACTTAGAGATCGTCGAATGTAATTCCCCTTATATATAGTGTCTGGTTTCATAATTTGCCGCTTCCTTAGTTTGGCTTGTGTTTTTCTCTTGTGCAGATAATCTTCTTCTTGATTGTGGTTGACCGGATAATATACTTATGTTCATTCGCGACAGGGAAGGTGATCTTCTACCTTTTCAACCTATTTCTGTTCACTTTTGCTGTGACTGAGTATGCTTGGAATATAGATACTTCCAGGCAGAATGCTGCTGGATTGGCCCTTAGAGCTATATATCTTACTAAAGTGGTTTCTCTGGCTTTACAAGCCATCCAAATTCGACATGGTGTTCCTAATAAAAGCACATTGTATCGCCAGTTCCTGACAAGCAAAGTTTCTCGTGTTAATTATATAGGATACAGGCTCTATCGTGCTTTGCCTTTTTTATATGAATTGAGATGCGTGCTTGATTGGTCGTGTACAACTACATCATTGACAATGTATGACTGGTTAAAGGTGAGCTTTTTCATGTAACCGCTTATTTAGTCTGGCTCTGATATTGTATAAAATGACCATCTTATCTAAAAGCTTAAAGCTGATAGAGAGGGAAGACATTTTCAAATATTTATTGCAAATGCTAAACAAAAGCACTTTTGTGCTTTTTGCTTCTTTTTTTCCAGCATTTCGTGAGTGGTTGGAAAACCAGCTTTTGCTTTATATAAAACAGGAAAGAACACCTAAGGACATGTTTTTGGCTTCATCTTGTAGCTTGTAGGTTATTTGTAAATAAATGGAAGTTCATCTTGTAGCTTGTAGGTTATTTGTAAATAAATGGAAGTTGTTTGAGAGTAGTAAAAGTGTTTCTTAGCCCTTTTTTATTTTTTATTTTTTTTGCAAACACTCATTTACTTTTCTTTGTACTTCTAATTTTCTTTTTTCCCAACACTCCCCACTTTTACTACTACAACTTTCTATATCTTTTGCTTCAACAAAAGTAGAAGTGTTTGCGAGCACCCACTTATTATGCCTAATACTATTTGGTGTAGTTAACCATCTTTGTCACATATGGTACAAGTTTCAAGATATAAACTAATGCTTTAATATGCTTTTCAGTTGGAAGACATAAATGCAAGTTTGTACCTTGTCAAGTGCGACAATGTTCTAAACAGAGCTATGCATAAACAAGGGGAGAAGCAGACAAAGACGACTAAGTTTTGGAATGGCATCTGTCTGTTCTATATATTAATATGTGTTATTTGGGCTCCTATGATGGTAAGAGAAGACATAAACTAAGAAGAATAAAAAACAGACGTCCCATTTATCATTATATATAAAAAACATTTACTTTCTATAAGAATAGAAACTGACAATTCTCTTACAGATGTACAGTAGCGGTAATCCAACAAACATAGCAAATCCGATCAACGATGCAAGTTTTCAGTTTGACATCAAGACAGCTGGCGGACGGTTGACTTTGTTCCGAACAACTCTTTGTGAAAGACACGCATGGGATCAAAACAATGCAAATTTCAATCTTGATTATTTGGATTCTTACAATGAGAATGACATTCAGCTTATTTGTTGTCAAGCTGATTCAAGTACTTTGTGGCTCGTCCCCGATGTTGTCCAGAGGCAGTTTATTCAGTCTCTTAATACTCGAATCATAGACATAAAATTTTCTTGGGTTCTTACAAGGGACAGGCCAAAAGGTAAGGAAAGAGTGAAATATGAAAGAAGTGTTGGCCCATCAGATCTTCCAAAATCATCAGAAGTTGAGGCAGTTTTCAATGGTACCTTCAGCAGCTTTAGGATTTATAATGTTTATCCAAGATTTTTTCGGGTTACTGGATCTGGCGAAGTGAGGCCTTTTGAGCAAGAGGTACGGTTTTGAACCTTTAGTTATCTCAATATATGCATATTAAGTTTAGAGAAAGGATTTTTTTGTTATCGGAATAGACGTGGTCTTACACTTTCCCATCTGAATTTTTTTTCATGAGAAACCACTATTCCAACTATATGTTTTTTATATTTTGCTATCCAATCCAGAATCATATTGGGGTGGTTTTGGGCAAAAACATTGAGGGCAATTTTGTGCAATTCAAAGTATAAATGTCCATGTAGGTGAACCATTTAAACTGTGAAGTGCACCAAATTGCCCTTTAAGTCACATGAGTGGTTTTCTGGTGGCCGAAACCACATGAAAATGGTTCCAGATGGCAATGTTTAAAAACCGCCTAGTTTGGATGATGTTTTGTCAAGAAAAAATTTCAGATGGAAAAGTGTCAAAACGTTTAGGAACTGATGGCAAAAAATCTTTTCCTCGTAAATTTAATTTCTTTTACTTCATTTGTAAAAGAAATGTATTTACACTTTGTCATCTCAACTAACACGTTTCTGTACTTCGCAACTTGAACTATATTTTTTTTTTTTTCTTGTGAGTTGCGACACTTTATAATCCAAAATTACTCATCCTTAACACATTTCCATATATTAACTTTTCCAATGAAATATTCCAGCTATATTCTCTCAATCATGTGGCAATGTATAACACATGTATTGTTTAAACGTGAAATGTATAGTCTGAATGGTAAAGTGGCATGTGATAAAATTTCGCCAGAATATTCTACCAGAAAGAGTACTATATCTATAACATGCAAAAACACAGTATAGTTGGACGATAATCTAGGTGACAAACCGTAAAAATGTTGTATCGTTTAGTTGGCGAATTATCTTTTCCCCTTTCACTAAGCTCACAGGTATTCTCTAGATTAGCTAGATTGCATAACAATTTTGCACATGACACACATTTTGTAACATTGTACTTGACTTATCAATTAATCAACAGGTAAATGATGTCAGTGCTGATCTTGTCTTACATCATGGAATTTCTGAATGGTGGTCTTTTCATGATATAAATCCATTGGTGGCATATGGTTGTGGAGACTTGACGGGCCCCATGGCTGTCATCGTATCAGAGGAGACTCCACGTAAGTGTTGATTTTCTTATCATGAATGAATATTTTGACTGAATGATGTTGGATTTTAATGTTGTTAATCTACAATATTATTCTAGAGGGATTTCTTGGTGAGACTCTTAGCAAATTCAGTATTTGGGGTCTCTACATCACATTTGTACTAGCAGTTGGCCGGTTTATCAGATTGCAATGCTCTGACCTACGGATGAGAATACCATACGAAAATCTTCCTTCATGTGACAGGTAATATATATGGTTATTATAATATGTCAGCAATTATTGGATTGGTGCTAAATGACTTCATCCTGCTTTAGTTAGAAATGACTTTAAAAAAAAAAGAGTTTTAGTTTGAAACGAGTTATTTTGTGTGGGCGAATTACATTTACTAACCCCAAGGTTTGACAAAATCACAAAATACTCAGTTTTTTGTCTATTACCTTGGTGTGGGTGGTGTAATAAACGTCGAAGGGTTATTTTGTAATTTCACCAAAACTGAGGATGAGTAAATGTAATTCGTCCATTTTGTTTTAAAACCACATATAGTAAATATGGTTGTTCCCTGGTTCAGGCTGATAGCCATCTGTGAGGATATATATGCTGCAAGAGCAGAAGGTGAACTTGGAGTGGAAGAGGTTCTTTATTGGACGCTCGTGAAGATTTACAGGTCACCACATATGTTGCTCGAGTATACCAACCCTGACTAGTGTTTTGCACAATTTCCCACGACGAGGATTGATTACTAATACAAAAACACCTTTAGTAGTAATTTGTGAATCAGTAACCTCAGTGCCGGAAACGAGATTGCCCTCTGTGCAGTAGCTATGAAACGAAACCGAACAATACACAGGGAGCTTACCGTGGTCGCCTCTCAACTTGTGTATTTAACTTTCTAGGTTAGGGGAGGATCTCAAATGCAAATTATGAAGGTATGCTTGTATCCTCTGCTTATTTTCTAGTACAATTTTGAATCATGGGCATTGTGCATAATCAGCCACATATAGCTCCTAGCTCTTTTAAGTGTAGAAAGTGACGAATGACTGTATATTCTCATTCTTTCAGATGTATTGAGTCTTGATGGTAGGATGTAAGATATCCAGGTTTTCATGTATCTGTAATTTTGTGTTTATAGCTTAAAGGTTGTCCATTATCGAAATAGAGAAGCAGCTGCACAATTGAAATGATTACCTGAATCAATGGCAATCTTCGTGTTTGTTGCTTGAATTTGCCGTTTTGTTATAGAAGAATGCTCACATAACAAATGAGTTACCAATCAAACAGAGATTCTATTTTGTTCTTGTTTAATTTTTCTTACAACTGAAATGGGAAATATAAGAAATAGAGAGGTTTATTGAAGTTAGTTTGCCCATTAAGAACTTTATTGAATTGAGAGAAAAGTATGCAATTTTGAAATTTTGAAACACCCACACCCTACAAAATTATTTTTACATGATGTACAAATTTAAACTTTTGGCTCCATCTCTAGTCATTTAGAGTCACATGATGGGACACTTTTATGCCTAAAATCATCACCTTCTTTCCCATTCTTGACACTATTTTAAGAAAATGACAGATACCATTTGACATCTACTTAAGAAGAAACGAAAGTAAACATAACGAATACCACTCATTTTGACAACTTACTTGCCATGAATATGCACATTCATCTCAACAATCTAACTACTTTCGGTCTTCCACAATTATTGTATCTAGCACAATTAACTAACTTTGTAAAACTCAGAGAAATAGAATTAAGACGAAAGCTACAAAACTTCAAATAGTGAAATATTTATTGTTGATCATACCTTCTTAGCTACTACATCAGCAGGAAGAGAATCCTCCATAATCTTTGGAGTCGTGAAGCAGAAATCCAAATCCGATGCATCATCTTTGTACTTGGGATACTGATCGAGAAATTTAGCAACTTCAGTGGTGGACCTAAGTCTTTTCCCATTAGGAGCCTCATAATAGCAATCCAATTTGGAATGATCTTTTCGCATCACTAATCGTCTCTTGAAACCAGCTGGGGATTTGGGAAGGTTTGGCTTGTCTATCACCCAAGTACGCGAGTTATCGTACTCTATATCAGCCTGATCATCACAGGAAACACCTTTTTTCTTGCTGCAAATAAAAGGGTCATCCATGAGATTGCTCCTGATTCCTTCAAACTCTTCCAGAGTTGGGATTAGCCTCCATTTCAAGCATTCATCGCACTGCGCGCTCCATATGTTAGGGGAATTGCTCGGATTTGCTGAATGCTGTGACAGGAAAACACAACAAAGATATATAATAACTATCAACTCCAAAAACAAGCGTAAATGAGAATGGACATTTTATCGAACACCTTGCGGGTGAACTAAATCACGAACGCAGAAAATCAGAAGGGTAACAAACTATAGTCTATAGCAAGCGATCATGTCATCAAACCATGAAGAATGGAACATGATTATTGGAATTTAAAACGAAAGAAGAAGAAAATTCAATTCTCACCCTTCGCGATTGCTGGCTCTTATTCATATCAGGTTGCGACTTCAATCTGTCCTCAGTCTGCTCGCCGGCTGAGGTTTAAGGACATCGAAATCAAAGCCCTAGAATCCTAAATCCTAATCTTGGTGACGTGTGCCTTTTCAATTTTTAATCAATGGGTGACGTTGACGTGTATTTTTTTATTTTATTTTTTATGATTTTTCCTTGCCTTGTATAATAAGTATTTTTTTTTCTTTTAATATTTCTCTTTTCCATTTATTTTCATTGTTTTTTACACCGACCCTACGTGGCTACGCAATCTATTGAAATTTATGTTGATTATTGGAATTTTATATTGATAAATAACTGAACATACATATGATAGAATACTGATTGTAATTGTGTATCTGGCCCAATTGTGTACAATCTAGATACGGTAGAACTCAGCTTAATTTTGACTAAACTTATTGTCACATTAAAACACACTCATCAACAGTTAAAACCAGTAGAAAATTTGACCCCAAAAAAAAAAAAAAAAAGTAGAAGATCCAGTTTTTCCTGCATATGCTGATATGCTCCTTGCCTACAAAAGTTCTGTACAGGAAAAAAGCATCAAGAAGCTGGTGGCATCATTACACAACTGCTAAACCTATATTTATGTATACAATGATGTGAGAGAAAACAGACATAACCGCCCACACATAGTTTTGTTCTAGCTTTTCAAGAATGGGATCATCTCTTCAGGTATGTGTAGGAATCTTTGTCCAGTTGAAGAACAGAACTTCATAAACTGCTGGGGACTTCATTCATTAATCCAGCCAACATCCTGTGGAAGAAAAAAGATACATATATCGAGTCAAAATAAGAAATGACAAACTAGTACATACAGCCTGTGAATTGTTATACTGTATTTCAACTAAGAAAAGAGTGCATATATGATATGTCCTGTATTTTCATGTTTTCTAGTCGGTGGGAAAGTGGGGATAATCTGGAACTGAGAGAAAAATCAAACAGAGCCAAGCATGTTCTGCATCAATTGATTTCCTAAAGACTTGGTTTATGGAGTAGTAATGTATCAAAAGCTATGAATAGTGTTGTTAAGCTTGTTCTATCCGTGGTCGGTATCTAATGGAGCTCGACATATTTCCATCTACATCTGATCGACTGCATATCTTACACACTTGAAAAGGATATAACTAGTGATTTAGTTCAATGGTCTTGATAAATTTATTGACAATGCACAAGGTTTGCATAATAAATACATAATCATGCATGATAGTTAGTTCACAGTTCTCGGTTTTTACACCAGTAAAAAAAAAAATTATTCACCTTGTTTCTCAGCATAATCTTTATTTTCTCTTTTTTCTTCGGTACACAAATTTATCCAATACACATTTAAATTCCAGAGAGAAGAAGCAAAAACAGCACAAAGGTCCTTACAAAGACGTGAAATAAGCATATAAAATACCATAACAAGATAATTATGCAAAATCACCTGATAACAAGATAATTATGCAAAATCACTTGACCCGTTCTCACCAGCCACATCTCGAGGAATAGTGTCTGGCTTGATTTTTGGAGTACTGAAACTAAAATCTGCTACAGATAAATCCTTGTACTCTGGATTTTCCCCCAAGAACTTGGCGACTTCGGTCAAGGCCCTAAGGTTCTTGCCATCTGGAGTCACATAGTAGCAATCCATCTTCGAATAGTCCTTTCTTAAAACAAGCGCTCTTTTGAAACCTTTGGGAGTTTTAGGGAGATTTGGCTTGTCTATCACCCATATTCGATTGCAGTCATAATCAAGATCAGATGGATCATCGCAGGAAATGTTGTGTTTTCTATTGCAAGTGAAGGGTTCCTCAGTGGATTTGTTTCTTATTTCTTCATACTCTTCTTGTGTTGGTATCACTCTCCATTTCAAGCATTCTTTGCATTGAGCTGCCCATATATCCACAGTGTTTCTCACCATAGAACAACGCCTCTGAAGCGAAAATTAGATATCTGTAAGATCAGAGTATCCAGCTAATATAAACATAACGAATTAATACTTCCTCCATTAATCCTCATTAAATCAAGCAATTTTTCACACAAATGCAAATTTTAGACAGCACTTAATCTAGGTTTTACTTCTTTTTTTTTTCCTGAAAATTCATTGCAGTAATTGACAGAAACGTAAAACCTAATTATCAGAAATTAAGCGAAATTTCACAAACAATATGCAAAAATACAGCGGATTTTTTGATAGAGACACACACACACACACACACATATATATATACTAATAACAAACAATAAGACTATAATATTATATGAAGCCTAACAATTAATTTGTCACCTTCTCAAACAATGCAGCATAAAAAAATTCAGAGAATACCTTCCTCGTTTTCTTCTTTTCTCCAGCCTCCGGCCGAAGAACCTTCGGAGCTCTCTTTTTCTTCTTTGCTGCAGCCTCCGGCCAAGGAACCTTCGGAGCTCTCCGTTTCGTCTTCGTTTCCGGCGTCGTCGAGCTAAGAACCTCCGGCGCCGCCTCCACCAGGGCCAGATCCATGTTTTCACCAATTTCCATCTTTCTCGGCTTCTTTAGAAGCGAGGAATATACAATAATAATGTTTCGCATGTTAGTTAGTTAATAGCTATTATTAGGCCTTTTACAAATTTTATTTTTCTATTTATGTAAAATATGTCTATTTTTGTTAATTTTCTTTTTCTAACAAAATACTACTGATTAAATTTTCATTCAATAAATTTCGTTAACTCAAGTTTTATAGGCCTATTTTATTAAATAAAACCAATATTTTTAAATTCACTTACTTTTAATTAATTATATGGAGCGAAATTTGCAATAAACTAATATTAATTATTATTTAATATAATTTGAAAGGCACCGCTTAAATTGCTTAATAATTCATTGTATCTATTTGCATGTAAAAACACGTGCCAAAAGAGTTGGAGAATAATACTATTGAACTATCCACAAGTCGAAATGAGAAGTTGGGCAACATATAAATCCTAAAAAAAAAAAAAAAAAAACAACATATAATAAATAGTATTTGCAACAAGTGCTAAATTTAGGGAATCGGACGAGCTTGGACCTCAGTATCGTATATAACGATCGACCCAGACCCTAAACCTTACAAATCCTTAATTCACCAATTTACTATACTATACATAAGACAAACTCAAGTGAATTTCAATAAATGCTTTTATCAATATGAAGCCATTGGTACAAAAATATTCCTTAGTAGAACTTGTCTCTTTGTCAAAGTAGGAAGAGTGATATTTATAATATTTTCCCAACATGGCAAATTATTTGGATCAATCTAAGCATTCGAATCGACTTGACGTGGACGGTTGAGATCATCCTAGCTTGGGCTGGGCTTTCCTACAGTTGATGGATGCTTTGGGGCCTTCTCCTCGGCCTTAGAATAGAAAATGAGCTTAGCCCATATCAGTATTAATTTAAGATTATTTTAAGTGGAGAATCTTAGTCTATAATTATAATCAAGGTCAAAAATAAACACAAGTCGATATGTCCGAGTGGTTAAGGAGACAGACTTGAAATCTGTTGGGCTTCGCCCGCGCAGGTTCGAACCCTGCTGTCGACGTTTTTTTTCTCATTCCAGTTTATTACTTCTTTTTGCAAGTAAAGTATTAGGAGATAATTATCCTTTGTCATTTTTTTTTTAACTGGAACCGGTCAACTGTCCATAGGGTTAAGAGGACCCCCTCGTATCATTAAAGCTCAAGTCGGAAAATCCGAAAAGTACATAAGCAATAGCAGTAGAGTACAAAGTAAGAGTTTGAAAATAACAACCCAAACATACATGAAGACCATCCAGAGGAAGGACACGAGTTTCGCACTCGCCAAGCGGAATCTCAATTTCATAAAGAAGTAACCAAAAGACATCGCATGGTCATCGGTGGTCACGTTGTTGTTGCAATCACGATCATCATACCACGCCCAAAGACTTTCAACTAAAATTGGCCGGCTCCAGCTAACAACATTATGTACAAGATAATCCGTCAAGTGCCAACAGTTACAACTGGCCAAAAACATGACCTCGCGAACAGGGAAATCAGCCGCACTTTGCTCCATGCCAATATACCTGCAACAGGAATTAGCACAATTAATCCGATATTTAGCAACAAGCCCCATAAGACTCACCTGACGGACAATCCAGCAACTGTAAACCTCCTTCCAATTCCTATAAAACACAATAGCAAAGCCGTTAGTTAGATAGAGCATTATAGGTCCGAAACATTGGCAAACCTAACGCGTCCAACCGAACTATTCCTTTGTCATTTGAACAATGCAATTTTCATATTTTACCATATATTTTTTTGTTTTTTTGCAATTTACCATTCAAATAATATAATATTTTGTAAGTTACTATCTTCAGCAAAATTTCGGTAGAATATTTTGATCGGAACATTCTTACCACTAAATTGAAAGTTTCAAAAATTATTCATCTTCACTGGCACGATTTTCATTGTACAACAATCACTAACTATTTTACTAAATTAACGTTACCCATAACTTATTCTCCTTAAAAAATGACATTTTCTAATTAAAATCTTAAATTAAAAAATTCTTATTTTGCCAGAATTCATCAACCACTTGAAGTTTTTTTCGAAATATTCCATCAGAGATGTCATTTTGTAAATTCACTTACTTTAGATGGTAATTTGTAAAATAGAAGTTTATATGGTAAAAATACTAAAAAGGCTATATTTTGGACGGTAAAAAATATTTTACCCTAATTATTATTATGTTTGTTTTAATCCCTATTTAGTAATGATCCTTGTAGCATATATATATTTGATTCATTTTGGTCACTCTCTTTATTTATTACTGAAGAATTTCGATCTCGCATGAATGTTAATTATATTCTTAATTTCTCTAATATATTGATGGACTCATTAAAGAATTTTAGTCGTATTCCATTAGAGGAAAGTGTAGTTTCTCGGTGGGGTGGAAAATTTTGATGAAAAATGTACAATTGAAAATTAATATTATGCATGTGTACTGTATTCATAGAATTAATTAATGGGTAATTAATTTGGTTTATCAATATATTTCCAAATTAATGTAAAGTTAAGTTACGTATTATTATTTTCATATATATATAAAGTCATTTTTAACAACCAACTAATTAACACAGGAGAGAGTGAGACACATTGTTACCAGTATCCTTGTCTCAATATCTTATCCGCCAATTATCTCTTTATCTAAACGTATTCTCGCGTCCATCGAATTCGGGGTGACAAGTGGTATCAGAACTGCGATTTTATTTCTATACATACATCTAATTGTCTCTCTCTCTCATACACAGCTGAGACAAACATTTGATTTTATTTATGAGACATATATAATAATGTCGAATTGTTGAAGGGCATGATCGAGGCAATGATTTAGTTGAATAAGAGTTGGTACAAATAATTAATTTTATGCTCTGCGCAGACAGAGAATCTGAGTAATTGTTGTGAAATTAAGGTGACAGTGAGATGCATAGATCATATAGAAGATAAAAGGAAGGAATCCTCAAATACCACAAACTTACAAAATCAAAGCTGGCCTATTCGATCCTGATCTTTATTATTTATATTATTTAATAACTACATGCATCAATCTTTAATTTGTGGGGTTTAAAATTAATTTTAATTAGCTAGATTAGATATCCATTTGGCATGCATCTAATTAATTTCTTCCTAACTCAGGCCATGCACCCAATTACTCAATAAACAAATCTTATAATTTTTATAGCCGAACATGGAAGGGTAATTGATCAAAAAATCTTGTATAGTTGAAAAATAAAAAAGAAATGAAAAGTGGTGTATTGTATTAATCAATTATAATTATTAAATTATAAAAACAGTCAATTAATGCAAATATAATATTTATATTGGTAGGTGGGCCTGCATGGTAGTGCGGGCCTCGTCAACTTGCATTCAATAATAGTAGGGTTAAGGGCCTGCTTATAATTTATATGAATATCTCCACCTCAATTTTTAATCATTTTACTTTTTAAAAAATTATATAAATATAAAAAAAATATATAGATAATACTTTTAAATTGTTAAAGAGATGTGGGCGATATGAGATATATTTGAATTATTAAATCTAAATATCGCGTAAAATTCTGTTAAATTCAGAAAAGCATGCAGTTAATTAGAATTGTATTTGTATATAATGATTAATGAGTGAATTAAAATGTTTTTTAAAAAGTAAAATTAAATTGATTAATCAAGTTTAAGTGCATGGGAGTTTAGTCCGGCGTGTTTCTGGTGACGTGGCGTTCCATGCATTGCATGAGGAAATTGAAAGCTCTGTTAAGCTGTGTTTGTCTGTCAAACAAACCCCACCTTAATTAAATTAATATATTTTAATTATTAATAAAAAGAAGTACTTTTGATTGACCGGCCGGGAAAACATAACTACTTTTCGTTATAATATTAGGGAGCAGTTAGCTTAGCTGCTCTCATTTTGATTTTTTAGTAATCCAAATTTTGTGAACTGTCCAAACAGATACATACTACTCATCTTCTCGTCTTCACCCTGCTGTTTTCTTCTAATTAGAGCAGTACTTGTTACTCTTCATTTTCTGAAATAATTACACTTACACCCATGAAGTTTAGCTTAATAATTACAATTTCTAAATATTTATTTATTCGTAAAATTTGATTTTATTTTTATTTTAACACAAAAACTAAGAAAATAATATTAGTTTATACATTACCAAAAAAAAATCTAATCAAATTTATTAAGTGACAATAAAGCAAAAACTTTTTAACTTAAACGAGCTAATTCCCATTGACCTGCCAAAAAGTCGCCAATTCATTTCATTCAAAGCTAGCTTCTGTTTTCCACCTCAAAGAATCTCTACTTCAGCCAAACTCTCTCTCTCTCTCTCTCTCATCAAGAACTTTCAGTGCCCACACAATTCCCCCATTAATCATTCCTGTTTCATGCTAGAAATGGCGTTCCTACAATAACACAACTTCTAAACAGGCTGAAAACTTCCCAATTTTTCTTGCAACATAAAAAAAAAATGCTTAAAATATTCAACAAGAAGCTCCGGCGACTCTGCTCCCGGCTAGGCTGGCCTGTCCGCCGTCGCCGCTCACGGCCAAAGATCGTCGTCAAAAAGTTCGGGAAATCCAACTCAAGAACCCACACCGATCAAAAGGATTCCCCTAACACAATTTCTTCCGCTGTAATTCATCCTAGCACTGAGCTGGGAGGCCAAAAACCCATACGGGTGGCAACATTTAATGCTGCCTTGTTCTCCATGGCACCAGCTGTTCCCCAAACTGCAAGCAAATCGTCGAACACCTTGTTCGAATTCGAAGACCAGGCGGAATTCAGTCCCAAAAATCACGGGTTCGATCACACTCCCTTACGAGCAAAATCAACGAACGATCGCCCCAAGAGCATACTAAAGCAATCCCCACTCCACCCGGGTAGCGCCGCCGTTAACGCTCAAGAAAACCTCACCAAGCAGCAAAAATTCGCGAAATCGAGATTAAGGGTCTCGATAAACTTACCCGATAACGAAATATCGCTGAAAAGAAGTGGGCAGCTAGAGTTTTCACCAGGTGGGTCGTCGAGCAGTATAAGCAGGATTCTCAAAGGGAAGGCGCCGTTGAGGTCGAACAGTATGCACTCTCCGGCGGCGACGACGACGACAAACGGCGAGAGTCTCAGGAGTACTCGAACGATTCTTGAGGTTTTGAGAGAGGTGAATGCAGATGTGTTAGCTTTGCAAGATGTGAAAGCGGAGGAGGAGAAGAATATGAAGCCATTATCGGATTTAGCTGCTGCTTTGGGGATGAACTATGTATTTGCAGAGAGCTGGGCGCCTGAGTATGGGAATGCGATTTTGACTAAGTGGCCGATTAAGAGATGGAAAGCTCAGAAGATCTTTGATGACACTGATTTCAGGTTCTTCATGAATTTCCCCTTTTTATTCAAATGCTTTTTTTTTTTCTTTCTTTTTTTGTGGGGATTTTACTGAATAATAAGGCACAATAAGTGTTATTTTCAGTTGCTTTTTACATTTTGAATTTTTTAGCATAATTTTTTATTTTGATTATTGGGGTAAAAATTGTGACTTTTAGCCTTTATGTATAGGAATAATTGATTTTATTTTTTTTATAAAAACGTTTATTTTTTAAATAGAACATATTATTATTATTATTATTTTAAAATCTACGAGACAAAATGTAAGATGCTATCCAAATTGGTATAGACATGTAGTAGAGTTTGGTTTATTTAGTAGTGGTAAGTGGTACCTACATAATTAGCTGGCTTTCATGAAAAATAGCAGAATCTGTGCATGTGTTATGCTGCTAGTAGAGAGTCTAGACAAACAAAATAATGCATGAAATTTAATTTATTGCAGTAATAGCAGAAGGAAGATATGAGCTATTAATATTAATGTTACCTCCCAGAATGGTAATTTAATTGTCTCATTTTTCAGTTTTCAGTACAAATAGCAAATGAATACAGCACTGAAGATTACTAAAGATTTTCATGACCGAATAACAGAACACCTACCAAAATATGTACAGAAAGAAGCCAAAAAGTATCACGGATATCCCCAGAAACTCTAAATTGGACGGTTCAGATTAAACTTCTACAAAAGTATAAAAATTTGTTTGGGTGAATTACATTTACCACCCCTCAAGTTTGACAAAATTAGGGAAAAAACTGCATCGGGCTTCATTTATTACATGGACCCCTAAGGTTTCATTATTCATGTAAATTTGTGAGACTGAGGCTTCCAGTGGCGTGAACATAGGCAAAATCCGACAAAAGTTTTATATGATAATGAATCTTAGAGGGGGGTTTATGTAATAAACGAAACAAAAGGAAATTTTTCGTAATTTGGCCAAACTGAGGGAGTGACGGGTAGTAATTTTTATCTTGTTGATTAAAGATTTAATTTTTTCCCCTTATAGGAGATTCTGACTCTGTCACCCCACCCCACCCTACCTTACCCTACCCTCCATGGATGACATGTAATTGCTTGCATTGTATGCAGGAATGTATTAAAAGCCACCATTGATGTCCCTCAAGCTGGAGAAGTCAACTTCTTCTGTACTCTACTCGATCATTTAGACGAGAAATGGAGAATGAAGCAGATAAACTCCATCATACAATCAACAGGCGTGCCACACATTTTAGCTGGAGGCCTAAATTCTCTAGACGAGACAGATTATTCTCAGGAGAGATGGACAGATATTGTAAAGGTAGTATCATTTTTCACTATTTATGAAACTTCTTGATAAAATATGTAGTGCATATTAAATTATTATCAGTGGTGCAAATTGCAATTTTTATATTTTTACCCTCATGTTACAGTATTATGAAGAAATGGGAAAACCAACACCTAAAGTTGAGGTGATGAAGTATCTAAAGAGTAAAGAATACACAGATGCCAAGGATTTTGCAGGAGAATGCGAATCTGTTGTCGTGATAGCAAAAGGACAAAGTACGAGAAAACCTTAACACCCGCAAATCAGTACAGATTATACGGTTAATTACCAAACACCCCCTGAAATTTCAGAAATTATCATCACCCCCCTGAGGTCAGTTCAGGGGGCAAATTGTAATTTCTGAAACCCCTTATTTTTGAAAAAATATCAAAACTGGCTTACCTCAGGGAGTTTCTGGTAATTAAACCTAGTCATATATGTGTGTGTGTGTGTGTGTTGTTGAGGTGTGTTAAGTTTTTAATACTGTGCAGGTGTACAAGGGACGTGCAAGTATGGGACACGAGTAGATTATGTACTATCATCAGAAAATGCGCCTTATAAATTTGTTCCTGGATCGTATTCTGTGTTATCTTCAAAAGGGACTTCTGATCATCACATAGTGAAAGTTGATGTGATCAAAGTAGCCGGAAATCCTCAAGAATGTGTGAATAGGAATAAGTCGAGGCAGCAGAGGATGAAAACGGTGAAGATCACACATTCTTCTTCTCCATCTAAGGGTATATGGAAGATGCATTCTTGAGTGAATGATTGAAATTAAATAGTGCATTTTCACTTGCTTTTTCTTTTTTTGAGGTGATTTGATTAGAAGATTGAATAGTGTTGAGAGAGGGGAGATGGTAGAAAGATTTAATGGGTGCTTCCATATGTTTTCCATTGAAATTATTGTTCTTGTTTACACTAATGTAGAGGGGAAAATTAAGAAATATGAGGAAAATAATATGACCATGATTGCAATATTGTATAGATTCATTGGTAGATAAAGACAAGTTATCGAGTAGAATAATTAAATGCAGCCACCAAATAAAGATTTTCAAGTTCAACCATATCATGAAACAAGCCAAAACCGCGACATAGAATTTGTTGCGACTTTCCCCTAAATAATTGCTAAAATCTACAAACACCTCTTTCTGATGTTACATGTTTCGTACAAATAAATGCGCCAATAAAACAAAAATGCTACGGAGTTATAAAATAAAAATGTCACTAATTTAATTTAATATATAATTTTGTTTATAAAATGATTTTCCCAACATCACGGTGACAAACAATTTCTATTTAAACTCAACTGATAATTATAGCAAAGCATAGCACCAAAAAATGCAAATTTTAGAGATGTATTGGGCCTGAGACGGCAGGCCCATTAGGCTGCAACCCAGAACCTTAGCTAAGATCAAAGCCCAATTCAGCTATCTGGGCTTTTCGAGTGAGTGTATTGTTCCAGATGGACCAATTTTAACTGAATAAGTCAGGTCAGAGGCTTTTTTCAAAAATAATACTTACTTTCATCCGGGTTAACAAAATAATACTCATTTGAAACGGGTTCAAAAAATATTAATAGTCGAAGTTGGCAGTTGCGATATTAGTTTGCTGTCGCAGACAGCCTTTTCGACAACGGCGAAAAATAATTTTTAAAAATACAAAACCTGTTGTTGAAAACAGGCTTTTTGACATTGGAAAAAAAATATATATATTTAAGGTGCTGTCGCAGATCTCTGCTGCGACAGCCTGTGAATATTGACCACCTTAGGCGCCTTGTTGCAGCAGTTGAAATTTCTGAGAGGGTGTCGGTATTTTTGGCTGTGTCGCAGATCTCTTTTTTGACAGCCTATGAACTGGTGTCGAAAATCGTGCCGGCAACACCAGCATAAATACCCCTCAACACACCAGAATTTTTCATACTAAGTGAGCTAGCAGCAGCATCAGCAAAAGAAAAGAAAAGGGAGGAGTTCAAAGTGAGCTAGCAGCAGCAGCAGCAAAAGAAAAGACGATAGAGGGGTTCACTGCTCTACTTTCAGTTCTTCATCAAAAGTATGTAAATTTAATTTATGTTTTATTTAATATATATTATTTAAGTTATAAATTATTTATGGAGAATCAATGTGAGCTCTTTTTCTTAGGATAGAAATTATTTGTGTAGTTATTAAATTTATATAGGATGTAGTTGAAAAGAGCTTATAATATTTAGTAGATATTTATATCATTTACTAAATCTGATTAAATTATAGACCGGACATTATTCATAAATTAGTAGTTATTTAGCATATAGAGAATTTGAAATATAGAGAGGTTATTTATAATATATAGACTGAACATTTATAATATTTAGTAATGACTTATAAAAAAATAAATAAATAAATATTTATTTTACGAATTTATAATATTTTTGTAATTTTATTTTTTTGTAGTCCTTTGAATGGTGGAAATAAATGAATTAATTGCCGCGGATGGACCGGAAGAAAGCGACTTATTATATTTACAAAATATTCATCGATCGCAGTTCGTTTCCAATAGTCATATTGATAATGTTGTATTTTCAAGGCATATCTTTCCCGGATTCTTCCACGATGATAACGATGATATAAAAATTGATCTACACGATGACGTTTTAGAGATATTGCACGAAATGCGATTTTATGGTGTATATGCTTGCGGGTTTTTAAAGATCGATGCACATTTAATCACTGCATTAGTAGAGAGATGGCGTCCAGAAACACACACATTTCACTTTCCATTTGGTGAAGCTACAGTTACTTTAGAAGATGTGGCTGTGATATGGGGTCTTCCCATTAGAGGGTACCAAATAATTGGAGAAGACACCTGCCCTCAATCATATGAGTCTTGGGGTGATTATTGTGAAGTCATGCTCGGGTTTCATCGAAATGAAAAAGCTATCACAGGAGCGCGTATTAATATGGAACCTATTAAAGAGCACTTGAGAAATAATCCGGTCGGAAACGGTTCCTCAGCGGATCATGTGATGCAAACTGCACGCGGTGTAGTATTACTATTACTTGGCAGTATTTTGTGTTCTGATAGTAGTGGCAATAAGGTTCCCTTATTATACCTCCGCCACATGGAGACTGTAGAGCAAACTCGAAATTATAGTTGGAGAAGCGCGATCCTGGCATTTCTTTACCGTGAATTGTGTAACCTCAGCATCAATAATGAGAAAGTCAATATCGGTGGTGCGCTTCAACTTCTACAGGTAACATTTTCTTGTCTTTTTATAATTAAAAATTATATTTTTGAGCAAGTAGTTTATAATTTCATATTATTTTATTGTAATCAAATAGATTTAGGCATGGATACGAATTAAGAGTACAACTCCTAATCGGGTAAGGAATCGGCTTGGTAATGTTCAACGGACCCTCGCGAATGGCCACCAATTGCCAATGCCACCGCTTGGTCACAGGTTGTTTAATCGTTCTGCGTAGATTTAGATTTAAATATGTTAAAATATTTTATGTACTATAATAATTTTATTGTTCCAAAATATGTAGATGGACTTGCTATAATTCCTGGACACAGATAGCAAGCTACAACGTTAGGATATTTAGAGACATGTTTGATCGATTAACTCCCGATGAGGTAATACAAAATTCTTTATAGTTACTTGACAATTGCATGCATAATAGTATTTAATAAATATTATTTTTTTTTCTGCAGTTTAAATTGACACCTTATACTGAAGATATGCCCGAGATTATAGCCTTGTCAGAGGAGTGCGAAAGGGAATTGTGGATTTCCTGAATAATTAGCATTTTCTGTGTAAATATTAGTGCATACCAAGTCCAATATTTGCTTTCAGCCTGCATTTGCCTTGCCGTACCCAATCTATTTATGAAATAATAAGCAATTTTTGAAAAAGTTATCTCAACAATGGCAGAAATAGGAAGACGCCTAGCTCCTTTAAGAACACCATTGAAAGTCTCCACTATATTGGACGTCATAATACCGCATCGAGAACCTTCATCATACGCGAGTGTCCACTTCTGTAACGTAATATTTGAAAGATACCTGTGCGCTGACGCATTAATTTCTCTGATTTTATCCATGTGGTATCGAAATGTAACTTCTTCTTCTGCACTACCAGCATTCCACGCTAGGTCCTTAACTTGCTGATTTCCATAATTCGATATGACATTTGAGCAAAGATGCCTCAAGCAATATCGATGACACCCTTTAGGCCCGTTGAATGATCCATAACCTTCGCAAATAGCTTTCATAATACCCCTGTGACGATCAGAGATAATGGTTATTCTTTCATGTGCATCTTGGACGACATGTTCCCTTAAGGGGTGAAGGAACCAACCCCACGTATCTTCGTTTTCCTCGTCCATCAACGCGAATGCGAGAGGTAGGATGTTTTGGTTCCCGTCCATGCAAACTGCAACAAATAGTTTGTGCTTGTATTTTGTATACAAGTGAGTCGCATCTATACAAACAACGGGTCGACAGTGCCTGAATCCCTCAATGGAAGGTCTGAATGCCCAAAAAACATACTTTATCATTTCTACACTACGTGTTCCTGTTCCCCTCGGGTCGTGACTCCACTCAACAATTGTGCCTGTATATATTGATAAGAAATGCATGTTTATTTACAGACAATATTTTTTTAAAAGTATAATTACATTTGATAAAAAATGTCATTACCGGGATTCTATTTTTTAAGTGCCTCCATCAGTTGGGGTAGATCTCCAACAGAGCTTTCCCACGATCCATAAATATGTTGTTTCGCTCGCCTCAAACCATGATATGCCTTTGAATAAGAAATTTCATATCCATAGGTATCCTTAACAATTTGTTGAACATTAACTACCTTCAAATCATAATCAGTCCCGACGTGGCCGATTAGTAGACCTGCAATTAAATTGGTGTCGAGATTGGCATGATCCTTACAGATGGTAGCGGGCGAGCAAGTGTGATCACCACTGTACACAGTGATAACCCAAGACTCCACTTTCTTTTTGTAGTGCGCTCGGACAGCCCATGGACAATACATCTCATTTCGATTCTTGCACAAAACTCTCCAAATTTTAGGAGAGCTAATATCAATTGTGTACTCTCGTTTAGCCCAACGTACTGAATAATCTTTTATCGCATCTTGCACGTGTGCCTTGGATTTGAAAGCCATTCCTACACATAATATACCATTAGCTTTGTTATAATACTTACCATATTTATTTGTCAGCAATTCCATTGAATCAACACGTATCTTCGGATCGGTGTTCAAGTAGTACTACTGTGTCTGATGCAAGTGTGGTGCAGTACTCCCGAATGGCATATGTGAGTTGTGAGCGGCATGCGATAGCACCTCTGTTGCAGCTGCAACTTCTTCACCATTTCCATTAGACACTTCATATCCGTCATCTTCATCCACGTGATCCTCATCAAAGTCGTCGTATTCCTCGTCTGACATAACATCTTCTTGCACTGTGAAATTGTCGGCAACTGGATCTTCTTGATGTCTTGTGCCTGAATTTTGTGGTTGTTCGGCTTGTGGAGCATGTTCTGAACTTCCGGCCTCCATTTCATTTTGATGGTAATCATGTCCACTGCTACTAAATGATAATGTCTGGATTGGTGACCTATGCTGGTAGCCATCGTCGTTCAACCCGAGTGTAGCGAAACCTTGGCTAATATTTCCGCCTTGCGAGAGCAATGCCGTGTACGTTTGCATCTCCTCACCACATTGCATAACGTGGACTGATGATGGATTTTGTGGTGAGCTTCCATGAAAATTTGAATCGCTTCGAGCTCTAAGATCGGATTGGTATAACAGGAAAGAACTACATCATCTATAGTTGGATTATTGTCTGCATCGGTGGATTTTTTGACAAAAACCAAGTCGAAAAAAGTTCGATATCAAAAGCATCACGATCCAACCCGATAATGTTACAAATTTTGTTAACGAGATCGGAGAATAATGAAGACCGTGATATTGTAGTTATAGTTATTGGGGGACTATCGTAAGATACAAAGCAATTAGACTCTGTGTAATTTCCTCCATAATAAACTATCAAACTGATAAATTCCATTAGAAAAGAAGAAACAAGAAATAGTAGAGAATCTTTTTTTTTAGGTTGATAAGAAAACTAACTTTGCGAAAGAGTATAGATAAATCTCAGTAGGTTGATAAGAAAACTAACTTTGCGAAAGAGTAGAGAGAAATCTCAGTAGATTGATAAGAAAACTACATGCTTTATATAAGAAATCTCTACAAAGTTAATGGATATGCGACAAAGTTGAAATGACTACTAATAATTCTATTGAAGAAATCTACATTTCTCTGCAAAGTTGATGAAAAAAAAAGCAGACTTATTAATATGCGACAAAGTTGAAATGACTACTAATAATTTTATTGAAGAAATCTTCATTTCTCTGCAAAGTTGATGGAAAAAAAGCAGACTTATTAATATGTAAGTTCAATGAATTTTGCTAAAAAAAATCATTTCAAGAACAGTTATAACGAAAAAAAAATTTAGGGAATCGTCTTTTTAGGGAAAATAATTGCATGCATGCGTAAAATTATTGGATTAGAAAATTATTGCGGTGTCGCAAACATTTAAAGAGGTCATAGGCTATCGCAGCAGAGATCTGCGACAGCACCTTAAATATAATTTTTTTTCCAATGTCGAAAAGCCTGTTTTCGACAACAGGTTTTGTATTTTTAAAAATTATTTTTCTGTCGTTGTCGAAAAGGTTGTCTGCGACAGCAAACTAATGTTGCAACTGCCAACTTCGACTAGTAATATTTTTTGAACCCATTTCAAACGAGTATTATTTTATTAACCCGTACAAAAATAAGTATTATTTTTGAAAAAGCCTCAGTCAGGTCATTTCATTTTCTTTCTCCATCACAATTTGTGAATTTGGTATTATTTCCAAGCTTCTTGGAAAAAATATTTTTAAAAGAAGATATATTTTAATTTCATGTGAGACTAGAGAAGTGAGTCAAAGGAAATTGCAAAATCCGGACTCTATTTAGTATTTACCATTAAATTGACTTTTTGGGACACAAGAACTGAAATTCACGTAAATATCCTGTAACTTTATTTTTTGTAGCAATTTTGGACTCTAGCGGATTTAATTTCAATTTTCGTTCTGAATACCGCGTGGGTCAATCACGTGATGGTCAGTAAGTGGTTTTCTGGTTTAATTTTACATCCCAGTCGAAAAAGCACGAGGCCATGAATATAGCTAAACATAACTCATGTTCCTGGCTAACAATCCTACTAAATAAAATACATAAGAAATGGTTTAATACATCCCAATCGAAAAAGCACGAGGCCATGAACATGGCTAAACATAAACACGTTCGTGGCTAACAATCCTACTAAATAAAATACATAAAAAAAACACTAATGATAAGGGATAATCTGGTTCGTCCACGTGTCAGGATCCTAGCTATCATATGTGACACGTGGAAGGCCTCAAAATGGTGTAGTCCAGGATAATCTTGATCGGAGGTCCCCGACTGCGTAAGCGAAATCCCCAGCCCAAAGGATGACCCGGTCGGATACTCAACCTCAAAAGATACCAGTTGGTCGACGATAGAGCGCACTTAGCTGACGAAGTCCAAATAACGGTGCAACCATATGCGAATAGGACTCGAGGCCCCAAGTCCTTGCCGTCGGATGACAACATCAGGTAATCACCGTCGATCGCCTCGATCCTAGCAAGAGATAGATGGGATCAGACGCATTAAATGAAGCCGCCAGATTCGTACCTCGGACTGGACAGGCCTGACACACCAAATCTCTTCTGCCACGGACTGTGCCAGATCCTCTGCAGGCATTAAGTGCCCCGCAGTCATCGCATTAAATGCATATCCCGGTAGGTGTACTTAGTGCGTGCTATCCACCACTATAAATACCCCAACATTTATTACGGTAGGTAAGTGTTCTTAACTGCTACGACCACACTCCTTAAGCTTACACCATTTTCAGCTCACGAATACTGACTTGAGCGTCGTAGGTGCTACGCCGAAGAAAACTCCCATCGGCCAAGTAACTCTTATGTTTGTGTGTTTCAGGTCGAAATCGTTCCTACTTCTACAAATTCAACTGACGAGCTCAGATACGTGGACAACCACAATCCCATACCAAAAACAGACCTCATCAACTAAAGAAAGTATAAAAACCAATTACCGACCATCACGTGATTGACACACGCGATATTCAAGGCAAAAATTGAAATTAAATTCGACAGAGTCCCAAAATTGCTACAAAAAACAAGTTACAAGACATTTACGCGAATTTCAATTCTTTTGTCCAAAAAAGTTAATTCGGTGATAAATAGAGTCCCCATTGCGTAATTTTCCCCCGAAGGAAATTGAAGAGTTATTTGATAATTAAATAATCAATGCATTTGCATTTATTTGTTACTAAATAAAATTTTCTATTGTGAATGACCTTTTATTAAGCTGTCTGTATGGTATTTTTGTGAATCTAATTTTCTTAATGTAACATATTATTACATCGAAATACTAAAATAATCATAGAAATTGAAAAGATAATTGATAAACATATCTAGATAAGTGTTAAATTCGAAGTGAAATTTCGTTAATTTTCCATTAGCAAACTCTCGTTAGTTGTTACAGTGGTCAAATTTCGGACATTTGACTAAAATAAGAGGTAAACCTCTGTTGTCACTGCGGAAAAGACGCCGTCCAAGCAATACGCCGGCGGCTAATAATGATGACTGACGATAACGTCATCGAGAGGCTCGAGGAAAGTTTCCGGGACGCCACGCGCCACCAGCTCGAGACGCTGACGGCCATACTAGAGCGTAACTCCGCCGTAAGCTATCTTCAGTCTTACCTCGGAGGCCACGATGCGCCAGCGGACGCCGCCACCTTCTGCCGCGCCGTGCCGCTGTCTTGCTACGATGACTACTCCGATCACATCAACAAGCTCGCCGACGGCGTTTCATTTGACGATCACGGTCGATCCCTGCTCTCCGTTGACCCGCTCCTCTGTTTTTTCTACAGGCAATATTTGCTCGTCTCTAATTTTCTCTCTTAATTAGTTTTTAATTTGCATTGTAAAGATCCTTTTGTTTGTTGCAATTGACGTGCATTGAAAATCTAAAATTCCTTTTAATTATAATTGTTAAAGGGTTGGCATCAAGAAGTTGAAATTAATCAAGACAGCTTATTTTGATGACATTTAAGCTACATAATTCTTCATATACTCTTAATTCAACCAAAGTGAAGGCCTGATTTCAGCCTTTCTCATTAAGTATGTGTGTCGGAGGCAAAAAGTTGATTTTTTTTTGGTATTCAACAGTTCAGGAACAAGTTCCCTGAATCCAAAATTACTTCCTTATTTCGAGTCAAAGCAAGGAAGAGCAGCTTCCTCTTTAGCTCATCAGGGCACTGGTGCAATTCTTAGAAGGTATTTTCTATCTTCATTTACGAATATAAGGAATAATTACGAAAAACACATTGAGATTTGGCCATTTTGAAAATTACAAAAACCACCCTGAGTCCTTGATTTTCCATTAGTTTGAAGGTGTTTTTGGTTATCATCAGCCAAACCTCAGGGTGTTTTTCGTAATATTCAAGGTTTAAGGGTGTTTTTTGTAAACGGCGCAAACCATTGACCCAGAATTCCTTGACTATATGCAGGTCTTTCCCACCAAAACCTTCATCAAACAAAAATTTAGGATTCATCTATGCTGGTAACGTAACAAAAACAAAAGGAGGATACATGGCAATGGCAGCCACAGCTTTCCCTTTATATAACAACAATCCAAACGCTCCGCGAATCCTGTCCAATCACGTCAGTCCAAAAGAAGTCATTCTAGGCACTGATATAAACCAACAAATGTACTGTCACCTTCTTTGTGGGCTTCGAAAGTATGACCTAATAGATTCTATTACAGCACCTTATGCTGCAGGCTTGATCAGAGCCTTCAACCTTCTAGAAGCAAAATGGGAGAAACTCTCTGTAGATCTTGAAAACGGGATCCCGAATCCAGAAATTACCGAAGAAGCAATGAGGCAATCTGTTATTACAGTTCTTGGCGGGCCCCAACCGGATTTAGCCAAAAGGGTTCGATTAATATGTCGGGAAACATCATGGAACGGGATTGTTGGGAAACTGTGGCCAAATGCGCTTTATGTGAAATGTGTATCGACGGGAAGCATGGCTCAGTATTATCCTAAGGTGAAATCCTATGCGGGAGGGATCGCGGTATTAGGTGGAGACTACTTCGCATCGGAGTGCTGTGTGGGTTTAAATTTAGATGTATTACAACCACCGGAATCCACACAGTACGTGATTCTCCCAACTGCAGCATATTTTGAGTTTTCACCGTTCAATTCCGTGGGAGACGATCGGAAGGTGGACATCTCAGGTGTAGAGGTGGGGAAGATGTATGAGATGGTTGTGACAACTTATAGGGGATTTTATCGTCTCCGTTTGGGTGATATTGTGAGAGTTGTTGGTTTTCATCACGCAACTCCTAAAATCGAGTTTGTTATGAGAGCTCCTAAAGACTCTGGTGAGATAATTAGTGAGAGGGATTTGTTGTCTGCAATGGAAAATTTTCAGCTCGTTCTGAGAGACGAGTTGGGTGATGATGAAGTTGTGGAGTTTGCAAGTTTTGTGGACTCAGAGTTGGATCCCAAGGAATTGAAGATTTTTATTGAAGTGAAAAATGAGGACAAATTTATGGAATCTATTGATGTTGTGAGAAAGTGTTGTTGTGTTCTTGAAGATTGTCTGGGAAGTGTATATCGTGTTATGAAGTCGAGAGGGGAAATTGGGCCTTTATTGTTGTTGATTTTAAGACATGGTAGTTTTCATGGTTTGCTTGAAGAAGCTGTAAGAAATGGGGCGCCAGCGAGCCAATATAAACCTCCAAAGATTATTCGAAGCTCTAAAATTGTGGATTTCTTGGAAAAGTCTGCTGTTTTCACTTGGTCGATTTCAGAGAAATAAGTAAGGGCCTGTTTGTCTGTAATATGTCTGGTTTGTAATGTTTATAATTTAATAGTTTTGGCGTGATTTACGGGAAAATTTCTTGCATAACGTCAAATTCAGTCTACTGCTACATAATAAGGCTTCCTCTGTATGCAAAAAGTGAGAGAAAATTGATGATTTATTTCACTGAGATGACCAACAAAATGGCTGTTGAGTTGATATAAACAAACAACAAATATTTTGCAAGTTTAACTAAATTTCGTTTCATTATCCTAGGAAGAGTTGATATCTCCCTGTATCTCTTCCAGAGTTCTTCCTTTGGTTTCAGGTACAACCTTAATCACAAACACAATGGCAAGTGCATTCACTGCTGCATAAAGAACAAAGGTTCCTGCAAAATTCATTACAGATATTAGATTCTTACAGCCCCTTAAGTTTTTTTAGAGAAATTCATGTTTAAATTTGCCCTTTTTTAGCTTACCGTAGGAGCTCCAGCTCATGAGGAAATTGAAAGTGTAAGAACAAAGCCATGCGACAAACCAGTTTGTTAGTGTTGCAAGGCTGCCTGCAACTCCTTTGATGTTTATAGGGAATATCTGCAGTTTTAAGGTAATTTTTTTATCTTAGTTTGGATGTTTCTTGAAGAGTTTAATAATAGTAAGTTAGAAGAGTTGTCTTACCTCGGACATAACCACCCATGGAACTGCTCCCATTCCAGCTGAGAATGCTCCTATGTAAAGCTAGATTTGGAGAATATATATATTCTTAGACGAAGGTTCAGTGTCCTTTTGTAAACGGTGTAAAAACTCAGGGAAGCATTCGTAATGTTTCAAGGTTTCGTGGCGTTTTCAATAAAAGACCTAACCTCAGGGTTTTTTCCGTAATTATTCCTAAAATAAAATAATAACTTACCAATATGCCAGCTACAGCGAGTGCTGGAACTGCACCAGGTACAAGTCCTTGTTCCTGCCACAGATTATTATTCTTTCTCAATCCCATTTCTCAGAAAATCAAGATAAGGATTAACTAAAATTGCTGGTAATGAACGTTTTACCTTGAGAAAGAATGAACTCCCTGTAAGCAGACAACCTAGGACGAGGCCTGTCCCAGAAATCTGGACAGAACATACAGTTTTTATTACATTATTTGTAATGCAGACAATTTCAATTCTAGTTAATGAGTAGCTGTGATAAAATATACCACTAAAAGAGGCTTTCTTCCTGCTCTGTCGATAAAAGCAGCACCCAGTGCAGTGATTATGACCTGATAGAGAGAAAGTTAATAAATATACTTGGCTACAATTCAGAGAACTATGTTTCTAATATAAATAGTTTTACTAATTCAGTTTCCAAAAGAACTGATGCGGGCAAAAAGTAGGTACCTGAAGAATCGCGTATATAATAGTACCAAGATCTGCTGGAAATCCTGTGATATTACACATATTAAGAAAGCTTTAAATCAATCTCAATATGAATTTAGATTAAAAGTTTAATCTGCTAGAGAAATGATATGTATTGAATATTTGATACTTTTAATACATACCTGATGACTCAAAGATGCTGCTGGTGTAGAAACAAATTCCATTGATTCCTCCTAATTGTTGACAGACCATTAGTCCTACTCCTATCTGCGTGACAAATTGATAGAATACTCTAGAATTAAAGATCCAAGATTACAAAAAGAAAAACAAGAATAGGTTTTATAAACGAGAAAAAAAGATCATACTGTGACTGAGCGAAGATATCTCCTTTGGAACAAATCGAGAAGTTTGGCTTTTGGGAGCCTTTCCAGAGTTTCTATATAATCCTGTCAAGTAAAATTTTTATTATTTCTAAGTGATTAATCGATTAGGAATATATTTAATGAGTTTTAAGAGTAAGTATACTTGAATTTCAGCTGCCTCTTCAGTAATATCAGCATTCTTCCCCCTAAGTCTCCTCAATGAAGATTCAAACTCTTTCTGATTTCCTTGTTTTGCCTGAAATAATTTGAACTTAGTAAGTTTTTGAAATATTTCCATTATAATATCTTAGATATTCGTTCATGAATTGGGATTCTTACCAGCCACCTTGGTGACTCTGGAATAATGCAAAGACCTATAAGCAGAACAGCACAAGGAACTATGCCTGCAAAAGTCGACAAGTGTCTTCTTATACTGAAAAGTTGGAAGTCTGTAACTAGGATGGGGTGTTAGTTTGTTTGCAGCAGCTTCTGAAAAGTGCTTTTTCAGCTTTTAGTGGCACTAGGGCAGTTGCGAGTATATTCATTATTAGTCTACGATTACTCTGTTTTGAGCTGGAAGCAACTCCGAAGATGCTTCCAGCTTCTGCGTAAAAAAATTACATTTGCTTTGTCAAAAGCTGTTACAAACACCGCCAACTGCTGCTTTCTAAAGAAGCTAAAGTGGTGGGGAGGAGAGTTAGTAAAAGAACGTAGAAGCTTAAAAGCACTCCAAAGGTGTTTCTAGCTTATTTATCTTATTTGAAGCAGAAGCAACAAAACAAAACACTTAATTTCTGCTTTGCCTATGCTAAAAGCACAAAAACACTTTTTTCTAGAGTTTGGAAACACTCTCTATGTTGCATAACGTACCTACTAAAGCTAAAGCTCTCCATGTCAGCAATGTGCCAATTATGAAGGAAACAGATACTCCAGTACAAATCATAAGCTGCAGAATTAGAAGAAAAGCAAAAGCTCAAACTTCTCCCCATCCAACAACAAATGCCATTTGCAAACAATATCTACCAATCTTCAGGCAATAGAGGTAAATTTTCTTTTATCTTTTTACCTGGTTTGCGGTCGTTAGTGCCCCTCGTAAATCCTTTGGAGCAATCTCAGCTATGAAAACTGGAACCTACTAACAGAAAACGAAGACATATAATAATTTTGTATCTATGATGAAACTCTACTCTAAAATATAACTTATAAGTCAAATATTTTTACCACATAAGAAAAGACTCCCATTCCATATCCAGTTGCTAATCTTCCAATGTCCAAAAGTACAACACCCTGTGAAATAATAATATCACTTTCTAAATTAATTAAATTATTTTAATTTATCTATTATAAGTTATTAGATACGAAAAAACGTATGTAGTCACTGATACCTGGGCAAAGTAAATGGATAGCCAACCCCCTGTACAAAAGCCACTCGATACTATCATCGCCTGAATATCAATATTCAAGTAGTTAAACTCAATATACCTGATAATGGTTTTTGTTTATATTTCTTAAAATTCGAAATAAATCTATAAACTTACCCCTTTACGACCAATGTAATCTGCTATTTTACCACTAGTAATTGCACCAATCATTGCTCCAAAAGTCAATATCGAGCCAAACAACGAGTACTGCAAAGCACAGTGTGAGATACAGGAGATCAAAACAAAAATAATTAAAGATATAGCTAATCAATAATTTCTCTTCCACTCATAATAACTTGAAACTTAGGAAAACAAATTAGTATTTTCAACAACCAACCTCTGCTAGGGATAAGTTTACATCTTCTCTGATTGCAGCCTGTGTAGGAGACGAGTACCCTGCCTGTAAAGTAAAGGTAAAAAATTCAACGAAAATCGATATATAAACATGTATATTTCTTGTTAAAGTTCAAATTCTCGCTCCTAAAACCAACAAAAACTGCTTATTATATTTGTAAAAATATAATCTTGTACTAAAATTTCTGACCCCATCCCTGCTAATAAAGATACATCAGGCTTAGCAAGTAATTATCACTTACACAAGATCCAAATTCCAAAAGCAATAACACATGTATATTTCTGTTAAAGTTCAAATTTTTGCTCCTAAAACCAACAAAAACTGCCTATTTTATATTTGTAAAAATCTAATCTTGCATTTAAATTTCTGACTTCCTCCCTGCTAATTAATATATTAGCATCTAATTATGACTTACACAAGATCCAAAAGCATAAGAACCACAAACTGCAACAAATGTGCTGATATACACCATGCATCTTTCCTCTTTGCTGCTTTTCTTCAATAACTTTTCTTGATCACCATTTCCTGCTATAAGTGGAGCTCTTATCTCACGGTTTTCGCCGTTCTCTATATCTTGATTGTTAGCCATGTCTGTACTAATTTTACTAAAAGATAGGAAAAATATTCAGAACTAAGATGATGAAAATTGAAAGAATGAAAGAAGAAAGTTTGTTTGTTGGCGCCATTTATACATGTATCTGAGAAGTTTATGCTAATAATATGATACTGTGTCAATTTTATAATATTTCTTGACAGATCTACCCTCAGAATCAAAGGCATTCATTTAGCTTCATGGCCTCTTGAGGTAAAATTGTAATTTAGTGTAGTAAAATCAGATAGACGATACGTGTGGAAGAGAAACAACTCTTAAGTATGTGATGGAAGGAGAACTCGTGAAAAACAATTTAATATTTTTGTTCCATAAAAGTTTTCCAAAATACAACAAATACTAGATAAAGTAAACTAAAGAATGTTTGGATATAAAAGTAGATATATTTACGGGTGAGAATCTAAAAGTTGGAAAGTGTAATATCACTTCTAAATTATAGTATAGCTTATATACAGAACAAGTTATCTTTTGGAGAAACGGAAGTTGGAATTTCTTTTGAGAAAACATAAATTTTACTAGAATTAAAAATCGGTTTATCATAAGTTTTCAACAAAGATTGATGGGCCCTTTTTACAATTCTTCCAAAAAGGTGGCTTTGATTTGTACTTTTGTGATGGGACTGCTAATCCAGTTGTTCGTCCCTCCGAATGAATGGCTGAGAACTTACCATTCAAACAAGTTGAGCTAAACTAAGACATATTTTTGATTACCTGTGACAGTTTTCATGTGATGATGGGCACATTACATTTGTTTAAACCTCAATTGCCCAGAAAGATAAGAAGAAAAAACACCCATCAAACATTAGAAAAACTCAAATGGCTTTAAGAAATAGTTTTTACTAAGCCATCTGACAGACATACCTTGTTTTATGTGCCTTTAGTACAACAAAAAACCTTGAAATTTAATATCTAGGTAGGTAGATCCTGCCCAGTTGGGTAGGTGTCTAACTACATTACAACTATTGGATCACAATTTGATAGATCTAACTGTTACAAATATAGTTGAATACCTACCCAATTGGATAGGATCGACCAACCCATAGATATGTAACATTATTTTGAGTTAGCACATAGAGCAAACAAAATATCTTCACCTACCAAAATTGAAGCTTTCACATGTCACTTTTAAGTTCATTCAAGTCCTCGAGATTGGTATTGCTATAAAGGCAAAGAGAAGGTGTTGGAGGAAAATTGTAATACTACTCAAAAGGAAAACCAAAACAAATATGATTTGATGTCTTTAAGTTCATAATGTCTTTTATGGACATGTCTTTACATAGTTGATAGATAGTACAAACAAGTTGTCGGCGTTTAAGAAAAAAATAAAAAATTAAACGTCAAAGTAAGAAACGATTAACCGTATAAATTTCACACTGTTATATAACTCTTATTTCGTATTTAATTTCATTTTGCTACATCAGTTAGAAGAGATTTACATATATGTACAGTTTCAATTAAGGGATGAAATAGAAAACAAAAAAGGGTTTATCAGAGGAATTAAATCTTCGTTCAACATATTAATTAGAAAATGCAGACAGAAATTCTCAGAAGAACAGAAAATTTAAAGAACTCACCTTTTATTGTTGTGCGATCATTGGAAGAAGATAGCCCTACTCTCTGTTGTGCATAAAACAATAACAGAAAGTTAAGAGTTTCAGATTTTAGTGGAACTTCAAAAAAATTATTTAAAAAAAAAAAAAAAAAACTTAAATTTAATCATACAAAAATCATTTTATAAAATCCAAACTTGTAAAAAAATAATTTTAATTCTGTCATTTTCTAACATTAGATGGGCCGATGACTGATGACATTTGTTTTGGGTCTATAGTTTTGACTTTCTTGAAAATGTTGGAATCATTTCATAAATGGCCCAATTTAAAATTTAAGGTTGGCTCAGCACTGTTTGATTTTAAGCTTGAATGCCTCAAATGAACAACTTTTCTCTTTACGTGCTTAGTCACAGTTAAGACTTTTTACTCCTCCCAACCCTCCTAACGATTAACGAATGTGTTTGGTGCTACAATTTACATATGATATGCATATTTCTCAATAAACAAACTAAATTTTTATACAAAAATAAGATAATGGAACTTAAAATTTAAAAGCGGTCCATCGAAGAGATCTTCCAATCTATTAAATTGATGGAGTGTCTGGACCTACACAATAGTTCAATATTTAATATTAAATTCCATTTTATATTCTAAATTACTTTTAATTTGTTTAAGTGAATTAAGCATGTGACTGAAATCCAAACCGTTTAGTGTATGAAAGAAAGAAAAAAAAAAAAACAAGAAAAAACAAAACAGAAAAGAATAATAACATTAATCATTATTGAGATCCCATCGATGACTAATGACCACATCATCAATCAATTAAAATACATCGATGACTAATGACCACATCATCAATCAATTATTTATAAGGGTAACAACACACACAAAAATAATAGCATACGCCACCCAAATTAAGATCGCCATGGTGTTTCGAAATTCCAGCTTATTTCTAATTACAGTAAGCAGAAGCTGTTTTTTTCGAAAACTTCCAAATTTGCTGAGAAAAAGCTCCGAAAGTATAAAAGTACTTTTACAGTTTGCAAACACTATTAGCATTGCCATTCTTTCAAATGTATGCAAAAAAAGAAAAAAAAAAAAAACTATACACTATAACAACCCTGCTCTCCTGAATCAAAATCTCGTACAACTGCTGTAGTCTAGACTCTAGACTCTACATCTCACTTTACACAAGTGTAAGTATATGTGATTCAACTTTAAAGAATCACAAAGATCAACACCAAAAAGAACAAAAAACAAATTCAAAAGAATGATATTTTAACCTTCTCCCTTCTCCTTCTCCGGTGGTTCTCTCTCAAATGAATAAGTCTGATAACCAACCGGGGTCGACAAATGTCCCGAGCCACTACTACTAACCGATCTCTCAATTTCATCAATATTTGCAATAAGAGAAATTGGCCTTTCAGGTATAGAAGGAACAGGTGCATCCATATCCAACATCTTCACAACCTGATCCATAGTCGGTCTAGCATATAACTGAGGATGAGAACATAAAACAGCAACCAAAACATATTTCTCCACAATTTCGGGAGATCCCAAATCAGGCATATTTTCATCAATAACATCCAATGCCCTCCCGTTTCTGACCAATGACCAAGCCCAATCAGTCACTAAAGTGGGCTGACCATCATTAACAGCAATAAGCGCTTTTTTCCCACTCAAAAGCTCAAGAAGCACTACTCCAAAGCTATAAACATCGCTTCTTTCAGTTAATTGACCATATAAAGCATACTCGGGCGCCACATATCCCATTGTTCCTGCAACTTTAGTGCTCAAATGTGTCATTCCTTCTGGGGTGAATTTAGCCAATCCAAAATCAGCTACTTTAGGCTCGAATTTTTCATCCAAGAGAATATTACTAGCTTTGATGTCTCTATGAATGATTGAGGGTTGTGCTCCGTAATGCAAATAAGCTAATCCTTTAGCTGTTCCAAGAGCTATTTTCTGACGAACGGGCCAACTCAGTTTTTCCTCTGTTAATCCAAATAAATGATCGTGGACACTCCCGTTTTTCATTAAATCACACACAATTATTCTTTGATGACCCTCAAGAGGTGTTGTTGCTGTGCAATAACCTCTCAATGCTACTAAATTTACATGTCTTACACTTGCAATAACTTCAACTTCATGAGTGAAACTAGCATCTCCGGAAGCAGAACAGTTCTTGAATCTTTTCAATGCAACTTCAGAACCATCTGGGAGGAAGCCTTTGTACACATTTCCATATCCTCCTTTCCCAATTATGTTATGCCTAGAGAAATTCTTGGTAGCAGCTTTAATCTCATCAAATGTGAACCTTATTAATGTTGTACTGGCGTTAATTGAGTCTATCACATTAGGTTCATTGCTAGTATGATGCTTCCATTTTTGCTTTAGAAGTTTAGCCTTTCTTCGCCGGAGAAACCAAAACCCTAGAAACCCTAGGATTAAAGCAACACTAGAGACCACCACAGCAACAGAAATCACAATTTTTTTCTTCTTTCCGCTCGAATTAGACGAAGGCAAATCGAGATTAAACAAGCAATTCACGTTACCTTCATCTGTGGGGCCCAGGTGATTAAGGAACGCCGCCGTGTATATAAAGGGGTAATCCGTGCAGTCGGAGACGTTTCCAATTGAAGGTCCCCGGAGATAAGACGCCGGGATAGTGGAAAGCGCGGAGGTACACTTGGCGCAAGGGGAGCTGTTGAGGAGTGACTGGTTGCAGGCGGCGGCTACGTCTCCGATATCGGAAGGCGGGACGGCTGACTCGAACTCCGCTCGCGTCGTTATGTTCATGCATCCGCGAGCGATCCACGACGTCTGAAAGCCGCAGCGGCGGCGGATGTCGTAATTGGGCTCGTACTCGCGGATCAGCTGGTCGTAAGCGTCCCAGCACGACTCGGCCGATTCGAGCGGGGGGAGGAACGAGTTGTTGACTTGCAGGTACTCAGACAGAACGAGTCGGAGGCCTTGGCGGATGTACTGGCATTCGAAGCGGGTATCCAAATTGAACCGCCTCGTGTTAGGCGCCAAACGCCGCAGCGCCCCGAAGTTTAAGGGGCATCGAGTTGAAACTCCGCCGTTCTGGAGGAGACGGCGGCTGGAGAGAGGGGAAGATTGGATGACTAGTAGCTGGGAAATTGACAGCAGAAACAGAAAAAAATAAGTAAATCGACACATTTATTGAGATTTGTACAGTGTAGTACTTCGTAGGTTTTCAAACGAGATGGAGATGAGCTTTGTCTCATTTATCAGCAGCCAAAAATGGAAGAGAGGAGAGAGAGAAAGGCAGGTTCTGAGAAAGGAGAAGGAGGAGGAGAGAGTTCACTAGAATGTTTGACTTTCGACGATGCTATATTTAGCAGTTGAGAAATTGAAATTCACTTTCCAATGTTGTAAGTTGTAACTCAAAAGTTTTTTTTTTTTTTTTAAAAGCCGCCCCTTCTAGGGAGGGAATTTAATTAACTTAAACAAAATTCAAACGAAGTTATCGAAACTGCAAATCTAATTAAAATATAAACTATTTTATTAGTATCATTTAATAAAAAATATCATATTCCATAAAAGATTTAGTAAAATTGGGAATATCATCAATAAGATTTCCTAATAAAGAACTATCATCAACCCCACTCAAAAGCTTCTGGACAAGCTCGAGACAGTCTCCTTCAAAATTCCGAAGTCCCATCCCAATTTCAATGCCTTAAAACAACTTAAAGTCTCAGCAAATTCTGAGCAAAATAGCCATTCTCCCAACTAACACTGACGCCGGATAAATTCCGAGCCACCACCCCAACTCGTAAAAGAGAAAATTTGTTTGAGTAACCCCCTCAAGATTCCATTTAAACAAATAACCCTCAATTTATTTTTCATTTTTTTTAGATTAATTTTTAAATAATAATAATTATACTATTATTAAATAAAAAAATAGTCAAAAAAACGTTAAACTGAAATTAAGAAAACAAAAACGCAGAAGAAAAAGCCCTACCCCCATAAGCGATCGCGTAGTCGCTTGAGAAAAAAAAAAAAAAGAGAGAACTTCTTCGTCTTCTTCATCGCTTCTTGCATGCTTCAAGAGAGAGAGAACTTCTTCTTCCCGTCGCTTCCTGTCGCTTGAGAACTTGCGCGAAAGCTTCATCAACTTTTCCTTCTTCTTCCCGTTCTTCATCAACGACTTGGTTTCTTCTCTTCTTTTCTTTAGAAAAATGACAATTATTAGAGAATCTCCGAAGAAGACTACGGAAAAAGCCCAACCATCTCAACATTTTGAAGAAATTCTTGGAGAAAAAACTGTTGTAGAACACCAATATAAGGTATTAAATGTTTGATAATTACGATTTTTTGAATGCCAAAATTTTTTAAGCGACCCATAAGCGATTTTAAGGGAAGCGAGATCGCTTTTTAACATATTTGGGGGGCGAAACTGTTAAAAAGCGATCTCGCTTGCCTTAAGCGATCTCGCAGATCGCTTAAGGGAAGCGAGATCGCTTTTTAACATATTGGGGGGGCGATCTCTGAGATCGCTTAAGGGACGTCAAATCGCTTTTATACAAAAATCAAATTAATAAATTAAAATAGAAGAAATTCGTGATTATTTTGGATCTCAAACTCAAAATTTAAAAAATAAAAGCACGAATTACATGAATTAAAGATTATTTTAGTAAAAATTCTCTCAAATATGGTAATCCAAAATTAGTGCACAAGTATTCAACATGAATCAAGTTTATCGGATTAATCTATATTATAGTATATGAATTTACTAAAGTAGTGTGTAAATAGTTAGAACAATTTCTTTATTTTGTCAAACACACTTGGGAAATATTTTATTATGAGATTGCAACTAATGGTTTAATGGAACATTATATGAATTGTATTTTGTAGAACAATACTTTTGTCAATCAAATTATATATGATGTTTGAGATTGTTTTTAAAAATAAAACCTAGTCGAATGTCTTCAACTTTCTGTTTTTCACAATTTACTTTAAATTAATTTTTCTTAAAGAATAACTTTGTAGCAATAATTACGTATTAGTTTATGGGTTTATGGGTTTAGGGTTTAGGGTTTAGGGTTTAATCGATCGAGCGTTCTGTCAAGTTTTTGATGATTACTAATTAAATCCATATAAATATTTTTGAATTTACAAAAAAGTCTACTTTAATTTTTTTACAAGAATTTCTTCTATTTTAATTTATTAATTTAATTTTTGTATAAAAGCGATCTCAGAGATCGCTTATGAGACGCGAGATCGCTTATTAAAAGTGCGCAATTTATGCGCTTTGAAAAAGCAATTTCGCTTCCTTAAGCGATCTCTGAGATCGCTTAAGGGGAGCGAGATCGCTTTTTAACAGTTTCTAAATTATGCGCTTTGAAAAAGCGATCTCGCTTCCTTTAAGCGATCTCTGAGATCGCTTAAGGGGAACGAGATTGCTTTTTAACAGATTCTAAATTATGCACTTTGAAAAATCAAATTAATAAATTAAAATAGAAAAAATTCGTGTAAAATAATTAAAGTAGACTAGTACAATCCAAAAATATAAATTGTATACAATTTGAAAATATAAATTGTACACCATTTGAAAAATATAAATTGTACACAATTTGAAAATATAAATTTGGTCATTTGGAAAGAGGTGGTTGGTTACAAGTACGCTTCTTGTGACCCGGTTGCTTACACTTCGAACACATGTTTTTCTTCTTGTTGCCCTCACAAGCGGAATGAATCCTCTTAACTCTTTTTCTGCCCCTTGATACCTTTATTTTTGGCAGATAAATGATGATATTTGCCACTGATTCGGGTACCTCCCATTGTTCCTCTGCTGGAGTAGGATATATATTTTCTACATAAGCATGCAAGAAACTTTCAGTTTTATAGGTAGGAGAGCAAAATGTGTAGATTCTCCTACCGAAATCGTGTAGTTTTTGTTCTCTAATAGCAGCTAGTGCATGAGAACATGGAATCTTGTCAACATTAAAAACTCTACAGCTGCATTCTTTTTTATTAAGATCAACAACAACATCCTGACTTCCACCGCGCACAATGAATTCATGCACATTAATTGGACTTGCCACAAGTACATTGGAAAGTTCCAAATTTTTGCGCAATAGGCTTTCTTTAGATGTAACTAATATCGTTGTGCAATCAACCATTTCCATACGACGCTCATAAAACCACGTAGAAAGTATTCTTTGTATTGCATCAAAAAGAGCGATAATTGGAAATTCTCTTTCTATTAAAATCCTTGCATTAATAGACTAAGCTATGTTAGTTGTCATAATGTTAAACCTGTTTGCAGGAGAATGAGCTCTACTCCATCGGTGGAATCCAACATCATGCTCAAGATAGTCGGCCGTTTTGCTTTCGATCCGTCGAATTTGGCGAAAATGCTCATGAAAGTCATCAAGTGCATAAGCTTGGGCTGCCGAATAATAGGGACGAATAATTTCACCTCGTTTGAATTTTGTCCTTAAGTTCTCTCCGAGGTGCCTCATGCAATACCCATGATGCGCCATGGGGTAAACTTTTGCAATTGAGTTCTTTATAGACTGGTTCCTGTCGGATATTATGCATAACTCATCACTGTCAGGAACTATATCTTACAATTTTCCTCATTAACGCAAACCCCTTTATGCATGGTCCAAAAGCTACGAAAAAATAAAGAAATCTATGTTCTTTATCAACCGCTAAATCTGTCTTGGTTCCTTGATTTGTCAACTCTAAAATATGACAATATGCTTCAAGAACTGCGAACCCATTTCTGGTGTTCCTCTCACAAAATCTTGCATGTTGTCTCCCTTTCCAACATTTCCAATAACTCACAGTACATCCCAAGTGTGTTTTCACATAATGCTTCAAATCACTGGATGTAGGACATTTTCCATTTACAAATAGAGGCTTCACGAACTCTCCAATAACATCAGCCGATGCTTGCCGATGTTCACCTCCAATATGTTCCAAACCACATATGTGCTCACGAATGTATTTTCTAATAACAAATTTACTTGAATCGGGGTTCTTAACACATCGAATCCACCACTTGTAATTTGGGGAAGAATATCCAACAATAATTAGTGATTTTGTAGATTTTTTTGTTACAAACTCAAATTTTCCTTTCACAGCAACAAATTTTATCTTCCTTATCGCGTGCATCTTGTCATTGAACAAATATCCTTCATACAAATCCGATCCGTCATCAATGTGTGATATGTAATTTTTCCAACTTCACCTCCTGTTTTTCCCTCTAACATTTCTCGACTCAACATAGTTTCTTCATCGTCATCACCATCCTCTAGAAGTAGATGATCGGTTAGACTATTATCTTTATCCGTAATCTTATTTTGTTCTTCATTAAGTTCTTCCAATTTATTATTCTCATCTACATCCATAGTCTCATCTTCACCATTGAAATCAAAATCAAATATTGTATTCTCGTTTGGTGAACAAATTTTCGGTAATTCAAATTGATTGTCCTATCCAACATGAGATATAGAGACTTTTAAAATGGGCCTCCAACCACCACAACCAACATCACTTTTGTACATCATTAGATCTTCATCCGACTTTATTTCAGTAGGATGTACTTTTTCGTTCGGAGGTGCACTTGTTATAATATACTTCACATGTGCATGAGTAGGTAAGCAACTCAGCTCGCTCTTTTTGATAATTTCATTAATAAACATCTCATAAGTAGTATATGTACTAAAAAGAAGTGATGTAGTTACATTACATTTTGCATACCACTCCCAACCACGTTCTTTCTCCACCCACTCGGCATATACAACACCTACAATAAATGCTTCCATTGATGCAATTAAATATCAGCATTATAAAAAAAAAATCAGTAAATTGCTTAGAAAATTATAAAATTGAAATTAATAGTGTAATTTTGTATATAGAAGTGCTTAAATATCCTTGTTAGAAGTGCTTATTGTGATTGCTAAAAAAGAGGTCTTATTGGATGCGAAATTTGTTAATAAGCGATCTCGCGTCCCTTAAGCAATCTCAGAGATCACTTAAAGGACGCGAGATCGCTTATTAATTTAGCGCTAAATTAATACGCGATCTCGCGACCCTTAAGCGATCTCAAAGATCGCTTAAGGGACGTGAGATCGCTTTTTCAAAGCGCTAAACGTGCGGACTGTTAATAAGCGATCTCGCGTCCTATAAGCGATCTCTGAGATCGCTTATGGGTCGCGAAATCGCTTACGCGCAGAACAGAAAAAAAATTTCGCGAAAAATCATCAAAATCTCATTACCCATCTTCCCAACTAGATATATATTTGATATGGGTACAAAATAGTTCTTACCTTCAACTTTCTAGTTCAACTTTTGTGAAAATCCTCCTTAATATGGGTATTAAATATATTTTATCTTGGACCACAAAACTTCTTTTGATAATGTAGGATTTCAATATAGAAGTATTTGGAAGAATGTTCGCAAAAGAGAAGAAGAAGTGGTCAAATACCTTGAAATGATGTCTTCTACGTGGAGAAAATGCAAGAAAAATAAAGGAAGGTGAAGAAGAGAGGATAAAAATTCGTCAAATTGGGATGAGAAATTAGTGTTTGTAAATATTTTTGGGTTTGATTTGTAGTATTTATAAGTTTTGGGGTTAAAATTACATTTTTAAAAGTAGGTAAACTATTTTTCTTAATTAAATAAGTTATTAATATTATTATTCATGTTAATTAGTAAAAAGGGTTATCTATTAAAGAGTTCCAAACTTGAGGGTTATTTAATTAAATAGAAACTTAAATGGGTTGTTTAATAAACTCTCCCCTCGTAAAATTCAAACATTTAAATGTTTTACACGTGCCATTCTTTTTAAATAATAATTAAACTTTTTAAGAACTCGCTTCATCTCAATTAGTCAATTCAATATGCATCACAAATCAAATTCTCTTTTTCTTTTGATAATATACGAAATTGATCACTTAATTGAAGTTGTTCAAGCTCCATCTATTTAATAATCAAATAAAGATCAAATATTACGACAAAGTACAAACATAAACACAATTTATCTGATTAGACTCTAATCTTAGAAGCTTTCCATTTGCAAGCTTAAGTTTGTCAAATTATTGATTAAGAGAATGTTTGCAAACTCTTAAAAAAAATACTTCTGCTAAAAGTGATTAAAATTTTTTTAGCACTTGGGGTTCTAAACACTCACAATTTCTGCTAAATTTAAGCAAAAATTAAGCCAGAATTCAAAAGCACGTAAATACATGCTTTTGGATTTTGATTCTAGATTTTAGGTATTTTTATAATTAAAATAAAACTTTAAATAGTAGTTTTACTAAAATTAGAAGTGATTTTCAATTTTTTTTCCAAACACTCAACTACTTTTTCTCCTAATTTTAGCTTTTTTTTCCTAAATACTATTTGCTTTTGCTATTGTATTTTTTTTAACTTTAACTTCTACTTTAATTTTTTTAAAAACAGTAGAGTTTGCAGACACCCCCTAACTGTTATACACTAATAAATTCAGTTAATTATAAGAATTCTATTTTCCAATATTATAATTGAGCAATTATTGATTATTCATTAAGATTTATTATTGAATTTTTAGTATAATGTTCTTGTATTAATATCATTCTCACTTCGTAAATATCATGTGTTCCACTCGACTATCATTTTCAAATATGAATGTCATTGATGTTCTAATAATTAGGTAGCTTTAGACTTTATTATGCTTAATTCGTAAGTCAACCAATTTAGTTATTAAGTTATTATTTACTTTTTTTTTTTTGGGCCGAAAACAAATTAAGTTATTATTTACTGCAAATCTGCAATGGTAATTATTTGTTGACTTGCGATCGCAGTCGAGCATGACTGCATGAGCCTTCAAATTTAGAAAAATCTACACGAAAGGCCCTAGTTAGCACTTATTCACAGTAATAAGGACCTCTTTTTAAAAATTATAGGCAAAAGACCCTGAAATGGAAATCTATTAGAAAGAAGGACCTATTTTATTAAAATATTAACATTTCTGTCTAGTCATCAAATTAATTTATTTTCTATTTATTTTTTACAAAAATTAGTTTTCTTTTATATTTTCTTTTTACCAACATTTATTTTCTTTTTCATCTTCTTTTCAACTATTCAGAAAATCAGAAATTCTTTTTTTTTTTTTCGTATTAAACTTCATCGTCTTACTCCTCTTCTCTTCTTCTGACGACGTCTGAAAATCTAAGGACGAAGCAGAGTCAGCTTCGTCTTCAGCTTTTGCTTTCTACTTTCAATTTCTTTTTCGTCTTCAACTTCTGCTTGTTCCGCTTCTGCTCGGGCCTCCAGCTCCCGTCTGCCCGGTACGTAAACAGTTAAGGTTCATTGCAGGTTTATTGATTCCTTTTAGTGGGTTGAACAATTTGTTTCACTATTGTCAATAAAATATGTATATTATGTTTTCTCTTTAGATAATTCCCCCATTTTTTCTGCAATTAGGTTTCGAACAACTTGTGTATCCAATCCTTGAATAATGGATGAAGCGTGCCTTTTGGCAAGTGTCGTATTTTACTCCGACATGTATTCTCGATTTATCATAATCTAACTCTGCGTGGTTTTTACCGAATTATCCGTAAAGATGGCCTGAAATCTCCACAATCAGCTATGATTTGAGATACGTTGCTCCTCATCAAAAAGGGCACTGTGTCGATTTGTCCAGTGATGAGGATGTCTCTAACATGATCCGCTTGCACGAGATACTTAAACTGAGCCTCATCGACATAAGACTTAGGGTGAAAGTTAAAACGATTCAAGAAAAAGGGTATTTTGATGAAGAATCGAGTGTCACCCAAAAGAAGTGTGAAGAAATTCACTGATGAAGATTGGTCTTGTTTGTGAATTGTCGATTGATGTAGGGTGCTTTTGTATTTTCTATTCGAATTTTATGCTTTTGGTTTTGGCATGTAATATTGCTTAGACTGAGTACCTTGATGTGTGCACATGAGTACTTGATAACTGTATTCGTGTACTCGATTTTCTATTTCTGCACATATTATAAAAACCTATTATGTTGCATTTTATACTTTGTGCCAGTCTAGAGAGTACCTTAATGCCTCATCGAAATACTTTAAACGCATGAAGCAGTACTAGATTCTCTATTTTCTAGACATGGTCTGTAATAAAAATATATTGGTATTGTAACGACCCAGAAATTCGAGAATCACTGTGAGTATTTTCCCGCGTTAATTATCTTTCTAACCCTAAGTTCTCTTAATATGTGAATTATTATATATTATTTTCGTATACGACCCAATGTGATAATATTATTTGCGCATTTAAATTCCTTGCCTAAAATACGTTTGTTTAATATTACATAGATATATTTGACCAACGTGCATTTAATTGGACTTGCCAAACTACCCTTCGTGTTTTCCGATATTTCGAAATATTTGATAAAAGTCTCGAAAACCCTCATTCGAACCATATTCGATATAGAGAGAGTGAGAGAGAAGAAGAAAAGAGGATTTTCCCCCGAAGCCCTAATCGATCGTGCCGAGCTCGTTTCTCTGTGGAATTTCGCGCCGATCGAACCTAAACGATCCTCTCAGCGATATCTTCCTTTAGGTACCAATTTCTCCAATTTCTTTCACGAAGTTACGCGGTTTTGAGGATTAATTATCATTTCGGGATTTTTAGGTTAAATGCTTAGATCGAACCCGTTTCTTGATCATTTCGTGAAATTATTGGATGTAAATGTTTTTTAGATGATGATTGTTGATTGTTACGATTGTTGGGTGTTGATTTGCGCTCTAAATATGATTTTTATGGAATTTGGGTCGAGTTTTCGTGAAATCGCGTAACTGCTGCTGTGTGCTGTTAAACCGCAGGGTCTTGAGCAAGACCGTGCAGGAGCCCGTGCGCACCCCTTTGTGCCTGCACGTGCTCATGCCCGTGCACCTAAACCGTGCATTTGGCCGTGTGTGCGTGCACGGTCTTGACACCGTGTTCAAGACCGTGCACAAGCCGGTGTGAAACACTTAGAATATTTTCCAGCCTTTTTCAAATGTTGCTCTCGGCAAGTGAGTCTTCGGGTCAACATTTTGGTTGACTTTTTGCATACGGACTCCAAAAATTATACCGTTTTCACCTATAGAACCCTTATAAATTGTAGATTAATATTTTGAAATGTTTATTTAATTTCGCCCTCGTTCGAGCTGTGAATAGTGTAATTTTAAGTATGTGCATATTTGACAACTTGTCGGAATTTCGTGAAATTTACATGATAGCTTCCTTACATACTATAATTGGCATATGCATGATTTTAAACATGTTTGGTTAGCCATTCGTCAAATAATTGCTTATTTGCGCTTTTATAGTCGTTATTAATTTGTCTAGGTCCTATCTTGTTTACAGATCAATCGGGAGTCGGTGACCAGTGAGTCTAGCTGCTAGGCTTCCTATTTTTGAGACCAGGTGAGGATTTAAAACGTTTTAACTAGGCTTGAACATATATGTATATTTGCGAAACCCCCTTAATCCCATATTATCGTATTACATATTTCGAGCTTATACTTTTATGTTTTATTCTCAAATCCTTTGATATCAAAATTATATAATAGTAACCTAAATCGATTTGTTTTCAAAAAGGGCAAGAAAACTCTTTCCTTTACGTGACGGTTTGACTTAGGATTTACCCCCTTTCTCGTCACCACTTGCCCAATTGCCCGTTTGGCATTAAAAATCTTTCTTGAAAAGTGAGCAAAGTATTGTTATTTCAATGGGCCCGGGATGGTATCCGGAGGTTGTAGCCGGGGACGAGCGTCCAGGGTGTAATCCGAGGTGCTTCTCCCAAAACTAAGCGTCAATCGTGGCCCGTCAGGAGTTTGATAGCCACGGTTGGGAGCGATGGTGGATGTTGCATTCGTTGCACATTTTTCTTAAATTCACGTTAGTCGAGCTTTGGGTTTCTCCTTGGCTTGACACCGGTGATGGAGATTTTTATCATGTATTGTGGAGAAATAAGGAGGAACAGGCCCACTCTCGCGGGGATATTTATTTATTGCTTTATATTGTTATTGTTTTATTGTTTTATTGAATATCCAAGTCGAAGCACATCCCGGTTTCTTCCTTATTGCATATGTACTTCCCATAAAACCCGGAAGCGTGACTCGACTTGCTCTAATATCTTCACTGAGTATTTTGACTCACCCTCTTTTATTGGTTCTTGCCTCAGGTAGATTGAGAGACCGACACGTCTCACGTGTCGGATGGGCAACAGTGCATAGATAGGTCTTTTGGTTTTGCCGAGTCTATTATGTTGTCATTAACTCTCTAGATAGGGATTCTTTTGTCCAGGCTTGTAGATAACTTTATATTGATCCCCGTCCCCTGATATTTAATTGATGTTGCCCCTGAATGGGCTTTATTTTAAATTAGTTAATTGGCCCTGAAGTGGCATTTATGTTATTATGATTTAAATTGCTTCCGCTGTTTCTTCTGAGTTGTTTAAATGTTTTAAATTTGGGGATCCACTGTTGTCAAGTGTCGGGATTGACCCGTTAGCTTGCATGGGTTCTCGGGTTGAGGCGCCGTTCTCGGCTTGGGAATCCGAGCAGGTTCGGGGGCTGTAGAGTGGGGCGCTACAGTCCGGAGTGGTATTAGAGCCTTAGGCTCTATTGTCTAGAAGTGTCGTGTCTAAGTCGTACGGCTATATATAGGTTTCGTGTTATTTTTCTTTACTTGCGCTTTTATATGATATTGCTACGTGATTAATTGAACATATCATTAACCCACATGCATTCCAGCTTATTGTTTCAGGCACTATGGTCCGACCTCGAGGCCGACAGGAGCCACCTCCACCACCAGAGGGCTTTCCACCGCCCAACGCCTTCTACGATGCCGTTAGGCTTATAGTACCGCAGGCTCAGCAGGAGCAGCAGCAGCCTCAGCCACTACCAAACCCTCGGGATACTACTTCCCGAGCCATGGATCGATTCATGTCCTATCGCCCTACGGTCTTCGAGGGCGAGCCGGACGACCTAAAGGCCGAGGCCTGGATTTCAGAACTGGAGCAGAAGTTTAGAGCTCTAGAGATTGAGGACTTGCAGAGGATTGAGCTCGCGGTTTTCTTGATGAGGGGACCCGCCCTCGATTGGTGGCGTTTTGTTGAGAGACGATGGACCACTGCATAGACCCTGTGCACTTGGGTACGGTTTCTTCATGAGTTCCGTGCGAAGTATGTGCCCGAGATTGTTCGGGATCAGAGAGAGAGGGAGTTTATGAACCTCACTCAGGGAGGCATGACCGTGGGCCAGTATGAGGCCAAGTTTACCAGATTGATCGTCTACGCTCCTCACATGGCAGACGACGATAGGAGGATGGCCAGGAAGTTCAAGGAGGGTCTTCGTGATGAGATCCGAGCTGAGTTAGTTGGCAGTGACCTCCGTACTTATGAGGAGGCCGTGACACGGGCTATGGCTATAGAGTCCGATCTTGGAGAGCTCCGTCGTAGAGTTCCTGTACCTGTTGCTGCCGCCCCTAAGGGTTTTTCTCCGAAGGGCAAGAGGCCTTTCACTGCTGGATCTGGATCTTCTATGGGCGACAAGAGGCGCAGGTATATTGAGAGGGCCCCTATTGCCGCCATCGCACTAGTTCTATGCTCTTACTGCCACAAGCCGAACCACACCGCCAACATCTGTCGGAAGCGACTGGGGCAGTGTTTACTTTGTGCATCCACTGATCACATGCTGGATTCTTGTCCGATCATGAGGGCTCCCATTACACCTTCGAAGGCGATTCAGGCTGCCGGTCAGCCCAGAGTACAGCCCAGAGTCTTCGCACTGGGAGGAGAGGAGCTTGAGCCCGATTTGCACGACGTGATTGGAGGTACCTTGCATATTCATGACATCCCTATTACTGCATTATATGATCCGGGTGCAACACACTCGTTTATTGCGCTTGATATTGCTGCTAAGTTGAGCATGCCTATGGAGAGTCTGCCTTATTTGTATCGAGTCAGTTCTCCTTTGGGGACTTCATATGTTATGGATAGGATCTTCAAGGGTTGCCCTGTGAGGATAGAAGATCGTATTTATCCCGCCGATTTGATCGAGTTGCCGCTACAGCGTTATGGGATTATTCTTGGAATGGACTGGCTTTATCAGCACAGAGTCAGTGTGGATTGTTTCAAAAAGACAGTACAGATTGGAACCGAGAATTGTGAAGGGTATTCATGAGGAGTCGGATTTGGCACCGAAGATTTCTTTCGTTGAGGCTTCTCGCTTGATCCGAGAGGCAGCTCAGGCCTTCGTTGCTTATTTACTTAACCGACCGAAGGAACAAGGGAAGCTCGAGAACACGGAAGTGATTAAGGACTTCCCAGATGTCTTTCCCGAGAGTTTGAACTCTCTACCCCCTGATCGTGACATCGAGTTCGTAGTCAATCTTGCCCCGGGATCGGAGCCTTATTCGAAGACTCCGTACAGGATGGCTCCCGCCGAGTTGAAGGAACTTAAGATACAACTTGAAGAGTTGCTAGAGAGTGGTTACATTAGACCGAGCATCTCTCCTTGGGGTGCACCGGTTTTGTTCGTGAAGAAGCAGGATGGCACACTGAGAATGTGCATCGACTACCGAGAGCTGAACCGGATGACAGTGACGAACAAATACCCTCTACCCCACATAGAGGAGTTATTTGACTTATTGCAGGGCTCAAAACTATATTCGAAGTTGGACCTTCGAGAGGGATACTATCAGCTTCGTATCAGAGAGCAGGACATACCTAAGACTGGGTTTAACACTCGGTACGGCCACTTCGAGTTTGTTGTGATGCCGTTTGGTTTGACGAATGCCCCTGCAGCTTTCATGGATATGATGCACAGGATTTTTCGACCTTACCTTGACAAGTTCGTGGTTATCTTCATCGATGACATTCTGGTTTTCTCCAAGACGGTCGAGGATCATGCCGAGCATCTTCGCATTGTGCTACAGACGCTTCGAGAGCATAGCCTATATGCTAAGTTTAGCAAGTGCGAGTTCTGGATCAAAGAGGTTTCATTCCTTGGTCACATCATCTCTGGGAATGGGGTTGCTGTGGATCCATCAAAGATTGAGGCAGTGACGAGTTGGAGTCAGCCTAAGACGCCAACAGAAGTTAGGAGTTTCCTTGGATTGGCTGGTTATTACAGGCGATTCGTTAAGGATTTCTCCAAACTAGCGGCCCCACTTACGAAGTTGACTTGTAAAGATGTGTCCTTTCAGTGGGACGACGAGTGCGAGGCCAGCTTCAAGGAGCTGAAGAAGAGATTGACCACCGCACCTATACTTGTTCTCCCAGACCTACACGAGGGATACACGATTTATACCGACGCGTCCAAGGAAGGTTTAGGGTGCGTCTTGATGCAAAATGGGAAGGTCGTTGCTTATGTTTCTAGAAAGCTAAAAGATGCCGAGAAGAACTATCCCATTCACGACTTAGAACTTGCAGCTGTGATATTTGCCTTGGGCAAATGGCGTCATTATCTGTATGGTGTTACTTTTGACATCTTTACGGACCACCAGAGTTTGAAGTATCTGTTCACGCAGAAGGATCTCAACAGGAGATAGAGACGGTGGATGGAATTCTTGGAAGATTATGACTGCCACATTCAGTATCACCCTGGGAAGGCGAACGTAGGCGCCGACGCTTTGAGCCGGAGGGCTCACGTGGCACATTTAGAGGGATCATCTTCCAATATCCCTATAGAGGATAAAATGATTCGAGTTGAATCATATCCTCGACTTGCCAACCTTACAGTCCAACCCGATCTAGTCCAACAAATCCAAGACGAGCAGATTTCGGATACCGGTATTCAGAAGATCAAGGCCAGAATGCAGAATGATCCCCACACTAAATTCAGGATAGATGGTACCGGATTGCTTCGCTTCGGGACCCGAGTTTGTGTTCCCACGAATTTGAAGCGTGGAATTCTTGACGAGGCACACAAGTCTGCTTATGCTGTTCATCCAGGAGGCAACAAGATGTATCGTGATCTCTGGACCCAGTATTGGTGGAACGGTATGAAAAGGGACGTGGCTACCTACGTAAAATACTGTCTAACGTGTCAGAGAGTGAAGGCCGAACATCAAAGGCCTGGAGGTACTCTTCAGCCGCTTCCCGTACCAACTTCCAAGTGGCAGGAGATCACTATGGACTTCGTGACAGGGTTGCCTACAGTTCGTGGAGGTTTCGACAGTATTTGGGTCATCGTCGATCGATTGACCAAGTCAGCTCATTTTCTTCCGGTTCGAAAGACAGCAAAGGTCAAACAACTTGTAGAACTGTACCAGAAGGAAATCATCAGACTTCATGGTGTTCCGGAGAGCATCGTTTCAGACAGGGATCCTAAGTTCACAGCTCAGCTTTGGCAAGAACTTCACAAGAACTTGGGAACGACCCTGAAATTTAGCTCTGCAGCACATCCCCAGACCGATGGACAATCCGAGCGAACGATCAAGTTTCTAAGTGATATGCTACGGGCATGTGCGCTCGATTTTCATAGGAGTTGGATTTCACACTTGCCCTTGGTCGAGTTCGCTTACAACAACAGTTATCAAGCCTCGATTGGGATGCCGCCATATGTTGGGAGGCTCATTACTTTAACTAGTCCTCGTGTTCCTCGAATGGATCTCTTAGCTCTTTATGGGAGGAAGTGCAGATCTCCGATTTATTGGGAATTGGAGGATTGGAAGTGGTCGTCCAATGGCCACGAGAGAGCTACCCCACCGGATCACATTCAGGAAACGATCGATAAGGTCCAGCTCATTCGGCAAAGGATGAAAGCAGCCCAGGACCGTCAGAAGAGCTACGCCGACAAGAGAGGTCGAGACTTGGAATTTGAAGTGGGAGACCGAGTTTTTCTCAAGGCCTCCCCGAGGAAGGGATTCACGAGGATCGGTAGAGGTGGGAAGCTTACTCCCAGATACTTAGGTCCATTCGAGATCATAGAGCGGATCGGGAACACCGCTTATCGCTTGGATCTACCACCTTATCTTACCGGGATTCACAATGTCTTCCCTGTCTCACAGCTTCGCAAGAACTTCCCCGATGAGTCCCATATACTCCAGGATGACGGAGTTCAGCTTGAGCCGGATTTGACCATTGAGATGAAACCGGTTCAGTTTCAGGATCGCAAGATCCAGCAGCTTCGTCACAAGCAGATTTCATTAGTGAGAGTTCTCTGGAGGAACCGTTCGATCGAGCAGTCTACTTGGGAGACGGAGGCTAAGATGAGAGAAGCTTATCCTGAGCTTTTCTGATAAAGATGGAATCTGGGGACTAGATTCTCATAAGGGGGGAGTATTGTAACGACCCACAAATCCGAGAATCACTGTGAGTATTTTCCCGCGTTAATTATCTTTCTAACCCTAAGTTCTCGTAATATGTGAATTATTATATATTATTTTCGTATACGACCCAATGTGATAATATTATTTGCGCATTTAAATTCCTTGCCTAAAATACGTTTGTTTAATATTACATAGATATATTTGACCTACGTGCATTTAATTGGACTTGCCAAACTACCCTTCGTGTTTTCCGATATTTCGAAATATTTGATAAAAGTCTCGAAAACCCTCATTCGAACCATATTCGATATAGAGAGAGTGAGAGAGAAGAAGAAAAGAGGATTTTTCCCCCGAAGCCCTAATCGATCGTGCCGAGCTCGTTTCTCCGTGGAATTTCGCGCCGATCGAACCTAAATGATCCTCTCAGCGATATCTTCCTTTAGGTACCAATTTTCCCAATTTCTTTCACGAATTTACGCGGTTTTGAGGATTAATTATCATTTCGGGATTTTTAGGTTAAATGCTTAGATCGAACCCGTTTCTTGATCATTTCGTGAAATTATTGGATGAAAATATTTATTAGATGATGATTGTTGATTGTTACGATTGTTGGGTGTTGATTTGCGCTCTAAATATGATTTTTATGGAATTTGGGTCGAGTTTTCGTGAAATTGCGTAACTGCTGCTGTGTGCTGTTAAACCGCACGGGCTAACGCACGGTCTTGAGCAAGACCGTGCAGGAGCCCGTGCGCATCCTTTGTGCCTGCACGGGCTCAAGCCCGTGCACCTAAACCGTGCATTTGGCCGTGTGTGCGTGCAAGGTCTTGACACCGTGTTCAAGACCGTGCACAAGCCGGTGTGAAACACTTAGAATATATTCCATCCTTTTTCAAATGTTGCTCTCGGCAAGTGAGTCTTCGGGTCAACATTTTGGTTGACTTTTTGCATACGGACTCCAAAAATTATACCGTTTTCACCTATAGAACCCTTATAACTTGTAGATTAATATTTTGAAATGTTTATTTAATTTCGCCCTCATTCGGGCTGTGAATAGTGTAATTTTAAGTATGTGCATATTTGACAACTTGTCGGAATTTTGTGAAATTTACATGATAGCTTCCTTACATACTATAATTGGCATATGCATGATTTTAAACATGTTTGTTTTCAAAAAGGGCAAGAAAAATCTTTCCTTTACGTGACGGTTTGACTTAGGATTTACCCCCTTTCTCGTCACCACTTGCCCAATTGCCCGTTTGGCATTAAAAATCTTTCTTGAAAAGCGAGCAAAGTATTGTTATTTCAATGGGCTCGGGATGGTATCCGGAGGTTGCAGCCGGGGACGAGCGTCCAGGGTGTAATCCGAGGTGCTTCTCCCAAAACTAAGCGTCAATCGTGGCCCGTCAGGAGTTTGATAGCCACGGTTGGGAGCGATGGTGGATGTTGCATTCGTTGCACATTTTCCTTAAATTCACGTTAGTCGAGCTTTGGGTTGCTCATTGGCTTGACACCGGCGATGGAGATTTTTATCATGTATTGTGGAGAAATAAGGAGGAACGGGCCCACTCTCGCGGGGATATTTATTTATTGCTTTATATTGTTATTGTTTTATTGTTTTATTGAATATCCAAGTCGAAGCACATTCCGATTTATTCCTTATTGCATATGTACTTCCCATAAAACCCGGAAGCGTGACTCGACTTGCTCTAATATCTTCACTGAGTATTTTGACTCACCCTCTTTTATTGGTTCTTGCCTCAGGTAGATTGAGAGACCGACACGTCTCACGTGTCGGATGGGCAACAGTGCATAGATAAGTCTTTTGGTTTTGCCGAGTCTATTATGTTGTCATTAACTCTCTAGATAGGGATTCTTTTGTCCAGACTTGTAGATAACTTTATATTGATCCCTGTTCCCTGATATTTAATTGATGTTGCCCCTGAATGGGCTTTATTTTAAATTAGTTAATTGGCCCCGAAGTGGCATTTATGTTATTATGATTTAAATTGCTTCCGCTGTTTCTTCTAAGTTGTTTAGATGTTTTAAATTTGGGGATCCACTGTTGCCAAGTGTCGGGATTGACCCGTTAGCTTGCATGGGTTCTCGGGTTGAGGCGCCGTTCTCGGCTTGGGAATCCGAGCAGGTTCGGGGGCTGTAGAGCGGGGCGCTACAGGTATATTTATACCGGAGTTTATTTGAGGAGTTCACGAGGTTTAGGGAACTTTTCTTGACATGCACGTGGTATATTTCGTATTAATAAAAAATATGTAGAAAAATTCAATATATGGGAATTTATACTTTGATTCAGGCTCTATAAACCTCAGTTTGGCCCTTTGATACTTGATAACTCCGTGCAAGTACTCGATTCTCTATCTCTGCCACATATTATGAAAACCTATTATGTTGCATTTTATACTTTGTGCCAGTATAGAGCGTACCTTAATGTCTCATCGAAATACTTTATACGCATGAAGCAGTACTAGATTTCTCTATTTTTCAGACATGGTCTGTAATAAAAATATATTAAAAATATATTTATACCGGAGTTTATTTGAGGAATTCACAAGGTTTAAGGAACTTTTCTTGACATGCACGTGGTATATTTCGTAATAATAAAAAATATATAGAAAAACTCGATATATGAGAATTTATACTTTGATTTCGTCCCTCAATGCCTTAATTCGGTACATGAGTACTTGATAACTGTATTCATGTACTCGATTTTCTATTTCTGCAACATATTACAAAAACCTATTTGTTGCATTTTATACTTTGTGTCAGTCTAGAGAGTACCTTAATGTCTCATCGAAATACTTTATACACATAAAGCAGTATTAGATTTCTCTATTTTCCAGACATGGTCTGTAATAAAAATATATTTATATCGGAGTTTATTTGAGGAATTTACGAGGTTTAGGGAACTTTTCTTGACATGCACGTGGTATATTTCGTAATAATAAAAAATATATATAGAAAAACTCGATATATGAGAATTTGTACTTTGATTCAGGCTCTATAAACCTCAATTTGGCCCTTTGATACTTGATAACTCCGTGCAAGTACTCGATTCTCTATTTCTGCCACATATTATGAAAACTTATTATGTTGCATTTTATACTTTGTGCCAGTCTAGAGAGTACCTTAATGTCTCATCGAAATACTTTATACGCATGAAGCAGTACTAGATTTCTTTATTTTCCAGACATGGCCTGTAATAAAAATATATTTATACTGGAGTTTATTTGAGGAAGTCACGAGGTTTAGGGAACTTTTCTTGACATGCACGTGGTATATTTCGTAATAAAAAATATATAGAAAAACTCGATATATGGGAATTTATACTTTGATTCCGTCCCTCAGTGCCTCAATTCGGTACACGAGTACTTGATAACTGTATTCATGTACTCGATTTTCTATTTCTGCAACATATTACGAAAACCTATTATGTTGCATTTTATACTTTGTGCCAGTCTAGAGAGTACCTTAATGTCTCATCGAAATACTTTATACGTATGAAGTAGTACTAGATTTCTCTATTTTCCAGACATGGTCTGTAATAAAAATATATTAAAAATATATTTATACCGGAGTTTATTTGAGGAATTCACGAGGTTTAGGGAACTTTTCTTGACATGCACGTGGTATATTTCGTAATAATAAAAAATATATAGAAAAACTCGATATATGGGAATTTATACTTTGATTCAGGCTTTATAAACCTCAGTTTGGCCCTTTGATACTTGATAACTCCGTGCAAGTACTCGATTCTCTATTTCTGCCACATATTATGAAAACCTATTATGTTGCATTTTATACTTTGTGTCATTCTATAGAGTACCTTAATGTCTCATTGGCATACTTTATACGAATGAAGCAGTACAAGATTCTCTATTTTTCAGACATGGTCTGTAATAAAAATATATTGAAAATATATTTATACCGGAGTTTATTTGAGGAATTCAAGAGGTTTAGGGAACTTTTCTTGACATGCACGTGGTATATTTCATAATAATAAAAAATATATATAGATAGATTCGATATATGGGAATTGTACTTTGATTTGTCATATTAGTACTCTATATCTCTTCTTAAACGTACTCCACATGTGCGATCGATTTATTGACCAAATTTATGTCGATACTATAATAACTGATACTAATAACTTGGTAGGTTGATCATTATCTAATGTAAAGTTGATTGAACTATGAACTTAAGTTAAATATACATCTTACTTAGGGAATTACGTTTAAAGAGCTATTGATCATACATAATTATTTCAATACAATAATATTCCATATGTTATAACTTTTTGATGTTGAACGTACAAGGCTATTGAACTGTGATTTTAAGTAGAATATTCAACTCTACTTAGGATTTATTAAATTTAGTTGATATTTAGTAATGAATGACATATTGCGTACATATGAAAAAGCATATTACATAATCAAGTAAATCTATTTGATATTTTTGTTAACAAGTGATGCCGAGTGACATAGAAAATGAAGTAGTTATTAAAATATCTGAGGTATAATAATGTGGAAGAAAGGTACGTATATAAAGAAAATGAAGCATGTATTAAACGTTTTGAGGTACGATAGTGTGGACGAAAGGTACTTATATCAAGAAAATGAAGCAGGTATTAAACGTTGAGGTATGATAGTGTGGATGAAAAGTACTCTTCTCACCAGTATAATACTTAACAATGCAGGCAAAATTTATTCATTTATACGCATCCGAATTAAGTAGAACTTCTGGGGTTCTATAATATTTGAAGTAGGTCTTTGAAGTTTTGAAGTACGACCATACTTTAAAAAGGTACGTAACCCACATAATCAAGTACAAATCTATGTATTGCAAGAATTCTTTGGATTTGAACTGAAGCAAAAAAAAAAGAAACAACTTTGCTGACAATTCCATATTTTGAATTTTGTCAGAAGAGTCCTCCAAGTATTTGATTCGTTTTTTTATTTCTATTGGACTATGAATAAAGAAGAGAGGATATGCCTATTACATTCATCAAAAAGCTATGAGAATTAACCCCAAGTAATTGAGCATGGGAGCCAAATGAATCGAAAGATTCATGTTTGGTTCGATTTCATTATTCCAAGAGTTTCGAAAGATTTCATTAAACATATATCGAATTACATGGAATTTGATTCACTTTACATAGTCATCTTCTTCTTCAAGTAACCTTTGCTTTCTTCTTCATCTTACCTTCTTTTTCTTCTTCAACAACTGCACTTTCTTCTACTTCTTCAAAAAATCTCCAGTGTATTGAATTAAGATTCAGAAGGTATAGAAATTATAAAGAAGCTGAAGTCATATTCGATCTCGGGATCAACTTTCTAATCTTGGGATCAACTTCACTTGCTTCTTTATCAGATCTTGTATCATTTCTTCCCTCCCTCATCCAATTGTTGAGGCTGAATTGAGTGTGAGAGAAGAGAGATCAAGGATGCCTTCACCACCTATGCGTGCATTCCTACCCAAAAATGTGTGCATTCCTGCCGAAGAATGCGTGCATTCCAGCTGATGAAGGTCAGCTAATTTAAAGCCCGGCGTGCTATTATTTCGTCAAAGATCATCAGGGTGTGGAGCAACTATAGCTTCAATATCAGCTTACAACAAGTTGCCACTACCTGATTCTCCTTTGTCGAAATGCAGTAGACTGAAGCAGATGGGTCACGTGTACAAGAAAACGTGCTCCAATTGCCCCACAGGTTGCACCTAACGGGCTCGTGTACAAAACCATAACGAAAAGATAATGAGAAAACAATAACACAATCTGTGTATAAAAAAGCATAGATCAGGGTATAAAATATCAGTAAAAGAGTATAACTTGTATGTTCTAGGGAGTATAAATCACGATTCCGAGGGTTATATATAACACAATCGGGGTATAAATAACGATTTTCAGGGCACGAGCCAACAATAACACAATCTGTGTGATCATGGTATAGAATATATATCTCCAGAAGGGAGTATAAACCACAATTTCAAGGGTTACATATAACACAAACAGGATATATATAACGATTTCTAAGGTATGAGCCAACAATAACACAATCTTTGTATAGAAAAGCACAGATAAGGGTATAGAATATCAGTAAAAGAGTATAAATCATATTTTTGAAGATTTCAGACAATAATAGCACAGATCAGATCAGGGTATAAATATATGCAAAAGGGAATACAAAACAACAATTTCGACGGTTACATTTCGAAAAATAAAAGTATAAATCGAAAAAAACAAAAAACAACCTAAAATCGAAAAAACAGGGTATACAATTTCAAAAAAGTCGCTGGAATACAAAAATACCTTTTTCATTCCATTCCGCAATAGTGCTTTGTGTTTTTTGTAGTGGTGGTGTTGGGTGGTCTGACGCGATGATGGGTGGCTGTGCTTGGTGGTGGGTGCGTCTGGACGCGACGGTCGAAGGTTGGGCGTCTTGGTGGTGGCGTTTGGACTCTGGAAGCGACGGTGTGAGGTTGGGCCTGCTGGTGGCTTCCTTTGGACGCCATGGTGGACGGTGAGAGGTTGGGCGTGGTGGTGGGCCTGGTGGCTTCGTCTGAACGCCAGAATGGAAGATGGGGGTATGGGCAAAGTGGTGCCGGTGGCAAGCTCCACCAGGTCTCCATCTCTATTTCTGTCTTCCTCTCTTTCTCCATTTTTCCCTTTCTCTCTTGCTCTCTTGCTCTCTTGCTCTCTTGCTCTCACATTCATCCGGCTTTCCATCTACATAGTCTCATCATTTTATTAAATTGAAGAGACTCTTTGACTGGCGTTCCTCATCAACCGTCGCTACAACTCCCGAAGTAAGCGAAGAGAAACGTTGGTTTTCTATGTAATATTTGAGTTCTTTGAGGGTATTATAGTCTTTTCGTAAAATAAAATAAAAGAAAATAGAAATTGTTTTACATTGGTTTTTTATGTAATATTTGAGTTATTTGAGGGTATTGTAGTCTTTTCGTAAAATGAAATAAAAGAAAATGAAAATTATTTTTTTTATGAGTTGGCAGAAATAATATTTTTTTATTAAAACAGGTCCTTAATACTAAGGAATCTCTATTTCAGGGACTTTTGCATATGACTTTTAAAGACAGGTCCTTATTTCTATACAAAAAAAAAAAAAAAAACTAGGACCCTCTGTCTAGTTTTCTCTCAAATTTACAAAGCTTTTATGTGGGCTACGTATTGGGCCTAGGCCCAATTTAAGCACAAGTATTGAATTGGGCCTCAGCATATTAAGAACCGGGCCTCAAAACGAAGGTCTCAGAATCGCATAGGATCCATAATTCGAATTACTTGTGAATTTTTTATTTTTTCCACTCGTATTTTTTTTGGGTTCGGATACTGCAAATACCCAATAAAAAGCAATCCCTTAATAAAGTTACTTCATATACAAGTTAGAGTTTAAATCCTCATCCTAGTCGACCAAGTGCACTTGCATAATGCATAGTTTTTTTTTTTTTTTTTGGTAAGACAATGCATTCAAATAAGCTTGGAGAGTATTTATAATCTCTAAAAAGTAGCTTTAGAAAATTAAAATAGGATGCTGAATTATCCTGCTTAAACTTGAAATAAATTGATTAAACTACAACACTTTTGAGATCCTTTTTTTTTCTTATTTATAATTCTTTTGTTTCTTTTTAATTGGCTTTTTTCTCCAAAACCTCTCAAGTATTAGTACTCAATTTTTTTACAACTTTAATTTTGTACTTACCCAAACATCCCAATTGGTTTGCCCAGTTGGATCGAGTATTGAATAATCCTATTCCTATATATTCCATATATTATTTAGATAAGATCTATCTCAAACTATTTAAAAAAAATGAATTGATACTAAGATAAGATGGAATGTCAATTATCATCTTTCAATCTCAAACATAAATATCAAACACCGCACTACGAAAAGCAAGTTTATGGCAACACGACTTAATTATTCATTCCTCAATATTTAAACGATCATATGATAATGATATCTCAAATGCTCATAATCTCATATGTGTTGATCATATCATTTCCAATGTTAATTAAAAACCCTAAAGTTTTATTTTTTTATTGGATTCCACATCGGAAGCTTAATTTGTACGACACTAGCTAGTAATGAATAATGATAACCAATACAATGAAGAAGAAAATAGAAAATAAAAAAAAACAAAGGTAAGAGAAAGGAGAAAGCAAGAATAAGAAAGACAAAGAGCTTTAGATCGATGTAATAATGTAGACAACTAGACATGCTTCCTATTACAGCTTACGTTTCGTAAATACAACCCACAGATGCAGATCTTTCTTATTCATCCACAAAAATTAAGTCTAAATAATTGAAAGATCATTTAAAATTAAAACTAAATTAGGCAAAAAAAATAAAAAAAAAATTGAAGTTTAAATATTTATTATTTTGTTGTTTGCATATTTCAAAATAGAATTACGAGACACTTTGCATCCTAAAATGATAAAGAGGGTTACATTTGGATAGCATTTTAGACTAAAAAGTAAAAACAGGTGAAAGATGCAACTAGCCAAGTTTATTGTAATTTCAGGGTTTAGGGGTTGAAAGTGCTTAACGCAAGTATTTGAGTATTTCTAGGGAGCAAAGTGCAAATTACCCTAAAAAATATATTATAAATTAACACAAAAGCACGTGGCCTCCTGCCGCAGCAGCCCCAACGGCCAACGCCGTCGTCTCTGACATCAAAACCTCAGCACTACGCAGACAAATCCGACCGACAAAAAATACTCAATTGAAATAAAACAAAATTTCTAAAAACTCATCTTTTTAATTTCAATATTCTATTTTTTCCTTCAAAAAGAAAAGAAAAAAAGAAATCTTTTGGTGGGTAAGGATTAAGGCAGGTGGGGTAGTAAATCTCAACAGGCAACAGCAGCTTGTCTTCGAAGAATAACCTTACCTTAATTATCAGACTTCTTTCCTTCATGCACACATTGAATTGAAATAAGTAATAAAAACTGTAATTTGTCCGAGGAAAAAGGTTTGTTACAAAACCCACAAGTTTCCAGGAATTATTTTTGCCGTCTAAATACATAAAAGAAAGAAAATAATTATCCTCTCGTCTCTTTCGCTTACATTATCTTGTTTCTAAAACCTCTGTCACGTCCACCTCGAGTTTTTCTTTCTGGGATTTCGCAAAAGAATTTCGACAATTGTCAGCTTTTATTGTATGGTATGCTTCGTTAACACTTTATGTACTCTGTTTCCTGGGTTCTGTTTCTGGTTGGTGTGTGTGTCTTGTACTGTTTCGACAATTTGGGTTGGGATTATTAGGTAAATAAATATGTTTTCCTTTGATAAAATGTTGATTTGCCTCTGTTTCCTGGTTTAATTAGCAGAAATTTAGGAGTAAAAAAGGTAACTTTACTTCTTTGCAAGATCGGTGCTCTGCTTCCCATCTACCTTTTGCATTGATCTCTCCCTCTCTTATCTTGATTTTCTAGGTTTAGATTTTTTGCTATACAATTTCCATCAAATTCTAATGCATAATTTAGCTCCAATTTGTGTATTTATCTGAAAATTGTGTTCTGTTTCCTGATAGATATGTGATTTTTAAGCATGGAGAAAGAAAAAGATCAAAAAGCAAAATTTGATTCCCCTGATACAGTTCTTGAGGACTTCTTAAGAACCTCGGATTCTCAAACAGATTCACCGAAAGCAAGCACTTCGGAATCACAAGAACAAATTGAACAAAAACTGGGTTCCTCCCGATGGGCCGGATTTTTTCAACTATTGAGATTTAAATCAAAAGGACAATTATCCACATTGCATCCCCTTAAGTTGTCGAAAAGATTTAGCAGCAGCTTGAGGGAGGATGTTAGCAGCTCGTCGAATCCCCTAATTGATGCTAATTTGAACTATTTTAAGCCTCAATGGAAGAATTTCAGCTTCGCCGAACTTCAAGCAGCAACTAGCAATTTTTGCCAAGGTTTGCTAATATATAATGTATTATGTTAATTTATATATATATTTTTTCCCAAGATTGATAATGTACTTGTTTAGTAGCAGAACAATCAAAATTATTGATGCAATATTCGTCATTTAATTTGACTCTTTTACACATTTTGTTCCCTTTTTGTCAAATTGCAATTTTGATTTAACATGATGAGCTCAAAAGATTTCCAATTTAGTCCAAATTTGCCAGAATTCGCCAATAGTGTTGACAACTAAATCTCAGATTCTGGCTCGGCATAATCACAAGGCTGAACATCTAGACCCCATGACATTTGGTCTATTTACACATAGACCCCCGCCCCAACCCCTAATTTGCTACACTGAGGGGGTCTTCGTGTAATTTCTCAAACTACTGGGGGTCTATGTGTGAATACATGAAATTTGAGTCTGCATGTAATTCGCCCTAGACCCAATTGGTTTCATTTAGCTTAATTCAAGCCAAAACTGCAAATTTGTAAGCATAAAGGACTAACATTACAATTTGACAGAAAGAGGAAAAAACAAAGAAGACAAAACTCAAATGTGGTCAACTTAAGAGGCCAAAACACCGACATAATTGTTTGCTATGAAATATCTTAATTAATGTTATTTATTATTTTGACTAGGATATTTGATCGGGAAGGGCGGTTACGCCGAGGTATATAGAGGCCGTTTGCGTGGGTCTCAGCTCGTTGCTATCAAGCGTTTGACAAAAGGACCCGTGGAAGAAAGAATAGGGGATTTTCTCTCAGAACTCGGGATAATGGCGCATATAAATCATCCTAATACAGCTAAATTGATAGGCTATGGGGTTGAAAATGGATTGTACCTTGTCCTTGAGTTTTCTCCCATTGGAAGCTTGGCTTCTATGCTTCACAGTAAGTGCACCAGTCTTGTGACTCGTTTGCTATCCATTCGATCGCTGTGTTATTTATGATCTGAATTTAAGTATTTTCTCTTTAAAAATAAATTAAAATAGGTTCGAGGGAGAAGGTGGAGTGGGATGTTAGGTACAAGGTTGCAATCGGAATAGCTAAAGGGTTGTTGTATCTTCATGAAGGTTGTCAAAGGAGGATCATTCATAGAGATATTAAAGCTGCGAATATATTGCTTACGGAGGATTTTGAACCTCAGGTACGTACATACATACGTACTTGTATATATACATATTATATAATATGGATGGATAATTAGCCATATTAAGATCTTTAGCAATGTCTAGTTTCTTATCAACTATTACACTTGTCATGTGATTGGTCACTCTAACTGCACACCGATCACCAATTGCATATATATTAAGTGAGTTTTATACACTCGTCATGTGATTAACAGACCAGACTTGGTTTGGACTAGAATTTCTAAGTAAATTGCTTGTTTTAAGGTGGTTTCAGTGTGGGACCCTCAAAATGTTAACTTTCTATTCAGATATGCGATTTTGGCCTAGCAAAATGGTTGCCTGACCGGTGGACTCACCTTACGGTTTCAAAATTTGAAGGCACTTTCGGGTGTGTATATTCTAACATTTCTTGATTACATTCTACTGTAGTACAAATATTTTATTTTTGAAGTTATAGAAAGATTGGTCCTAAGTCCTAAACTCCTAATTTTTGGGTCTCTGCAGTTATCTAGCACCCGAGTTCTTAATGCATGGAATAGTTGATGAGAAAACCGATGTGTTCGCCTTTGGAGTGCTGCTGTTGGAACTTATCACAGGGCGTCGGGCACTGGATTACTCACAGCAAAGCCTTGTTATGTGGGTATGCCCTTTTCCCCTTGAATTTTAGTAACACTATTAATTATTATGGCAAAATGCATATTCTACCCCCCTGAGGTTGAGCTAATTACATTTTAGTCCCTCTATTTGCAAAAATTACAAAAAACTCCCTGACACTTCATACATTTTAAGTGTCGGGGAGTTGTTGTAATTTCTTAAAACAAATGGACTAAATTATAATTAGGGAAACCTCGGGGACAGTAGAGGTAATTCGCCCTAATGATTATTACTATTACTTCAACATTATTTGACATGATATGTTAATTATTTCTCCTTTTTACTTTGGTATAGGCTAAACCTTTGCTGAAGAAGAACAAAATAAGAGAGCTTATAGATCTCTCTCTGGCCGAAGAATACGACGCGATGCAAATGAATCTCATGATTTTGGCAGCTTCGCTTTGCGTGCAACAATCTTCAATTCAGCGCCCGCGTATGAGTCAGGCATGTTTTCTTCCAATACTGCTGATCATATTCAAGAACTATATTTCCGATTATTTTTTTTCCAGAAAAACTTAAATATTGGAAGAAATTATTCGATACCAGTATTTCATAAAATAAAAAAATGCAGGTTTTGTTGCTTTTAAGAGGGAGCTGCGGCAGCTTGGACATGATCAGAAAATGCAAAAAGCTATCAAGTTGGAAGAAGTATTATAAGGAGCTTTTCGCTGCTGAGAAGTATAACAGAGGGTTTAATGGCTTAGATTTGCGAACGCAGATGGCTATGGAACCTTAATTTGTACATTAATTATTGTCTACTGAATAGGATTGGATTAGTATTTATATAGGAAATTAGATTTTGAAGCACTCGAGACATTATAAATCAGTATCATTAAAAGCTAAAATTTATAAAATTGCATAAATATACCCTGAATTGTAAAGGCTGTTTGTGAAGTTTTTAAGTGTTTAACAAATAACAACTATTAGTACTTTTGTATTGTGCTTATTGTGCATTAATGTATTGACTTAGTGCGGATATTTTCAGAATATATAAAGTTTATGAAAATGCCTCCAAACAAACCCAGATTTTCCCTTAGTGCGGATATTTTCAGAATATCTATACTTTTATAAAAAATCTCATGGGTTTTATAGTAACTTGTCAAAAATGGGGATGGATTTGTAAATACAACAAACTTAAGTTAACCAAATATATTACATCCGCAAGGATCCCCTATCGCTTCTGTTCGGCCTGTTACCTCCAAAAATATCAGAATTCAGACATAATTGAAAAAATAAATGAAAATAAATTTTAATTTTATCCATTAAAAAATATGTCTTATCTGGTATTGGAGCCACATCGGGGTCGGGTAGCATATCCGATTTCGGACCCATGGATGGCTCATATTTCAAACCGGGTTGATGTAGCCCTACTACGAGCCTAGATATTTAAAAAAAAAAAAAAAAGGAAAAAGAAAAAGAATTGTGGATGGGGACTTGGGTTAGGCCTTTCTTCATTGGCAAAGAGAGAACAACACCTATCCAAAATCCTAATTATTTCTCTTTTGTCAATTCAATTGTAAAGCCTAAAGTTGTTAATTGTGCCTAATATTTGATTATTGAAAATATTAAACGAAAAAGATAAATGAAATAATTAGATGACTTGTTTAAAGTAACCCATTTTTTTTTATTCTTTTAAAACTAAGCTATCCATTATTCTAATTACGAATAAATAAAGATTGCCTTTTCTTTTTCGTGTTTTCCAAATTGATAAAATCCGAAGTAAGCTCAAACAAATTCATTAACTTGTCCCCTAATCATGCATTTTGTCTTTCACCAAGTTGTATTTGGTAATTTTTAACTTTTTAAGCAAGGCATAAGGGTTGAATCCCAAAAAAGAATATTGAAAAAAATAGTAAGTCTACATTTGGAATTAAGTATAATTCTATTACCCAAGCAATATCAAAATAAAATAGTTAAAAATTATTAATCAATTAAGAGCAAATATTTATATCTTCAATCATTACTTTAATTAATATAAAATTGTATTTTTACTATAATATCATATAAAGAAATTGTATTTGAAAACATATGGTTTTATCTTGGAAAGGAAGAGTTCGAAAATATTAATTTGAAAATAAAAATGACGTTTATTTTGGTCTGCGGATAGATTTGGCTTACAGAGCAAACAACACAAGAAGCGGAAGGGGATCGCGTGCGGGTATATATATCGAACCCAGTCCCTTAAACAGTAAAGGAAAGCATTCGCTTCAAGTCAAACTCAAAAAAAACTCACCAGAAATTAGCAACTTATTTTTAAGAAATCGAGCAATCCTGCGCCTGTTCCGCAACGGTGTCGTCATTTCTCTGGCGATCGTGGAATCTGATGATCGACGGAAGTTCGGCTGACACGTCGGCCTGTGCGGCGGTGTGTGACGGCGGTGGAGTAGAATCCGAACTCACCGGTGACTCGGTGGTAGTTGGGGAAGGTTGAGATTGAATTTTTTATTAAGGATACAATCACGAATTTTTTCATAGAAATGAGGAAAAACAAGGGGAGAACCGGCAAATTACTGCCTAATTCATTGAGAATTATTTCGTCTTGTATCAAAACGGTGTCGACTAATGCTAGCACCGCCGTCCGCTCTGCCGGTGCGTCAGTTTCCGCCTCCATTTCCTCATCCGGAGACGATCGCAAAGAGCAGGTGGATAATTTTAACTTTTTTTTCTTTTAATATAGTTTATTATCTGTAGTGTATTTTCGTGCTATTTTGATTTGAGTGCTTCTTGTGAAGCTGAGATTATTCCTGCTATTGTAGTTAGTTGGTTATTGTCCTTGACTGAATTCGAGCTGTTAGTTTTAGAGATTTATCTACTTTTTTGATTTTTAGTTGTATAATCTGGAAGTGTTGTACAAATTTCGTTTCCTCCTCCATCAAATGATTAGAAGTATTGATAACCATTACTAAATGTATGTTGGAGCATATTATTCTTATATTGTCTTGCTGTTACGAATATTTTCCTGGTTTGTTTGAGATAAATTTTCCCTATGCATTTAGTTGTTTGATGTACTTGGTTGAATTGGAATACTCAACTTTTAGTTTTATGTCTTGTGTTCGTTGCTTTAGAGATCTTATTGTTTCACTGTAGTTTAGATGATTTTTGTTGGTGTTTTTTGACTGCATTGATTAAAATGGAGCAGTTAACAAAATTATCCAATTGTTGATATGTTTCGTCATCTGGAAGGATTGTGTACAAACTATCTTCTAATAGTTTGTTTCTTGTTGTTCTTGAACTTTGTGCTACCACACCTGGAATGATTTCTTGTAGTATTTTGACATTCTTATTAGCTTTTAGTGGTTGACATATTAAATTACCCAAGTGTTCGCTCATTTTTATAATTTCAAAGAATTGTCTACTTCAGTTTTGATGTTAATTCTCGCCTTTTCAAGTGTACCGTGTTGCTAGTCTATTATTATTTTCTCTAGTGCATGTTCTGGTTTGTTTTAGTCTTTTTATCTTCTCGATTGAAGTTGTGCGCTTAATTAGAAAAGAAAAAAATATCCTTGTATATAATTTTGAATAATTGTGTTGAAATTTCATTTGAGCGTGTGAACTTTCTACATAGTTGCATACATGATTAGGACAGTTGTTCAAAATCATTATAGGCAAAATTATTATTATTATTCTAAGTATTCTTATTAGTATTTATAGTCAAAGTTAAGTATTGGTTCGTTAAAAGCTCAACTTCAAGCTAAATGAACTCCAGTTTGATTGAGCACTACACCACTAGGGAAATGGTAGGTGTTCATTAACATTTATCTAGATTATTGATGTCTAAATGCTTAACGACACTCTTTAATCCGAATTAGCACATGAACGCTTAACTATTGCTTTCATGTTTTGATAAAAGCTTTGAATAGGAGTCCCTTGTGTTGCTTATATGATGAAATCGTGTTAGTTAGCGTGCTTCTCTTGTTGATAACAGCGGACCTTTGTATATTAATCAGGTACTCTGGGCTGGCTTTGACAAATTAGAGCTTAGTCCAACTACCTTCAGACGTGTCTTATTACTTGGTTATCTAAAGGGGTTCCAAGTCTTTGATGTTGAGGATGCCTCTGGTTTAAGCGAATTGGTTTCCAGGCGTGATGGACCAGTTACATTCTTACAGATGCTTCCAGCTCCTGCAGATTGTGATGGTACTGGTAAGTATAGATCAGCACATCCCATGCTGGTTGTTGTTGGAGGGAATGAGGATGAAATAATCAAATCGCTCAATTATACTGGCCCAGGGCCAATTAGATATGGTTCAGCAGAGTCATCATTTGCGAGCTCTTTCGACCCCCCTACTGCTGTTCGGTTTTACTCGATGAAATTGAACGAATATGTAAAGAGTATTGACTTTAAGTCAGCAGTGTTTATGGTTAGATGCAGCCCACGAGTAGTAGCTATTGGCCTTGAAGAACAAGTAAGTATCCTTTGATATGATAATTTTTGTAGATTATCTATTACTATAAACTTGCTCCAACTAAATAAGGCATACAAATTAGTGGGTCCAGTAAAAGACAATGATCGATTGTCAGCTTGTGGGTGTATCCTTTCCAATGTGGTCTCTTCGTCTTTCTGTTGTGCATTTTGTGTACAGGGGCGCACCAAGGAGCTTGTTTGGTTGGTATTAGTCAATCTGGAAACATGACTTCTGTAGCAAAAAGATTGAATGATCTGAGTCTAATTGCATAACTATTGAACTTAATATTCATATAGGATATATAGTTGATACATCAGAATGAGATCCCTTGCCATTAAGACATGAGAGATGTTTGGTTTATATACTTGTTTCTATATAGGTATAATCTGTTGATATGTTATACTTCAGAATCAACTTTCTTATGAAGCTGATTTGGTTTATTTATTGTTGAGCAGGTTTATTGCTTTGACACCCTTACCCTCGAGAAGAAATTCATAGTTGTCACCTATCCTGTTCCCCGTGGTGGAGAACCAGGAGCATTTGGAATCAACACAGGCTATGGTCCAATGGCGGTGGGGCCAAGGTGGTTGGCATATCCTCCTAATCGCCCATTTCTGTTAAATACAGGTCGGGTGAGTCCAAAGAGCCTTGCCTCTAGTGTTAGTCCATCAACATCTCCAGGCAGTAGCTCAATGATGGCTCGTTATGCAATGGAATCAAGCAAACACTTAGCTGCTGGATTATTCACCTTAGGGGACATGGGATACAAGAAATTATCTAAGTACTATCCTGAGTTGCTTCACGAAAATTCTAGTTCTCCTGGCTGGAAAACTGGGAAGCTAGCAGCAACTGAACCAGAGAATGCTGGCGTGGTAGGTGCAAAGTAGTAAATACATTTAGTACTATTTTGTTTATTTTAATACTATACTTAGTTGAAGTCTCATTTTCCTATTTTTATTGTGAATTGAAGATTGCTGTGAAGGACCTCGTTAGCTCTGAGGTTATATCACAATTTAGGGCTCATACGAGTCCGATATCTGCTTTGTGTTTTGATCCAAGCGGGACCCTTCTGGTTACTGCCTCTGTACATGGAAATAACATCAATATCTTCCGGATCATGCCTGTTCATAAATGTGGTGGATCAGGTTCTGGTGACTGGAGCTCTTCTTATGCCCATCTATACAAACTGCATCGTGGGATGACTGCTGCTGTATGTATACGCCTACTGCTCTTTGTTATTTATACTGCAAAAAATCTATTGGACATTTTCTCCAGTCCTTTTTGAATGATTGAATTAAGATTGGAAATAGGTTTTGAATCTGGAGCACAATTCATAAATTCAAAAGAAATTCAGAATTTTCTGGGATAGATGTATCTAGGGTGGATTCCAAACTGAATCAAAATAAAAAAGACCTAAAGTTAGGGTTCTCAAAGTTCTTGAATTTTGTTCCCATTTGTTTCTTTTTACTCATCAGGTCATCCAAGATATCTGCTTTAGTCAGTACAGTCAGTGGATTGCGATTGTATCATCAAGAGGAACTTGCCACATCTATGTTCTGTCTCCCTTTGGTGGAGACTATGGTTTTCAAACTCAATATACTCCTGGCCAAGGATCCTCTCTGTCTCTATCTTCCTCGCCACCATGGTGGTCTACTTCATCTTTCACCATAAATGAGCAACATTCTTCACCTCCACCTCCATGCAACCCATCAGTTGTCACCAGGATAAAATGCAGCGACTCTGGATTGCTTAATTCAGTTAGCAATGCTGCTGCTTCAATGGTGGGCAAATTGTGGGTCCCATCTGGTGCTGTTGCTGCAATTTTTCACAATTCTAACTCTACTGGTTCTGTTGATGTTAAGCCGATTGGTAGTTCTCTGGAGCATATCTTAGTTTATACCCCATCTGGATTTGTGGTTCAGCATGAGATTCTGTCCTCAACGGGGCTTGAACTGAGCGAGAGTAGAAATGAACCACAAAATGAGGAGTTGAGGGTGAAAGTTGAACCTGTGCAATGGTGGGATGTCTGTAGGAGATTGGATAATTTGGAGAGGGAGGAGTGTATTTCTGGGAGTATTTTTGATGGCCTTAATGATCCTGAGACTGATGACGACTCCAAAATGTCTGGGGAGAAGAAACTGCTTAAGACTGATTCACTGAAGTCTCCAGAGAGATCTCACTGGTATTTGTCGAACGCTGAAATCCAAATAAACTCTGGCAGATTACCCATATGGCACAAGGCGAAGGTATTTCTTCTTACATTACCCGTGCTCCTTTTTTTGGCGTGAATTACATCTACTGCCATTTAGGTTTGTCCTAAATACAATTTATTCCCTCACATTACAAAAACTTTCTGATATTTCACTTTACTACCAAAAACTCCTTACACTATACAACATGAAGCCAAATAATGCAAGTAATCAGCCTATTTCAGGGAGCTTATTGCATTAAATTGAAATGTTAAGGAGTTTTTGTAATTTCTGAAAACAGAGGGATTAAATTGTAGTTAGGTCAAACCTCAGGGGTAATAAACGTAATCACCCTTTTTTTAAATGATTGTATTTATTTAGCTAATATGCGTTGTTGATCTAGATCCAATTCCATGTAATGGAACCTCCAACAACAGAACCTTATCCAGGTGGCGAGTTTGAAATAGAGATGGCTCCTACAAATGAAATTGAATTAAGACACAAAGATTTGTTACCAATATATGATCATTTCCCTAGAGCAAGATCTGGTTCAATCAACCGGTGAGTACCTTAATCCTGGCCCTTATTTAAATAGTTGTTAAGCTAATTCTGTTTCTTCCCAGCAGTCTGTTAAAGCAATCAATTCAGTGTTATCTACTTGTTATTAAGATATGCTTGGAAAGTGTTTGATAAATGGCGTGGCTGGGTTTGTTACTTCGTACATGGTTCTTATGGACGATTCATTGGTATATTTAGGTGTTAGTTTCCACTACCCTAACAACTACGAGATTTTTCTGCAATAGTCTTCATGCTCCTGATGCAACATTTAAGTATGAAATCATTTCCTTCCACTAGACTATTTTGTTAGCTGTTAAATACTTCATATTTCTTGTTTTATCTGTCCTCGTTTTCTGTCTCACATGTTCTAAAAGTAAATGTCATCTGTACTAGTTATGTCTTCCCACTCGCATGTACTTGGTTCTTTTGTGCAGAGCTATACCTTCTGAGGGTGTTCCTAGTGCTTCGTCTAATAATTGTGAAGTTCGAGAAAAAACCAATGAAGCAAGTATTATTTGTGGCTCAAATCTACCATCATTTAGTTCAACGGAGAGCTCAGAAGGAGGTAAGAATATATTAACCTTGTTTACTAATTCCTCTTAATATTGGGTTCATTACATTGACCTCTTAGGATAGGTGAGATTATATATAGTACTAGCTATATTTGAAAAATTACAACAAACACCCCACCCCCTCTTTTTATGGTTCTAAATGTAATTCTTGACAGCAGCGTAAAAATACATAAAATGCCCCTGTTTTAAAAAAAATAAAAATGAAAAGAAATAGTTGAACTGAAAAAGCAAAAATGCCTCAGCTTTCTTTTGATTCATGATGGAAATACCTAATTTTGATTTTGTATACACGAATTTCTTTGACCCAAGGGTAATTTAAAGCAACATCTTTTTGAACAGAAACCGTCCTAAACCTTAACTGCTGTTGGACCACCTATGTTAGAAATGCATAAAGTGGGAGGGTTATTGTAATTTTCTAAATTTGGGGGACTAATCTGTCATTTCTCTTGAATCACACCTTCCTCAGGGGGTTTAAATGTTAACCCCGTAGGCTATAAAACACTCATTTTCTTGACTTCTTTTATCAGGATCATCTAGACGGATGGAGAATTTACTCGATTTAGATCACATGAACGCTAATAGATCTCCAATAAACGTTCCCTTACCGGCTCCGAGATCTAGACCCGTTATGCCTTCCCCAAGCGGCGTCAATTTTGTTGTTGATAATGCTACCGCTAATAATAGATCACCGTCCTCACTGAGCAATGAGATGAAATTACTGAATATTGACAATACTGACTCAGCAGCAAACAATCATATGCCTTCAAACACACAAGAAAAAGTAGATTTCTCACAGTTATTCAAGGAAGGGTACTGTAATGATGAATCAACTGAAGTTGCGACTGATGAGATTGATAACAGTGTTAATAACAATAGTACCCATGAAGAGGAAAAACCCGAAGAGGAAGGGTGGATGGGTGGAATGTTTGATTTCTCTGAATAAGGTAGGTATCTGAGTATCATAAGTGTTTTTTTTTTCCAACTAAATGATGTAGCAAATTTAGACCATTTAATGCATATGTGGGCTCAAATTAGGTTTTTACAAGAATTTCCGAGTTCATCAAGAGGGTGTTTGGCTGAGCTTATAAGCTCTTCTAAACAGCATCTGATCTGTCTAGGCTTATAAGCACTCAAAAACTTTTAGTGAAAGAGCTTATAAGATGTTGGAGATTATAAGCTCATTTCAAATAAGTAGGGAGCACCAACTTATTTCAAGATCTCAACACATTCCCTTCTTGCTTACCATATTAATTACATAATTGTCATTATGTACTTCTTATAACCTCATGATTTTATTTGTATCCAGATATGTTGTGATCTTATTTTTAATTTAAGATCTACCATCTTATAAGCTCCAAACACATCTTATAAGATGTGAGAGCTTATGAGCTTATAAAATGCTCTAATTCATCTTGTTTGCTTTTTTTTGTGTGTGTGTGGCTGCAGGTTGATTGTATCGTCTGCGCAAAGAATATGACCAGTTGTATACAAAGTGTATTTTGGGTTCTGTGAGATTGAAAGCAATGTGAGCAATTAATCATACCACATACAAGATAACTACATTCTCTCCCTGTGTAGTGTGTATACTATTGTACATAGGACATTCATGAAGTTGTTCTGGTGGGTGGGTGGGGGTGGGGGTGGGGGTGGGGGTTTCATATGAAAAAAAAAAGACGAATTTGACTCTGGTTGATTTGGGTTTTTGCATTTGCTGTGTCAAGGTTGTTTCATGGATTATGTACATAGATGACTGATAAGAATTTGCTTCCAATTTGTGTAACAATTTTTTTCCAAAAAAAAAAAAAAAAAAAAAAGAAAATGAATGAAGAAATGAAATTCGTGACTATGATATCGTCTTGTGTTTTAACGAGATTGTATGGAGCAGCCGAGCAGGTGTTGGGCCGCATGCATTCAGTGCTTATGATCATACCAGATTTTATATGTAAATATTTTTTATTAAGTATGCCTAAAGTGGTAGGATGTTAATTATTATTGGATACAATTGGTTCTCAATTCCCAAAGGCTATCTTCCATCTTTCATTTGATTGTGTTGGGTTGATGAAATTAAAATGATTTGTATTTTGTACTAAAGGAACCTCTAATCTTTATAGTTTCTGGGGATAATGGCATTTAACCTCCTATCTTCTCCACTTTTTGCATTTTTCATCCATCTCGTGATCGCCCCACCAATTTTTGGCACTAATCACTTTTGAGCTTGCCCAGCAGATTTTTGCAATCCCTTTCGAGGACAATTCTCTGCCAACTAAAATCTCGAGCCAATTTAAGTTTCGTGAAACAAGCAAACCTCATGGCGTATTCATCCTAGCTTCATTGTGACTTCATGGCATATCTAGCTAACTTTGCCGAACTTTGTAAATACATTTAATATATTTGTAAAATTACTCCAAAAGAAAATGTTTAACACGTCTCTAAATTGCCGAACCATGAACACATGGGCAATCAATCCACTATCCCAAATCAATGTTGACTTTGATATATCTTTTTCATAGGGTTCTTGATTGGTCGTTTTCTCAGCTTTAATAAGATCCCATTTTTTCGAAAAACACTTAATCTTCATGTTATAGCAATCACAATTTTGATTTTATAAAAAAAGATTCCTATTAATTCCTTTTTTCCTGTGAATCTTTATAGGCACTTTTCTTTTTTTCTTTTCTATCTGCTTTGGCAATTGGCATGCTCTTTGTGAAGTCTCTGTATCTTGTTACCGTTTTTGGGCCTTTTACAGCTACACTTTGATTTACTTTTTGTCCATCTTTCTTTTTATTTTATTTATTTATTTTTTCGCTTTTAAGATTACCAGAATATGCAAAGTTTTGATTCTTTCTTCTCTTTTGTCCTTCCCATTAAATCTAAATAATGACAAAATTGCAATAATTATTAGTGAAATTTATACCAAATTAATATCCGGCCGATTCATGGTACATCTGTTATACTCGACTGGGTACTTTAATAAATGCCATGTGTTCAAATATGTCACAATATATAATTATAATTTGATCAATAATTGATTGGACAATTAATGGTTTTTGTGATTTGGGTTCTTTTTCTGTCTATATATCATAATGATAAATAATTGGATGTGACAATATTGTGAGTATTCTATACTCTATTTAATTATGATAGTTGTATCTTTACACTGAAACATACATGAGCGTTTGATGATATAAATGATTCACAATTTTGTTTACAAGCAACACATGTTCCATATCTCTCTCTTACTTTCTCATCCGTTTTTTCTCGAGTTCGATACTGAAGAGGTTCAATTAGTTAGAGACAGATCATTTTAACACAATTACTTCATACATAAGTTAGAATTTGAACTCTAAATCTTGTTTAAAAAATCAATAATGTTTCGTCTCACTAGACCAATGATATATTCTCTCTCGTGTACATAGATGCATCTCTTGTATAGTCTTGTATATATATATGTCTGTAATTGTATGCATGTAATGGAGGTGGCCATCCTACGTAATAATGATTTTATGAAAGGTGAAAGTGTAGCTGGATGAAAGGGACAGCATACCTAAATTACATAAATACACACACATGACATTCTAGCTCTTCTAGTATAGTATAAAAAGATCTCAAATAACATAATAATAATAAGGAATTTAAGATAACTTCTTTTAGTATAAAAAGATAGCCAAAAAGAAAATAAGAACTTGAGATAACATCCTCTCGGACACCCTTTCTTCCAATAATGATAATTAAACTCTAACCAAATCTTTCAAAAGTTAACAAGTAATTCTTCAATTATTGGCCTACATCTTATATACATACGTAAGTACGTACATATAAAACGCTATATAAGTTATTGGATTAATATTTACATATGCCAAATATTGAAATGCCACATACACTTACACCCTATCAAGTTTAACATAATTACACAAACATACCCTTAAGTTTAAAATATTACATAAACATACCCCTGAATTGTAACTATCATTAGAGAATTTAAAGAAAAAGAACACATTCACGTTATATTCATGTTTTTTGTTAAAAAAATAAAAATAAAATCTAGCTTTATCCGATTGATGCACTCGAAATCTGCTCACTCACTTAACATATGTACTGACAATTCTTTGACGTTATATGTTTTTATAATTTTTCAAATCTCAAGATATATTTGCATAATTTAAGTCAAGTTTCAGAAATAACTGAGTGTAATTATTAAAAAACCAATAATTTTACCTAATGTTGGACATAAAGAGAAAATTCATTATCTACTTCATTTATTTTCATTCTTGTTTCATTATTTGAGTTTGTTTTTTTAAAAAAAAATAAAATAAAATGATGACGGGGCTAAAGGGTTGTTGGAGTTGGTGCAATGAACACACATCCCCGTGCAATTACTCATATTGATACATAGGACCATTTCACAACCCTTTGCTCCATTTACATCCCATTCTTCGATCATAACTTTGCTTTTATTTTTTGATAAATAAATAATAATTACTTGATAACTTCACATATATCCATTCTATACACTCGTAATTATATACCATTCAAGCAACTTAATTGTTTTCTGCATTTTCGGCAAAACTCCAATTAATTTCATAACAATAAATCAGGTTGTATTGTATCAATTATTTATTGATACAAATGTACAAAAGTAAAAGTTGCTACTTACACTATTTTGCACATTAATTATATATACTTCATAATTATTTTGAAATCAATTAAATCTTGTTTTCTTTATATATAGTTGCCTTTTTTGGTTAGACATTTAAAACTACCTCTCATTTGTATTTATGAGCCGTCGACACCTTTAGTTTGTGTAATTATATAGCCTAACAAATTGTCTTTCAATTGAAGCTTCCAACAACTGTTTGTCCACAATTAAAGATAGATAGATAGATAGATAACGTGCTACTAATAAGTATAGTATAAAACTCTGCGAATGTACCCATCAATTCTTAAGTAAATATCACGATTCAAATCTTAATTTTGGGTGTTGATTATGGAGTAACTTTAAATCTCTTGGTCAGCTGTCTCACACTTTCAAGTACTTACAATTCAATGAATGGACTAATCAATGTATTTGACAGTAAATGACCAAACCTAAAACGAAAAAGAACAAGACTTCTTGATAAAGATAATCGAGATCGGTAGATATTTATATCTTGTACTTATGAATAATTAGGTTAAACAAGTCGAAATCAGAGTTGTTTATCAGATTAACTCCTAAGTCATTAATGAATTTTCCATAAATTACTCTAGATTTAGGACAGTTAAATTGTGAAATGATGAATTTAAATAGTAAAAATATTAAAAATCAGCTGTTAATGTTAATCAATTTAAGTACTTCTAAAACTATATTGACCTCTTAGCCTACATTAAAGACTATGATTTGATGGTGATACCATGGTCAATTGATAATGCATGATTTGATACATATAATAAAGTCAATTTATATGATTTTCTAATATTTATATGGATCATATTGTCTCCATCATGAATTAATTATCTAGAATAGAACAAGCTAGGGTTTCTCGGACATGCTTTCCGATCAATTTCTAACTTAATTAGTGACATCTACTAACCTAAGAAGTTATATCATATCATTTTGTAGTATACAAACACGGCATAATATGATGATACAATTTTTTCTTAATATTTGGTATTTGAGAAGTATCGAATATAAGTGTCAAACACAACACAACACAATAGAATAGAATTTTTAGGAGTATATATACAGTATTGATATCAGCTAGTTTCTTATTACTAGCCAGTAAAATCATTAGAAATATGACAATCCAATATTCTAGATGGTAGTTTAGCATTTAACTAAGTGGACCCATAAAATTGATGTCAAAGTATAGCATTTTAGCGTGATCCCAAGCTACGCATGGACAATTTTCAAATTTGAGTACTAGAAGGATAAGATTTTTTTTTTTTATCACGTATTAAATTTAAGGTAGGGCAAAATTAATTAAATATTAATGCATATTACATATTAAATATATATTCAAATTTAAAAAAAGAATTCAAAAAAGTTTTATTTTTAAAAAAATTGAATTCCGACGTCATTTATATCAATGAGAATATCCAAATCAACTATTTATTTACTTCCTTAGGCGCCACATTAAAGTCAATTTTTTGTTTCTTATTTCTTTTTCAACACATAGAAAAAAAGAAAATATAATGTTCTAAATTTTCAATTGAGAGTAACAAAACAATATTTTGCTATCAAATATACATATAGAGGCCATAAAATTTCTTGTTGAAATCGTATAGTACAAAAGGGAAGCCTTCCAAATGAATTGAATACATTGACATTGACATTCACAGAAAATTATATAAAATGAAACAATATTAGTATAAAATGAGCCTTTTTTCCTTTTTCTCTTAAGATATTTATATATGTGGCTTAACTTTTTTTATTTTTTTTTACTATATATTAAAAAACAATTCATTAAGAATATGAAAAAAAAAAGAAATGCAAAATAAATACATGTAATAAATCAATTAAATTACAAATTAAAAAAAAATACGACAAAGTATGACGGCAAAATCCAGACCAGCTGCTAATGATATTCTCTTTCTTGATACGTGTCACTATTTGATTAGCGGTGTCATTTATTACGTGCCTCCGCAGGTCATTTTCGACCACCCCTATGTTTTTTTTTTTTTTTTTTTTTTTTTTTCCGGTCAAAAGGTTAAAAGAAAAAAGGAAATATAAAGCGACTCCGATCAACCAAACCGTCACGTGGTTCCCGGAAATAAACCCACCCGCGAAATCCGAACCTGATTATCTATCACTCCGAGCCTAAGGTCCACGTAGGCTCGGACATCCGTTCGCCCACCCAAACCTCTCTCCTAATAATCCAAATCCAATTAGCTAGTTTAGTTTAAAGCGCCCAAAATTAAAAATCCAACTCTCCTTAAACCCTGAGGCTGAGAGAGGAAACATAAATAAAAAATGTATATTATAAAATGAAAATTCACTCTGAAAATGAAATAGCCTCTCCTTGTAGTACTTATTTCACAAACACACAGACACAGACACAGTACAGAAACCCCAAAACAATCTGCCATTTTCTCCAGCTTCTCCAACAAGCTAAGCCACAACACAGTAGTAGAAAAACCCATTTTCACACTTGAATCTTGACCTTTTATTTTCATTTTGGTTTTCTATTCTCGTGTTTCCTTTCATGTGAAGCCAAACTATCTTTTCTTCTCTATATTTACATCTCTCTGCAACTTTTGATGCTGTCTCCATTAAAGCTTCACGGAAAAGCACTTTTGCGAACCCTTTATAACTCCCTTCTTCTCCATTGCGTTTTGCTGCACGTCTTTATTATTACAGCCGGAATATGAAGCTGTTGATGAGCAAAATGTGCGCCTATGTCTTCGTATTTTTCGTATCCCATTTTATTCTGGCGCAGGCAATGCTGGACCCGATCGATTTCTTAGCACTGCAGTCGATTAGAAAGAGCTTAAACGATTTGCCCGGGTCGAATTATTTCGCTTCGTGGGATTTCACTTCGGACCCGTGTAATTTCGCTGGTGTTTACTGCGACGGCAATAAGGTGATCGCTCTCAATCTCGGCGATCCTCGGGCCGGGTCTCCAGGTCTGACGGGTCGGATCGACCCTGCGATCGGGAAGCTATCTGCTCTAGCTGAGTTAACCATTGTACCCGGACGTGTCATTGGGTCTCTGCCACACACTCTGTCTCAGTTGAAGTACCTGCGGTTTCTAGCAGTGAGCCGGAACTATATCTCCGGCGATATACCGGCGGGTTTAGGCCAGCTCCGTGGGCTACAAACGCTCGACCTCAGCTTCAACCAACTCACCGGGAGCATCCCTTTCGCCGTCGGAACCCTACCGGCGTTGTCCAACGTTATTCTCTTCCACAACCGGCTCAGCGGTTCGATTCCTCCCTTTAATTCTCGCGCATTGACTCGGCTCGATTTGAAGCACAACGATCTCTCCGGTTCTCTTCCTGCACTTCCCTCCTCAATCCAGTATCTCTCACTGTCATGGAACCGGCTCAGCGGCCCAGTGGACCGGGTACTGTCCCGTTTAAATCAGTTAAATTACTTAGATGTGAGCATGAACCAGCTCACCGGCTGTATCCCGGGAAATCTCTTTAGCTTCCCAATCAGTAGCCTTCAACTGCAGAGAAACCAGTTCTACGGTCCGGTTCAACCTGTCGATCAAGTGGCAATCCCAACCGTTGATCTCAGCTACAACCGGCTCTCAGGTGACATATCCCCAATGTTTTCAACTGTTCAGAATCTATATCTGAACAATAACCGGTTCACGGGTCAGGTGCCGGGTACCTTGGTGGACCGATTATTATCTGCCAGCATACAAATACTTTATTTACAGCATAATTACTTAACCGGGATCGAGATAAATCCTACGGTGGAGATTCCTCTGAGCACCTCATTGTGTCTACAGTATAATTGTATGGTCCTGCCCGTACAGACGCCCTGCCCATTGAAGGCTGGCAAGCAGAAAACAAGGCCTACTACGCAATGCATTAAGTGGAAAGGGTAAGATGGGAAATTCATTTTGTGCAGAAGGGGCATAATTGGAAATGTTTGATCTGCTAAAGAATTTTTGTATTTTTGAACTATAATAATAATTATGTGGGTAGGGGATAAATGGAAATTAAGAAAAAAAAGTATTCATTTATTGTTTTGGTTTGGGTTTATAATATGGGAAATTAGGTGTTAATTAAAATTTCAATTGTGGATATATGAATTATTATCAGAAACACAATCCTAGTGGAGCTGCAATTATATAATATATGGTTGATAATCTTTTTTGTAATTAGAAATTAGTAGTCTTTTTTGAGGTTTTATTATATCCTAATTAGTTAGTATATTATTTTTGCTGTGAATAAAAATTGATCAAAGTCCAATTGTGCTGAATATTTCTCTGAAAAATATTGTTTAGTTTAGAGGAAAAATGAAAATACAGATCGGAAATAGTGTAGTTTTCATGTGTAATTTATTTGAGGATTTCTCAATTGCGGTCCATCCATTTTATTCAAATGTGTTTTTCCTCCCTCATGGTAGTGTCCGACTCTACCACTTCTAAAAATCATATCATGAATCTTAAAAAATTAAAAATATATCATGATGTGTCATATCATATTCGATACCGTGTTAGACACTCGTATTAGTAGACAATTTTCAAGTACAAAATGTTAAAAAAAATAAATTGTGTCGTTTGTGTTTGTGTATCACGGTACCAGTAATATTTATATAACACGAAATTCATACCTAAACTCAAAATTATTAAATGATTTTATTACATTTTGCCCCCTTAAGAATAGAAATTTTATAATTAGTAGCTATACTTTGGTCAATAGTACAATATATACCCCCACCCCAAACAATTTATTTATCGACCCTAATCCGGCCCATTTTCATCTGAGATTCCCATTTTGCCCTTTGCCACAAAATAGTATATTTCACAATTAGGGATGGCTTTTGTAATTAAACAACTATATATTTTGCTATTATACATCATGTTAGTATATCATTTTATTAATTATATAATCATTTTTTTTCTTTTCTTTATTAATAAATCCACATTCATACTTAATAATTATAATATAATCAAGTCCAATCTTTTCTTTTATGCCTTGAATCATTTGGGGTTTGCTTTATTTCATTTGTGGAAACACTGTTTTTTTTTTTTTTTTTTTTTTGTATCAGAAGACGTTGGGAGTTGTCGGGAACTCCAATTTCTTTACCACTTCACTTCACTTCACTAATAAATCTGACAATTCTTCTTTTTCAATTTGTCTTTAGTGAAATAATTATCGGAGTAGTTGTTGATATTATCTTATCATCTTATGTAGTATGTTGGGTTAAGATAATGTAAAATTGAAGCTTTTGTCTTTTTTATGTTCGGGGTTTTGTTCTTTGGGGCTTTATGAGAATAAAGAAAAGATTTTTGGGGGATTAAAATAATAATTGGAAGAATTTGGAGACAAAAAGGTGTTGAGTTTGTGGGCATGGTCACCCTTAATTTGTCTTGCTCCTTTTAAAGGGGAATCATTTGTTAATCAAGATGTTGACGGTCAAAAAAGAAATTAGTGCAAGATTTGCTTTCATAATACTTCTATCAATCTCTATTCTATTTTATAGGAAAAATTACTAAAAAAATCCCTAGATTATTCCTGAAAATGCAAAAAAATAAAAATCTTGAAACTTTACAAATATTCCTGTAAAACTTTTCATTTATCCCCACAAGATGTAAATATAAGGTTTCAAGATTTTTGAATATTTTTCGTAAATACCATAAACCTCAAGGGTTCCAAAATAATTCTAGTGTTTTTCATAAATCTAAATCAATTTGTCTTAGGCTCTGCCCTTCCCCTTAAGCTACAGCCTACAAGCCTACAAAGTGTTTGGAGAGGGCGGCCCGGCCTCTCCTCAATTCAAATACTTGAAAAAATTCAATGTGTGTACACGTCTGTGCAGGTATATCAACATTTTATATATCCTCTAGAATCATAAATAATCTTTAATATATTAACAAAGTTTGGCAACATCGTTCTCGATTGGGTCTCTGCAATACCCGAGTTTCAAAAAACGAAAGGAAATATAAACAAAGTTTTCATTATGGAATTAAATTTCTTGTCACTCTGTGAAAATATCCAGTTGGCAAACTGCAAACTTTCTTGACAAGTAAAAGTGAAATTGCCAACTGGAACTACTGCATGCAATAGATGGTACTCGAGTAATGAGATTTGATGCAATAATTCCACACACACACAATGACACAACAACGCAATTTTCAAACTATACAAACCAAAAATATCATATTGATTATTGAATAGTAAATTATAAATACAAGTTGTTCAAATCATATTCATACCCTTCTTTTGCTTTTTGGCTTCCAAAGAAAGGGTGTCTCTAGGTAGGGGACTGAGGTCTGAAATCGAGGACCTTTATGCTAATGTCTAATCTTTTAGTCAATTATTATTATTTCATCTTTTATTTTTTATTTTGGTTTACACAAATATTTTGTATATATATGAAAATATTATTTAGGTATATATAGTTAGTGCTAATAACTAAGGTCCTACTCCTACATATCTTGCCTTAGAATCTTGCATGGGTCACCACTTCGTTTATCTTACTTTTGTCTAATACAAGACATTGATTACTTAATTATCGATATATATCCCAATTAGTGCTAATCATTTTATCTATTCCATCTTTTTCTTTTATGTTAAATAATTAATAAAGATTCGTATTCTCTTCTAGCATAAGACTCGAACCAATCTTTAATTAAATTCTTTGGGACTTGCAAAATGAGTAGGAACATATGGGGTGAGACTTTAATCTCCACTTCATGTGGAGGGGTGTGGATGTAATTTCGTTGATCATATATTATTAAGATTATATTCATTTCGTGGGTAATTTATGAGAGGGTTTTGGGAGATAGAGATTTTAGAATGTTGTGCTGGTGAAGTGAAGATTTATGTCAATTTATTTGTCCAATGGGGTTATGGTTATTGTAGTATCAACTCTAGTCTGCTTCCCCACAAATCTTCTGTAAAAAACAGAGCCTATTTGCAGATTTCAGTGCAAGGATTAGTTGGGTAGCTTACTCTTAATGATTATTGCAAGTGAAACATTTACTACAAACACAAAATCCCATAAAACAAAGTGAACTAAAAAATAAATAGAAATAATAATATATACTTCCTGATAGTAATAGAATTCAAATAAAAGAGGATATCAACACTAAGGTAGCTTGTGTAAGCTCCAGAACAAAGCATTTTCCCGCTTTTAGCTTTTTTCAACAATAATTTTTCAAACACTCCCAATTTTTACTAAATTTAAGCAAAAATGAACTAGAAACTCAAACCACCAAAGCATATATTTTTAGCTTCATATAGCTTGTAGATTATTTTCATAAATAAATGAAAATTTCTCAAGAGTAATTGTTCACAAGAAATTTTATTATCTACAAAATAAATTATAAGATAAAAAATATAACATGAACAAAGTAATATAGGAATCTAAAGAAAAATATAACTCAAAGTGGAAAATCTCCTAACGAAGACTAATCCCCTTATTCTTCTCCTTAATTTGATATCAGAGGGCGTTAGTGTTCCCGGATATGTAGGCGATATTCCTTCCGAACTTGATGGATGAAATCACGAGATTTACTTTAAAGTCGAAGGTTTTGATCACTTGAAGTTTTGACGAAGTTGTAGAACGTCGTCGTTGCAAGACTTGAAACTTGAAGATTTGAAGATTTGGAATTGAGGATTTGAAGATGACTTGGAGACGTGGAAGGGTTATGAATTTGGAGCTTTTAGACTTGTAGCTTTGGATTTTAGGATTTGAAGACACAGAGACTTGAAGACGCAGTTGGAGGTGCGGAGACTTGAAGACGCGGTTGGATGCTTGAAAGCTTGCCCGTGTAGAACGTCTGAACTCTCTGCTCTGTCGTGGTCTGATAGTGTGTTGAATGAACTACCCATGACACCTTTATATAGGAGTTTGATTGGAGAGTTGTTCTTCAATCAGATGTCTTATCTCTTAATTTTTTAAAGAGATATTATCAAATAAAAGTACATAGATAATTATCTCTTCAATATATGAATTTATTGTAGAGATATTATCAAAGTATATCACTTATGATATTTATCCATGGCAATTAAATTTCCATGTCAACAGATGCCCTGTAACGACCCGAATATTTGTATTATATTATTAATATTTACAAGAATTCTTTCTTGCCTAATTTCTCGATCTATCCAATTGGATTAATCAATCTGGTGGAAAAGATTGATTTAACCTATCTTTTAAATGCCCTCAATTTCTTAAATTACATAAATGCCCTTAAAAGCCTAAATGACCATTTTACCCTCTCGAGATATTTTCATAAATATCTATCTATCTCTCTCATTCTCTCATTTCAAAGAAGAAAGAAAGGAGAAAGAAGGAGAAGAAAGGAGAAAGATCTTCCCGACGCCCTACCGAGCTCGTTTCTCGCCCGATCGACGAGCCGTGAAAACCCGAACGACCCTCACTACATTATCTACTGGTAATCCTTTTACCCCATTTCATTCCGTTCGTTAATTCTTGCGTTTTTTTTCGTGATTTATATATAGAATTTTATATATTAGGATTTTCGTGTTTAGGAAGAATTACTTGACCATTTTACGTGATTCTTGTGTCTATATGTAGCTTATATGATATATATGATTATATATGAAAATTAGGGTGTTTTATGGTATAAATTAGGAGATATATGAATTTATATTTTGAATTCGCGTGAGAGGTTCGCGATCTGCTGAGTCTGCTGCTCAGTAGATCCACACGGGCGAACGCACGGTCTTGAGCAAGACCGTGCAGGAGCCCGTGCGCTTCACTTTTCTGCCTGCACGGGCTTGAGCCCGTGCACAGGCCCGTGCGCATGGCCGTTTGCACCTGCACGGTCTTGGCACCGTGCTCAAGACCGTGCGGGAGGCCGTGCAACCCCTTTTGTGCTTGCACCGGCTTGCCAAGCCCGTGCGTAAGCCCGTGCGTTGGCCGGTGCAACATACTTAGTATATTTTCTAGCCTTTTCCTTTCTTACACTTCGGGAATTGGTCAACCCCACTCATTTAAATGTTGACTTTCCACATACGACCTCCGAATATCAATCCGATTTCACCTATAACTTCCTCGAGCCTTGGGATTTGATATTCTTCATAATTTACAATTTACCCGACCCTAATTGACCGTCAATTGACACCTTGCTCGTTTAGGAATTTATTCCATCTTTTCCGTTTCTTGTCCGTTTGACCCCGTTTTCGCGAGAGAGTTCCGTTATATTATTTTAAGCATGTCTGCGTGCCCTAATTGCGTTTAAGCATGCCTTTAATATTTATTATTTACGTTCTTTCATTATTTAACATTTCATTAATATTCTTTAATTGTCGTACCGTAATTTATATGTTTAATTGATTTACTTTCCATATTTCGCCTGTAGCATGAGTGATGTTTATTTGAATTGCCGTGCGTCGTCTGTTGTTCGTGTCTTGCTTTTGTTTTTGTCGGTCTTGTTTTCATCCTCTAGGCCCTGTGTATTACAGGTGGGTCCAACGAGGGAGAAACCTGACTACTGCTTGCTTTCATACTGTCTTGTCGAGCCAGGTAAGGGTTTTAAATTGTTTTCAACTGGAGTAAGAACATAGTTTATTTAGGCTTCGAAATAACTTATTCCCCGCCTTTTCTTATTGCTTGTTGTACTGTCTTTAATATTCCTTACATGCTTAGTCAAACCGTTTTGATAGCAAACCAAAATGATTTGAAATGCTTCCAACTAGAGACAAGTAACTTATTTGTTTTAAAAGTAACTATTTGATCTCTGAGGCACTTATAAGTAATGTCGTTAGGGACATCCGTCAGTATGCTCCCGAAGCGTACGACGCTTATGAGTATTTCCTAGATCGTTACATCAACTTGTCTCAAAAGTCCCTTTTGCCATTCATACTTAACTACTTGCATCATATTTTCGAACGACCCTTTTGGCCACTTAAACTATCATTGATTTCAAAAGCGAGCCATAGCCTGTTTATGACTTGGGCCCGGAGTATACAAGAGGTGAGCCTGGGGACGTGCGTCTAGGGCAAATTCCGATGTATACTTCTAGCGCGTTAACTTGGGCCGGCTAGGAGGTTGGCTAGCCTAAGTTGATGCGAACGGTGGTGCTAATCGCGTCTCCTTAAACCCTGTACGGTGGTGCTGATCGCGTCTCCTTAAATCCTGATGGTGGTGCTAATCGCGTCTCCTTAAACCCTGTTTATGAATCTTGGTGATGGAGTACTTGCTTGCATGTTTTTCAATGGGGAGTTATAAGGAGAGGGCCCGTTCTCGCCGGGACACATTACTGCATGATTTATTGCATTTATTGCTTGTCTAATTGTTTTATGGCTTTCGTGACAAGTCGAAGCACATTCCGGTTTTCTTCAATTATCATATGTACTTCCCTATATATATATAAAACCTGGAAGTGTGACTCGTACTTGCTACCCTAAGCCCCCTTTATTACTCAACTAATATTCTTTCAATCGGCTTGATATTTCGTGCAAATGTTTTAAAGGATCCGGTTCGTCAACCTTTTGTGTTTTCAAATAAGCCGAACCCGAGTGTTGCTTTGTGTCATTTTACAACTTATATTTCGTATTCGTATTCTTTCTCAAAACGGGCAACACTCACCACTTTTAGTTTTAAAAAAAAAAAAGATAAATGACGAACTGTGACCAAAATCCCCTTACTGAGTATCCTTTATACTCACCCCTGCTATTTTGGTTCTTGCTTCAGGTAGACAGGTGGCGACGTCACCTATCTTGTCAGTCGGCATCAGCAGGTCTAGATAGGCTCAGTCTTTCTGGTTTGTCTTGTCAGTGGTCCCAACAACTGTCGAGTCTTGTTTATTATATTTATTTACTTTACGTGCTTATGTGCCCCTGATGTGGGATAGTTGAAGATATCTAGGATTGCATAGGGTAGACTAGTTGAGCCATGGATGGCACCACGTGTTGTTATTATGTTGTATTTCGATTTGCACATGTTTAATTGACATTTATGGAATTTATCTTGTTATTTAAATCGCTTCCGCATTTCTCTGCTCTTCTCTGGTTGTTGTTGGGATGTCGTTGCTGTTGCCGAAGGTTCTTGCTTGAGTGCCGTTCGCCGGAGTGGGTTTTTGGGTTGAGGCCCCTCGCCGAAGCTCGGGAATCCGTTTCGGTGCGGATGTGGCGGTCCTTCTTCAGGGGGCGCTACATGCCCCCACTTCAAGGTTCGGCAAAGAACGTGCCAATATTTGCAAGCGAGGCGAAACTTGAAGTAATCATTTTGCTCACTTGATGAAAAAGACTTTTTTTTTTTAACATGTGACTGGACTTGAAATTAAATTCAAGTTTCCTACGTACCCCATCAAAAGGATTAAGTCATGACGTAGTTTAGTTTATTTTTTCAACTTTTAGACTTTTTATACTCCAGTCAAAGAGTTCTTCACTTGAATTTGTAAATATTTTATACTCATATCAAGGAGTTCGTTTGATTTTGCCTTTGTAAACAGTTTATACTCATGTTAAGGAGTGAGTATTTTCAGATAGTTTAGACTCTTATCAAGGAGTATTTGAAATTTAGTTTTGAATTTCAATTGCCCTCGGCATTCTTCCGTGCGCATTTGGGCATATTTAACTTCTTTGGCAACATAGGAGGAGATTGTTTGACTTGCAACTTTGAGCTTTGTTGACGTGTTACAGGAATCCACTTGCCACTATTTCCAAGTTTAGTTGATGAGTTGAAGTTTTCTCCAATCAACATTTCTTTCACCAAGATTGGGTCTAAGCTTCCAAACTGAAGTTCAATTGATGCACCCATGATGCAGGTGACATGATCACATTACTTTGGAGGGCACTTTCGACGTTCAATAAGGTTATTACACTTACAGTATTCACACAAACAGTATCTTCATTGTCGAGGATAATTTTTCCTTCCGTCACCAAAGTCATAATTTTATTCTTTAACACAAAGCAATTCTCTGTCGGATGACTGACAATGCGATGATATTTGCAGTATTTTGGGTTATTTACTCTTCCACTTTCTTCAGGGCATTTTGAGTCTGGTAGCTCAATCAATTTATTTGCCAGTAACTCATCAAAGATATGTGAGACGTCAGAATTTGGAAACGGATACTCTTTCTCTTTTTGATCATTTCTGGAGAAGTTGACTCCACGATTGGCAATGACGAGTTCCATGTCATCGGCTCAGGTAGCTAATTCTTCAAAATTATTTCTTGAAGGATATAGAGAAGTCCCCAGTTCATCCCTTGGATAAACATCTCCACTGCGGATATTTCAGTGAGCTTGTCTTTGCAGTTCAAACTTAGTACTCTCCAGCGGTAGATGTAATCGATGACAGGTTCGTCTTTCTACTGCTTCGCATTTGTGAGATCGATCATGCTTACTGTACGACGAGTACTATAGAAGCGGTTGAGGAATTCCTTCTCCATTTGATCCCAACTGTTGATTGACTCAGGTTCCAGATCAACATACCAGTCGAAAGCGTTCCCTTTGAGCGAGCGTACAAATTGCTTCACTAGATGATCTCCGTAAGTTCCAGCATTGTTGCATGTTTCGATGAAATGAGCTATGTGTTGCTTTGGGTTGCCCTTTCCGTTGAATTGCTGAAACGTTGGTGGTTGATATCCCATTGGCATCCTTAGCGCGTCAATGTGTTTGGCATACGGCTTCGAGTATGCGACATAGTTCTGAGATGACGCACCATATTGAGCTGTTATTGTGTTGGCAATCATATTTTGGAGCTCTTACACAAACAATGTTGCTAGTAATGTAGTGGAAATATCAGCCATTAAAGGAGTCACATTCACATGCTTTCTGTTTGTAGTGGTCTGAATCGGAGGGGGTGGAGCATGGTGGCCAGAATTGTCTGGATTGTTGTTCTCCAGCTTGTCCATCCGTTGAGCAATTTGAAAGTCCTTATCTTCTAGAGTCTTTTGCATATCCGCCACTGCTTGAGCCATTTGGGCAACTTGTTCTTCCAAGGTCATGCCAGTCAGATTAAGATTGACGTTAGAAGTTCTGGGAGTTGCCGGAGTTGAACCGTCTGATGACTTAGTATCGTCGAGGTTGCCATCTGTGGATGAACGCAATCCAGCACCATCACCATTCTTTGGCAGAGCAAGTTGATTCTTCTTATGAGCCATTGAAAGTTCTTGCAAATATGTAGAAGAGAAGAGATGAGGATTGGTCCCAATGGGCGTGCCAAAATTTGTTCACAAGAAATTTTATTATCTGCAAAATAAATTACAAGATAAAAAATATAACATGAACAAAGTAATATAAGAATCTAAAGAAAAATATAACTCAAAGTGGAAAATCTCCTAACGAAGACTAATCCTCTGATTCTTCTCCTTGACTTGATATTTGAGGGCGTTAGAGCTTATTCCCGGATATGTAGGCGAGATTCCTTCCGAACTATATGGATGAAATCGCGAGATTTACTTTGAAGTCGAAGGTTTTGATCACTTGAAGCTTTGACGAGGTTGTAGAACGTCGTCGTTGCAAGACTTGAGACTTGAAGATTTGAAGATTTGTAATTGAGGATTTGAAGATGACTTGGAGACGTGAAAGGGTTATGAATTTGGAGCTTGTAGACTTGTAGCTTTGGATTTGAGGATTTGAAGACACGGAGACTTGAAGACGTGGCCGGAGATGCGGAGACTTGAAGACGCGATTTGATGCTTGATAGTTTGCTCGTGTAGAACGTCTGAACTCTCTGCTCTGTCTTGGTCTCATAGTATGTTGAATGAACTACCCATGACCCCTTTATATAGGAGTTTGATTGGAGAGTTGTTCTTCAATCAGATGTCTTTTGATAATTATCTCTTAATTTTTTAAAGAGATATTATCAAATAAAAGTACATAGATAATTATCTCTTCAATATATGAATTTATTGTAGAGATATTATCAAAGTATATCACTTATGATATTTATCCATGGCAATTAAATTTTCATGTCAACAGTAATAAAAATGCTTCTTAACTGCTTCATTTTTTTCAAATATTCTGTTGTTATTTACTTCTTTCTTTTTCAAACATTCTACTTTTACTACTCCAACTTTTTACAACTTCTAACTCAACTTCTCCAGAAGCAGTAGGGTTTGCAAAATTTACCAAAAAAAAAAATAAAAAAAAAATAGGGTTTGCAAACACTCACTAATTACCACATCATAAGATGCTTTTCTCACATAATGGTCAACAAATGTTCCAAAATAGGACTTTAAGAAGAGATTTATCATACTAAACAATATGCATATTCTTATAACTTATACATGCTGAGGTAACAGTTCAAAAAGTATCCTTCTACAGCTACACAAATGTACATACTTTGAGTCATATATATACAATTCATTTCACAATAAAATCTCAACACAAAATGGGAGATAGAATTCTCCCTTATTTGATCATGAAACTATCACATTTGAAAATTCATCAATAAAAATGTCTCCTCCTAAGTCTCTTCTTGTTTGCAGGAGTTGGAGCCTCGCCATTTCCAGGAAATTCCCATTTGACAACATCTCCATCCCAAGAAGAGCTAACCAACATGGGATAAGTTGGGTGCCAACTACAATCTCTCACCGTCGATTTGTGGTGCTCAAGTTTAGCAACTTGGGCCCCACTAACCTGAAAAGTTCAAATTCGAGTTACGTTTTGAATGTAAGGAGGCTGAAGGTTCATAATCTTTGTTGGGCCATTCACATTTACACCCCCTTGGATATTGCTGTAATACAGTTGGTCCCAGAAGTTTGGAGAAACTACAAACAACCCCAGAAAGATTTAAAATTACACAAACCGCCCCTCGAAGTTTGGAAACATTACAGGTTACATACTTAAATGTAATGTTTACATTTTGACGGGGGTGGTTTGTGCAATTGTTAAATCTCTTTTTACAAACTTGTGGGACCAACTGTATTGTGGCAATCTCCAAGGGTGTGTGAAGATGAATCGAGATATGGCAATATTCGAGGATGAGTTGATGCAATTAAGTGTAATTTTGTATTATCCAAGAGAATGATACCCGACTGGCCAAGTACGTAGTCATGCACCATCAACATTTTTCTTTTCTTTCTAATTCGGCAAAATGTCAAAGGTAATAGACATCTAGCACTTACCAAATCATATATATAGATGCAAGAATCATGGGATCCAGTGTAGATATACTTTTGACCAGTGCTGCAAATGATTCAATAAATATATAATGCGCGTTAATTTCAATAATGCAAAATTATTCATATATAAAAGTATTTACACGAAAGGGCTCGCTCACCTGTATTCTGGAGAGAAATAACAACGGATTAAAGTACGTAAAACCGAATGACCTTTATAAGTTGCTACAGATTGATCATATGGATGCTTTAATTCTTTAGCTTGATGCGGATAATCCATCCATCTATAATCCCATTCATAATTCCTAAATCCTTGATAGCTGAAAAAAGGGGAAAAAATTATAATCAAGTCAAGGGTTGAAATTATGGACCAAATAATCAGATATCAAGATATTAAACTAGGCGAAGTTATCAAGAAAACCGTACCAAGTAGCATTCGACGACATTTTACGTATATCCCACAATTTTATGGCTTGATCTTTACCGTTGGATATTAAATACCGACCATCTTGACGGCTGTCAATAAAAGCAATGCCTTCGAGGTGGCCCATTAGGATCCCAGCAGGCTTGCCTTTAGCTCTAAAGCAACGCCTATCCCAAACCTTACAGAAAATAAATAAATAATATATATATTATTTTATTACTGCACGTCATTGTGTAGGATTTATTAAATGAGTGATCAAGTTACCTTACAGAAATTGTCATCACTTCCTGAATAAATTAGATGACCGCTGTCATCAGCAAAACATACGGTGTTGACATCAGACTGCATGGAAAGGAAATACAGCTCATATTAATGACATTTAACAAAATGAAAAAAGAAAGAAAAAGAACAAGAACGAAAATTGAAATATTCGTCCTATAAATCAACCCCATTTAGCCAGATATCTTTTTAGGGTTAGTTACGAATACCCCCTAAGGTTTACGCCGTTTACGAAAAACATCCTGAAACCTTGAAACATTACGCAAAACACACCCAGAGGTTTGCAAATCATAATGAATAACACCCTAAAACTAACGGAAAATCGTCTACAATTGTTGACTCAGGTGGTTTTTGTAATTTTCAAGGTTTGAGGGTTTTTTTGTAAAACGAACAAACCTCAGGTTTTTTTCGTAATTATCCCATATTTTTTCTCTAAATTCTGCAATTTCACTTATTGGACGAAATTATGCATATTTGCCCAAAAAGAATTAACTATAGTGCTTATTTTCCACCGAAATGATCACGAAATGGCTAAGCTGCATGAAAACTAGAAGGTATAAATAATCATAAAGCGTTAAGAACCGTACTGCATGTGCTGAGATTCGAAGAGAGAGTTTATTTGCTTCAAGGTCATAAACATATATATCTTCATCACTGCTTCCAGCCACAATTTCTCGCCCATCATTCGAGAATTTTAAAGAGAATATTCCAAAAGAATATCCTCCATCATCAGTTGAAGAGAAGTCTAAACCATCATGGATTTCCTACAAGTTCAAAACATAAGTTACAATGTGAAAGTAAGCAACGAAACTTGGAGGATGCTTGGCTGAACTTATAAGCTATTTAGGAGCTTATAACAGCTTAATACATTAAATTAAACTGCCTCTTTATCTTCATTTCTTAGCCAAGATCAGCAACAAGTGCAATAAGTATTATCCAACCATATATGTTAGTAAAGTGTCTCTACAAAAATACGAAAACTAAACACTAATTGAACATCATACAGTGATGTTTGCATGAGATTCTTTCGTGGAAGATCCAACGTTGACGAGATGGACGATAGGTGACATGCTGGCATACACCTGCGATATCAGCATTTAAATTTTAAATGGAAAACAAAAAGATATCATATACAAAATCCCTTCCACATAAAAACATAATACAATTAATCAAAAAAGAAGATAACACAAACTTAAAAGCAAGTTTACATGATTTTGCAATCAAGAAAAGAAGAGAAACTTACAAGATGTCTTTGATCAGGTGACAGGGACGTATCGGTAATTGTCCATCTCAAGCTTCTTGCAAGAATGTTCTTTTGAACTTTCCATCCTCCCTCTACATCATATATTCTAATTTGACTCCCCTGTTTCACAAAAATCAACAGTAGTGATCTCAATACTAAGGATCAAGGTAAAATATAAACTTCACTCATATAACACGTAATAAATTCATATAAATTGCAAAATAAAGCTCTTTACTGATTTAAACTCAACAATACCTGAAATGCAGCAACGAAAAGCGATCCATCATTAGAAAACTGTGACACATAAGCCCTAGTCGACATCTGGTCAACAACCCATGGACCATTAACAGGCAAATATCTACTCAAAACATGTCTGCAATCTCCTGAAGAGAATCTCCCTCGGCCCGAAAGATTCGCTTCTCGACCCGCCAACATTTTCACAGTTGAAACAGGTGAATTATGCTTTTGCCCTGGAAGAACTCGACCGAAATTCTCATGGGCCCCGGATCGAATCTTTGTTAGCTGAGCAATATCATGGTCTAGAGAATGTGAGGGTCTATTGTGCCCACCAAGCGTGTGATTGGAGCTTGATCCATCAAGAAGGTCAGATTCTAACTCTAGTTTGCTAAAAGCATATCCCATGTTTTCGGTACCAGCTTCGTGATCAATGAATAGCATTTTATGCCAGAGTTATAGCAGCAAAGATTGGAGCTTTTCACATAGCACACATAGTTGGCCCTTCATATCAGATGGAGGAATTATAACTATGCCAAACCAGTAAATTTCCTGTAAATTAGAGGGCACAAGAGAATTGTTTGAGTTTCTATGTACGGAAACATAAAGAATCGTATTCAAGAATATGTTTGTTCATCATCTAATCATCTTCTTTGATGAAAAGGCACAAGCTAAATAGCGAAAATTATCAAGGGCTTTAAGGGAAGATTACAGAACCAAAACCTTCTCTGCAATTTCATAGCGTTTTATTAAGTCATTATTATTATTTAAGCAATATCCATCGACAACCAAACAAATGATTCCACTAATCTTACAGTAATTCTTGCCCAATTTCATTTCAAAATTAGAGACTAAAACTCCTAAAACAGAACCCGTAAAAGGAAATTCCAGATACAGCAATCAGTACAAAATCCGATCATTCATACTGCCCAAATAATAAATTAAAAAGAAGATAAAGACAGGAAAATATTCATAAGTTTGACTTCCACTTACCAAACAGCTGTAGAAAAACCTTTTCTGGAGTTGGGGTGACACAGTCAAGAAGGGGATGATGATGATACAGGAATTTTGGGTTCAGTCACTTAAAATAATAATACGAAATTATAAAATAAAGAAATATATATATATACCCAATTAAATTGGTGAGGATTTTTTGGATAAGGTCACTGTCATGGGCTTCTTCTCATTATCGAAGTGCTGCAACTGGCAAGAATTTCTTTGCTGTAAATTGTTTTGGAGTTTTTCTGTTGTTGTGGTTGTAATAAGCGTGGTGATTTGTGCATCATTCGGTGCAAATCGTATCTAGTTGTTGAGAAACTTGCACGTGTTTCCTTTGATTTTTTTTAATTTTTTCTACAAAAATATTTTCTAAAATTGTATTATTTGTTAGTTGTTAGAGAATTATCAAAAGCAATATACATTAAATATCAACCTACATATTAAAGAGATAGTTATTAAAGTCAACACAATAAAATTAACGAATCAACTACTCTCAATTCTCAAATAAGTATATGATTTCATGAGTTTATACTTCTAAGATTATTTTTATTTTTTTAAGAAAAGAACCTCTCAAAAGAGAAGGGAAATATATTAATTCAAATCAACAATAATAAAATCATATGCAAATTAGGGAATAATACTCAAACCAACGCAAACCGAAACTATATTTTTAGCTAAAACTTGATGTTTGAATTACTATATTAATATCACAATGAGCAAAAAAATAATATAAAAAAAAAACTAGCAACACTATGAATATCTGCATTTAAATTACCCAAACACAAACAATTCTCACCATCACTTTGAAAGTGGTGATTGAATCTAAACATTATATTATTATTATTATTATTATTATGAAATAAACTTTGAAGCAGGACATTAGGGCAGATAAATCTATTTTAGCAGCTAATACCTGCACATATGGCCTAGATTATAAGGGGTTTTATTGCCTAATCTAGAAATATTTAATATTGTGAGTTTTTGTTTGGACCAATTCGAACCATCTCAAGAAAATGAGCATTTTTTTGACCAGATATCATAAATACTTACATAAGAAATCACACTTTTTATTTATTTTAAGAATATTTACAACATTAAGAATCATAATACAACATTAAGGGAATAACCGTGTGTTAAGGTGCTCCGGCGGTCTCACACCTTCTGTTTGCTGACGATACCCTCATCTGCGGGCCAGGTTGCCAATGATCAGGCCATGCAAAGTATTCAAACCACTTTAGATCTCTATTCCAAGATGTCAGGACAAGTTACTAATTATGATAAATCCTCTATTGTTTTTAGTGGCTGTATCCAGCAGGGAGATAAGCTACATTTGGCTAACACTCTTGGGGTTACTTTAATTTGAGGGAGAAATTCGACCTCTATCTCGGGTTGCCGGCCGTAGTTGGGAAATCAAAGGCGGCAATTTTTTCATCACTTAGAGATAGAATTTGGAAGAGAATTCAAGGTTATTCCGAGAGATTCTTATCACTAGCGGGAAAAGAAGTACTTATCAAAGCGGTCTTGCAAGCCATCCCTACTTACTCAATGAGTTGCTTCCTACTACCGGATTGCTTCATCAAAGAGTTGGATTCTTTAATCTTCAATTTTTGGTGGAACAACGATGAAAACAAGAAGATTCATTGGTTAGCTTGGAAGAAAGTATGCCGGAGGAAAAATATAGGTGGTTTGGGGTTTCAAAGCTTGAAAGCTTTTAATTTAGCTATGTTAGCTAAACAAGCATGGAGGATTATCCAGAAACCGGAGAGTTTGTTGGCAAGAATCTTGAAAGCAAAATATTATCCAAACTCAGACATACTGGAAGCCGGGTTGGGAAGATCTCCATCGTATACATGGCGAAGCATCCATGCCTCTCTTCACATCATTGTTGCGGGGTCACGATGGAGGGTTGGCTCAAGCACCAACATAGGAATCTGGAAGAATAGGTGGCTGCCGAGATCACCTTCTTTTCGTCCGGGTTTCCCTCTCTCTCATTCCTTTGAAGTAGAAAGAGTTTCGGATTTGATGGCACAAAGTGAAATGAAGTGGAATTATAATCTTATCTATTCGCTTTTTACAAAAAAAAGATGCCGAGGTGATTACAAGCATCCCACTTGGTCCACATCATCGCCCGGACTCGCTTATTTGGCATTTTGCTTGGAATGATATATTCTCGGTTAAAAATGCTTACCATCTCGCATTGGAGTTAGGCCAACTAAGGTCCGACGGTGATCCCGCCCATAGGTGTCTCCAAGGTATGGTCATTAATTTGGAAATTGAAGTTACTTCCGAAACTTAAAGTTTTTGTGTGGAGAATTTGTCATAATATTCTACCCATAGGCAAAAATCTAATTTTGAGGCATTGTAATATTATCCCTTCATGTGCTATTTGTGATTTTGAACTCGATGATTTTATTATGCGTTTATTGAGTGCCCCTTTGTGAGACAAGTGTGGCTCTTACGCCTATTCCTAGTAGAATTATTGGCAATTTGAAAGAAGATACTTGTAGAGGTATTGAACTTGATGTCAGTGAGTTGGATGAAGAAAATGTTTGTTTGTTCTTTTCGACTCTTTGGTCCATTTGGTGCTTCCGGAATAGAAAATTGGCAGAAGGGGATAATACTTCACCAGCTGGAGTTGTTGCAATTGCTAGGAATCTTTGCATGGACCAGGGGCACCTTTTACGTGTGATCACTCTAATAATACTTCACCAGCTGGAGTTGTTGCAATTGCTAGGAATCTTTGCATGGACCAGGGGCACCTTTTACGTGTTGATCACTCTAATAGGGAGGGTAATGCATTTCATGCATGTTAGAAGGCTCAATATACAAGAGCTTCATCTAGGGTTTACAGCAGAACGGCGCAAAAGGAAGAAGAACTCAGAGAGAAATTAGGGTTGCCAAGGAAAATAGAATATTATTATTGCGTTAAGTGTGTAGAATGAAAAATACAAAAGGTATATAAACCTTGGCAGATAGCGTACACACGCTAATTACAAAGAAAAATAAAAGGCATAACAAATGGGCTAAGCCCAGTACAACAAGAATAGGCCCACAATTCAACACACCCTCCTCAAGATGGAGCCTTGTGAAAGACAAGGCCCATCTTGGACAGCAATCGTGTAAAGGTAGGGCCAGGTAAGGACTTGGTAAATATGTCAGCTAACTGATCTTTAGTCCCAATACGAACTGGCAATATAATTCCTTCTTTAAACTTGTCACGAGCAATATGGACGTCAATTTCGATATGCTTTGTTCGCTCATGGCAGACCGGGTTCTCCGTAATGTTGACAGCGGACTGGTTATCACAATGCAACCTAATTGGCAAAGAAGGAGAAATATCAAAATCTTTTAAGATAAAACGAAGCCATTGAATCTCACAAACCATAGAGGCAATACTATGGTATTCAGCTTCGCAAGAAGACCGAGAAACCGTAGTTTGCTTCTTGGTTTTCCAAGAGATCAATGAAGACCCCAGAAAAATACAATAACCAGTTAGGGAACGTCTAGAGATTGGGCAAGAAGCCCAATCTGCATCACAATAACCTGTAAGATCAAAAGAACTTTGGTTAGAAAATAATAAACCTGACGATTGAGTTCTCAGAAGGTATTTTAAGACATGAAGTGCAGAGTTAAGATGAAACTCCCTGGGCTTAGTCACAAACTGACTAAGTTGTTGGACTGCATAGCTGATGTCAGGTCTAAACATGTTGAGATAAAGCAAACGTCCAACAAGTCTACGGTATTGAGCAGAGTCAGTGAGCAAGGGACTGAATTCATCTTCAGGAAATTGGTGACCTGCCGGGAAGGGTGTAATGATAGGTTTGGACTGAACCAGTCCAGCATCTAGAATAATATCACGTATAAACTTCTTTTGTGTTAACAAAAGTCCCGAGGAGCATCGAGATATTTCAAGCCCCAAAAAATACTTGGCTTGGCCAAGGTCCTTTATAGTGAACAGATTATGGAGATAGGATTTTACTTCTGCAATCAAATTCTCATCTGAACCAATTATTAGAACGCCATCCACATAAACAAGTAAGGCAGTGAAAGAAGACTGTTTCTTTAAAGTAAAGAGACAATTGTCATAGGTAGACTGAAAGAAGCAAAAAAAAAAACAAGTTTATCAGTGAATTCATGATTCCATTGCCTAGAGGCCTGTTTGAGCCCATATAAAGATTTCTTTAGTTTACAAACTTGACCTGGGGTGGCTTTATCATATCCCTCAGGTGGTTGTAAATAGACCTCTTCATCAAGTTGACCATGTAAAAAGGTGTTGTTTATGTCTAGTTGATGAAGAGGCCAGTTATAAAAAGTGGCAACAGAAAGTAAAAGTCTCACAGTGACCATTTTGGCAACTGGAGAAAAACTGTCATAGTAGTCAACCCCAAAAGTTTGGTTGTAGCCTTTGGCGACAAGCCTGGCCTTATATCTTTCAACTGATCCATCTGGATTATACTTAACCTTGTATACCCATTTGAATCCAATAGCCATTTTCCAGGGGGTAAAAATGTAATTTGCCATGTTTTATTAGCCTCTAGAGCTTGAAGCTCTTTATCCATGGCTTGAACCCAAACATCATACTTTACAGCCTGTTTGTATGATATAGGTTCAGGAATTGAGGCTATATTGGCAAAAAAGTTTATATATGATGCACTGTATGGAAAAGACTTAGAAGCACAAAGGGTCTCATTATTAATAGAAAAAGTAAATGTTGAATCACAAACATAATCATTTAAATGTCTTGGTTTAAAATGTGGTCTGGTATTGACTCTTAGCTGAAAAGGAGTTGGGGAATTATTTTGAGAAAGGGGTGAGTCAGTATCAGCTTCCAATTTTTGTTGGTGATCAGCACTATTGGGGGAAGTAGGAAAGGAGACAGCTTCTGATTCTTCCAAGTTGGTCTGATTCTGAGGATCAGACCTGGAATATGTGCAATAAGGAATAGAAAATATATCATTATCAGCATCAATGGGTTGAGAAGAATTAGAGGGGATATTAGGTGTTGTTTCTAAAGTAGTAGATTTTTGATAGGGAAATACAGATTCATAGACTTGTATGTCCCTATAGAAAAGAATTTTGTGATTTTGAAAGTCATACACCTTATATCCCTTCTTACTAGAACTGTAACCAAGGAAAATACACTTATATGCTCTTGGTTCAAACTTACTCTTATGAGGATTAGTGTTGGCAGAATAGCAAAGGCATCCAAAAACTCTAAGGCTGTCATATGCAGGCTTAGTACCATAAAGCAACTTAAAAGGAGATTTACCTTTCAACACATTTGATGAGAGTCTATTGACGAGGTAAGTTGCAGTTAACACAGAATTTCCCCAAAATTTGGGAGGCAAGCAAGATTGAAACATTAAAGCCCTGGCAGTTTCAAGAAAATGTCTATGGTTCCTTTCCACAACACCATTTTGTTGTGGTGTGTGTGGACAGGAAGTTTGATGTAGAATGCCAGTTTTTAAAAAAAGCTTTGCAACATTTTGGTTCAAGAACTCAGTTCCATTGTCAGATCTAAAAACTTTGATTTGACAATTGAATTGAGTTCTGATCATATAGATGAAAGATTCAAGTATGGTAAACACAGATTGCTTATGAACCATCAAGATAGTCCTTGTACACCTGGTATAATCATCAACAACAGTAAGAAAGTAATGGAAATTGTTTATGGTGGGCTTTTTATAAGGGCCCCATAGATCAAGATGAACCAGTTCAAAAGGCTAAGTAGAGGCAGTTTGACTAGTGCTAAAAAAGACTCTATGTTGTTTGGCATAGTGACAGGCATCATAAGGAGTAGGAGTATGCTTATTTGCAGTTCCTAAGTTCAGGAGTTTCAAAGTATCAATTCCTAAGTGGCCTAACCTGTAGTGCCATATCCTCGTATCAACATTCTTAGAGTTCTTAGTAGTATTACAGCTATGTTTTCTAGAACTATTACAATCTTTATTCAAAGAGACAGAGTTACTAATGTTTTCATGAGAATCAGTAGAAAATTTATCAAAAATGTACAGGGTTCCACGAGCCTTTCCAATCAGAAGGATTTTGTTAGAAATTTTGTCCTGCATGTAGCATGTGTTTAGAAGAAAAGTAAAAACAATATCAGTGCCTTTTGTGAGTTGTCTCACAGACATTAGATTATGCTTAAAAGTTGGGACATAAAGAACGTTTTTAAGAGTAAGTTTATCATTGACTTTTGCAGAACCAACATGTGAAACAAGTCTCATAGAACCATCAGGTAAAGTCACATTAACCTTCTTAGTACAAGGAGTAACATCATGAAGCATATTAATATTTGAACACATATGACTGGATGCCCCAGTATCGATAATCCAGACATCAGAATAATCATTTTGAGCAATAGTGTAAGTTGTAGGGGTACCTGAGAAATCTGCAGCCCCAGTGAAGCTAATCTGTTCTATGGAGGCTGTGGAGTTTCCCTGCATCATCTTGGTAAGTTCCTGAACCAAAGAAGAAATTCGTTCAGTGAATTCAAAGTTATTAGAAATGTTATGAGTATCAAGAGGAGTGTCCATTTGGACAGTATTGGCATTTTGTCTGCGAAAATTTGAGTTAGGGCCAGAGCCCCTGCCAAAACCTCTGCCTCTGTTACTCCTACCTCCTTTTCCAGATATAGTAGCACGAGTCTTCTTAAACTCTTCATACCACTCAGGAGTTCCATGGATTTTGAAACAAGTATCAATATTATGAGTGTTATTGTCGCACTTGGGACAGTAACGCTCTTCTTTATTAGAAAAATTTTGTTTCTGAGTGGGATTCATCTTGGAAGAAGAGGCAGAGTTGAAGTTAGAGGCAACGGAGTGGACACTGTTTTCAGCAACATTGATGTGGGCACTTCTTTGGGATTCCACTTTTTAGACGATGGAGAAAGGAGAGTCGGAAAAGGGTCCATTGAAAGCACGTTATAACGAGCAATATCGTAACTATCATGAAGACCCATCAGGAACTACATAAGGGTGTCATCAGCCCTTGAGTCCTTAATTTTCTGATTTACACCACACTTACATTCGCAGATAGCAGATTTCATTGCAAAGTAATTCAATCTTAGTGAGATAGGCCGCAAGATTTAAATTCCCCTGAGTTACAGAAGCAAGATCGTGTTTAAACTGGTACAGCAGTGGCCCATTGGAGCGGCCATATTTCTGTTCGAGATCAATCCAAAGGTGACGCGCAGAGATGGCACGAGCGTTTCCGTCGTAGAGCTCTCTTGTCATGGAATTAAGGATCCATGCCACTATCATAGCGTTGGCTCTCTTCCACTTAGGGTATTCTAAATCTGATTCGTCGAGCTCCTGAATGCTTCCATCTATGAAGCCTATCTTCGACTTCGCTTCAAGACCGATCATAATGGATCTACTCTAGTTGAGGAAGTTCTTCTCGTCGAATACAGCAGCAGTAAGGTTTTGTCCTGGTTGATCGGCATTAGAGAAATAGTAAAGATCTTCGTTCTGAGATCCTGAAGCAGAGGCTGGGGTTTTGCTCGCATCACTGTGTTTCTTCGGATCTTCGGGAGATTTCGTCATTGTTTTGAGAAAGTAGGGTAGAGATATGTAAATAGTAGGTAGATCTGAGTAAGAAATGCGCAGATCTGGAAGATAGCACCGATCTGAGGTCGATCAGAGAAATATGTGTAAGAAAGATGCGAATCAGAGATTCGCCTAAGTAGAAGAAAGAGGAGTGCCAGAATTCGAGAAGTATAGCAGAACCACTTTTCCAGGACTCCACAGGTGCTGTATTGCGGAAAGATGGCAGAATTCATAGGAAAATCTCTGGATCGCCCGGTCAGAATGTGGAGAAGAACCAAAACAGAACAAGACAGCAAGCGAGCGTACCTTTGTTCACTTCTTCTCCACCAAGCACGGAAGTTTAAGGATAACTGTAGGTCGCAAAAGAAAAGAGACTTGACATGCCACAACTTCGTTCGCAGTACTTCCGAACCTCTTTTTCGATCAGAGGTTCGATCAATTCCGCGAATTCGGCTTGCGGAGTTGAAAGAAAAGAGACTTGACATGCCAAAACTTCGTTCGCAGTACTTCCGAACCTCTTTTTCGATCAGAGGTTCGATCAATTCCGCGAATTCGGCTTGCGGGGTAAGGACTCTTATTAGATAGATGTGGGCTAAGGACTGTGTTGACTGAAGCTTTCGACATCCCGCAAGGACAAGGAGAGGAATGCATCAAGAAAACTGCCCTTTCATAGAGATCGTCGTGGCATGAACTTTGTCAAAGCAAGAAGGTAGCCTTTTGTTTTGTTTGGACTAGGCTCTCCTTTACACCTACCTATTCGAAACTATCACCCATCCGATCCCGAGATCGTTAGATGTGCGGGTGCTACCAGGGGGTAGCGACTGTTTATTAAAAACACAGGTACCCCAGCCTTGGATTTGAAGATGGGAAGAATTGTCACCTAGAAAGCGAATGTTCCCCCAAACCTTTCCTGGATGGAATGGTTCTCCTCTAGAAAGGGTCTCCTTACCTTAAGGCCGGCCTACATCCCTTCCTCTTTCACGATTCCCCAGCCGAACTAGCCATACCCATCCCCTTTTTTTATGAATCTTTTGTATCGAACGAAAGCCTCATATCCCCTCTTTCACTTTAAGAGAAGGCCTCAGGTAGGCTACGGAAGGTGAGGAAAAACAGTGGGAGAAATATGGTGGATCTTTCTGCTCAAGATACCATGTTAGAAGGCTCAATATACAAGACCTTCATCTAGGGTTTACAGCAGAACGGCGCAAAAGAAAGAAGAACTCAGAGAGAAATTAGGGTTGCCAAGGAAAATATAATATTATTATTGCGTTAAGTGTGTAGAATGAAAAATACAAAAGGTATATAAACCTTGGCAAATAGCGTACACACGCTAATTACAAAGAAAAATAAAAGGCATAACAAATGGGCTAAGCCCAATACAGAAAATGTAAAATGGCCCAAATACAACAAGAATAGGCCCACAATTCAACAATGCAAGTGCTCCTGGGGGTGATGCAAGAGTTCGTTTGGTCCAGGCCTTGTATAGGTTGTCAAAATTAATTTTGATGGCTCTATATTTAAGGCGAGTGGGGAGATTGGTGCTAGCATAGTAGCTTGAGATGAAGCTGGGCGGGTTATTGGATGGGAAACCAACTGGTTGAAGGGACCCATGGACCCGGAGTATGCCGAAGCATTCGCGGCCTTCTCGGCGATTCGGCTCGCTCGTGATTTTAGGTGGACAAATCTGACTTTCGAAGGTGATTGCATAAATATCGTGCGGAGGCTACAATCACGGGACGAAGATTGTTCTTACGTTGGAAATGTTATTGAAGAAGCTAAGCTTATGTTTCATCATTTTAATAGCTATAGGTTTAGTTTTGTTAAACGTGAGGCAAATGTTATCGGCCATGTTCTAGCTCGTAATGCGGCTTATGCCTGCGTTGGTTCGGGGTATATACTCGATTTTGTAAAAACTTATGTAAACTTTGATTGTGATTAATAATATGACATCGTTTCTTAAAAAAAAATAATAATAATAATAATAATACAACTACGAAATTTGAACCATTCAAGACCTGAAAGCCAACTTCAGCTTACGGGGCCCATGGATTTTGAAGGCCCAATTTGGATTTTGAAACTAAGACAAAAAACAGTATTTCTCTGATATAAAGCAAACTAAACCTTTTTGGGCCATAATGGATCCCACAATATTTGGGCCCAAAAGCCCAATAAACTTCTTTTGAGTTCCACAACCGAAACCCACCATCCAAACCTTAATTCCATAATCATTAAAACCTTCAAAAATTGCATAAAATATTACAATTCTTTTTGTTTCCCCTTAATTAAAGAATTTTGCATTGGACCTCTCTGATGCGCGTCGGATTGCGCCATGGGTTGGTTTTCTATAGGAAGGGTTGTAGTACAAACTATATTTCTAAGGACTTGCCACATAGATCTTATATTTATCTATCTGAAGCTGACTTTATGTGAGATAGCGGACACTTATTTGTACCGACGGTACTTCGAACTTGGAAAGGACGTGAAGAAAATAACGCTACTTCTTTATATTTTGAGTTATTCTGCCGGACCGGTCGCTTGAGATCAATTATTTATTTATTTATATTTTTGAGTTGTTCTTTTTTATTTATTTTTTCTATGTCCATATTAAGAAATTAAGACTCGTGAGGCATGGAAAATTATATTTCTTTCAAGCATCATATTTTCAATGAAAATATCTTAATATTTAATCAATCGCCATAGTCCATACTAAAAGCCAAAATGTAATGATTAGATCTAAGTTGAAAAATACGTGGCTAAATGGAGACAAAGCATCGATAGATCCCTAGTTTGTTGATAACCATCATTGTAATCTTGTAATAAACCATGTAAATACAATTTGATTGTCAATCAAATTGAGTTGGCCAATCCTTATTAGTTCTTCTAGAGGACAAAAAAAATTAACCAACCAACCAACTAATAGTAATTCCAAACCTGCAAAGGACAAAATATAAAGAAATCAAAACATCTTAAAAGTTTGAATAATTAAATAATAATTATTTGATAAGACTTTTATAAATTGACTGAAAATTGATCATATATATATATATTTGTTTCATGCATCTTGAGTAATATCTTGCACTTTTATTTAAAATTAAATGGACCATTTCCACTTAGAAGCATGCTAGCTTCTCGAGACTCCCAATGCCAAGTGTCAAACAAATCAACATTCATTCATTAAATAAGACAAAGGACTATATAGGATAAACAATATGTAAATCAAGAAGAGTTCATAAACCTTTTTTTTTTTTTGGGATGTTAGAAAATAGACTTGTTATCCATGTTTTTATTCTGACACATTCAATGTGTCACCATTTTGTTATTTATTTATAACTTATTGTAGCCATAGAAAAAGTTTCAATTATTTATATCTAGCTAGTATTATGTAATTACTATAGCTAAAAATCCCTCAAATATTTGAACCATTTTACCCTCTTTAGTCTTATTTTACTTTAATTTGGTACATAATTTTACCTTCTTTAATGTGTAAGCCGTGCGGTGCTATACAACTAATTAATTAGAGATTTCGAATTTAAATTTCTGAGAACACAATTATTATTATAAAGAAAATTTTACAACTAAATGGTTGGACCGAATTCCATAAAAAAAAAAAAAATTCAAAGTTAAATTTGTATAAATGCGTACAAGGAAGTAATTGGAAGTATGAACACACGACATTTCCAAAGGAAAAAAAACCAAAGTAGAATAAGTTAATGGCTCTAACAGTGAGATGCTGACAAACAAACAAACTAAACTTGTATGTCTTAAAACAAAAAGCTCTATTTTCATGACAATGACCTAATCTTGTCCTCTCCAAACCCACAAAGGTTCTTTTCAAACACTGAACCAGCTAGCTAGCTAATCCCATAAAAAGACAAACCGTAATAAGACATAACAAAAATAATTAATAATATATTCAAAGAACCCACCAAAGTTTCATTAATAAAATTAAACTAAGGCAGAAAAAGTCAAATTTGGATTTTCAATTTTGCATTATTTCTAATTTGTTGTCCTTGTCTAAGCTTAGCTGTTTTTTCACCACTTAGTGCCCATAAAAACACACGCAAAAAAGCAATCCCAACAACTAAAATTTAAAAGGGTTTAATGCCCATTTTTCAAAGTGGTCCCTTATTCTGATCTAACACCTAAACATGTGTTAAAAACTCAGATTTTCATATTTCTTATAGGGATTTGGTAGCCTTTTATGAAAAAAAAAAAAAAAAGAAAAGGAATTTTAAGAAGAAAAAGAAATAGTAAATAATGGAGCAATGAAAAGCTCCAATCCAAACAAGACTCGTATTCCTCTCATCTAACGGCTGCAAAGAATTAATCAAATCAACGTCAGATGATAGTGAGATCCATTTGTTTGGACTCATGTCTAATCATTTAATTTTAATTTTTTATTTTAATTTTTTTTCTTTCTGTTTTGGGTAGATTGTGATGTGCTTGTTTTGGTGGACGGGGTTCTGAATGCTTTTGGCTGTTGGGGGAGTGACAAACGGGATTCCATGGTCCACCACTTTTTCATAACGCTGTTCTCAATTCTCTAGCAGGTGCCCAATTAATCAAACCAACTACTTTAAAAAAGAATTTTAGAAAAAAAAATTAAAACATAATAACGTGTGTTTTTTTTTTCTTCTTTCTTTTTGTTGCCTTTAAGGTAGTCTGGATAAGGGTATAAAATCCATCATGGGCTACAAGAGAATTCATTGCAAAGGTCACATAAATTGTCAAAGACAAAAAAGTGGGGAAATAATAATTATTTAATTAAAAGTACAAAGTTTATTTCCCTAGAATGAGAATACATTCTATTGCGAATTCGAAAAAATTTGCAGAAAATAGAAAATATATATGCTAGAGAACATTTTGGGCCTTTCATGATCAACCAATAACCATTGATTGGTCCCATATTCAATTTTCCACAAGAAAATTAAAGTGCTTCAAATTCAACACTTTATGATAACAAAATATATATTTCGATTTAAATAACTGTTCATGAAATTAGTATATACTAACATACAGGGGGAAGAAATTAGGCTGCATTGTTACATACTCACAGAAATTTAATTTTAAAAAAGGAAACTTTTTATATATATTTCTAAAGCACAAGTATATAAGATACAGATCAACAGAGCATGGATTTCCCTAATCCATGTTACTAAATTAGCTTTGTATATATATATAATAATAATAATAATAATACCCTAACCCTAACCCTAACGAGGGAACGACCGGTTAGCCCAAACCCTAAACGAGTCACCATTCCGGGAAGCATCCGATATGGACTATTCCCTCTTCCATCACAGTCGAAACAGAGGACCAAATTCACCACCACAAATTCACAAAGAAAAGAGGACCAAATTCAACAAACTCATATACCTAGACGCACCATCACTTCGTGTTAAACGATTCCTTCCGATCCTTCTTTCCGTTAACGTCGTATAATCAAAGTTAAAAGTAGTAAAATTGTATTAACAAAGGTCAATTCATCATCAAGAGTGAATGAAGCTCTTCATCTGATCCATCAGGCTATGAAAATGATCATTATTCGGCAAGAAATAGAACCCAATTGTCGCCTTCTCAAGATAAAGCAACTCTACATCGTGCCCGTAGTTCTTCAACCCTTGAACGTATCCCAATTGCCAATCCTGAAGAATATCCAATCCTGCCACGACAACGAGACTCTTAGGAAATCTCAAACCCTCGAGACTCCGGCTCCTCGGCCCGAACACATTACAAGCCGGATGATCCCGATCCTCACCTTCGGGAAGGTACGCCCTCCAATACCAATCGCGATCCTGAATCCTAACAAAGTACTTCCCATCCAATCGTTCCTCAGAGCCGGTCCTATCCTGTCCTCCAAACAACGGATGCAGGAGAATATTTCCCAGTACCTGAACCCCCTCCTCTGCGGCCCTGACGGCCACATGATGGGCGATATTGCCGCCCGAGCTGTCGCCCGCTAAGTAAACATGTACCCTCGAATCGTGGCCACTCCTCAGCCACGATCTCGAGTGGGCCCACTTCAGAGCTGCCCACCCGTCGTCATACGCACTAGGGTAGCGGTGCTCGGGCGAGCGGCGGTAGTTAACTGAGACCACGACTGCCCCGCACGAGCTGACGAGGCGGCGGCAAAACGTGTCATAGATGGCGCTATTGGCCGAAGAGTGGACGAAGCTTCCACCATGGAAGAAGACTATTACGGGCACTATTTGAGTGGTGCTCAAGGGCTTTTCTAGCTCACCGATTCCCCATAAGGGGTCATTTTCATGGGCCCCCATATAGACTCTGTTGAGGAGGGATGTGGCACGGTCAACCACATCGAATGAGTATACACCATCGACAGGATTGGCATTCGCGGGAACTTTACGGTCGAGAAATTCGTTTAGATCACGATTAAATGTGCCGTCGGGCCGTCTAAGCATGTTGTAAGCTAGTTTGAAGTTTGAGATTAAGATCCATGTATTGAGTGGGACAACTCTCTGCACATAGAGATAGATATAAAGTTGTTGAATTTGGATTAAGAGTGAGTTGAATGGGAAAATTAAACAAATATACACAAGCATCCTAAATCAGTATCATCAGCTCGGGTGCGAAGGAAAATTGTGAAAAGAAAAATGAAATAAACATGTATAACTATAAAAAGAAATAAATGGGAAAGTAGAAAAGCCACCTAAAAAAAACCCAACACACAGGCAGAAAATCGGTTTATGGGGACTGCTAAATCAGTAGCAGAGAGCGAGTAAAAACAAAGATGGGCAAAAGAAATACAGAGATAAGCAGAGACCAAACCCAGGAAATCAACGGTAAAGATTCAGTCTTTTACCTTAAATCAAAAAAAATTCTTTTCAAAAATTAACTTTTCGTTGAGCGAGAGACTCAAACCCCATGTTTAATCACAGAAATTTAGAGGAAAACGAAGAAATTCAAGAGCCCTCCATCAGAAACAGACCCTAATGTCAGAAAAAATGAAACACTACAAATTCCAGTATAAATTTACCTTTGATTCATTAGCATTTACTTCATTACTGCCCGCCATGAGAGGTTGTTAATTAAAAGAATCACTCTTCCAGAATCTTAAAAGATGATCTCTCCTCCAGTAATTTTATTTTTTCTTATCTTTTCAATCAAAGAGCAGCTCTTTTTCACCGCTAAACACACAGCTGTGTGTGTGTGTGTGTGTGTGTGGGCTGATACACGCTGTTCTTTTACTCTGTTTTCCTCTTTTTCTTATTATTATCTCTGATGATTGAGGGAGCTTCTCCTCTCTGAACAACGAACAAAGAAAGAAGACACACTTCTGAAAAATATGCAGAGACAGATGGGCTTCAGTTGTATCACCCAACAGAACTAAGAAAAAGATCAGAGACGAGAGATAAAAAAAGGGAATAAATAAAATAACATTTAACGAATTTATGGAGAAGAAAAAAGAGAAGGAAAACAGCAAATAAATTGGGGGGTTAGATAAAGAAGTGAGAAAAATCAAGGTAGCGTGTGAAATTACTATAATAGACAAGAAAGAGAGAGAGAGAGAGAGAGAGTCAAAACTCAAAAGGCAAAGGGACGACGGAGAGAGACGACAAATGTGGGCGGCCGAAATAAACTGTTTAAGTGGGCCCACCATTTTTAATACAATTCCAATTTTCATCATTATTGAATTTTATTTTTTCATATACTATTGTCTCAATTTTATTATGAAAAATAACATAAATTTAGTATATATTTTGAATTTTTCATATTGAATGGAAATCAAATAATAGAAACTTGTACTCTTTTCTTTAAAAAGATAGATTGACCATAGCTTAGAACTAACAGAAAAATAATTTATTAATGAGAAAATGTAAATCACCACATGATGATCTATATATTATGTTAACGCAACTTAATTTCTTTTTGCATTTTTAGCTCAAAAGATTTGAAATAATCAAACATTATGAAGGGACGCAAGAAACTTTTAATTATTTTTCTCTTTTTTTTGGTTAAAAACGAGATAAGAAAAACCATCCAAAGGAACTACTCATCAAGCGAGAACTCTTCCGAAGAATATCTCAAACAAAATGCCCATATATTCTTGCAAGTCGTGGCCCATCTTCGCAAGCTTGTGAGCTGCTCTATGCTTCTCTCTTTTAATATGAGTTAAACTCAAATTCCAAGACATACCTAAGAGGCGTTTGCAATTTCTGATAATCAACTCAAATGAGTGAGTTTGAATATCCGTATCACACACCAATTTGATGTTATTAAAAACCAAGTTTTACTAAAAGATAAATTTGCAATCTTTACATTTTTTTGACTGCTTCTATAGTTAAATGCAAAAAGTAATTAGATTTCAAAAACCTTTTATTCATCAACTTGAAAGTTTGCTCCTTTTCTTCTTCTTTTAATTAAAAAATCTTTCTGAAAAGTAATAAAATTTTGTTTCAAAAAAGCTAACTCCAATCCTCTTTTGCTAAGTTCACATTATTGGCGCACTTATTATTTTTTACGAGAGGTACATTTATCATTTTTGTTTTGTTTTGGTTTTACACTTTTACTTAGCTTAATTTTTTGTTCGCGTTCCATTCTTCTCTTGCAGGAGTGGTGATAGCAATCCACCAGAAAAGACAAGGCATTAGTTTCAAAGACAAATAGTCTTCTGCAATATTATACATTGCTTCATCTAGTCAAACTATCATGTGATTGGCTCATTTCTTCATGTTTCATTTAAAAATAATAAAATTTCCATCTATTAGATAATTTTATTATAGATATACGGAATAGAATACGTAAATATAAATACGACATAATATGAATATGAATTATGATAATATAATTAACCTAACAATCAATTTGATTGATTTAGTAGAATCAGACATTAAATTTTTTAAATAAGATCTAATATATAAAGTTTTATCTTGGGAATTAAGTGATTGAGCTGGAGAGTTACCCATATATATATATATATATATATATATTGATTTTTTGCATTGCTGTAGCTGGACTTAGAAAAAATTCGAGTGAAAAATCTGAAAAAGAAGATAGAATTAACCGAATAATAATTTGTTTACGAATGGAATAATTATATATATATATATATATATGAAAATGAGTTAGTGGAATGTTTTAGGAAATATGTTTATATGGCAATGAAGTAGATTAGATAGAATTGATCCATTTTGCCATGTAGATTGTTTCTATAATTAATTTCATTAATTATTATTTTTATAAATTACATATGTATTTATTAATATTCCATATTTTTGTTTATAATTAAAAATTTGCAACTCCCACTTAACTATAGAACTATATAACTAATTTATAAAATATTGAAATTTATTTTTTAAAAAATAATTTTAAATAAATTTTAATAAGCTTTAGAGTTATCTATATTGCATTGAATATTCGTTAATAAAAATAAAGATAAAATAATATATTCCATAAATAAATTAAAAAAATTATATTTAATATTTTAATTCCTATCAAATATTTTTGACATAGTGGATTCAATTTATTTTTTTTGGTGCATACATAGTGGATTCAAATGAAATTTATCCAACTAAAATAAGGAAGAAAATTTTATTATATAGGTTTAATTAAGTTTTATTATTATATTAATAATATAAAATAAATAAATAATTATATTTTTTGGAAAAATTTCCAAATACAAGTATCTCATGTTCATTTTGCGGTGGCAAAGTTATATTTTATTTCAATGTAAATAGATTTATTAAATTATTATATTCAAAATATTAATATTTTCATAGTATAAAAGAAATTTCAATAATGAAAAGAATATTACCATTAATTAATAATGAAATAATAAAAAATTATTTAATAAAAAAGATAATACTAAGTATAATAATTAGCTCTTTTTTCGACCAAAAACAAAAAGAGATTTCAATCAATATTTATATGGTTTATTATTAAATATTTTTTGTATTATAATTATTATTGTAATATTTATATAACATTCATGATATTCTTTCTATATATAAATAAATATATATTCCCTCTCTATTACAAATATAAAATCAGTATATCGTCATAAAAAATCATATTACTATTTTTATATATTTAAAATGAATTTTTTATATATATAATTTCTGATTTTTTTATAAAATAAATTACTTTTGTGTATGTGCTTCAAATTTTGAATTAGTAATTTTTAATGTATTGTTCACAATTATATAAAAAAAATTAATTTATTTAATAATATATATTTTATAATTAAATTTTTCCAAGCAACTGTATAAATATACATATGTATCCAAAAAGGAAAAGAAAAAGGTGGTTTTGGAAGTAGTCAAAAGGGCTTTGTATGTATGTATTTAGACGGACCTTGCACAAAAACAGACCCAGAAAGCAAAACCAGACAGACACTAGTTTTTTTTCCTCCTGCGTGCGGCCGACGCCAAGCCAAGCCAAGCCACGTGGCGCCACGCTCCCTCGCTATCATGAATTGACGGGATAGCCCCTCACATTCCGCACAAACCACAATCACGCCACCGTGAGTGACACGTGTTTTGTCGTTTAGCGTCAAACGCGTGACGGCATGTTTTTTGTCAGAACTACCGGCTGTGGGGCCCACCAGAAAAAACCTTTATTATTCTTTTTATTTTTAATCTTAATAAATATATAATATTTTATTTGTGGCTTTGGATTTTGTCGTTCTCTGGGCGTAATTATGATTTTCCCGTAAAGCCACTGACACGTGCTGGTCACGCGGGGGTCCCAGTGGGGCCCTTTTTTTCATTTTTAGAGACGATACTAGGAAAAGGGAGTGGGACCCACTTGGGGGGCTAATGCCCCCCTTCAGAGATTGTAACGTGGATACTTCTATCTTGAAAAGCATGGCAGATCTAGATGGTCAATAGTTTTGTTGGAAAAATCTCACTTTTCTCATTATTTCGTTTTTAATCCTATATATTATATATATAGTGAGAATCCTCCCATACTTTATATTTGATAAATTGCAAAAACTTTCACTTTTTATGTTTTAAAGTTAATTTTTCATTAATTAACTAACGGCTAATGCACGTTTACTTGCAATCACACTAACAAAAATTTCACATAAAACGTGAAATTTTCATAATATATGAGACAAAAAATGAATAATGAAATACTTTATGAGACATAAAGTGAAATTTTTCCTAATATTTTCTTAATATTTTTTATATTAAATATTGGCTTGGATTTAGGAAACGTTAAGCTAAGGTATGGCTTTTTAGGTGTTCAAGTGAACACGGCTTGTTCTTAAAAAAAGGGTGTATTGTAGAATTTAAAAATTTTAAGGGGTCCAAATACAATTTGCAATTGACCTAAGCTCTATTATATGTTGCTCACAAACTAACAAAAAGTTTATATAAAGGTTACGCGAAAAATGAGGAGGGATTTTCGAAATAAGAAAAATCCGAGGTTGCTTCAATAAAATCGTGGTCCTTATTTTTTATTTTTTTCACTTTGTATAAAATTTGAAAAATGCGCTTTAAGTTCTTTAATGAGGAGCTTAAAACGTGATTCCAAAATATCATTTCTTTGAGAAAATTTAATACTTCTGATGCGTTTTGCAGGGGAAAAATGAAACAGGAGAGGTAAGAAAATCTATATGATTGATTGGACTTCTTTTTCTCCTTACACAAGGAAAAGATTTTTTCCACTTTTGCTTCATACAAATAGAAATAGTGAAAAAAAAATAATAATAATTTCACATTTTTCCTTCTAATTCTATTACTTAAGAGTGGAAATTCAAAATTGTTCAATTTACTTTCCCCATCAATATATCAGAAACCGAAAAAATTGTCATTTTGGTCTCATAAACTACCCTCTTTTTTATTTTCGTCTCACACATTTTCATATTGGCCAATTTAGTCCCATAAAGTACAAAAGTTGGACAATTACGTCCCAAGGGCAAATTTTTGTTAAATACTAACGAAGGTGTACGTGTCCGTTAAAAGTCAGGGTTAGATTAAATGGGGACTGGGAAATTATTGGTCATTTGGTTCGGCTGCGATCGGAGTCTAGCTCTCTAAGATGTCCCCAGCAGAGTCACCACTGTGGGCAGGCCGCTCACCGGCCGAGGCGCGCGCCCGTGTTTGTGGTTTGTTGACATGTTGGGTGTGTGTTGTTGTTTAAAGTCGCCACGACACTCGATTTAGATCGACAGGGTTGATAGGGAAACCCACTGGCTCGTGCGTCCTTTTGTGTGTCTAGAGATTATATGAAGGGTTCGGGAGCTAATTTACGATGGAGGAAGGAGTTGAGACAACCTAGCACCCCCACCATCTTTTCTAAATCCCTAAACACGTACGCCTCCGTTAATTTTTGCGGAAATTGGCACTTGAGACGTAATTGGCCAACTTTTGTACTTTATTTGACTAAATTGGCCAACATAGAAATGTGTGGGATGAAAATAGAAAAATGGGTAATTTATGGGATGAAAATGGCAATTTTCTCATAAGAAACCCATGCTTATACATTGGTTAATTTGTATTTCACACCATAGTAAACCCTCTCTAAAAATATAATCAAATCAAATTAAAAAAAAGGGTTCTTTTTACGATGATGAAATCCGCAATTGTATAATACTTTTATTTTTTTGTTTTCATACGATTTTTTTTCGGGCTCGATGTCGTCTTATTTCAGTAGACCAATAGATATTTCATATTAATGAAACATAATGTGCCTTGTGATAGGTAATTGTTATATTTTGAAGAAAATCATATCGATGGGATTTAGGAGTAATAAAAAGGGGATGTAGAAATATAGTAATCCTAAGATTCTTTAGACGTGCAATCTTTTGGATAAAGGTTTTCACAAAGTGCACGCAACATATGTTTCCACCTATGGCGAGTTGGTAACCTAAACTCAATTTCCCCCTAAATTTACCAAATTATTGAATGAAAAATGATTTTATATTCTATGCAGTTAATTCTTTTTGTAAACTAATATAAACGTAATCATTTTCATATCAATACTTTATATATTACATGGATTTCTCATAATTTTATTTGATAATATTCTTACAAGTTAATTCTAATTTTCGAAATGCTAATTGTCTATTTTAAATTCATTAATATGGAGAGAGAGAGAGAATTGGTTCAAATATATATATAATAATATAAATATTGGATGGAATGAAGTAGTGATTGATTGTCGTATTAGAGGTGGCTAAGCATGTGCCATACATACTAAACCAAACATATTGCCTCCATAGCTCCACATCCCTAACCCTCCACTTGTCATTATTCTATATGTCCAAAATTATTTACATATATATTTCATGTTTTTTTTCTATTGATCCACTCCAAACATGATTTTTTTTCTATTTTTTTTTTAAATTCGAATATTACGAAAATTTAATTGAAGAACAATCCTCTAAACTGGTTACTCTTTATATAATTTAATTAGAGTTTGAAACCTAAATCTTAACAGAATTATTGATGAGTGGAGCAATAGTGGAGATGGGAGTGGTGTCACCATCTAAGATGTAAGAAAAAGTTGAAAATTCTATCTTGATATTGTTTATCTCTTTAAGCAAATGACCAATTAATGTAAGTGAACAAAATTGTTTGGCAATCTTGTTGTTCACGTATCTTTTTTCTGGGGATAATTTAATAATAATTTTATTAAATTATTAAGAAAAGAAAGAAAAAGGTGGCACAAGGAATTTTGGCCTTTAGTGTGTTAGGTCAAATTCTACAAAGTGGAAATCTAAAAAGCTTCACTCATTTTTTTGGACCAAAACAATTTCTGCACTTAATTTTTTCTTCACTCATACAATCACTGTTTCTGATTTGTCTTTTAGCATCAAGACTCCTCTTTTTTGTCCTCTGCATTTAAAGTGGAGGAATTTACAAATTTTTTAGCTATGGGTTGGCTTTCTACCTCGATAAATACAATTTATTTTATATTATATTTTTTAATTTTTTTAAAAAAAAGAGTTTTGGGGTCTTTCTTTTGTTTTTTTGGTTAATCGAGAAACGTAGGATTGACTCGATTCTAAATTTCGTTTTTTGTTTTTAAAAAATTATATATGCTCATCTATACTATATTATATTTGAGAGTGGTCTCATGACTTAATTATTTAATTTTGACAAAATGGAGCATTCTCATAATTTTGAGTTTTTTTTTATTATTTACAAAAAGTTTAGTTGGATTTCGTTAATATTTCCTTTAAACTTAACAAATTAAATGCTATTGATGGTGGTGCAATCAATCATAGCTAATTAACAATTAACTTAATTAAAATCATAAAACATTAATAGGGAAAATATCATGTTATCCATGTTTCCTTACAGAGTAAGAATACAAATTTGGCCATCAGAATAAATTATGTTTCCTTACTGTCCTTTTGATTCATTTTCTGTTAATATTAGTGCTTTATTATTATGCTTTTTGTTCTTTAATTTATATTTTATCAATTTCTTTTAATCCATGTTTATATATATATATATATATATATATATATATATAATTCGTGATTCATTTATTAACACTATCTTGAATTATATTTTACCATAGTGAGTTATAATTGCTTAAATAATTTTAAAGATATCTATTTTATATTAATTGTGGTTCTAAATTATTTAAAGGATCTCAATAAATATATCCTTGATTTACTCCAATTATCAAATCATTCAAAATTTTATTGACTTAACCACTCAATCTAATATGAGTAACTTTTGCATTTATTCATTTGATTATTTCTTTTTTAAAAATTTAATTAAAAGTCTATATATAATCCTTATTCACCATGCCAATATATTTCAAGAGTGTTGCTTTCATTTTTCTAGAACAAGAAAAAGACAGTCTCATTATATTCGCTATGTAATATCATGAGCAAATGGAGCGACTATCTTTTTTTTATTGGTAAACATGGAGTGACTATATGTTAGGAATTACTTATACCATATTCTTGAATGAATTTTTTTTTAGAAGAGCATTATTCCATTTATTTGGACAAAATCTTCATTGTAATGAGGAGAAAAAGTCGGGACCAGATTATGTTTCATATTTTTTTGATTGGATTTACGAATTGTCAATGATTCGGTGTTTATATCCTTATTGTTTTTTTATGATTATTATTTCATTTTCTAATACTTTATATATAATTACTAGGGGAGTTCTATCATTAGTCTCAATTGTAAGTGACTAATATTAGTCAGCCATCATTCTAACCGTTAGATCTAATGCATATAATCTTAGCCGTTTAAATTTTCTTAAAATTAAAATATATTTTCTTAGTTTTCTTTTAAGTATCCACCCATCAACACTATATCTTCAAAATTTAAACTCAAAAATAAAATGACAAATTTCAATAAATTGGTGAATTTTTGTAATTTTTTTTTAATTTTCTTCATTCCTAAATAATGTAAGGAGTAAAATGACATCCATATTGCTTATATTTAGTTATTTCTATAAAATTTTTATATTTTTTTCCTAAAAATACATTATATAACCATTAAAATTCTAAAAATATATTACAGTTATTAGATCTGAATTACATGACATAATTATTTATTTTAATTAACAAATTTATTTATATTTATTAAATTATGTAAATATTTCATAAAAACACCCGCTTGAAAAATTAAATAAAGTGAATATTATATATTGATTTAAAGTTAAATATAAAATTATATCATTTAGTTATATGCTAATTGAATAATTAAAATTAATTTGTCCATAACTATGTTCATAACTTTATGTTAATCAACTTTCGTTAATTAAATTAATAATAACATAAAGTATCTAAGATTATAATATATTTATTTTATATTAAAAAAAATTGATCATTAATCATGTCGTTAAATTTAACATGAATAAAATATCTATTATATAAGTTGAATCAAAAAACGAGTGTTGTTCTATATGGATTATTATTATTATTTATTTTATGCTATCATTATTATTGATAGCATTTATTATAAAATATTATTATATAATTATATTTATCTCACATCATAATAATAATGTTGACTTAATAATTAGTTTACTTTTTAGTAAATACGTTTAATTAAAAAGCATCTTAATATGGTGTAAATTTTTAATTAATTTTTTAATAAAATATTTTTGTCTAAAAATAATGAATTATAGTCTTAAAAATATTAAAGGATAAGATTAACTATTTTAGTAATATATATCTATATGGACACATGACATTATTTTAAGCTATAACTAATGTTAGTCACCTACAATTGGTAACTAACCATAAAATTCCCCAAATTACTATTCTTTTTTAATTCTTTGATTTCATACCTTCGATCCATCAAGTTTTTGTTTATTTGCTTCATTTCTCTTCTTTATTAATATTTCGTTTATTATTTTATTAAATTCTTGGGTATTTGTTAGATTTTTAACTTCATATATGGTGATTATTACCATATAAAAGATTTGAAAAGACTATTCAAGAATTTCTTTTGATCTCTTGGGATGTCGGCGTTCTGGACACTGAATTGGATTGGAAAATAATTTTGACTGTTTTGCACTCCTCGGGACGGTCCAGCTTTTGGATGAACTTCAGTTTTTGTTGCGACGCGATTTCTGATCTTCACAATTGAAATTATTGTGGTAATTTATCTTTGATTGGCGCTGTTATCATAGCCTTCATTGATTTTGGTATTTTTAAAGTGTGGGGATGCACTTAGATGGGTAAATAATGATGTATTAGACCACTTTGATTGTTTGTTGCTCTCTCTTTTGGCCTGGCTTGGATTTTAGTCGGCAAAATGACTCAACTTTGGCCATGGAATAGGCTGTATTTTCTGTGGACTATTTTTATTTTTAATTATATGAAGTTAGGTTCTTGATAAAAAATTTACGAAAAAACAAAAAAAATTATCACCATATATATATATATATATATATTTGTTATTTGTTTTTACTATCTTTTAGGTATTGTATTTTACATGAATCTTAATCATTCTCCTTCATATTTTGATTAATGTGGTTACCATTATATGTATTGAAATATGTGGTATAACCCCTATATCTAGCTTCTATTATTTACATTTTATAATTATTATAATTTTAATTATTTATGCTATTATTCCTTAGACACCATCATAGTGGAATCCCACGCATTTAATACTTAATATTTCTTTATTTAATTTATTAATCATTTTACCTTTCTCTATATTATTTTAGATGTTTTTAAAGGAATATAATTTTTTTTAACATATTCCTTGATTTATTGCGAGTTTTATTTTGAATTTTATTAATTTTTCTTTTTCTATCTTTTGATTGAGAATAATATTAGACAGGTACTTTATAGAAAATCATGGACATGATAGTATTTTCCCAATCGTATTGAAATGTCATTTTCTATATATACATTAAGAGCTATGTTATTATATGTTTTAGTTAAAATTTATTTATCCATTGTGGTAGAAATATATTAATATCTTTGAAACTGATATGTGAGAATTGGCATTACCTTAAATCGGGATTATCTTAATTGAAATTATCGGCTGCATAATCCGGACCGCGAATGCAACAAGTTTATCGCAGAAACTCGAGCAAGAGTTGAATTTCAAATGCCATACTTTTCGTCTTCTTGATGACTTTGGGATGGAACAAAGGCCCAGCTTGGTAAGTGCGAAACTCATGTCCCGCTGGAGGACGGTCCATTTCGCTTCATACTGGAAGAATAATGCGAAGTTGTTGATGTATTTTAATTTGCTATTTTTGTGATGCATGCATTCAAGTTTCATGTGGGCGTTTTTATCGCTCTTCTGATGTATATTACAAACTTTCTACTTTGAGCTGTTTTAATATACCAGGCGGAGTCCTCTTAACCCCACGGTCTTCCCGACTAGTTCTTGGTTTAAAAAAAAAACTATTATGTGAGAATAAATCAGTCCATTTATAAGTTATTGTTTTGTATTAATTTTTATTCAAAATGGTGTAGACTAAATACGATTTTTTGCAAACATAATATCTTTATTTTTTAAGTTTATTTACAAATTAACCATTAGGGATTTGACCTAATGATATTACTTCAGTGTGGAGGTTTGAATTTGATTCCTTAAAATGACAATGATTGAATTGTGTGCTATCTGAATTCGATTTCTTGCAATAACAAGGGTCGAAAAATTATATTTTTGGTGCATCGCACAGGGTGTATGCTAGTTAACTATATAATTGAGAAGATTGTTTGGGAAATTAAAATATGTTGAGACAGAAAAAAGTTTGTAGTAATTAAGTGCATGAATGAAGCCACAATTGTAGTTGTTCTTTTGTTGCGTTGTGTCTGCGATCAGTGATGACTGATCTCATCTCCCCTTTGGATAATTTCATGTCCTATTATTACACTGCATTAAAGACATATATTGTCACCAATGTAGTACTCTTGTGTCTTCATTCGTCTATGGTTTTCTTCTTTTTTGAATAATTATATTTATATCTCTAAGGAAATATAACAAAACCCGTTCGACTATTGAAAATATTTACAGACATATACTCTCAGACCCTAATGGAAACTTAAGAACTTAACATAAGGTTCCAAAATTATAATTTTACCTTTAACGACCGTTAACTTAACAAAATAGATAATTATACTTACACCCTCTCAACTTATAGGTAAACACAACAACACGTGCTCGAGTTAATAATTTTTTTACTGATAATCCTAATGATACAAACTAAGCGTTAGATGGAGCCATATATAGTCGATGGGATGTTTCTGTAAATTTCAATAGTCGAAGATGATTTTATATTTACTCCTAAGTCGAGGAGTATAAGTGTAATTATTGTTTTTATTTATTTATGGGTGCTTTAATTACTTAATTAATTATCTTCTGAGCTAGCTAGCACCGTCCATTATTAAATTAAAGAAGGGCACTATCCACGTTGTTCCTTCATTACAGAACATAGTGATCAATATATTTTTGTTGTGATGAATTGATGATAATCTTGTTATTTAGTTTCTTCTTAAGTTGTCTCACCTACGTGTCATTCATTAATTGGATGGTTATAACTACTGTTGAATCTCTTAATTCTCTTTGTAAATTGGTAGAGTCGTATGAAACTAATTGTTGGGGCAATGGGAAAATTAAGAAATTAGTATGATAATATATCCCTTTCTTTTGACTTTTTTTTTTTTTTTTAATTTTCTTCGTTCAAGATTCCCACAATTTCAAACTTTTCAACAATTACACAGCCACCCACGTCGCCTCTCATGGAAAATATACACTTTGAAGCAGTTGACAAGAAAATCACACACACACACACACACTAACTGGGTTCGATAAATTAGCTGCTTAGCTTTTTCAAGTTTGAATGATAATATATTTTTATGAATTAAAAGATTATTAGTTTATGGGATAATAGTGACAAAAAGTGTAATATTAATGTTGAGATATATCATTTTTATAGGAGAGTATATCGTAATTTAAAACTAATTAATCTGGTAGGTACGTACGTATATAACAGATGATGTTATTGTGAAAGATTGCACTATCCGATCGGAGCTATGTTGACTGAATGACGATTGGCATGACGTACGGACAGGAACAAAGAAAATCACTAAATATAAGATATATCCCATCTAACAAACCAAAAACTTTTAAATGTTTTTAATTAACACGTACGCAAAAATCTTTCGTAAATTTGCCTTTAAATAACCAAATTTTCTAAAAAAATTTAGGATAACTACCCACTTTTTTTAATGGTCATTTTGGTGCTCAATCTAAATTTTAATTTTAACTTTGTTACCCATTTTGTGAAAATACCGATATGCCCTTAAGTTTCATACCCTCCAACCCCCAAATTCATTTAGTCTCGCTTTTCATTTCAAGACATAAACACAAAACTGTATGGCAGTGGCGGCGCCGACGACGACTGAGACCTTAAATACGTCGGGACTTTGCATTTTCAGGGCGATTAAATGGAAACTATTGCTACTACTGCTGCTCCAATGCCTCCTAGTGGTACTCGACGTGCCGCCAAGCTAATCGGTTGTGTCGAATTCAACGGAATAATGAATGTATTAGCGTTAAGGGAGGGAATGAAGATCTCTGAGTTATTTGAGCTTGTCAGTGAAAAATATCCTCAATTCTCAACCGAAACCCACGCCTTACAGTTCAGGGTTCCCCAGAAGTCGGGGATATGGGTTAGTTTGCTCACCGATAATGATGTTAACAACATGATGGAATTGTTTAGGCTTCTGGAGACGTCTATTATCGACATGAGATTAATACTGATTACTAATTAGCTCTAGTTTGGGAGGAATTTAAATTCCATTTTGTGTAATTAAGTCTTTATATTCGCAGAATAATAATTACTCGTTGTTGTATTAATATTTTCCGAATGTATTTTCCAACAGTTTGTTTATGGAACCTTATATTTGTTTTGCTGTTTTAACTTCAAGTTTTATGGTATTGGTTAACGTTTTATCTACACAATATTTTGTTTAAAGAATGCGTATCTAACAAAGGGATCTGCGTAATTTTGAGACGAGAGATGCCCTTGAAGGGTAAAAATGGCCTCTTTATGATAGGATTTGTGGCACTGATATTGTAAGTTGTCTAACAATCCTAATGCATGCGTATCTAACAAAGGGATCTATGTAATTCTGAGACGAGATGATGCCATTTTAGGGTAAAAATCCACTTTTTATGATACGATTTTGTGGCACTGATATTGTAAGTTGTCTAACAGTACTAACGAATGCATATCTAACAAAAGAATCTGCGCAATTTTGAGACGAGATGATGCCATTGAAGGGTACAATGGAATATTGATGATACAAAATTGCGCCACTGATATTATAAGTTGTCTATCATTAATTATGAATGCGTGTCTACCTAAGGGACCTGCATAATTTTAGACGTGAAGATGCCCTTGAAGGGTAAAAATGGTCTGTTTATGTTAGGATTTTGTGGCACTGATATTGTAAGTTGTCTAACAATACTAATGCATGCGCATCTAACAAAGGGATCTGCGTAATTCTGAGACGAGATGATGCCATTTTAGGGTAAAAATCCACTGTTTATGATACGATTTTGTGGCACTGATACTGTAAGTTGTCTAACAGTACTAACGAATGCGTATCTAACAAAGGGACTTGCGTAATTTTAGACGTGAAGATGCCTTTGAAGGGTAAAAATGGCCTGTTTATGCTAGGATTTTGTGGCACTGATATTGTAAGTTGTCTAACAATACTAATGCATGTGTATCTAACAAAGGGATCTGCGTAATTCTGAGACGAGATGATGACATTTTAGGGTAAAAATCCACTGTTTATGATACGATTTTGTGGCACTAATATTGTAAGTTGTCTAACGGTACTAACGAATGCGTATCAAACAAAGGGATCTGCGTAATTTTGAGACGAGATGATATCATTGAAGGGTAAAATGCAATGTTGATGATACAAAATTGCGGCATTGATATTATAAGTTGTCTAACATTAATTACGAATGCGTGTCTAACTAAGGGACCTGCGTAATTTTAGACGTGAAGATGCCCTTGAAGGGTAAAAATGGCCTATTTATGCTAGGATTTTGTGGCACTGATATTGTAAGCTGTCTAACAATAGTAATGCATGCGTATCTAACAAAGGGATCTATGTAATTCTGAGACGAGATGATGACATTTTAGGGTAAAAATACACTATTTATGATACGATTTTATGGCACTGATATTGTAAGTTGTCTAACAGTACTAACGAATGCGTATCTAACAAAGGGATCTGCGTAATTTTGAGATGAGATGATGCCATTGAAGGGTAAAATGGAATGTTGATGATACAAAATTGCGGCACTGATATTATAAGTTATCTAACATTAATTATAAATGCTTATCTAACTAAGGGACCTGCGTAATTTTAGACGTGAAGATGCCCTTGAAGGGTAAAAATGGTCTGTTTATGATAGGATTTTGTGGCACTGATATTGTATGTTGTCCAACAATACTAATGAATGCGTATCTAACAAAGGGATCTGCGTAATTTTGAGACGAGACGATATGGTGGCACTGATATTGTAAGTTATCTAAAATTATGCATACTTCTTTATCAGATCAATATTCCAGAGTTCAGTTCGACAATTTCTAAATTTTAATGTTTAAACAATACAAGATGAATATGATATTTAGAAATTAGCTCTTCATTATTAGTTACAGTTAGACAAGTTTATACATCCATACAACATATTAGTTCTCACTCACATATCTTTCTCTAAACATGTTGAAATGGAAAGATAACAATGAAAAAAAATATACATGTCATCCCAGCTAACTCTCTACTGCTAATGAATCCGATATCCTCGCCATTACAACTATATCCGATTTCAAAGCCCGCTCTGGTGGGAAGACATTGAAAACAATCATTTACAGGTTCCTGCTCAGTAGGTTGTGCAGGATTAGAGGAACGGTAGACAACATCATGAATTGGATTTTCTGCATCTGCTACTTGCTCCACCCGTTCATGTCCATAAAAACCTCATAACAAACTTCGATCCAGGTCAATGAGGTTTTCCTCCTGAGCCTTGAGCTCAGGTCCGGTGGGAGACATGTACAAAGAAACGAGATCCAAACTTGCAAGACACTGGAACTAAAAGGAGGGAGATTTCAGTAAAAAAAAAATGCATGATAATGAAGAAAGATTTATCAGAGAACTTTTTACCATCCGTTTGAAGAAGAAAATATCATCGGGCGACCTGGCATTTTACCATCCATTCGAAATCTCTATTTCCCAGATCGAAATCTGGGTTCCAAATTGAATATATATATTTTTCAATCAATGGTTAGGTGTTGAGTTGATGTGTTTATATAGAGGGAGAATAAGAATTAATGTGTTCCAATTTAGACAGCATTTACTATTGATGCGGCCGTAAAAGAAAAAATTTGCATTGGAATTTAAAGATATTGCAGGCTTTATCGGAAGCGGTAAGGTGAGGGGACTGTGATGGGACAATACTTATTAGGGTATTATACCTAAAAGACATATATTATTTTATTAGAAATATAAAATGATGAATGGATTTTAAAACTTGTCGTTAAATAATACTATATGTGAACCTAATTATGAAGTCTGCATAACTGTACATATGAATATCAACTAGTAGGGTATTCTGGCCTATCAGAAATATAAAATATTGAATGAATTTTAAAACTTGTCGTTAAATAATACGATATGTGAACCTAAATATGAAGTTTGCGTAACTGTACAGATGAATATCAACTAGTAGAGTATTCTGGCCTATCAGAAATATAAAATGTTGAATGAATTTTAAAACTTGTCGTTAAATAATACGATATGTGAACCTAAAATATGAAGTTTGCATAACTGTACAGATGAATATCAACTAATAGATTATTCTGGCCTATCATAAATATAAAATGTTGAATAAATTTTAAAACTTGTCGTTAAATAATACAATATGTGAACCTAATTATGAAGTCTGCGTAACTGTACAAATGAATATCAATTAGTAGAGTATTCTGGCCTATCAGAAATATAAAATGTTGAATGAATTTTAAAACTTGTCGTTAAATAATACGATATATGAACCTAATTGCTGTCTACATAATTTTTGGACAAAATAGTGGCATTGAAGGGTAAATATAGAATATTAAGAATTCTACAAGAAGTAATTTCAGTACAACATTTTATATTTCACATAGTACAATTATGCAAATATAAAAATTAGACCTTCATTATAAGTTTCAGTTCAACAATGTTTTACATCAGTGCAACATACTAATCACTCATACAGTTTGCCCTAAACAAACTAGTTAAATCAAACTAATCACTCATACAGTTCGACGGTAAACGTGCCCTATACGATCATTGCACTTGACCTAACATCAGTGCAACATACTAGTCCTCCAAGTATGTCTTTACCTTATAACGATACTTGGAGGACATTTTCTCTGATAATTCTTCCACCGACTGGAAGCGAATACATAGCATTAAATCTGTACAGAAGGAAACATGGTCCAAAGGGGAGTGTGGCCTTTTTGCCCCAAGCTGAGCCGTTTACTCCGTCTGGTCTGTGGCCGTTTTTCCCCAGGTTGGCCATGAATATTCCAGAAACGTTTGCACCTTAGTTGGGGGACAAAGGATGTGGAATCTTTAAACATTATATCAACCAAAACACCCATACCACACTCCAAACTTGCTAGACACTGGAACAAAAAAGAGAGATTTCAGTTTTTAAAAAAAATGAATGATAACGAAGAAAGATTTAACAGATAACTATTTATCTTCCGTTTGAAGTTAAAAACATCATTGGGCGACTTGAAAGTGTTCTTGTCAAAGTGGTATTCAACCCTTGCATGATAAAGCAAAATATTCGTGATCTCCATTATCCAGATCTAATAGTTCCAAGTTCAGTTATTGTATTTATATAGAGGGAGAAGAATAGGTAATTAGGGTATTAAGTGATCCCGACGGTTAGGTTACCGATACGAGTTATTAAAGTATAATTCAAAGAGTTGTCGTTTATCAATTCACAAGCGCTCAATTTAGGCAGCATTGACTATTGAAGCGGCGGTAAAAGTAAAGTAAAAAGATACATTTGAATTCAAAGATGTTGGCAGGCTTTATCGGAAGCGGTAATGTGAGGGGATTGTGATGAGACACTTATTATACCTAAAAAAAAGCTAAATCCACTAAAAGGGTATTCTGGCCTATACAAATAAGAATGCTACGTTGATTTTAAAAACTATCGAACTGTATTGTGCGATTTGTGTCTAATAATGAGGTCTACGTAATTATAGAAAGCTAAATCCACTAGAAGGGTATTCTGGCCTATACAAATAAGAATGCTACATTGATTTAAAATCTATCGAACTGTATTGTGCAATGTGTGTCTAATGATAAGGTCTGAGTAATTATAGAAAGCCAAATCCACTAAAAGGTTATTCTGGCCAATACAAAAAAGAATGCTACGTTGATTTTAAAAACTATCGAACTGTATTGTGCGATGTGTGTCTAATAATGAGGTCTACGTAATTATAGAAAGCTAAATCCACTATAAGGGTATTCTGGCCTATACAAATAAGAATGCTACGTTGTTTTTGAAAACTATCGAACTGTATTATGCGATGTGTGTCTAATAATGAGTTCTGCTTAATTATAGAAAGGTAAATCCACTAGAAGGGTATTCTCGCCTATACAAATAATAATGCTACGTTAATTTTAGAACCTATCGAACTTTATTAGGATATGTGGATCTAATAATGAAGTCTGCATAATTTAGTAGAGGGAAATCCCCTTTTGAAGGTTGATATTTTGTATAAGTGCGTAGGTTGTTGACAACATTCGTGGATTGTATTTCTTTACATGTTCAATGAAACATCATGTGTTCGATTTTATTGTCATATTCTAACTTAAATGATATATTCATAGATTAACTTAATATTAAGATTACTTTACTAATGAATATTACCAACATACAAGCATAATATATGGATTTTACACTTTATGTAAAACTTGAAACCTTATTATTAATAACAATTATCGAAGTAAAAGTCTGTAAATGAAAGTCTATGATTCGATTGACAAAGAAAAATCTATCCGTTATGATGGTATTTTGATATGACATATAGAAAAAGTAGTAAAACCAACAGGTGTGGCCAAGTATAATCAATAAGTTAGTTTAGAAAATCAGCTTATAAGTATTGGACATTTTTAAACGAAGTTTAATTGAATTTATATAGTAATATAATACACGAAGCGACTAAACAACGTTCGTACTTATACAAAAGACAATCCTTTTAAAATGCATCTCTTCATTGGAAATTACGCAGATCCCTTTGTTAGATACACATTAGTTAGTACAATTGGACAATTTAGAATATCAGTGCCACAAATTTGTATTATCTACAGGCCATTTTTACACTTAAAGCGCATCTCCTCATTTGAGATTACGCAGATCCATTTGTTAGATACACATTTGTTAGTATTGTTAGACAACTTACAATACCAGTGCCACAAATTTGTATCTTCAAACAAACAAGCACTTCATGAAGCATTAAGAAGAATAAGAAAACGAGTACGTGTTTTTAGATACACATCATAACAACTTTTTAATTTCTGATTTATCAACGTCCACAAAAAGGTCACAAAATCAGGGACTCCTCAATATTTCCAGGATATCCCATTCAGGTTCAATGTCATAACCATCACTTTTATCATCAATACCATCATCTTCATGACTTCCATTATCACTTCCATCATCACTACCATCATCTTTATCACTTCCATCAGAAGAGTTCCAGTTGACATACTCCACCTCGCTGTCACCAGTAGCTAATGAGATTTTTTCCCAACCATTCTCTTCAGGTTCTTCAGGAAAAAGGGCAAATTTGCTTTCTTTGAAAATGAACGCCAGATTCGTGTAATGCTTACAGCCAAAGATACGATGCTGTCGTTCTTCAGTTGACTCCTATTATTGTGAAAGAAAGAGAGACATGAAACTAACAAAGTAACAATAGATATGATAACCCATAACAAAATGGGGAATGGTTCATGCAATATACCTGATGATAAAAGGGCAGAGAATTCCAATAAAAGGGTGAAACAGTAACTTGTTTCAAATGAGTATTGTATGACACCCCAGGTCTAGTTATATATCTTCTGAAGGAAGCGAAACTATGGCGGAGTTGGATCAACCTCCATTTGATAAAATCTTAAACTCGGTTCTCATATGCAACAACAATTTCTGATGCATATCTTTTAGGACCGTCGGCAACATCTCGGGAGCGCTGACATCGGCTCCTTACAATAACTCTTCAATAGGCTAACGAACAACTTATCAATATCTCGGTGTACAAAACACCGAATGGTTTCTCCCAAAATCCAATTGAACTCATCATCAATGTTCGTCTGTTGGATGGGAAACCTAAGAGAGGCAGGGGAGACTAAATACAGAGAAGGTAGAGCGAGTAAATGGCGTAATAGGGTTCTATAGTTGAGGGAGACTGCGGGTTTTAGTGGGGAAATGGGAGAATGAAATAGGATTCAATAAATTGATGGACGGATGTGTGTCCGAATGTCTTATCCAATTTAATGGAGATTCAGTTTGAATGTTTGACCTAAAGATCCAATATTTACCTGGTTTAATATTATTTCCTTGGTACAGTTATGCACAATTCCCTACAAGATCTGCAGTTATTGATTTATGTTCGACATAGTTTATTATTATAAGTTCATTTATTTATAAAATAGAACTTAAAAGTTTGTTTAATCAAATCATTTACTAATAGAATTAGGTAGACGTCCAAAATAGAACGGCATTAACTAATTGTTGTTCGACATATGTAAAGATCACAACATTTATCTGGTTTACATATTATTTCCTTCAGAAAATTACGCAGAATGTCCTACAAGATCTGCAATTATTGATTTATGCTCGACATGTTTTATTATTAGGATAATAAGTATATCTCAAAGTACAATGGTTGATACTTGATAGTTGATACTATACAAACGACTCCTATCAATATCTTTTTTCAACTACTAATCATCGTTTTCACCAAATGAAGACACCATGTAATCTCCGTCTTCTTCAAATTCACTAGCATTGGAGTTGGACCAAGCGTCGACCTCTTCCTCCACGTCTCTGTCATTCTCTTTTCACACATTTACCGGCCGCCGATTCTCAACCTGTTCGAGCACCACCAATGAGCAAACATGATCAAAGGCGTGGCTGCAGCGGAAGTGAAGGGCGGGAAGAAGAAGGGAGTCAGTTTCTTGATTGATTGCTCGAAGCTGGTGGAGGATAAGATCATGGAATTTACTTCGTGATTGAGGAACCAAATTGCTTCTAATTTTTACTTTAATATAAATCAATACGACATCAATTATCAATTTTCAGCCAAACAAAAAAGAAAAAAGAAGGAGATTTATGTAATATACCAGTGGGTTCACTGCATAATTCAAATAGTTGTGGTCCACGGTCACAACGTTGGTAACTTCATTATAATGCACCCCAATTTGGTTGATGAATCTTCTGAAGCTGGCGAATAGGCTGCGGAGTTGAATCAGCTTCCATCTCACGTGATTTTCATCGAAGTGAGTTCTCATTCGGTAGTCCATGCTCAATTTCAGATCATGGGAGCCTCCGCCATCCCGTTAAGTTCGTGGACACTTCACTCTATTTATATTTCGCTTAATCAAACGATAATTGAAAACCTCACTCACTACATCATCTTTAATGATGCCGTTTTTCAAATTGAAAGGAGCCAGTCAAGATTATCTGCATTTTTTCTTTGATTCCGCCAGTAGGCGCTTACAAATAAGTAAGAAGTAGGTCCGATAGTGTGAAGGGATAACTTGGTACAACTCTCATGTGGACGTCCTGCTTGATACAAGCAATTAGTAGAAAATAACACAATAGGCAGAGGCTATTAGTCAAGCGGTTCGTATCTTTTGCAGTAACTCTTCAGGACGCTAACGAACAATCTCTCAGTTTCTGGTTCCGAAAGCCTAGGAATAGGTTCCCGCAAAATCCTATTGAACGCATCAGCCATTATTTCTTTTCTGGTTTAGTAAGAAGGACTCAGAATGAGAGGGAGCAAGATAACTACAGAAGAGACGGTGACATTTATTTATAAAAGGGGAAAGGTCGCAACCATTAGAAGAGGCGGTGTATGAAAAGGCGGTATACGAAAGGCTGCAAGCTTGAAACCATTTAATTTTTTTAACGATACCATGATTTGTAAAATTTAATCTTTTTTGGCCGAATTTATTTTTACGTCAGCTGTATGAAATTGTAATTTGCGGAATTGACAGTTTATTTCTGTAGAGTGTAAATAATACATTTGTTGTATAATATGTGGTGTTTGTGGACCGAAATATGAATTTTGTTGTATTAAATATAAAAGTTAGCTTAAACAATTTTCCTGCACCGTTTCTCCCCCAAATCGAAAGTCATGTTTGCGGAATTTATTTGTCAATATAAAGTATGAGTTTGTAATTTTGCGGAATTGACGTATTGCATTACAGTTTGTTTATGTGAAATGTAAACAACACATTTGTTGTATAATATGTGGTGTTTGTGGACCCAAACTTGAATTTGTTGTATTAATTTTAAAAATTAAGTTATGCAATTTTCTTGGACAGTTTCTTCCCCAATTTGAACGTCATTTTTGCCGAATTTATATGTCAATATGAAGTATGATTTTGTGAGTTTGTGGAATTCGCAGTTTGAATTACAGTACGTTTCTGTAGAATGTAAATAAAATATTTGTTGTATAATATGTGGTGTTTGTGGACCCAAACTTGAATCTTGTTGTAGTAGAACAAAAGCTAGGTCAAGCAATTTTACTAGACCGTTTCTTCCCCAATTCGGACGTCGCAGCCGTCCATGGACAATTGCCACCGTCAAACGCTGCGCGAGCCTTATAACATACCAAACGCCACCATACATGATGACCCAGACGCCACCAATCTCCCTATTAGTTCTCCGTGGAACCATGGCCAGAAAATTTCAACCACTGTCGCCAGGGTAAAAAAATGAGCTCGCGAAGGCACGACTGCTACGGAACAACCTACCCATCGATTTCCAAGTACAACGGTTGAATTTTTCTCATCGAGCGAGCACATTCTCTTCGAGAAAATTGCCAGCCGAAAAATTATTCCGGTGCCCATGTGAAAGATAATGGCATACCCTTGTAATTCTTGGACAAATAAGGATATTTCGGACATTTTACACAAAAATGAGTAGCAAAGTTAAAATTGAAACTTGGATTTGATAGTTAAAATAACTATTGAAAAAAATGGATAGCTATCCTAAATTTTTTGAGAAGATGGTCATTTAAAGTAAACTTGCCCAAAATCTTTTGTCTTTTTGATAGGATATATATTGTCAATATTTTCACGACGGAAATTCTTAGCTAGCTACAAAAATCCATATAATTTAATTGTTGAAATGTGTGATTTATTGACTCTTAATTTTTTGTTACGGAAAAAAGTGAGATTAACGTTTGGCTACAGTTTCAACTAGTAAGCCGAGTAATCAAACAAAAACACTAAATTTTCTTGTTCCATCCCAATTTTCACGACAAGATCGAAAACGAGAAAAAAAGGCAAGGGAAATTTGAATTTCACTCTCAATATGAGTAATTGAGTACAAAACAAGTCAAGAAAAAGATGATATCGAAGAGGACATGCATGCATGTAGTTTGTTTTTATTAGCTACATAACAAAACAAACCACTAGAAATTAGATTAATAAATTAGTAAGATATATATGGTACTAATTATATTATATACTCTCACGAGAAAAAATTCAAAGTTCTTGTCACAAAATGCTTCAGAAAAGACAAATACAGGACAATGAAAATTTAAGCAGTTGCTCTTTCGTAATCAAAGCCATTTTATATTATTATATATTTTGGCTTTCCTTCTTCAAAAATTAATGTAAAATATAAAAAGATTTTAAAGGGAAAAAAGAGTAATCAATGTTTTCATGGATTGGGCCTTAGCCCAAGCTGATTAGAGACCTCACCCTAATACAGTTTGAATTTACTGGGTTTTGGATCCAGCCCAAAGATACAAGCCGAAGGCCCAAAAGCTATAATTACTTTATCCATTTGAGGTCATAACCTTAATCAAAAGCCCACCACAATACTCATTGGTAACTGGGCCAAGATTGTTTCGACTTTCGAGTCCAATAGGTTAAAGCTTCTGAAGGTGGATTACATAATCCTCCTACCACCCTCAACGCTCTTACATTCAATACTAGAACTGGGGAATTGAGTACTCAATTCTCGCTTTAAGACAAACTAAAATTTCTTAGTTCTCACACTATTTTTAACTAAATCTTTTACGGTAAATAAATTTGTAGAATTATTTTCTAATTTAAAATTTTGAAGACTTAATATATAATTCAATTATTTTTTTGTGTATAAGTTCATTGTGAAACTATAAAATGAGAAAACTAAGTTATTTATTTCAAAAGATATTGAAAAAATCTGCATTTGTAGATGAAAATATTTTTTTGATATTGACAAAATGGGGATACTTAGATAATGATTGTAATATAAATTTAAGTATAGTGTTTAACAAAATTATTTTACATATATTCTCTATTAAAATTTATTTGATATTGAATATAACTAAAATTTTATTATATATAAAATTATTTTAATTTTTTTTATTCGGCATTTTAAGGCGCTCTCGTGCTCAAATTTTTTTTTTTTTTTTAATGTTCGCACTCTCACGAACTCGCTCTCGCACCCGCTCTATGTGCTCTAGTTCCTGAGCAATGTTTCAAGCCCATAGGCCATAGTTTTCCGAATAATTATAACTTAGTGTCTAAATTTAAGATAAAATTTAGTCTAAAATTGATAACGAAAATAAAATTGAAATTATAAGGGCATTTAGGACATTATATATACCCGTGTGAGTTGTGACTTGTGACATTTGATTTTGTTGTTGTTCACCTTGTTTTGGTCAGGTATGGAGTCCGGACTATCTAGCTAGTTTTTGACCATATTATGAAACTTCATTGTTGGTGGCCTTTTGTCCAAAAACTAGCTAGCTAGTGAAGAAATGTCTATTTTAAGTTATCTTCTGTGTCTTATGATAAATACATACTAAGACAATACAAAATTACAAATGGTAAAAACCAATTGCTTTTGTTGCCCCTAGCTCCTTTTTAATTTCGCCAGTGGTAAAGACAAAATTAAACTTGATTTTAAAACCACTTCAAATTAAAGCTAGTAATTTATACAAAAAACATTGATTTACAATTATGACTTATGTCTTTATTAGTTATCAGTATTAGTAGCAAATTAAATCTGCTAACAGTATCTAAAGTAACAAGAGGGGGTGAATTGGTCTCCTAAAACCCGCTTTGACACTTTATAAAAATTAGAGATGTTTTGCAGCGAAAGTCTTTTGTGTGTCAAAGGATTCGCAAGCTGTGCAATTCGATTTACTAATACTTTTAAATTTTACCAAGTAGAACTTAGTTCCAGTTAAAGTACCAGTTGATAATAATGAACATAAAGTAAAATAAAGCGATAAATATCACACAACGATTTATACAGGTTCGAACCCGAAGGCCTATTCCTGTCCCTAGGTTTTCACCCAGGATTTTAACCTGCTTCAAATTAACGGTATTAGTAACAAGTTACAAATACAATTTAAAGAAGAAAGAACAGTAACAAAGAGAAAAGAAAATCTCTCAAACACAGAGAGAAACCAGCCACAAAACCAGCGACCAAACCAGTTGCAATCCCAACAACCAAATATCTGAACCAACTAGTGAGACGGGCACACTCTGCAAGTTGACCCTGAGACGATTCCTTTAGCCCGCGGACAGCAGCAACAATCCCAGATGCTCTTCCCGGATTTACCGAGCGAATCCCCAGCGACTCCAAACTTCAGGTAGCTCTGCTACACTCATCTTGATTCCAGACCTTCTCCTCGTTCCACCTATCCTTCTCTACGCGTCCCTCAGATAGGCGAGCACTCGTCAGAAGGGAACTCAAACACTCAGAAGTCTGCAATTGAGGCTATTCAATTCTATCCTCACAATGAACACAAGCACAAGACCAAACCCAGGCTTATAGCTTTAAACTTTTGAATGCACGAATTGGTTCTTCTCTTCAATCTTGAGTTCTTTAATAGCTGTGGTTCCAACGTCTTTGAAAGCTCAGAAAGGAAGGAGTCGTTTGAATTGATCTTGCAAATCAATCATCTTTAAACATGGAAAGGATCCGTTCGACTCAATCTTTATTTTTCAACTCTGGAATAGAAACAGCTAGAACTTTCCTTATACAAACCTGCAACATTAAACAACTGATACAAGAAAATATTATGGGAAAGACTTTCCTTGTAGAACCTGCAGCACACGGTTAGAAGTACAAGGAAAGATATATGAAATATACTCTTGGTTCCAACAGCTAGAATGTATCAAATAAGGAAGGAGACTTCTTGCAGAATCTCCCAGCGTATCAGAATCAAACAGTTGATATATTTCCATAAGCGCCGTTAGAAGTTCCTGCTGTTTAAAAAACGAACAGATGAATAGGAAGATATTTAACGAATCATGCAAATAGGGCAAGTAAGACCAGGTCAAATAAGGTAACGAATTGAAAGCTGAATAGGTCAAACCCGAATCTACCATAACCAAGAGATAAAAGCATATAAGGAAACATGTAAAGAGAATCATGCATTACATGGAAGGTAAGACTACCCAATCAATAGGTAAGACTACCAAGTCAATTAATGCATGAATATTCTCCTACACGATTTTGTCATCATTAAAACATTAAAATAATTTTACCCAAAGAGGTCAACAGTTGAATTAATGGACCTTGGCCTAACTCAACCACCAAATGCTAGCTCAAGAGGGAAGGTTTGCCAAGCCATTATATAGTGAACCCGACATCTTTGATTATTCGATGTAGGATGGTTTAACACACCCCCGTCACGCCCAGGGTCGTGGAATATGCGGGACATATTGGAGTGTGAAATGATTTGTAGGATATATGTGAGGAGCAGGGGTGGAGATACAGGCCGAGAATCGAACCCCGCTCTGATACCATGTTGAATTAATGGACCTTGGCCTAACTCAACCCCCAAAAGCTAGCTCAAGAGGGGAGGTTTGCCAAGCCATTATATAGTGAATCCCACATCTTTAATTGTTCGATGTGGGATGGTTTAACAAAATCATCATCTGACACTTAGAATTCATATGTTTGCACTCACAAAATGGTGATTCTTGTATGAGCCGGGTGTTTAATGGTGTATTAGAGCCGGGTGTATATACAAGAATCACCCCTCACAAAACACGCTTGAACTCGTTTTATGACCCTATCAAATCAAAAATATCTTTCAAGATCTCCAATAACATTAATTTGAATCTTAACTCATTTAATTAATTATTGGATTTGACGTAAAAGTATATATATATATATATATATAATTACGTCTGCTTTAGCCTTAAGTTTAATGTATAATGAAGCCTAGCACACACATATGCAAAATCTCGAATCCTAAAGTCACGAGTGAATTAACTTGACTCATTCGTGACCTCCTGGATTAATCCAGGGTTCATGAAGATGATGAGCAATACACAGTGGCGGACATCATTGATTCAGACGGGATCGGAACTGGAATTTGGCGAGGATTAGCACCAATATCCCGGATGAGGTTCGAGAGTTGATCTTGGCAACGCCATTGCCGATTGATCGCGGGATGGAAGATAAACAAATTTGGGGGGCTACCTCTAATGGAAAGTAGTTTTCGTGTAAGTCTGCTTATGAAGCTCAGTTCTTGTCTCAACCGGTTGATCGATGCTACGCAATGGAAGTGGATTTGGGAACTTTCGATCCCCAACAAGTTCGATCCGTTTCTTTATCTGGCTTTAATTTGCATGCATGGAAGCTAGCTTGCTGCTCTCGATCCGTTTTGATAGAAATTTCGGGGGATTGGCGGCCTGCACTCATTGTCCGGCGGGACGTGAAACTATTCTACATATCTTGAAGAGGTGCCCGTCTGCGGTCCGAGTTTGGGAATTCATAGTAATGCCAACTGATTGGCACGCCTTTCGTGCAATTTCGGAAGATATATAATTGGCTGCATACAACTAAACTTGAGGAGCCACTTCCCTAATATTATATATAGTGCCGGGATGTGACTGGAAATTTATTTCCATTGCAACGGTATGGAGCCTTTGGAAGGCGAGGAATATATGGACTTTTCAACATAGACGTGAGGCTCGGCGCATTACCATTTGCAATATCAAATCTCTAGCAATGGATCTTGCGGCTATTGAAGAGAGTAAGGCAGCTCTTGGTCGTGTTCAAAACCGGAAAATTCATGACGGGCTACAGTGGAGTCCCTCGGATACAGGGTGGCTCAAATTTAATACAGATAGCAGCTTGTACCAAGCGGGGACTGGAGGCTTGGTTTGAGATGAGCTAGGTCGATGGCAATGGGGATTCTCGTTAAAGTTTGGGAGAGTTTCTATTGTGATGACTGAGTTACTTGGATTGAGAAAAAGGCTTGCTAGGGCTTGGCAGAAACATTATCAAAGGCTCCATATTGAATGTGATTCAGAGATTGTGGTTAAACTTGTGGATGGGTTGGATGTACAAAATCATCCCCTGGAATACATCATACTTGATTGTCGGCGACTACTTTATATGCCTTGGGAAACCAAGACTAATCATATTCGACGTGAGATGAACGAAGATGCAGACAAGCTTGCTCACTTGGGGGTGGTACATAATATTGATAGTAGAGTTTGTTTTTGGAATGAAACGCCGATGATGTTCGTTCGGTGGTTCATAGTTTAGCTTTGTTTTGTTTCTAAATTTTGCTTTTGCTTTTTGTTTCACCAAAAAAAAGAAAAGAATATATACTACAAATATTTATGAGATTCATTGAATAAAAATATACACTATAAGGAATAATATTACAAAATACACAATAGATACAATAATTTTAAAATTACAGAAAACACATGTAATCGTGCACATTCTTACTTCACTACAAAAAAACACACATATTTTTCAATTTTGTCTAAACTATCACATCACCATCGACTAAAAACTTATATATTTATATATGTGTATACACAATTATTGGGTTTGCCCAAATGACCACCAAATACTACTTTCAATGTGAAAATTTTGAGTTCGACTCCTTATAATGATAATGGTCAAATTGTATGCGTGTGTTAAAAAAAATGTATGTGTATACACACACAAACAAGAAGTGGAAGCAAAGGCAGTTTCCTAGCAAATTCACAAAAATAGTAGAAAAACAACCTAGCTAATTGCCAATAAAAGAAATGACCAAGTAAATTGTTTGGCCTAGTCAACAAATTAGATTATTTCTTCATGCTTTTCCCACCAATTTGATCTTTAAACAAATTAATCTGTACTTTTCATCCAAAAAAGTTAGGCAATAAATCCCTTAATTATTCAAACTTAACTATCTTCTCCTCTCCACCATCAACAACAGGCCAATAACAAAATTCATGAACAAAATATATATATAATTAATACCAATTACCAAACAACAAAAATATAATATCAATTATCAACCCCAACCCATCATAATCAGTAATCACCACTTCTCTCCTCCATAATCATCAATCATAATTTTCAATCTTCATCAAAAATCAATCTCAATCCCACATTTTATCAGTACTGGAATTAAGAAGAAGAAGACGACGACGAAGATGGACAGATTGATCAAACCTGATATCAAAGCGATCGATATCGTCTTCATCAGAGGCCAAAAATGCAGCCAAACATTCAACCTAACAAACATCATGCACACCATGGCTGTAGCAGTTTCTCTCACATCTTCAAACCCAGCAATCTTCACCTTCACTCAACCTTTCTCTATCATCCCACCTCTATCCACGGCATCATTCACTCTCAACTTACACAAGCCGTCCGATCATCCGCCTCTCTCCGCGCCGCCGGACACGGTGCTCGTCCGATCATCCATGCTCCCCACCGGGAAAGCACAGCTGGACGATCTACGACGTCTGTTCTCAAAACCGGGTCCGCATATCTTCAAGGACGCCACTCTTCCAATCTCGTTCGTCGGGTCCCATGTTGCAGAGTTTCTTCTCTCTCCCTCAACGTCCATGGCGTTGGAAATCAATTTTCACTTCTCCAAGGCGATTTCATGGTGCGATGAATCGCAGCTCACTTCTCTGCTCAAAATCGCCACCGTCAATGGGAAATCGAACTTCATATCAGCTCTTATTGACGCCGGAGCTGATGTGGACGACAGGGATAGTAACGGCGACTCTATCATAACCCTAGCTGTCAAATCCGGAAATGCAGAATCCGTTCAAGTATTAATCGAATCCGGTGCGTTGATCGACAACAAAATCGATCGTGTTCTCCACGCGCCGGCGGCTAAGAACAGAGTAGATTTAATGGAAATCCTCTGTTTAGGCTACGCAGACATAGATTTAAATTCCGTAAATTCTCACAGCCAAACCGCCCTTCATCTGGCAGCAATCAACGGCCAAATCGAAGCGATTCAATTCCTTGTCTCAATCGGAAGCGAAATTGACATCACGGATTACCAAGGCTACACTCCTTTGCATTACGCCGCACTAGAAGGCCACATCAAGGCCGTCGAATACCTGCTCAACCATTCGATCTTCGCCAAACACGCTGTCACCAGAGAAGGTAAGACCGCGTTTGGTTTAGCAGTCGAAAGAGGCCATTCCCATCTATACGATTCTCTACATCTCGGCGACATGCTCCACAGGGCAGCGCGAATCGACGACATCCACACCATGAAGAGCTGCCTTGCTCAAGGGGCGAAGATAAACGGCCCAGATCAAAATGGGTGGACGCCATTGCATCGAGCTGCTTTTAAAGGGCATATGGAGAGTGTTAAGCTTTTGGTCAGCCATGGCGCTCGTGTTGATCTTGTGGATGGAACGGGTTATACTCCTCTGCTACGTGCTGTTGAGGCGGGTCGTGTAGAAGTTGCTTTGTATCTTTTGTCTCATGGAGCAAAAGCTAGTCTCAAAAGCTTAAAAGGGATTGTGGCTTCTGATGATAATTTAGAGTGCTTTAAGAGCCACCCTTCTCTTGTGAACACTTTGGAAGTTCATCAAGAGACCGAGATGGCTTGAGTTAGCAAATTTAGAATGTTTTATGTACATAATTGCAGAAATCTTGAGTTTGTAGGTAATGAGAATATGAGATTGTTTTGAAAGAAGTTGTGATCAAATTAAAGCTGTCTCTTAAGTTCCTTAGTGTTCTTTCAATACCCTGTTTGGATTATAACTTACTGTTTACTCATTGTGTTTGTGATTTGAAAAGTTTAGAATGTACTTGCCTTGTCTAGCCTGTTTTCAAGTAAGCATTAGAACTAGAAGTAGTCAAAGAAGAGGAACTGATTAGAAGGATCGTGTGTTTTAGACTTTAGGATGAGCATTAATACGAAAACAATCCAGATCGAATGGTTCCAAACTCTGGAGTTTGTTAAGTTTAGGATGTTGGTTCGAATTTCCATTGCGCATTTGTCCTAAAATTTGTTAGTTGTGTTATTTGACTTCGAGTCGACTAATATTGGCTTCGATGGACTACACTCAATCTATAGTGGAACGACACTAATTGAACTATTATTTGGGTTGGTTGTTCAGATATCTGATATGTTTTATGGCTGAATATGAAAAACTGATTAGTTGATCATTCAGTTGTAAATTGTTTCATTTTTTAAAATATATGTTTAATTAAATTTTATTATTATCTTAATATTATAAAATAATAAAATAGTTAATTTTTTAAGAAAAAAACTCTAAATACATGTGTTTCATTTTCATTTTGCAGTGGAAAAATAATATTTCATTTTAATGTGAATAAATTGGTTAAGTTATTATATTTAAATATTAGTATTTTCATAATATAAAGAAAATTTTAATAATAAAATGAATATTATTATTACTTAATAATGAAATAATAACAAATTATTCAACAAAAAAACTAATATCAAGTATACAAGTGATTCCAATCATTATTTATATTTTTGTATTGATTGTGTGAATGAGTTTAAAAAAATATTATATATAAAATGAGTTTTTCATATATATAGTTCAGGATTATTTTATAAAAAGAATTATTTTGATGTATGTTTTAAATTATGAATTAATTAATTATTTATATATTTTATTAATTATAAATAACTTTTTTCGTGCAATGCAAAGAATAAATACTAGTATCTAATAATATGTTTATGTGTGAATATTAAAATTAATCCTTGAAATGTATGTAAGATTGTCATTATTGCTTCCTTCATATCCTTTACCTAAAAAAGGAAAGAAGCACAAAAAGACATGGCAAAAATTTGACTAATCTTCTTAAGAAAAAACAAAACTAAAATTTCAACTTCATCACTTTGAATTGTACTCTTAAAATTCACATACAAATATATATTTTTTTAATCTCCATAAGACAATTATAATATTAAAACTATAAAGTCTCTCTCGATGACGTTGATTCATTATGATATACATTATAATTAAAATGTGGTCTAGATTTAAGATAGATGAATTAATCCCACAAGTCTTGATGCCAATTTCCAACAATGCTAAAAGACAAAATCACACTTTTTGCTTCCAATAATTAAAAAATAAATCAATAAATCGAGAGATAATTAAGGAATTGAATATTATCGAGTATCGGATCTTACTGCCACGCTAAATGGGCTGAACCCTTTATGGCCCAATATCATATTTACTGCCACGCTAAATGGGCTGAGCCCTTTATGGCCCAATATCATATTTACTGCCACGCTAAATGGGATGAACCCTTTATGGCCCAATATCATATTTACTACCACGCTAAATGGGCTGAACCCTTTATGGCCCAATATCATATTTACTGCCACGCTGGCAATCCGCGTACACCACAAATTAACCAATTCCATCCACGCTGGCGATCCGTGTGAAACCCAAGTTGACCAATTAGAAGAACAGGCATCTCTTATATAAAGCTTCATCTCCCAGTTTTCAATTAACTCAACTAACACAATCAAAATCTTCTCTGCAAATTCAAATTTTCAGAAAACCCTCCAAAAAATTTCAGCAGAAATCATGGTTGAAAAATCCACCGCATCGAAGACTGTCGGCGGCCGTGGCAAGGCGAAGACAAAGGCTGTCTCTAGATCTTCGAAGGCTGGACTTCAGTTCCCCGTCGGCAGGATCGCCCGTTTCCTCAAAAAAGGCCGGTATGCTGAACGTGTCGGATCTGGCTCTCCGGTCTACCTCTCCGCCGTCCTTGAATATCTCGCCGCCGAGGTACGTGGAAGAGACCACTTTTTTATTTTCTTTCGTTTTAAATTTCTGTTGAAATTATGGTTATTCTGATGCGGTGATTTGTTGAATATCAGGTTTTGGAGCTTGCCGGAAATGCAGCCAGGGATAACAAGAAGAACAGAATTATTCCGAGGCATATTCAGTTGGCGGTGAGGAATGACGAGGAGTTGAGCAAGCTGTTGGGTTCTGTGACGATTGCAAACGGTGGTGTTT